>CM056049.1:711895147-712495147 GCA_029574335.1 Rana kukunoris | reverse complement strand
GGGCGATCAAGTGTTCCCTGGGAGGTGTTTCTAACTGTGGGGGGATGGGACTGATTGGAGGAGGAGACAGATCGCTGTTCCTAATCAATAGGAACAGCAGATCTCTCTCTCCTCCCCTGTCAGAACAGGGATCTGTTGGTTTACATTGACAGATCCCCATTCTAGCTCTCTTTCTCACTATCGCGGGTGGCCAGCAGACATTGCAGCCGCCAGCCACATGCATTGTGTCCCTGCTATGGCTTTTAAAGGAGCCGACGTACAACTACAGCGATTCGCGGGAACGAGCCGACCTGCCACAGTATAATGATGGCTGATCAGCACGTGGTTAAATGTTTTGTCCCAGCTGCTGGCGTGCGCAGGGGATGTGGCAGGTGTGCCTGGGCACACGCTAATCACTATGTGTGGTGCCGATTTCCGCCCTTTGTGCTGCTAGCTTCCCACCTGTCCTCTTCCCCGGCCGCTACCAGGGGATGTTTCAGGATGGACAGTGGGGGGAGTGGCTAGTAAATATGTAATTTACCAGCCCCTTCCTTTTTTAAATGAACACAGTGAACACACTCACTAAACTGTGTTTACTATACTTCAGTTTGTGAATGAACAGGAAGCCACTCAGCACAGAGCATTTCCCAATCATTCACTATCCAGTGTAGGCGTGTGTTTGAGCTTTGGGGTGCACACACTTATGCCAACCACATCTCCAGGGGATGGACAAAAATATGGAAACACCACATGATTTGCAGGTGTGAAGGTGACAACAAGTTTTTTTGCGATTAAAGCGGAAGTGATGTAAAACGGGACAATAGGCGGCATGAACGCCAAACATACAAAGTACTATAATTAAGTTAGTTATGGTTAACAGGGGAACGACACTGGCAACCTAGGAAAGCGCACCTTCCAAGTTCCCAGTCCCCACTTTCAAATTGACAAATTATTTACCTTGTCATAGTCAAGTTAAAAATTGGATGCGGACAGATTTGGTCTGGGCATCTAAGCGCCAATAACTTCTGGTTCTGAAAATGCTAAACTACATTTTATAGGAGGCAATATAACACCCTTGGAAAGATTTCCATCTCACTTCACTCTGATGCCAACTTTTCTTACTCATCTTGGAAGGAAACATCGGCCGCTAACGCAGAAGTGATGATCGCACTATTAATCTTCTACGTTATTGTTGAATGAGCTGATATTTATGGCCTCATCCTGTTCTTTCATAAACTCATCAAGTCTCTGGCCATTAAGAGAATCATTTATCTGACTTAATAAAATGCTGTTAATTAGCGGATCAAAGGGGAATTGTCGGACAAGATTCTGAATATTTTACATACTCCATCATGAGCTAATGTGCGTTCAAGGCCAGATCTGGATTATGTAGCCATCTATAATGTATGTAGCAAGGTCCCGGGCCTCCTCTAGTCTAATGAGGACCTTCAGAGCCAAAACCTGCTGATATCCTTCCGTACAGAGTGGGTTGTGAGGCATGGTGGGTGTAATACGAGTTAGATTCATGGGCGCCAGACAGAGAGATTTTATTTCTCCTAAACAGAACTTTGGGAGAGAGAGTTAGGGCAAGGACACCGTTAAGCAGTTGCAACTTTAATTTATAGACTCCGAGACTTCTACAGGAGGACAGCCATGCAGGGACAGTAAGACCCGGAGTGAGAGAAAATAAAATGAAAGATAGTGCAGGGCCGGCATGACAGGGTGAGAAGGGGAAGCAACTATGGGGTTGAGGATTGTAGGTGGAGAATGAGGGAGAGGTGGATAAGTTGGAGCAACAGGATGAGGAATTTGTGGTAGTTAGTTAAGGGATAGGCGGGGTCTCCTAGACAGCAGAAAAGGGACAAGCAGACAGTTACCCACCCTACCCTCCCTGTGTTTGGTTGGTTTGCTTTATCTATTTGCAGGTGCAATATGAGCAAAGGACGTCATGGCAGCTCATCGTGTGGCGGTGCAGTGATCTTTTGATGGAGGAAGAAAATATGGTTGAGATGGAAGTGTGGGGGGGGGGGGGGGGACTCATCGGTGGTATGATATTTTTGCTTGGAAAGTCCGGCCGTGTGTAGCCTCCATCCTACTTTTTTTGTTGGAAGTCCGACGGACCTTAGATGGAGAACCTGTTCTCTATCTTTCCGTCGGACTTCCGACGGACTCACGGCTGACTTTTGCATGGTCAAAAGTCCGACCGTGTTTACAAGGCATTACAGTTCCTTCACTTCCACAACAATCGCTTCTTGTATTTCTTCAACCCACTGAGCTCCTAGTCTCTCTTACTAGACTAGATGATTCACTGCCACTGAATCCCTCGAGCTCTTCCAATCTTCACTGTAGTATCTTCCTCAAGCGTCACCCCCGCTTCTGTGCTGGGTCCCTAGCTTGGCACCCCAGATAGTTCTCAAGCGTCACCTCCGGCTCTCTGCTGGGTCCCTAGCTTCGCTCTCCAGATACTTCTCAAGCTTCACCCTATTGACCTGATCTGTCCCTGGCATGACATACAAGGCTGCTCTGCAAGCGTCACCTCCGCAGCTTGGGTCCCTGGCTTGATACCCGACTGAAGTTTCCAGATTCTTCGCTGTCCCCGGTTGGTGAGAATTCTGCTCTGGTACTTAACTCAACTACTCACTGTGGTCCCTGGTAATAAGGTGGTTGGCACCATATTGGCGACAGCTTCCCCTCCGAACACAACAGGTTCTCTGGTCAGCAGAACCGTCAATTCTGGTTGGACTGCAATGCCGCAGTCCCAACCCCGCTCTGCTCTATTGCTTCTGGATAGGCCCTCACACAGCCTAGCAGCCAGATGTGCCCTATATAGGCCCAATCTCAAGCCTAGCAGCCTGGGCAATACAACACACATCCACCCAGACAGCCGTCCAGATGGCACAGAACATAAATCACCTGACTCCACCCAAATATATAGGTTCTCCCAGCAGGCAAAGGGATTTAAGAAAACCCCAGCCCATTGGCTGAGATACTCCATATACAGGCGGTCGCCGGGTTACGAACAAGGGACTGTTGGTTTGTTCTTACGTTAAGTTTGTTTGTAAGTCGGAATGGTACATTTCCAAGTCTAACTCCAGCCTGTGCAGTAATGTGGGATGTCCTGAGTGCTTCTGTGCATGTAATCATGTTATTTGGGGCTCTTGTCACCATGCAGTACTGCAGTGTGTAATGTGTTCGGCGCTGCAAGATGGTTGCTTGGCTGTATCCGGGACCAGTGTGGAGCACAAGCGGCCCGCAGTGATGTCACACCACTTCTGTTCGTAAGTAGAAATGGTTCATAACTCAGATGTTCGTAACTCGGGGACTGCCTGTACTCATAATCTGACCTTGCATTTCCCTTGTCTTATCTAATGCCACCAAGTGCCCGGCCACCTAGTGGCATGAGAGAGAAGTGCAGCAATTACAGACTTAAGCCCCATACACACGGTTGGACTTTTGGCCAACCAACTTCAAAATCTGCAGCTTTCGAATTTGTCCAACCGTGTGTACGTTCCAACTTTTTCGGGTTTCATCCGACAAAAAGTTGGGTCTGCAAATGGACCAACTTTTCGGCAACAAAAGTCCGATGGTGCCTTGTCCGATCGTGTGTACAACAAACCATCGGACTTTGGTACAAAGTGCAAATACGCATGCTCAGAACCAATGTTAAAATCAACCAACAATAGTTAACCAAAGGGTGGCGGTAAAGAGCAGAAAAACCACATGATGATGGGAAAGTTTTAGAAAAGTTTGCAGAAAAGTCTGACTGTGTGTATACTATGGGTGTGACTGGGCAAATCAATTAGTACAAAAATCCAAGGGAAATTTTGTTGGATGTCCTGCCGTGTGTATGAGCCTTTAGATTGAAATCAATTGATCCCTAACAATGGGCCAAGGTAGCTATACTTGGCAGGTAAATTTAGGGGTGCTACACCTATAACAAGAGGTAATTTCTGCTCTTGTTAAAGTACTACATCCACTGTATACCTGTGAGCAAATGGTACACTTTGGTCAAACGTAAACATTTTATTTTCCTTTGACTTAAGAAAAACTTTTTTAAGTGAATGCCCATCTTACCAAACTCTTCTTTGGAGTATTGTTACTTTAAAAATGGGCCTGATTCTAATCTCACAAAAATGAAGGCATAACAGTACCCATATAATTCAAATTTGGTATTGGTTGCTAGGCTTTTGCAAACCTGCTTTTTTAACATTATCTGGGCTCGTTGGGTTCCCCTATGTCCAACATTGCTTTCTTCTGCCTGCTACTGTTAAGTAGGGTGACCAGACATCCCCAGTTTTAGGGGACAGTCCCCTGATTGAGGACACTGTCCCTGGACCAAGTCTGTCCCTGGTTTTGTCCCCAGATTGGATTATTAGGGGGCAGGGGCAATTTCAAAGACAGTCAGTGCAGAATTAAAATAAAAGAATTAGAATTACACCCCCCTACTCAGCCATGCCAACTAGCATAGGGGGGTTGTATTTTTCCCATTATCTGTGCCTCTTTCTGATGATCGTGTGCTGGTCGGAGCGGAGGCAATATTTCTTCAGCTTCGCTCGCATGTTCTTCTGCCTTGGCTCAAATCCTGGCCAGCCACCTGCCTTGCCTGGCGGAGTGATCTTCCTCCGCTCCCCATCCAGTAGTAGCCGGGGCCCGAAGAGTTATGCCCTGTACACACGATCGGTTTGTCTGATGAAAACAGTCCGATGTACCAGTGAAAAAAAAATAGAACCTGTTTTAAAACTTTCTGATAGATAAAAAAACGATAGAAAAAAAAAACGATCGTCTGTGGGGAAATCCATTGGTTAAAAATAAACGCATGCTCAGAATCAAGTCAACGCATGCTCGGAAGCATTGAACTTCATTTTTCTCAGCACGTCGTTGTGTTTTACATCACCGCGTTGGGCACGATCGGATTTTTAACCGATGGTGTGTAGGCAAGACTGATGATAGTCAGCTTCATCAGATATCTGATGAAAAAGTCCATCGGTCCGTTTTCATCGGATGAACCAATCGTGTGTACGTGGCATAAGACTTGAGAGGCTGTGAGGCGGGCTGCGACGGGCAGAGAGTCGCTGATTGTTGCCATTACTAGTAAAGAAAAAATATGTCCCCGGATTTCATTTTAAAAATCTGGTCACCTTACTGTTAAGTGTTCTCCATTAGGTAGAGCAGAAGATACAATGTGTTGGTATATGAATACTTATTTTGCCCTGGTCAATCACTGAGGGGTTTATGCCAGAGAAGAAAAAATATTTGAGACCTTCTAGAAGGGATCGTTTGCATTCCGGGCTTTGCAGTGGTAAAAGATCCCATGCCTCCCAGATCTGCTGCCTAGGGAGAATATAAACCCAGAGGTCACTGCCTCCAGGGTCTGCTGCCTGGGGAGAATATAAGCCCAGAGGTCCTTGCCTCTCAGGTCTGCTGCCTGGGTAGAATATAAGCCCAGAGGTCCTTGCCTCTCAGGTCTGCTGCCTGGGTAGAATATAAGCCCAGAAGTCCTTGCCTCTCAGGTCTGCTGCCTGGGTAGAATATAAGCCCAGAGGTCCTTGCCTCTCAGGTCTGCTGCCTGGGTAGAATATAAGCCCAGAGGTCCTTGCCTCTCAGGTCTGCTACCTGGGGAGAATATAAGCCCAGAAGTCCTTACCTCTCAGGTCTGCTGCCTGGGGAGAATATAAGCCCAGAGGTCCTTGCCTCTCAGGTCTGCTGCCTGGGTAGAATATAAGCCCCGAAGTCCTTACCTCTCAGGTCTGCTGCCTGGGGAGAATATAAGCCCAGAGGTCCTTGCCTCTCAGGTCTGCTGCCTGGGGAGGGTAAAGCTGCTGGAAAGTCCAGTTTTTGCCTCTCAGGCCTCTTGCCTGGAGGAGGAAGCTGAAGCCGAGTCCCATTAGGTCAACTGCCCGCCTGGACTTTTAGGTCCACAACTGGCCTGTGAGAGGGGCCGAAGGTACTTAAAATGTGTCTGTCTGACTTTCTATTCTATCAGATATGCATTAGTTTGTGGCAGAGGTTAAGGACACATACATAACATTACTGAGCAGAGGGAATTTTTGCTTCTGTTTTTGGGTATCCTGTACCTCCAACCCTCTGTTCTCTAGACAACTGAGCCAAAGAACTAGCTTAAAGAAAATTGATAGAATGGAAGTCTGTCTGCCTATCAGTGTTGGCGAGTTGGTGAGTCTCTGGGTGCGACCACCAGTAAATCACCAATGGAAAGGCTACAAGGTCCCTTAAAATCCAGTTTCTCTTTGGGGGTTGTTGACACATTAAAAAAAAAAACAGCCCCCACTTTCCGGGAGTTACCCAATGACGTGGGTGGGTGAGCCCGCCCCGTGACGTCACAGGGTGGTGTTACCCACCCACGCCATGGGGGTTTCGTGTGGAGTGGAGACTGGAGCATCGCTGGACATCGGATCACCGCGAGACATAGAGAATGGATTACATCGCTGGAATGTTTTATTTTTCTTTTAATAAAAGACTTCTCCCAAATGTGTCTGTGTGTTTTTTAACATTTTTGACACTTTCTTTTGTGAAATAGTAGGGATACAATGTACCCTGTTACCAATTCACATGGGGTGGCCGGAATCTGGGGGTCCCCTTTGTTTTTCCAGTTTGCATGTTCTGGTGCGAACCGAACCGGGGGTGTTTGGCTCATCCCTACTCCACAGTAACAACATAATAAAGGTGGATAGAGTCCAAAAGAGCATATTATAGATAATGTATAAAAGTAGTATAAGAGGCATCTAATAGATCAACGCGTTTTGTAGCTATGTTGCCACTCTTCAGGAGAAGATGCAAAGTAGATGTCTATAAAAGGTATTAACCACTTGCTTACTGGGCACATAAACCCCCTTCGTACCCAGGCGAAATTTCAGCTTCCGGCACTGCGTCGATTTAACTGACAATTACGCGGTCGTGCGACGTGGCTCCCAAACAAAATTGGCGTCCTTTTTTTGCCCACAAATAGAGCTTTCTTGGTGGTATTTGATCGCCCGTGCGGTTTTTATTTTTTGCGTTATAAACAAAAAAATAGCGACAATTTAAAAATATATATATATTTTTTACTTGTTGCTATAATAAATATCCCAATTTTTTTAAAAACATTTTTTTTTCTCAGTTTAGAGCAATACGTATTCTTCTACGTATTTTTGTAAAAAAAAAAAAAAATCACAATAAGTGACTGCTTTGCGCAAAAGTTATAGCGCCTACAAAATAGGGGACAGAATTATGATTTTTTTTTAAATTTTTTTTTTTACTAGTAATGGTGGCGATCTGCGATTTTTATTGGGACTGCGATATTGCGGCGGACACATCGGACACTTTTGACACATTTTTGGCGCCATACACATTTATACAGCGACCAGTGCTATAAATATGCACTAATTACTGTATAAATGTGACTGGCATTGAAGTGGTTAACACTAGGGGGTGAGGAAGGGGTTAAATGTATTGCCTGGGTGTGTTCTAACTGTGTGGGGGGAGGGGGGTGACTGGGGGAGGTGACCGATGCTGTGTCCCTATGTACAAGAGACAAAGCATCGGTCTCCTCTCCTCTGACAGGACGTGGAGCTGTGTGTTTACACACACAGCTCCACGTCCCTGCTCTGTTACCGCCGATCGCGTGTACCTGACGGGCATCGCGGCCATCGGGTACACGCATCGAATCCTCGGTGATGCGACGGGACTGTTTTTCCCCGCCGCGCGCCACCCAGTGGCGCGCGCGGGGAATTACAAATACATCACGTCCAAAGACGTGACTCCGGCGCCTCAGGTCCGCGCTGTTGACGTATTCTGTCAATAGCGCGGACCTCTAGTGGTTAAAGTGATTGTAAGCCCCTTTAACCCACTTTAACCTACAGGTAAGGTTAGATTAAGGCTTACGTGTAGGTGCAACAAATATCTCCCAAACCTTAAGGCCGCGTACACACGATCAGACATGTCCAAGGAAACATTCTTGACGGACCGTTTCCAGCGGACCAGGCTGAAGTTCTCTGTTGGTCTGAAGTGTGTACACACCATCGGACAAAAATCCCCTCGGACCAGAACGCCGTGACGTAGAACACAATGACGTGATGAAAAAACGAAGTTCAATGCTTCCAAGCATGCGTCGACTTGATTCTGAGCATGTGGGGGATTTTTGTCCGATGCTTTCGTGTACTAACCATCGAACATGTCCGACGGACAGGTTTCCAGCGGACAGGTTTCTAAGCATGTTTAGAAACTTTTGTCCGCTGGAAAACGGTCCGATAGGCCGTACACACGATTGAACATGTCCGCTGAAACTGGTCCGCGGACCAGTTTCAGCAGACATGTTCGATCGTGTGTACACGGCCTAAAGGTTTAGGAGATATTTGCCAATGGCATTAACAGGGTTAATGCCGTGATTTTGTTCATGCGCGGGGATCTGCCGGTGACGTCATCGCCGCTCCGGCCAGTCACAGCGCGGGAACCATATAACCAGGAAAAAGCGGCGAGGGGACATGGCGGCGGCGGCGATGGATGGGACCAAGGAGGACTTTGGGGGCTTCGTTCTCAGGTAAGTGACACATAATAAGCTAGTATGCTGTGCATACTAGCTCATTATGCCTTTCTCTTGCAGGGGATTTAGAAAATAAATTGTGAGGGTTTACTTGCTCTTTAAGGTAAATATTAGAAGATTAGTATTATATAGAGAGAATAGTACAGAAACAAATCCCCCGCTCATACTTACAGACCAACCATGAGTCTTGGCAAAGGCAACTGGTGGCAAGGGCCGTCCGGACAAGTCATCAGCCCGGGAGCTAAGGCAGTGATCCCCATGACACAGATGGAACAATCAGCAGAGAAGGTACAGATAACCAATGGATAGTGGAGAGTTGTGTGAGCCACATATAGAAAGCCCATCTATAAAAAATATAATTGTGTATATAATGTAATAAAACATAAAAGTGTATATATCATAGGCATGTGCAAAAGTGAAAAATTTGTTTCGTTTCGTTTCGTTTCAATTCGTCATTTAATACATTTCGTTAAGTTAGGTTCGTTACATGTGTTGAATTCGTTTTCGGAATTCGTTCGTTTTCGACCGAATTTCGAAAAATCCGGTCGAAATCAAAAATATTTTGCCCGTTTTTCGAATTCGTTCGTTTTTTTTTTCGAATTCCGATCGAATTTAGTCCGCGGGTATTCGATTCGGAATTCGAAAAAAAAAATATTTTCAAATTTAATTCGAAAAAAAATCTATTCGAAAAGAGACTTCTAATCTGGTTGAAATATTTTCGATTTCGACCATTTTTTTTTCGAAATTCGGTCGAAAACGAACGAATTACGAAAACAGTCGAAATATTTCGCTAATATAGCAATTCGGGAATTCGTATGCATCCGAATGTCCGAATAATGGAAAATTCGTCCGAAATTCGATTCGGAACGAAACGAAATGCACATGCCTAATATATCATGGTGGCTAATAGTTTAATAGAGGGTATACTAATATATTGACCAAACAGTGGTGGGTAAGTACAGTGACAGGGCTTGGCCAAAGAGCAAGTTAATAAATGGTGAAAAAAGTGGTATATCCCAACAAGAGGAGATTACTGGTACGTGAATAGAAAATACAATTACCAAGGCAAAAATAAGAAAAACTGTATATATACAGTGTATAAAAAAAAAAAATGCAAAAATACCTCAAATCTTCTGTTTAGATGTACATGAATGGTGCTGCGCTGTTAAAAATTATGCTCAAACTATAATAATGAATCCCATGCAGGAGTAACAACAGTGGTAAACAATGAGTGCTCAAAATTATATTAAAAATATATAACTAAAAATATAAATGAGATGTACACTCTCCAAATAAGTATAGTAAACAAGTGACTGGTCCTTTCAAGTGCCAAAAAAGTATATTGTGCTTGCAATATTATGCAAAAGTGCAAACAGTGGTCTGTCCTTTTCCATGTACTAGATACAATGTGCAAAGGTGCAAACAAATTCCACTAAATGCAAAGTGCAAACAAAGGGCCAGATTCAGGTACATCTGCGCATTATTGGACCGGCGTAGCGCACACGCCTTTACGTTAGACTGGCGCAATGTAGCGGCGCAATCACCCTATTCTCGTCGCTTTTACGAATAATACAAATTGGGAAGGACGTGGGCGTGTTACATTGAAATGAGCCGTGACCCCATGCAAATGAAGGGCCGGCCGGCTCGCGCATGCGCGCTTGAAGCAGACCATGTCAGCACCTCTGTGCGCATGCTCACAACTCGGGAACGGCGCAATCAGTGAAATTGGAATTGGACTAGGGCAACTTTCTGAACTACGCAGACAGCATAAATAGACAGACACAAATGCACTTCCTTTGCAAAAGTACATCCCTTTGTATCCCTCCCTATACAGCAAGGTGCTTTTGTTCTGTTGTTAGTTGCGGTTGTGTTTTGTCTTTGTGATATTTGTGGACTGTGTGATCTAGTGTTTGGTAGAAGATATTTGTAAGTGATTTTTGGTGACTGCTTGCGATGGCGTGTACACACCATCGGATCAAATTCCCCGCCGCCGGACGGCACGGTGACGTGGCGGTGACGCGGCGGTGACGTTGACGCCGCCACGTCACCGCACCAGGAAGTTAAATACTTCCGCGCATGCGCCGAATCCATTCGGCGGCGGCGCGGCGGCGGTGGGGGACGACATGTCTGCTGGTAAGTGTACTAACCAGCAGACATGTCGGGCGGACAGATTCCCACCGGATAGATTTCAAAGCATGCTTTGAAATCTGTCGGGTGGAGAAATCTGTCCGCTAGCCCATACACACGAGCGGAGATGTCTGCTGAAACGGTCCATCGGACCGTTTTCAGCGGACATATCCCCTCGTGTGTACGAGGCCTGAGAGTTTTTGGTTGTTATTTTTTGGTTCGATTGTTTTCTTGCTTGATTTTTCCTGTTTGTTTTTGTGACTGATTTTTCCTGGTTCTTTTTCTGACTGATTTTTGCTCACTGCTTGGGAGTGAGTTTTTGTATGAGTATGACTGAGAGGAAGAGGAAGTTAAATTTTACTTTGGGGGAGAAACGAATTCTTGCCCGGGTCATTTCCGAATACGGGCGTTTCCTCCACGGTCCGGAAAGTGCCAACACCCCCCCCCCGGCCAGGAGGAGAGAGATTTTGGACAGGATTACTGACCAGGTGAATGCATCGGGGGGGGGGGGGGAGAGAGGAGACCCGGACATGGTTGGGGATTGAAAAAAAAAATCAAGCTGGCCAAAATGCTAGCCCATGCCAGGGGCACAGGAGGGGGCCCACCATGCCCTGTTAGGCTGACAGCGGAGGAGCGTGCAGTGGCCCAGACCTTTCATAGGCAGGAAGTGGAGGGCCTGCCCGGCTATGACTCAAGTCATGAAGGCGTGATGCCAGGTAAGGTTTTTTGGCCCTATCAGGTGTGTAGCATGTGTGGGGGAGGGGGTGAAAGGGAATATGTGGCAAGTGTGTGGATCCTCCAACCTGTGAATGTTTTGTGTCATCCACAGATGAGCAGGAGGGTGCTGGGCCATCTGGGCTGACCGCACCATCCCAGCCTGATGAGGACCCCCCGACAAGGCCGGAGTCCTCGGAGGAGGTAGAAGAGGAGGAGGTTGAGGAGGAGGTTGAAGAGGAGGAGGTTGAAGTGGAGGAGGAGGAGTTTGAGGAGGAGGAGGAGTCCATGTCAGGCACTGGATTTTTGTTTTTGGAGGACTCTTCCCCTCTGGCTGGCAGCAGCCAGCCCTCCATAAGGGGTAGCCCCCCCACTCCTCCCCCAACAGGGCTCCCCTCCCAAGGGGCTCCCCTTCTCTCCGGCCACAAGCCTCAGCTGGAGGCAGGAAGGCGACCCAGAAGACCAGGGGGCTGGCCGATCTCCTGCCCGCCACTCTGATAAAGGACCAGTTCCGTCAGACCCGCCATCTGGGAGAGGTCAGCAAGACTTTGGGGCGGATGGAGGAGAGCCTGTCCTCCATAAAGGGTACGCTTGGGGACCTGGACTGCCACTCCCGGGCTCTTACAACCTGCCTAAACCACCTGCAGACTACAACAGCAGGCGTTGGGCAGGATGTGAGGGCCCTCACCCAGGCTATCCAGGCCAATACGGCATCAATTAGTGCTGGGCTAGACAGAATGTGGCGAGAAATACACTACGCCGCCGTACCGTAAGGGACAAAATCTACCAGAATTCGGCGTAGAGCCTGGTAAAATACGGCGGCGTAGTGTATCTCTGATACTCTGCGCCAATGTAATTGTATCTGAATCTGGCCCTCTGTGTTCACCTTGCTTGATTCTTACTCAGAGGTGGCTCTTTAACCACTTAAGACTCGGACCAAAATGCAGGTAAAGGACCTTGCCCCTTTTTGCGATTCGGCACTGCGTTGATTTAACTGACAATTGCGCGGTCGTGCGATGTGGCTCCCAAACAAAATTGGCGTCCTTTTTTCCCCACAAATAGAGCTTTCTTTTGGTGGTATTTGATCACCTTTGCATTTTTTTTTTTTTTGCGCTATAAACAAAAATAGAGCGAAAATTTTGAAAAAAATGCAATATTTTTTACTTTTTGCTATAATAAATATCCCCCCAAAATATATATAATTTTTTTTTTCCTCAGTTTAGGCTGATACGTATTCTTCTACCTATTTTTGGTAAAAAAAAACGCAATACGCGTTTATCGGTTGGTTTTCGCAAAATTTATAGCGTTTACAAAATAAGGGATAGTTTTATTGCATTTTTATAAAAAATAGTTTTTTACTACTAATAGCGGCGATCAGCGATTTTTTTCGTGACTGCGACATTATGGCGGACACTTCGGACAATTTTGACACATTTTTGGGACAATTGTCATTTTCACAGCAAAAAATGCATTTAAATTGCATTGTTTACTGTGAAAATGACAGTTGCAGTTTGGGAGTTAACCACAAGGGGGCGCTGTAGGGGTTATGTGTTCCCTGTGTGTGTTTACATCTGTAGGATGGTGTGGCTGTAGGTGTGACGTCATCGATCATGTCCCCCTATAACAGGGATGACGTGATCGATGCTGCGGCCACAGTGAAGCATGGGGAAGCCGTTTTTACACACGGCTCTCCCCGTTCTTCAGCTCCGGGGACCGATCGCCGCTCTCAAGGTCCCGGAACCTCGGACCGGGTCACGGGCGTGCGCCGCGGGCGCGCCCCTGTGACCCACGGCTGGGTACTAGAACCAACGTATATATACGTTGATGTGCACAGCCGTGCCATTCTGCTGATGTACAGTAGGCGGTCCTTAAGAGGTTAATTAGGCAAATTAGGCGGTTGCTTAAGGCCTCGCACTCCCAGGGGCCTCACGGCTGCCTAATTTGCCTCTGAATGCTAGATCCGTGCATCTTTTTGCAGCCATTTTTATTTGCTTGATTTTTTTTTACCCATTATAAGCATGAGTGGGGCCCCAAAGTTTTGCTTAAGGCCTCACAAAGCCTAGAGCTGCCTCTGTTCTTACTAGAGTGCTCCTAGGGCAGTAGCGTTGATATACTGTTACCAATGATCTTTTCTCTCCCAACGAGTATAGTGTATCATAGTATCATATTATGCTTAAAAATTACAAAAGATACTCACAATATACAAAAATCACAAGCAATGAGCTTGTTTGTTCGCATCACTTCCAAAGCCTCTCCGTCCTTACGCGTGTCGTCGCGGTCACATGACTTCATTAGGGGGAAATGAAGGTGTCTCAATCCAATGGTTTTTCTCATATATGGAGGTACAGTCTAATGTCCTCATATAAAGTTCCAACTGTTTCTTCTCTTCTTTATGCAGCACTACCCCCAGAGGAGCTGCTGGTTTGTTTTGGGTGGCATGTTACCTTGTGGCTCCTCCGCCATCCTAGAAGTGTACAGTGCATATAGCAGTAACGGAATGTCCGCGACAGGTGTCTTTTCTGTGCTCTTTATTACCCAGCCGGGTAAAAACAGTAAACTAGGTAGAGTTGAAAGGAGAAGAAGAATAGCAGATTCAGGTGTAGCAATAGGAAAACAGTCCTGCTCCCTCGTGTAACACTTCTTGCGCCACTCCTGCCTGGGTGGACTTAGTGCACCTGGACAGGCCTCTCTCACTGACCTGGCAGCCGGAGTATCACCCAAACTTTTAGCATAAAGTCTCTGCCACAGACCCTCCTGGAATGGACTCAGGGAGAAACCTCTGCCACAGGCCCTCCCTGTGATTGTGATTGCGGAGATGATCTTCCTTGTAGAATTGCGCCTGGATCTCCTTCAGATAGTTTTCAGGTACCGACTGACAGGTGACCAATCTCTCAGTGTGCGGCTACCTTAATCCCCGGTGGTTTGTCGAGACCCTATTGGATCTCCAGCCTCTCATTGGCTCTCCTCAGATGGACTCCCCAACGAACAGCTATCTTGCTTGAGATCTTTAAGATTGGGACCCAGTCGACTACTGGGCTCCCTGCCATAGCTCAAATGTTCCAGGCCAACACCACGTGGCATGCGCACCCCGGCCTGGAAAGCCATTACGCCGGGGCGCCGTGATGCAGTCACCCTAAGGGTGGGTGTCACACTCGAAGAACCCAGACCAATGGCGTCTGTCCCATAAATACTCTCCCCCAACATGCACAGCGAGGAAACTCCTGATTGGCTGCTGGGGAAGAGCACCCAAACCTCAACTCCACTGCTGCCACCTATTGTCCTAGGGTGGAAACAGCACCCCAGAAGCAACAGAATGAGCCCACAGCACAGTCAAGCTGAGACAGAGACCTAAATTTAAACACAATAATTGGATCAGAGTCAATTAACACTCTGATTCTCCTCTGAATTCAACTAGCACCGGTACTTTGAAGTAACCAGGTGCTACATTTACAACTTGAAAAGTTATGCAGCTCCTACCCGCTGTCCAGTCATGCCACACCTCCTTCCCTCTGCTTGCTGTAAGCATGAAAGCTGCGGCCGCAGTGGGGGAACACAGAAGGGCACCCAGGCTGCTAAGTGAAGCAGCTTGGTCCAGATAGGACTGTCATTCGGTCTGGGTCTGGACCGCGGTCCGCCATTTAGTGATGCTCTAGGGCCGTGGTCTCCAAACTGCGGCCCGAGGGCCAGATGCGGCCCTTCGCTTGCCTTTATCCGGCCCTTGGAGCTCTATCCTTCCCAATTAAACGAGACACTATTCTGCCACCTGACACCGACAATGGAGCACCATTTCTCCCACTGACACCACTAATGGGGCACTTTTCCTCTCTATGATACCAGCAATGGGGCACTATTCCTCCCCCTAATACCAGATGTTTACTCCCACTGATGCCAGGAAAATTTTCACTCCCACTGGCCAAAGTCCGGCCCTCCAAGAGTCTGAAGGACAATAAACCGGCCCTTTGTTTAGAATGTTTGGGGACCCCTGCTCTATGGGATATATTGAAGACAATGTTAGATTCATCCTACCAGGGTTTACCTTTTTGACATACTCTTTAAATATATTACTGTTAGTTTATATCATTTTACCAAAAAATGAGTCTGCTTGGCAGACATGACTGATATTATTGATTGATGGAAGAAAAAGATGTCAGCACTTGGTAGAATAAACTTCCTGCTAAGACAAACACTGAGGGCATGAAAAGTGGTGGCAGTATTTATTCCTGACGCCTCAGGATCGGCCACCAAACACCTGAACAGTAATTGCTTCTCTGCTCATTTTACAGGTTCCGAGTCTGTTATCAGAGGTGACGTTTGGGAAATCAGACACCTTTTGGTTTCTGTAAATTAAAGTTTTTCAAGGCCACAGATTGAGATATTATTGTCTTTTTATTTTTATAAGGATATCTGTTTTGAGGAAAATCCACCTCTGTGAAAGAGATGGGTGCAATCTCTGGGTATGGATCATAGGCCTGCGCACAGTGTGTGACGCATGTGCCTTGGCACACCCTAATTACCATGTGTGGTGCCGATTCCCCCTGCTTCCTGACACTCCCTGTCTCCCTCCTGCAGTGCTACCAATATCCCTCCTCTCCTCTTCTCTCCCACCCGCGGCTGTGGGGGATGTTTAACCACTTAACGACCCTGCACTCTATATATACTTCCTGTTTTTAAAGATGGATATCTCGGTAAAGGCAGCAGCTGCTGCCACAACCGAGGTATCCATCTTTAGTGCTAAAAGACCTCAGATTTCATATTTACACTTAAATGCAAGAACATTTTTTTTTTTCAAATAAAAAAAAAAAATTGTTTCTTTAAGACGCTGGGCGGGACTGACGTTTTGACGTCACTTCCGCCCAGCAGAGCTATGGGGACGGGTGGGATCCATGTTGGCCTCAATCGCATCCCCACACAGCAGCCGAGCGGACCCGATCACCTCCGCTGCTACCGACGGCTTTCGGTAAGCAGCATAGGGGCGGGAGGGCGGCGGACTCCCCCCCCTACCGCCGCCCTTCGAACCGTGCTCGCGACCCCATGGCTGGGCACCTAAAGGGGTTGTAAAGGTTATTGCACTAGCTTAACCTCCCTGGCGGTATTATTCTGTCTGGAATTACGTACCAAAAGCGGTACAATTATTTTGCATGAAAATTTGGCATTTTATACTGTAGGCCTGCAATTCTTAGGAATAACTCACTTAAATTTGTCCAAACCAGAGTCTAGTAGACATCCCGGGTATGATAAAGTTTGAAACACAAAATCATAAAATGATAATATAATAAATAACTATAAATAGTTATAACAAATGATAATATAATTATAATAAAAATTATTCACTAATGTAATCAAATCAAAATCACTGAAATTTGCTCAGTTGCAGAATTGTCGCTGTTACTTTTTTTTTTAGGACGAATTTCCCCACAAATCTCTATCGCTCAATTCTGCAAGTGATTATAATTTATTATCACTGTTTTCTAGCTGCTCTAAAATCACTTTTGACATAAAGGGACACTTTTGGTTGCTATGGACAATCTACAGTTTGCAGGCACAAAAAAAATGTTTTTATTATATAAAAGAACATGTAGTGCACTGGGCAGACCACTAGGGACAAGGGGTGTGTATTTTTTACATACAGTACTGTAATCTATAAGATTACAGTGTACTGTATGTCAGGGCTCAAAATTTCAAGCCCTGAGCTACTAGCCAGGCCTCAAGTGTTACTCACCACCAGTTGCCCCACCTAACAGCCCATTCATACACTGTCCACGCCTAATTGCGCCCCTAAACACGCCCTTGTAGATTATCTCATGCAATGACACTGTTAAATGCAGAGTCAAGTTACACAATTTAATATTACCAACAACTTTAACAAAATGGGACATGGCATGGAGGCAGACCAGAGGGACAGGGCACTGGGGGCAGACCAGAGGGACAGGGCACTATAACCGGGTCTCTTCCCTATTCTCTTGCAACTCCCATCCAGTCTCCTCTGCAACTCCCATCCATCTTCTCTCTCTCTGTCTCTCTCCTATTCATCTCATCATCAGGAGCCCCTGTGTGCGGCTCCACGCTTGCATGTCCCCACTTCCCCCTTTTATTCAGGCTGGCAGTGAGGAGAGGAGCTGCAGCACAGCGGGAGGGAGTACAATCCAGCGCCGATATCCACACAACTGCACAGCCATTGACACCATAGCACAGGCTAAACTGCTGGACGCTTACATAGAGCACAAGGAGAAGAAAACTGCACAAACTGGAAGGCTGTCGTTCTCATGTCAGGGCAACTTTCAGTGATCGCTGCACTGCCTACCTGGGACACCCGGAGTGGTCATTTTCGCAATCCTCCACCTCACTCATTACTTCCTGCTCCCTGCTCCCATTGGTCGGGGGGAGGGGGGCAGGCTCAGAGAGGTCATACTGCTAGGTCCCATGGCTTAATGAGAATTGGAAGGAGAGCACCTGTGTACTGCTCTGCTTGTGCGCGGCTCACCAGACTACTTTTCCCGAGCATGTGCCTTTCCTCTTCGGCCGCCAATCGCATGGGGGCTCTAAGTGTAGATACAGATTGGAGGGAGATTGGTCATGCAGCCCTGTCATCACTCGCCCCCAGCTGAAATCCACTCGCCAAATGCTAGTAGGCGAGTGGAAATTTTGAGGGCTGCTGTATGTAATGTGTTTGTTTACATTTTTGAATTTGCCACCGGTCTCCGCCCCCGTGCGTCGTAACATCGCAGGGAACGGAGATTGGTGGCACGCAGGCACTGTGTGAATCGAATGGAGGACGCCACTCGCTCACACAGCGCGGATGCATCGCTGGATCCAGGGACAAGGTAAGTACAGTACCCCGCCTGGATACAAGGTAAGCCAGCACACGCTGCACACTCTGCACATCTACCCCGAGCGTGACTCGGGGTTACCGATTTTTGCATAGAAAATCCACAGCGAGTCACGCTCGGGTTTACCGCTAAGGGGGTTAAAGGAACCAATTTAGAAAATAAAAGCTGAACCTTTACAACCCCTTTAAAGAGGACGTACAGGTACGTGCTTGTACCCACCTGTGCCATTCTGCCGACGTATATCGGCGTGAAGGGGTCCTTAAGTGGTTAAAAAATAAAATAAGTTAAAAAAGAATAAAAATAAAAAACGCCTGACACCAATCGCTGTTCTGCTGACACTGTCCACTGCTCTGCTGATATACAGTGCCTTGCAAAAGTATTCACCCCCCTTGGCTTTTTACCTATTTTGTTACATTACAGCATTTCGTTTTTTTTCTATCTGAATTATATGTGATGGATCAGAACACAATAGTCTAAGTTGGTGAAGTAAAATTAGAAAGATATATACATAAAACTATTTTTCAGAAATAAAAAACTGATAATTGCCATGTGCGTATGTATTCATCCCCCCTGTTATGAAGCCCATAAAAAGCTCTGGTGCAACCAATGACCTTCAGAAGTCACATAATTAGTGAAATGATGTCCACCTGTGTGCAATCTACGTGTCACATGACCTGTGATTACATATACACAACTTTTTGAAAGGCCCCAGAGGCTGCAACACCTAAGCAAGAGGCACCACTAACCAAACACTGCCAAGGAACCCTCCAAACAAGTAAGGGACGATGTTGTTGAGAATTACCGGTTCACAAAGGGGCAACCCGACTTGCAAGACGATTTGGAGGCGACTTCAGTGCGACTTTGAGCAACTTACAACGTGACTTAAAGTTGACTCAAGGACAGGTGACTTTGGCTGTGCCCAATCACAGAATAATCAGCTCTGTGAGAGGGAGGGGTTTGCCTGGGTAAACGTTTTTCTTTTTCCTGTATAGTCACTTCAGTATAGATGGAGATCCGACTTGGAGGCAACTTCCATTGAAATCAATGGATAAAAGTTGCCTAGAAGTCGCCTTGAAGTAGTACAGGAACCTTTTCTGAAGTCGGAGCGACTTCAGTAGTGTACATTAAGACGGCTCTCATTTACTTCTATGGCATTTCTTATGTCCAGTGACTTGGGGCAACTTGAGGACTTACAAGTCGGATCCCAAGTTGCTGTAGTGTGAACCGGCACTCAGGGTTAGGTTATAAAAAAAAATATCCAAATCTTTGATGATCCCTCGGAGCCCCATCAAATCTTTTATAACCAAACTGAAAGAACATGGCACAACAGCAAACCTGCCAAGAGATGGCCGCACACCAAAACTCACAGACCGGGCAAGAAGGGGTAGAGAAATGTACTTTGTGGCCCGGTTTTTGATCTTCGGTTTGCGCACGCATGCGCACCAGTCACTTGGGTGATTCCAGACGAGGCTTGGTTCTCATTCGCGCATGCGTGTGCGCACGCTGGATCCATGACTGTTTCACATGTGGGTCAGTATTTAGGGGGGTGATGCGGTGTGCCGCCCATGCCCCATGAAGAAGCGATTTCTCGCGAAACTGGTTGGGCGGAACATGGGGTATATCGGCATCACTCCCCTTTGACTGCTTGGTTTCCCTGTTGGACGGGTAGTCTGTTGTTTCGGCCGGGACATCAGACTTATAGTCTCCATAAGCACTGCTAACATGTGAGGCCTGTACACACGACCAAGCTTCTCGGCAGAATCCAGCGAGAAGCTCACTGGGAGATATATTATGGCGAGAAGCTCGATCGTGTGTACACTTCCGACGAGTGTCCCGTCTCTCTATTCCCTCGTTGTTCAATGAGGACTTTGGCTCGACAAGCTTTTTCGACCGCTCATCGGGAACCTCGTCGGGCGGAACGATGGGTTTAGCCCGACGAGGTTCTCGGACGTGTGTACGCGGCCTGAGTGTTTTTTTGTCTTATTTTAATAAAGTTTTTATCAATGGTTTTACACTATTGTGGCCCCCTATGTTTACTTTCTGTCTCTACGAGATACGGTTACCCATGTGTTCTGGACTATTGGGATGAGGTGACAATCGCTATAAAACTGTGTTCATTCAGCTTGCAGTTCCTTCAATCCATAAATCTACACACTACCTGGGGTCCCCTATAATCAAGGGACCGCTGGGAATCTGGTAAGCAGATTCACATACTCTGGTGGTGGAGAACTTCATCTATTGGATTGTCACTCCGATTTGGTGTTTTCATCTGATTGTCCAAGTGTGGACTGTTTCTTCTTTTCTTCACTGGTGAAAGACTAATTCACTCTAATTTTGATTTGATTATCCATCCATCAATATATGGACACTTCTTTTGAGATCTTTTGGAATTTAGTTGACAAGTCATCAATTCTCAACTAATTTGTCACAAACATATATGTGTATGTTAATTCAGAGGGCCAGATTCACAGAGCCCTTACTCCGGTGTATCTCGCGTTAGACCGGAGTACTTTCAAATTAGTCTGAAGCCTCAAACCATGAAACAACGGCTTCGGGCTTCAATCCGACTGGCTTACGTGTTCGTACGCCTTCGGATCTACGCTGCAATAATTTTGCGGCCGCTGGGTGGAGTTCCCGTCGTTTTCCGCGTCGGGGTATGCAAATGAGCTTTTTCCGACGATCCACGAAGTTACGAGCGTCATTCGCAATCTCTTACGACATCTGTAGTCATCTTTTTGCCGCGTAAAGTTATACCAGCTTTTAGCTGGTCTAATATTAGACAGCCCATGTTAAGTATGGCCGTCGTTCCCGCGTCAAATTTCAACGTTTGTTTTTATTTTTTTTATGTAAGTCGTCCGGGAATAGGAATGTACGTAAACAACAAATGACGTATCGACGTTAGTTCGCGCAATGCACGGCGGTAAATTTCTGAACGGAGCATGCGCAGTTCGATCGCCGCAGGGACGCGCCTAATTTAAATGCTTCACGCCCCCTAATCGCGTATTTCGATTCCGCCGCGAGAAATACACTACGCCGCCGTACCTTACGGGCCAAAATCTACATGAATTCGGTGTAGAGCCAGGTGAAATCCGGCGGCGTAGTGTATCTCTGATACTCTGCGCCAATGTAATGGTATGTGAATCTGGCCCAGAATGTTTAGCGCAACTTGTTTTTTTCCTATGTTATCACTGTTTAATGTCACGCAGTAAGGTGCAGCCTCGCATACCGGCTCTAAGAGCCCAATTTTTGACTTGTTCATCACGGGTTTATTTGAATATATTAGCGCAGTTATTTTCTTTATTTATTTTTTAATGTTAATTTCACGTCGTGAGGCAACAAAACACGGAAAATGCCAAGGGGGGTGAATACTTTTGCAAGGCACTGTACATGCATATCGGTGGCACCCTGGCCGAAAAAGAAAAGAAACCAGCGCTAGAAAATTCCACCCATTGGCGAGGGCCAGCACTCTACATTCCATAGGAAAATAGGCACGTTGTGTGGGTGGGCGGGAGACACAGCCAGCACTTCAAACAAATGATTCACACTGGCAAAATTGTAACTTTTCCATTTTATTCTTCAATCCACCAATCTGCAGAACTGAGACGGGACATTGTTCAAAGAAATACACAGAAAACTCGATGCTAATGGATTCTAAATGAGCTTCTGGCTGCCGAGATAGAGATGTTCTATGGGAGGAGATAAAAACGGAACAAAAAAATAGGAACCTTCTTACTGTTTTGCTTATTTCTTACTCTTTCTCCTTCTCCTTTCTTTCTCACCTTTTTATGTCACACCGTATTTGCGCAGCTGTTTCACAAGCGCACTTTTTTTGGAAGAAATACATATTGTTGTGTTAAAAAATAAGACAACAGTAAAGTAAGCCCAATTTCTTTTTTTATATTGTGAAAGATGATGTTACGCCGAGTAAATTGATACCTGACATGTCACACTTCAAAATTGGGCTGGCTCGTGGAATGGCAACCAACTTTTACCCATAGAGATCTCCATAGACGACGTTTAATACATTTTACAGGTTGCATGTTTTTAGTTGCAGAGGAGGTCTAGGGCTAGAATTATTGCTCTCACTCTACCGATCGCGGCAATACTTTACATGTGTGGTTTGAACACAGTTTTCATATGTGGGAGCTGTTCACGATATACAATGGCAGAATGGCACGGCTGGGCACAATCACGTACCTGTATGTGTCTCTTTAAGCCATGGGTGCTCAACCTGTGGCCCTCCAGCTGTTCCAAAACTACAAGTCCCATGAGGCATTGCAAGGCTGAACAGTTACAAGCATGACTCCCAAAGGCAAAGGCATGATGGGACATGAAGTTCTGAAACATCTGGAGGGCCACAGGTTGAGCACCCATGCTTTAAGCCCAGGAGTGGGGTCGCGCGCGCCCCGCCGCCAGCGTGCTCGCAACCTGGTCCGAAGCTCCGTGACCGCGCAACAGGTGTTCCGCGATTGGTCACCCGAACTAAATAAGGGGAGAGGTGTGTGTAAACACAACTTCCCCGTTCTTCACAGTAGCAGTGTCACTGATCGTCTGTTACCTGATATAGGGAAGGACGATCACTGATGTCACACATCCAGCGTCGCCCCCCAACAGTTAGAAACACATATGAGGTCACACTTAACCCCTACAGTGCCCCCTAGTGGTTAACTCCTAAACTGCAATTGTCATTTTCACAGTAAATAATGCATTTTTATAGCACTTTTTGCTGTGAAAATGTCCCAAAAATGTGTCAAAATTGTCCGATGTGTCCGCCATAATGTCGCAGTCACGAAAAAAATCGTTGATCGCCGCCATTAGTAGTAAAAAAAAATTATTAATAAAAATGCAATGAAACTATATTATCCCCTATTTTGTAAATGCTCTAAATTTTGCGCAAACCAACCGATAAACGCTTATTGCATTTTTTTATACCAAAAATAGGTAGAAGAATACGTATCGGCCTAAACTGAGGAAAAAAAATGTTTTATATATTTTTGGGGGATATTTATTATAGCAAAAAATTAAAAATATTGTTTTTCTTTTCAAAATTTTCGCTCTATTTTGGTTTATAGCGCAAAAAATAAAAACCTCAGAGGAGATCAAATACCACCAAAAGAAAGCTCTATTTGTGGGAAAAAATTGAATCCGGTTTTGTTTGGGAGCCACGTGGCACGACCGCGCAATTGTCAGTTAAAGCGAAGTGCCGAATCGCAAAAAGGGGCAAGGTCCTTAAAGCGGAGTTCCACTCAAAAATTGAACTTCTGCTTAAAGCGGAGCTCCACCCGCATTTTTTTTTTTCAAAGTCGGCAGCTACTAACAGTGTAGCTGTTGACTTTGAATAAGGACACTTACCTGTCCTAGGCGCCCGTGCTGATGGCCCCCCCCCCCCCCCCCGATGCCGGTCCCACGATCGCTCCGGGTCCCGCGCCGCCATTCACACTATGGGAAACAGGCAGTGAAGCCTTACGGCTTCACTGCCCATTTCCTACTGCGCCTGCGTGAGTCTCACGCTGGCTTGTGAATGGGCGCGCTGCTCTCTGAGAACACACACAGTTCCCAGAAAGCAGCGCGCCCCATTCACAAGGAGAAGGACAAGAAGAAAACACACCGCGGTGTGGAAGAGGCAGATTACGGACTTCCGCATAGCAACAGGTATTTCGGGTGAGTATTTTTTTTTTTTTCAGGTTTTTTTTAATTTAATTTTTTTAAACAAAATAGGCAAATGTTGTTTTCCTGGGTGAAACTCCGCTTTAACCCACTCCTCACCCCCTTACATGCCACATTTGGCATGTAATTTTTTTTGGGGGGGAGTGGGGGCTTCCGGAGGAGTGGGACTTCCTGTCCCACTTCCTCCTTCCGCCGAGGGGCTGGTTAGGCGATTAGCTTAGCTATCTTCAGCCCCTCTCTGTAGGCGATCGCCTAGGACACGTCACAGGTCCCAGGCGATCGCCTGTCCAATCGGATGGTGCAGCGCCGCGCCGTTCGCGCATGCACAGTGGGTGCCCGACCGTGAAGCCGAAGCTGAAGCTGTCTCGGCCGGGTGCCCACACTTACAATGAAGACGCCGGCCAGGGAAGGGGGGAGAGGAGCAGAGCCCCAGTCGGCGCGTCGCTGGAACCCTGGAGCAGGTAAGTGTATGTTTATTAAAAGCCAGTAGCTACACTTTTTGTAGCTGCTGACTTTTAATAAGCATAAAAATGGCCTGGAACACCCCTTTAACCTGCATAATGGTCCGAGTGGTTAAGTGGTTAAAAAAAAAAAAATCTTATTTTTATGTTATCTTTTATTTTTTATACTGTTCTTTTAAAAAAATTGTATCACTTTTATTTATATTACATAAAATGTAAACATCCCTTGTAATAGGAAAAAAGCATGACAGGCCCTTTTAAATATGAGATCTGGGGTGAAAAAGACCTCCGATCTCATATTTACACTAAAATGCAATAAAAAATAAATAAATAAATAATAATTTGTCATAAAAAATAAAAAAAAGAATTCTAATATGTCCCTTTAACAACTTGCTTACTGGGCACATATACCCCCCTCCTGCCCAGGTGAAATTTCAGCTTCCGGCACTGCGTCGCTTTAACTGACAATTGCGCGGTCGTGCAACGTGGCTCCCAAACAAAATTGACGTCCTTTTTTCCCCACAAGTAGAGCTTTGTTTTGGTGGTATTTGATCGCCTGTGCGGTTTTTATTTTTTGCGCTATAAACAAAAAAGAGCGACAATTTTGAAAAAAAATACAATATTTTTTACTTGTTGCTATAATAAATATCCCAATTTTAAAAGAAAAACATTTTTTTTTCTCAGTCTAGGCCAATTCGTATTCTTTTACATATTTTTGGTAAAAAAAAAAATCGCAATAAGCGACTGGTTTGCGCAAAAGTTATAGCGCTTACAAAATAGGGGACAGAATTATTATATATATATATTTTTTTTACTAGAAATGGCGGCGATCTGCGATTTTTATTGGGACTGCGACGTTATGGCGGACACATCGGACACTTTTGACACATTTTTGGCGCCATTCACATTTATACTGCGATCAGTGCTATAAATATGCACTAATTACAGTATAAATGTGACTGGCATTGAAGGGGTTAACACTAGGGGGTGAGGAAGGGGTTAAATGTATTCCCTGCATAGTGTTCTAACTGTGGGGGGAGGGGGGGTGACCGATCTGTGTCCCTATGTACAAGGGACACAGATCGGTCTCCTCCTCTCCAGAGACAGGACACTGTCTCTGTGTAAAACGGCAATGAGAGATGATCTCATATGTTTACATATGAGATCATCTCTCATTCGCCGCACAGATCGCATCGCAAACGGCCACTCTGATTGGCCATTCGCCGCGATCTGTGATTGGCTGTGTCCAAGGGACACGGCCAACACAGAGCTTCCCCGCTGCGCGCTCTGGAGCGCACGCTGGGAACGCCCAAAGGGGCGACCGTCAAAAGACGGCAGGTTGGATATTCAGACCCGCGCTGTAGCCGTCATTCGGCTATAGCGCGGGTCTGAAGTGGTTAAGAGCTATGGGTAAAAGTGACTTTTTGACGTCACTTCCGACCTGCTATGGTATGAAATTCTTCCATCTTTGCCATCTTCCCCTCACTCGTCTCCATACCTCCGCCGATGCCAATGGCTCCGGTAAGCGGTGGATGGCTCCTGATAAAAGTTATATTGCGGCGAATCCGCTGCAGAGACCACTATTATCGGAAATCAGACCGCCGGCTAAAGAAGAGGATACCGGGGTTATGGTAGTTAGCTGATGCCATAGCAAAGATATCCCTCTTCAAACAGCCGACATATATCGGCATTCGGCGGTCCGGAAGTGGTTAATGGATGAATAGCTATACCATTTTTTTTTTATACCTAGACTATGGTGTTGATGGAAATGTCTTTTCTATTCTGCAGTGCATAAATCACAAATAAAATGATTGCTATAGAGTATGGAGATGGCGCGGTTCCTTGTTTCTAGGGAAAGTACAAATTGCCCCGTTAATGAAAAGGCACTATAATTTATTGCCTCTGAAGGGAGAATATGCTAAATGGAAGTTTTCACACTTGTCTGATTCCATCTCTCTCCTTCTTGTACCATCATTAAAGATTATAAATGACTGTACAGTATATATAACCAACACGTCACTGTGAGCTGGAAGGCGATTAGGACGAGCCGGTAGGCCCATTACCACTAACAAGCTCCTCATGCCCACACAAGGCAATTTGTAGCTGGAATTTAATGTTATGGGAGCTAATGGTAGTAAGAATAAACAGTGAGGAACAGACTTGTCCCCCTGAGATAAATAACTATCTTTCAGTTGTCGAGATTACCCTGTCATTAGAAATATTTAGATCACAACAATAGTCGTGAGAAGTGTTTAGTTAGACTGCCACTAAAATGGAACGTTTTGTCATTTTCCACTGAAAATAAAGAGGAAGTGTTTATAGGAAAACGCTTAGTAGACGTGACAGGAACTTGATGGATGCAAAAGTTGCATGGATATGGAAACTGTAATTAAAGGGAAGCTCCAGATCATATAAAAAGAAAAGCTGTCAAACAATGCAAAAGTGTCAATTAGGGCAATTTGAGAAACCCTGTGTGGGCGCAACGCGTCAGCTGGGCGGTGACGTCATCAAGCTAGATGAGCTGAGACACCATCTTTTCGAGGTTTCAAACTGTATTGCCACTGCGTTCCCTACATTGGCTTCTTTTTTAACTTTCAGTGAGTGGAATTTAACCTCTTCACGGTTGTTCGGGGAGAATGTCATATGATGCCCCCCAGGATCGGGGCATGGCTAGGGTTGCCACATCATCCCTTTAATCCAGGACACACATTAATTACACAGGTTCTGAGGCTGATTAGGGTTGTAATTAAACTCATTTGGTGCCTTATCTGCATTAAATCATTCATATGTGTCCTGGATTAAAGGGATGATGTGGCAACCCTAGCCACTGCCAATGACCGAGCTGCTGCCAGTACCATGTTAGTGCTGTGGCCAATCACAGCAGAACACATGACATTTGTACAGAATGGATGGCTTTGTTGTCTTTCATTCTGTACTATTGTGATGAGTTCTGTGTGTCAGTCATCACATGGTACAGACAGGGCCAATGACAGCCCATCTGTACCATGTTAGTGCTGTGGCCAATCACAGCAGACCACATGACATTTGTACAGAATGGATGGCTTTGTTGTCTTTCATTCTGTACTATTGTAATAAGCTCTGTGTGTCACAGTCATCACATGGTACAGACAAGGCCAATGACAGCCCATCTGTACCATGTGACTGCTGTGGCCTATCACAGCAGAACACATGACATTTGTAGAGAATGGATGGCTTTGTTGTCTTTCATTCTGTACTATTGGGATGAGCTCTGTGTGTCACGGTAATCACATGGTACAGACAGGGCCAATGACGGCCCATCTGTACCAGGTGACTGCTGTGGCCAATCACAGCAGACCACATGACATTTGTGCAGAATGGATGGATTTGTTGTCTTTCATTCTGTACTATTGTGATGAGTTCTGTGTGTCACAGTCATCACATGGTACAGACAGGGCCAATGACAGCCCATCTGTACCAAGTGATTAGCTGTGGCCAATCACAGCTAATCGCAATAGTAAACACTGAATGAGTAGTTTTTATTCAGAAAAAAATGGTTGTGTATAACTGTAATGCCGCGTACACACGGTCGTTTTTTGCGATGAAAAAAAACGACGTTTTTTAAAACGTCATTTAAATTGATCGTGTGTGGGCAAAACGTCGTTTTATGTCTTTTTAAAAAAACGACCAAAAAAAAATTCCAACATGCTTGAATTTTTTGTGTCGTTTTTCAAAACGTCGTTTTTTGTTTCACAAAAAGTCACCGTGTGTAGCAAAAACGTCTTTTAAAACGACGTTTTTCAACCCGCGCATGCCCAGAAGCTAGTTACTGTATGAAGCGAGCTTCAATGGAAAAGAGTGGTGAACGTAACCTCGCTTTTTGTGAAAAAACGATGGTGTGTATGCAAAATTGTCTTTGAAAAGTGACGTTTCAAAAACGTCGTTTTTTACTTCACAGAAAACTTCGTTTTTTTTTCATCGCAAAAAACGACCGTGTGTACGCGGCATAAGGCCTCGTACACACGATCAGTTTTCCAGACGGGAAAACTGTCATGTTTTTTTGTGGGTGGGAAAACCGGCCATGTGTATGCTCCCTAGCAGTTTTCTAGACAGAAAAACAGTTGGAAAAAAATTAGAACATGTGGAGCATACACACGGCTGGTTTTCCTGACCAAAGCTCTCGGGCAGTTTTTCTGTCGGGAAAACCAACGTGTGTTCACAGGGAAAAGTGACCGAGCCGGTTCTCGGTTTTCCCCTCGGGTTTCCCGGCGGTCGACAGAGAAACCCGATTGTGTGTACAAGGCATTAGATGCACACTTATCAATCATAGTGTGTAAAAAATAATAATCCTGATCACCTCCCCAGAGTAGTACAGTATTACTATGGTCACTGTGTAAAAAAAAAAATACATTTTCCCTGGATCAACTTTACCTATAAATCTTAGTACCCAGTTATATTCTGTACATTTAGGAAAGAATCCAGGCCTTTCTTAAAGCAATCTACTGAGCTGGCCAGAACCACCTCTGCAGGGAGTCTATTCCACATTTTTACAGCTCTTATGCCGCGTACACACGGTCGTTTTTTGCGATGAAAAAAAACGTCGTTTTTTAAAACGTCATTTAAATTGATCGTGTGTGGGCAAAACATCGTTTTTTGTCTTAAAAAAAACGACCAAAAAAAAATTCCAACATGCTTGAATTTTTTGTGTAGTTTTTCAAAACGTCGTTTTTCAACCCGCGCATGCCCAGAAGCTAGTTATGAAGCGAGCTTCAATGGAAAAGTGTGGTGAACGTAACCTCGTTTTTTGTGAAAAAAAACAATGGTGTGTATGCAACATCGTCTTTGAAAGTGACGTTTCAAAAACGTTGTTTTTTACTTCACAAAAAACGTCGTTTTTTTTTTTCATCGCAAAAAACGACCGTGTGTACGCGGCATAACTGTGAAGAAACCTTTCTGTATTTGGAGATGAAATCTCTTTCCCTCTAGTAGTAAATAGTGCCTTCATGCAGAGGCGTAGTGTGGGGGGTGCAAGGGGGGCCACCGCCCCAGGTGTAAAAGTTAGAGGGGTGCTGTCACGAATAGGGAAAGGAGGGAGCGCCAACAACAGATGGGACATAGGAACATATGCATGATGTCACCACTCCAGGCTTTACCAGTCATTATCAAGCATGCTCTCCTCTTCCCTACAGTCACCGATGTCTCACACGTAGTTGATCATGTGACCAGACTGGAGCTAGCTGAAAATAGGCCATGATTCAGGGGGTAGCCATCCGTGGCCCTGGGGACCTCTGGGCCCTTTAATAAAAAGAAAAAAGAGAGAAAAAAATGTGTGTGTGTATATATATATATATATATATATATATATATATATATATAAAACATTTTTTTAAAGGGTGGTTAATATCTGGGGCCCTGGGACCTCTGGCCCTTTAAAAAATAAAATTAAAATATATTAAAAGATATTTTTGTTATCAAAAATAAATTTAAAAAAGAGGGGGTTGCAATCTGGGGCCCTGGGGGCCTCCAGGCCCTTGGGGACCTCCGGACCTCTACAAAAAAAGAAGAAAAAAAATTGGCCCTTTAATAAAAAATAAAATAAAAATATATTAAAAAATATATATTTTTATAAAAAATAAATAAAAACAGAGGGGGTTGCCATCTGGGGCCCTGGGGGCCTCCGGGCCCCTGGGGACTTCCGGACCCCTAAAAAATAATAAAAGAAAAAAAAATTGGCCCTTTAATAAAAAATAAAATAAAAATATATTAAAAAATATATATATTTTTATAAAAAATAAATAAAAAAGAGGGGGTTCCCATCCGGGCCCCTGGGGATCCCCGGGCCCCTTACAGGTGTAATGCCTGTACCCCCCTGATGGCAGCCCTGGTGTTGACTGTAAAGTGAATAACTCACAAAGCACAAATCTACTCACCACTGGTTTCTTGAACATGACAATGAGGTTACTGTACTCCAGTGGCCTCCATAGTCACCATATCTCATCCAATAGAGCACATTCGGGATGTGGTAGAACTGGGGATGGGCGGCCGACAAATACACAGCAACTGTGTGATGTTTTCATGTCACTATGGACCAAAATCTCTGAGGAATGTTTCCAACACCTTGTTGTATCTATTCCATGAAGAATGAAGGCAAAAGCGGGTCCAACCCAGTACTAGCAAGGTGTACCTAATAAAGTGGCCAGTAAGTGTATACTTAATTAAAAATACTACAGGCTCTGTATAAAATTTAGCGCATATGGCGTGAAATTCTGTTTGTTTGGCCAGAATAATACCCTTATCTACGTCAACAGAACCGGCTCACTGAATTCCCCCTGCGCATCAATTTGTGAGTGTAAAATTTGTCATACATCTCTCCGCGATAACCTTGAATAAATGAATAGATATTAATTAGGTCACCTGTAAGATGCCACATACATTATTCATTCATTCATGTGAATCCTCCACAGTCTGCTCTTCATACATGTCCTCGCAACTCACAAAGAGCTTAGAGATTCCCATTTCAAGCTTTGGGATCGTTCTTCGGCACTGGAGCTGTCATTAAACAATAAGGATGCTTAGAAGCCGTTCCCAAAATGTGATCTGATCTACCACATGACTGACGTTTTTTAAAGCTGAACTTCAAACATCCGAATTTCAGTAGTAGATGGCTTTTAAAAATAAAATCTGTGTTAGAAATGCAGAGGGAAGGGGACACCAAAGCCAAGTAATGGTTATAAATACTTGACTGATGAATCTATTGAAGGCTAAGGCCAACTTTTCTGAAAGGTTTATAAATTCTACCAGAAAAATAAATACAATTTTATATATATATATATATATATGTATATATATATATATATATATGTATATATATATATATATGCGTGCATTTATTATTACATTTTAGCCCTCAAGCCTAAAAAGCATTGCAACCATGACAGCGGGTGCAATGCTTAGGCTTCTACAAACTCTTCTCCAGGCTGGGGTCTATACCAAGATAGTTATGTCAGTTATGGGTGAGGAAGTAGGACAGCTGGACTGTAAATATGTGTTGGGTAATGTCACGCTTACCCCTAATGCAGGTGGTCAGGCATTATAGTTAGTTTTTATGTTTTTCACCTATAGCAGCCCCCTTTGCCATAAGGCAAGCAGGCCTACTGGTACTCAGTTGTCCCCAGGATTTATACACGCATGCTATAGTGGTTGGCTACTACATCAAGGCAGGCACAAACTGAGCACAGCAAACTAGGGTGACCACGTGTCCCGGATTGCCCGGGACAGTCCCGTATTTTGCAAGTCTGCCCCAGGCACGGTCATTCCAGGACAATACAGTGTCCCGGGATTAAAAAAAAAAATGACACAGCCCACCCCCCCCCCCGGCCAATCTGATGCCCCCAAAAAAGGCCGCCACATCACCGCTTTACTCACTGACAGTAATTGTCCTGGCCGGGAATGCCTGAAGGAGCACAATCCCCGCCCCCTGCTTGTGATTGGAGAAATCATAAATCCCGCCTCCTGTGTCCAATCACTGTGCTGTGATTCGTTACAGCACAGGCTGATTTTTGGGAAGGGAGGGTATCACTGAATGGCAGTTTGGAAATATGGTCACCCTACAGCAAACAGGTACTTGCAGCTGGCAGACAGGCAGAGGGGTTCAATGAAAGTCCAGGTGCAAGGCAGACAAGGTTCAAAATAGTTAGTGTCAAATCCGTAGTCAAAAGGCAGGCAGAGTTCTGAGCATTTACGATATTCAATTTGAGGTCGTCAACAAGAGGAATCCAATCTAGCAGACAAAATAAATGTAACATTGCAAGAATGTGACCTTGCAAGAGTTGCCAACACCCCAAATCGATTAGAAAATTGAAAAATTCCCCCAAAGGAGGGGCTTTTTAGGCAACAGTAGTAAACGTAAGTATAGTGGTACAAGAAAAAAGAATGTATATATTTAATAATTATTTAATCGCATAAAATAAACCACACAATATAACACTTTGACAAAGTATGAAATTGCTAAATCAAGACTGATCCACATAAAAAACTCTACAAGGCCCTAAGCCTTGTCTAGCAGACAAAACTGGATCTTGCAGCACGTGTAAAACACAATATCACAAGCATGAGACTGCAGGCTTGGCTGGCTTAAATCAAGTTTGTTCTTCACCTAGAGACTGGCTACATCAACCACCTTGCAGGCGGACAAGCAGACAGGAAGAATGCATCACAGCCAAATCCAGGATGCTGGAATGAGGCCAGCAGCTGTTTTACGCTATGTGGTGATTTTTTGCCTTTTTTACATAAACCTCCATGAGAAAAAGTGATTAACCAGCACCAACGGCCCTGGCGCTACCCTTCTCTACCTCCAGTGGATAGATCCTTTATTGTGTGTGATTTAATGCGTGATTCGACTCTTATAATGTGGAGTCTAGCTCTCCTGTAAGGGCACATCTTGTATCTATATGGTGGAAGGCGCACTTTGGGTGTACAGTTGCTCGCTATTATTTAGACACGAGTTGCAACAATATATCACTTTATTTCTGTATGGACCTATATGGAAATCCTATGGACTGATTACTGTCACTTTATTTCATTTCACATGTGTTAATTTTTGTATTTAGTGTGGCAAGTGTTGTTTATATGTATTTTGTTCTGTTGTGTAATTGACAGTCATGGTTTTTGTTTTTCATTTTCACTTTAACCTGCACAATCACAACTCCTTACGGTTTATCACATGACCAAGGCATACCAGAGGTAGTGCCAAATGTGCTCCCGTTGACCGCTACAGCCCTATAAACCCCAATTCCCACTTATAATTAAATGATATGACCAACACATTTTTGGAGTGGAAATTGGCCAAAGCAGGCCATTTATTAACAACAAACAACATACAGTTGAACCTTCTATATCAAAGCAAGTTTTCCCATTGAAATCAATGGAAACAAAAATAATTTGTTCCGCATTGACTTCAATGGGATGCAATACCGAATGGAGCCAGAGGTGGGGGGCGCCAGAGAGCGGCAAAAACGTCCGAAAAGGCCCGCGGACACTTGCTTCCCCGTAGTCAGGCCAAATGAGGTACTGCAGGCCAATGTTCGGCTTTTCTCAACTCTTGCGCCCTCCTACCTCAGGCCAAATGAGGTACTGCAGGCCTATTTAGCTTGAATTCTGCAGACCAAGTCAGAATTAAAAAAAAAAGTTGCTCGCAAATCAAAACGCTCTCAAACCAAGTTACTCTTAAACCGAGGTTCCACTGTATACACATTTCTTAGAACAGAAATAAATAACAATAATGACACAGGTTGCTGATCCTTTGAGGCACTACTGAACCAACACAACCAACACCAGCTCAAGGACAATACCAAATTACCCGCTGATACCTCAATTTCCACAAATTCCCATTAACCCACCATTAACTGGGATTACTCAGAAGAGGCCATACCATAGACGGGTCCTTACTCCGATATTACACAGAGAAATTTGGATGCCTCCAAGGACCCCAACTGCTATACAATAGCAATCACCAACAAGTCCACCAACCACAGGGTGGGGGGGGGGGTGACGTTTCTTCATCATCCGTTGCCTGGAAGTGCCCCTCAGACTTTACGACCTCACCTCCACACAGTTGTTACTCCTCCCTAGAATTACTTCCACCAATCAATGCTTATGCCCCTTCTCTAACTCCTGACCATGTTATTTGTTTTAACCATCTAATTGCTGGACTACCCTGCTAACCTAGTCATGCCCGCCCTTCACCTATTTTTTTTTTTTTGCTTTAGGCCTCTCTCTCATTACACAGAGGACCAACTTTGAGATACATAAATACAATTTGGCCCTTAAAATGGAGACAGATTGAGGTTTGCAGGACATAGGGTGCTCATTATTCAAAACTAAGCGCACTATTTTTTATGTAATAACTGTTCCATGCAAAACGCATTTGTGAATTCTATTATACGACTTTTGTTAGGCTTTTTATTGTTATTCTTTGGGAGTATGTTTTATTATGAAGAGCTCAGTACTTTGTACAGTGGAGCAGTTGGCATTATCTAGACAGAATGGAGGTAGAATTAGTCAGCCTCCCAGCAAGGAACAATACTCAACATGACTTTCTTTTAAGAGAAATTATACCAAAACAACTGCTGATGGAAAAATTTATAATTATTTCTAAGTTTCAGTACTTTACAAAAATAACGTTTTTACATTTCTTTCTTTACATTTTTTTTTTACTGATTTCTTTATAATGAAGGTTTGCATGGGGTGAACAATGAAGGACACCATGTAGTCAACTATGGAACACAATTCACCCCACTGACACCAATGATGGGACACGAGGGCTCCAGCCCTTTAATTGCAATCCCTGATTGTGGAGAGCAGGAGTGTGGAGAGCAGGAGTATCCAAGCTTCTTTTTTAACAAAGGGCTTGTTTACTTCAGACTTTAGGGGACCTGTACTGTAGCCATTGTAAGTCGAAATTGTCCTGATGTCAGTGGGAGTAAACAATGCATCTTTGGTATTAGGGGGAGAAATAGTGTCCTATTATTGGTGTCAGTGGAGGGAATTGTCTACCATCATTGGTGTCAGTGGGAGGAATAGTGCCCTATCATTGGTGTCAGTGGGAGGAATAGTGCCCTATCATTGGTGTCAGTGGGAGGAATAGTGCCCTATCATTGGTGTCAGTGGAGGGAATTGTCTACCATCATTGGTGTCAGTGGGAGGAATAGTGCCCTATCATTGGTGTCAGTGGGAGGAATAGTGCCCTTATCATTGTAGTCAGTGGGAGGAATAGTGCCCTATCATTGGTGTCAGTGGAGGGAATTGTCTACCATCATTGGTGTCAGTGGGAGGAATAGTGCCCTATCATTGGTGTCAGTGGGAGGAATAGTGCCCTATCATTGGTATCACTGGGAGGAATAGTGTCCCATCCACCATTGGAGCACAGGTGTGTGAGGAGGAGGGTGTGTCTGAGCTGCTCCCTGAGATCCGTGTGAGAAGGGAGTCGCCTGAAAAACTATCCCAGCTCTCCTGGCCCCTTTCTGGGGAAGCCATGGAGGGCGGCGGGGCCTCCCCTGCTGGAGGTTCTCAGCCACCTCCTGGTTCATCTGCTGGCATGCCTGCCTCTCTACAAGCCTCAGCTGGTGATCTCTCTGCCCCTGGTGAGGATGAAGGATCGGCGGCCATTCGGGAGCGAGTGGTGGCCCGGATAAAAGTCCTGAACAGGGAGAGGGATAAGCTTTACAAGCTGCGTGCGGAGCTGAAGCGCCTGAGGAAGCATCGTGAAGGCTTACATAGCCTGAAACGCGGATCCATGGATCCAGAGATCCAATTGGCCAAGGTCCGTGTGGACCACCAGGAAACCATCGTGGCCATTATGGAAGGAAGGGATGGTCCTTTCAAGGAGAAGTTCTCTAACGAGAGGAGGTTTGCGAAGGTGACCAAGATGGAGGTGGAGGAGGAGGAGACCCCCGTTTCTGATCCCCTGACCCCCCAAGGAGAGGTAAGCACCCCCATGCCTTCACAGGACTCAGGAGGCATGCTGAGGGTGATCCAGGGAATGGAGTCTCCTGTGCGGAGGGATCAGATGGTTTTTAATGAGGAAGACATAACTGATGATGTACCTGATAGAGTGAAGCCAGCTAAACCACGTGTTGTGGATAAGACTGTATATGTTCCATCTGTGACTGTGCCCAATAATAAGACTGTTTGCAGCAATGATGTGACTGCTGAGGCTGCAATGCAGCAAGAGACACATTTAAAAAATGACATTCCTGCAAAGGAACTGCAAGTCCCAGCAGAACCCATTAACCCCACTGCTGCTGAGACCAGAGCTGATTGCCCCACTGCTGCTGAGGGCTCTACAGTGCAGCATCAGGAGACAGCTGGTACTGCAGCAGCAACAGTGACTGTTCCTGATGAAAATGTGACTTCAGTGTGGGGCATTGGCCCGGACAAACCTTCCTTTGCTCAGGTGGTGCGCTCTGCCCCTGGTAGCTCCGCCCCCAAGCAGGGTTTTCCTCTGCGGGCTACCACCTTCAGCACCCCGGGATCTGGTCTGGGGTCTCTGGCTTCTGCTGGCGGTCCCAGACGCAATGTCGTTATCCTGAAATGGGAAGGAGGTGCAGTCCCCCCTGCAAGGCGTGCAGTGGTGGATTTAATCCTGGAGATGGGTTTTGGGGTTAACGATCTCTATGCTTTTATACATGTGTCAGGGACGCGGGATTATATAGTCAGTTTCACCAAGCCAGAGGGTCTTGACCTGTTCTGGGAGAGATATGAGGCCCGGTGCAGGTCAAGACCCGAATGGGAAAGTCTGGCCCCAGTTGCGATTTCGCAGCGATCAACGGTGAAAAAGATCACTATCATTCTCACCAATGAGAGCGTCCCTGCCCGGGATCTGGAGGTTTGGTTGAGGAACTATGGGGAGGTTTTGACCAAACCTAATAAAATCCTTGATGAGCGTAACATCTGGACTGGGGGATGGTCGGTAACAGTCAGGTTGGCCAGGGATGGGAATGTTGTCCGTCACCTGCCCTCCTCGGCTTTCATAGGGAGGGATAGGATGACCGTGTTCTACCCTGGTCAGCCGAAGCTGTGCCACCGCTGTGGAGAGAGGGGCCACCTTAGCTCCTCCTGTTCGGCCTTGATATGCTCAGTGTGTCGGGGTCAGGGTCATGTGGCCAAGGACTGCGACCAGAAGATCAGGTGCAACCTGTGTCTGCGTTTTGGCCACCCCTACAGCAGATGCCCTGAGGCCTGGCACAATATGGAGAAGGAGGTAGTGGATGAGATGTCAAGGCTGGACAGGATGGAGGGTAAGGCCCCTAGTGTACCATCCTCCACTGCGGTGACCGACCCCCCTGGTCCTGCTCAGGATGCCTCCCCAGTTCCTGTGGCCACCCCCCCTGTGTCTGTAAGTTCTTCTTCTGTATCTGTCTCTGTGTCCCCCCAGCCTACTGTACCCGCTCCTCTTGTATCAAAACCCTCTAAGTCTGTGCCCCCCGTGTCAGTTACCCCCCAGGAGTCTACCCCTCCTACGTCTGATTTACCCCCCCCCCCCATCAGGAGTGGTAGTGGGTACTGAGAAGGTCGCTTCCTCCTCTATGACAAAGTCTTCTGGGAAGACTTTAAAGAAAAAAAACAGAGATGAAGGCATCTTTGAGGCCGACCTCAAGTATTTGGAAGAGAGAAGGAAGGTTGGAAAACGGAAGAAGCAGGTGGTGAGGACGGAACGGGAACAGGAAGCTCCGGTGCCTGTCTCCCACCGTCATAGGTCCTCTAGTTGGGACATTTCATCATCTGGCTCTTCTTCAGAGCTAAGCTCCGATTCAGATATGGATTTTGAGGCGGCCTCAAGAAAAAGAGAGGCTTCTGGTGATGAGCAGCAGAGGGGAGCTAAGAAGCAATCCACCCAATAACCCAAATGGCGGTTCCCCCTCCGTTAAAAGTGGCGACAATTAATGTCGCCAGCATTAAGTCAGTGAGCGCTCGTTCTATGGCCTTATTTTTGTTCAGCCAATTAGATGCTGAAATTTTATTTTTGCAAGAGACTAGGCTCACCTCCTTGGCAGATATTCATATGGCCAAGAGAGAGTGGAGGTATGGTCCATCTTACTGGTCTCTTGCGGCCGAGCCTTACGGCGGTGTGGCGGTGTTGTTTAAAACCGGCATGGTAACTGTCCGGCGGGTCATTGAGGTGGAGATTGGGAGATGTATGGTCTTAGACGTCCTTGTGGGAGGGCAGGACCTGCGCCTAATTAATATTTATGGGCCGCACACAAAGTGGGACAGGAAATGCCTTTTTACAAGGATCAAGCCATTTCTTTTTACACCCCGGCAAGTGGTCTTTGGAGGTGACTTTAATACAGTAATTAGGCCCAAGGACAGGAAGGACTTCAAGGACCGGCTGGGATATGATAGCGTTTTTTTAACTAGTATGGTTAGGGATGCTGGTCTTGTGGATGTGCACATTAAGCACCTCCCGGACGACACCGGGTTCACCTTTCATCGTGGTAATAGTCAGAGTAGGATAGACAGGTTTTTTTTGAAGGAGGCCTCTGCTTTCTCACCCCCAGTGGTGCAGGCAGTGGAGTTCTCTGATCACTGTATGCTATCTGTGGCCCTGAATGCTTCAGACGCCCCTCAGAGGGGAAAGGGCATCTGGAGATTGAATTCGACTCTACTCAAGGAAGAACATGTTAGACAATAGTTTGAGGAATTCTTTCAGGTACAGATGACCATCCTGGACTTTTGTAGCAGCAAGGCTGAGTGGTGGGAGCTGACCAAAAAGAGGACCGCTGGATTCTTCAGGGGCCTAGCCAATAGAAAACAGTTTAATAGATACATGACCTACCAACGTTTGCGGAGGAAGCTGGATATTCTTGTCTCGAGAGGAGGAGATCCTGGGGCAATCTCCGAAGTGAAACTCCTCCTCAGGAAGTGTCAATATGACCGGCATGCCTCTTTGGTTCTGGAGAGGGACTATGGGAAGTACCACTCGCCTGACCCTTACCAGAACTGCAAACAAGGTGTAGCTGTTAAAGCGGTCGTTGGCCTTAAGGACAGTACAGGTTCCTTGACAAAGTCCAGGTCAGGGATTCTGGAGGACGTGAGGTCCTTTTATGCCGACCTTCTTGGGAGGAAAGAGCTTGACCGTGACAAGATGGAAAGCTTTTTGGACTCTACTCCAGGTCTAAATGGTGGAGATGTTCCATTGATGAATTTGACAGAGGAGATCACAGTTGAAGAGGTGATGAGGGCAATTGAACAGCTTGCCATCAAAAAGTCACCCGGACCGGATGGCTTGACGGCTGAGTTTTACAAAGCCTTTAAGTCTATTCTGGCCCCACATTTGGTAGAGGTTTTTAACAGTTGTCTCGCTGAGGGGGTGCTTCCCCCTTCCATGAGGCACTCGGCTGTGATTCTTCTGTCAAAGGGTAAAGATCCTTCGATGATTGAGAATTGGCGCCCCATCAGCCTTCTTAATGTCGATAGAAAGATACTGGCGAAGATATTTTTCTGGCGCCTGTCGTCAGTAGCAAAGTCTTTGCTTTCTCGCCATCAGCACTGTTCGGTCCAGGGTAGGAGCACCTTCACAGCGGTGTTAGCTGTCCGGGAGGCCTTGGAGCGGTGCAGGGCTGCAGGCTGGGGAAAGTATTTGCTGACATTGGATCAGGCAAAGGCCTTTGATCGTGTTAACCATGAGTACCTGTGGTTGCTCCTTAGTAAGTACGGTCTGCCGGGTGGTTTTGTTGATTGGCTGAAAGTCTTGTATAAGGGGGCAGAAAGCTTCCCTCTTGTTAATGGTTGGGTTGGGCAGTCCTTTGAGGTTGGTTCCGGGGTGCGCCAGGGTTGTCCCCTGAGTCCCCTGCTCTATGTGTTTGCAATCGACCCCTTCATCAGGAGGCTAGAGAGCGGCATGTTGTGTGGGGTACCAGTGGGGCTCCCGGGTGAGCCGCCTTTGAGGGTTGTTGCTTATGCGGACGATGTATCAGTGATTGTCACTGGGACGGATGAGGCGGAGGAGGTGGTCTCTCTGACATCACGGTATTCTGAAGCATCAGGCTCCAAGATCAATCAGGAAAAGAGCGAAGTTTTCTGGATGGTAAAGGAAGGTGAGGGGTTTGATCTCCCGGACGCCTTTCCAGTGCCCCAGGAAAAAATTAAGATACTAGGCATTGAATTTGGACCCGGCGATTATGGCCTCAAAAACTGGGAAGGCAGACTGGAAATTGCCAATGCTAAGATGGTCAGCTGGAAGAGATGGAAGTTATCTATGAGGGAAAGGGTTGATCTGATTAAGACCTACCTGATTCCGATCTTCTTGTATGTCAGCTTTGTCTGCATCTTGCCAGTGTCTCTCTATGCTAGGGTCAGTAGTGTGTTCTTCCAGATGCTGTGGGGGAACAGACTGAACCCCATCAAGAGGAATGTCACCTACCTATCCAGGAGGGAGGGTGGCTTAGGTATGGTCAACCCAGTTCTTTTCTTTTCACTGTTATTTCTCAAGTTTAATATTGGTAGTATGCTTGCAGTGGAACCTCCTGGATGGGCAGGCATATTTAGATCTTGGTTTAGGCCTTTTCTACGACTTTGGGAAGAAGGTGGCCAAGTGAAGAATCGCAGGGGTCATCGTGGTCAGCTACCAGCCTATGTAGCTCCGTGCCTGAAGTTACTGCGGCAGTGGCGATTGTCGGCTGAAGATCTCAGATCGGTTCCGAGGAAAGACCTTATGAGTCGAGTCTTGAGCGAAGTCTTTCATGACCCACTGGCCTTAAGGGATTGCCCAGGCCCAGTTTTGAGGGCGGGGTTGAGGCTGATTAATTTGGATAGAATACCTCCTAAATTTCGGGATTTGGCCTGGTTGTGCTTCCATGGGAAGCTCTATGTTAGGGGCAATTTGAAATTTCGCAGTTCGATGGATCGTAGCTGTCCTCGGGAGGAGTGTGCAGATGAGGAGGAGACTATGGACCATTTTCTGCTTCATTGCCCCTTTAACATAGAAGTGTACAGACAGGTGGGGCGGGCGCTTGGTGTTCCTTTCCTCTCCAGGCTGGGTTATGCTGAGTGGGTGTACGGAGCATTCAGTACCATGGAGGTTTTTGTTTGGATACACTTTTTTTAGTTAGCCTAGTGGTCCGTTATTTCACCTGGAACGCACGGTGTCAGGTCAGCATTCGGCAAAAAATCCTTCCTGTTGAGGTGGTGGTGTATGACATTGTGCATGAGGTGGGGAAGATTCGGGGGCTTGAGAGAGACAAGTGGGGTCAGGGGGCGTGGCAGAAGGCGTGGAGGGGTTTCAGGCCTCCCTGACTGCCAGGAGTCTCTTTCCCGGGTGTGGCTGTCTGTCTCTTATCACCCTAGATTATTATTATTTTTGATACATTTTTGATAGATGGCTGCGTACATAGGTGACGGGTTGTGCCTCTTAGGCCCTCTCTGCTGCTTTGTGTAAATAGTTTTGTAGTAATGTTTTGGTGGTGGTGTATAGTGTATCTATTGTGTATAGTGTATATATTGTGTATAGTGTATATATTAGGGCTGTTACTGATCAAAATTTTTGTGTTCGATTAATCGTTTGTTTTTTTAATCGATTAATCGACTAATTTCGATTAATTATAACGCACATACAGATCCAACTACTTTTAGCTGATCTCCTTGCAGGCTGATTCCCAGTGCAGCGCCAACCACTTTAAAAAAAAAACAAAGGCAGCTCTCGATGGGAATAGCATTAAAACTTTTATAGTCTTCAAGTAGGTAGCAAAATAAATATTGAACTGGAGATAAAATCGATGTAGCTACATAAACTGTAAAAATGGTGCGAGTAATACCAAACGGTACCAAAAGCAGTCATAAAAACATGTAGCTAAGTATGATACTGGTATAAAAATGTGTACAACGATACCACTGCTGAATCCAGATGAGGAGATGTTAACATCAGTCCGTCGGCATTTAGATGTCCCATGAAGGGAACGATCACAACTTCCAGTGGATGGTTGTAGAATCTCAGGTTGATAGAGGGAAGTGTAACAGTGTGTGGCAGATAGCAAGGTCCCACCGGCATGTAGCTATGAAGGCACAGCAAAGGAGCCCTTCAGATGGACATAGCAAGCACCGCCGGTGTTCGTGACGACACCAGAACTCCCGGAAAATTTTTTTTTAAGATTAATCGATTAATTAAAAGTTAATTTGCACAGCCCTAGTATATATTGTATATATTCTGACCCTGGATGTGTATTCCTTGGATTTATGTTTAAGTTTTGTACTATAGTTATGTTTTTTTACTTTTGTATAAAATTGGTTGCTTGATTCTTTTTAATAAAAGATCAATAGTGAACCATCCATGGTGTCAGTGGGAGAAATAGTGAACCATCATTGGTGTCAGTGGGAGGAATAATACCCTATCATTGGTGTCAGTGGGAGGAATAGTGAACCATCATTGGTGTCAGTGGGGAGAATAGTTGATACCTGTGGGAGTAATAGTGTCCCATCTTTGGTGTTAGTGGAAGGAATAGTGTCCCATCATTGGTGTCAGTGGGGGGAATAGAGTTCCATAGTTGGTGTTAGTGGGAGGAATAGTGTCCTATCATTGGTGTTAGTGGACTGGAGTGAATGCCAGGCCTGACTAGGGAGGGATATATAAGAAACCACATAACGGTGGCCATGTTGTTGGAGTCCTTGAGAGCCTGGTTTCATCATACATCACTGACAAGATTTGTCTTGTAACAACCTCACTGTCATGATCAGGCATTGGGCTTGAAGGCCAATTGCTACAGCAGTTGCAGGACTACCACTGACCAGCAAAATATGTACACAGGCCTGGGAGATGACACAGGCTCATCTGAGGTGCGGAGTCTAAGTGCTAACTGGTGTTCTCCAGAGCTCCTGATGGTGGAGATGGATTTTGCTGCGCGTTAGCACCAGGTCGCGGTCCCCAGGATCGCCCCACCAGGAGGTGAGCAAGCTGGGGTTCAGTAGTGGATGAGAAGGTAAGGATCAAACAGCAGGGTGGTCAGTAAACAAGCTAAAAGGTCGGTAATGAGTATTTGCAGGTTGGGATCAGTCAGAGGCGTAGTTCAGGAACAGGCCGAGGGTCAAACACGGGTGGTTGCAGGTACAAATGGCAGCAGGAAAGACAACAGCAAGGCACTGGCAGGCAAGGTACAATAACCTGGCAGAGAAAGAGAAAGTTCTGAGACAAGGCTTATACAGGAAGTTCATGGGAGGAGCAGGGGGTTCAAGGTTCAAGGCAATCAAGACACCAAGCAGAGTAGTCTAATAATGGTTTATGCAGCAGATCAGACAAAACACGTCTATCGGACAATTTTTGTTGGAATATCCAATCGTGTGTAAGGGCCTTTAAAGACACCTCTCTTCTCTTTTATACTCTGTGGCTCCTGCTGGATTTTGCTTATAATCCCCTTGTGGAGGCTTCCCTTTGTGGATGGACATTTTATGGTTACACAACCCATCACATTGCTATAATCTTTTTATATGGACTATAAACTGAAAGACTTATGAATAAATAGTTGTGTAACAAATCATTTGAGTTTCCATTATTTCTTATGGGAAAATTTGCTTTGCTATACAAGTTCTTTGGATTACAAGCATGTTTCTGGAACGAATCATGCTCGCAGTCCAATGTTTTACTGGTTTTAGTAGCGGAGCATTAATACACGTACTCATGCAAATAGTATCAGCACCGATACTAATAGCTATAGGTATCAGTGCAACACTATTTGAAGTCTGATGATCACCACAAGGAAAGAGGCGCTTCTGGGTGCAGTCGTTTGTAAAAAGTAGATTTTAACTGCTTAAGGACCCCCACAAGACTATTTATGTCGGCAGAATGGCACGACTGGGCATATGAGCGTACAGGTATGTCCCCTTTAAGATGCCCAGCCGATCCTGTCCTCTGTGACCGTGCTCGCGGGACCTGCGGACCCGATCGCCACCGTGTCCCACAATCGGGTCACAGAGAGGAAGAACGGGGAGTGTAAACAAACCTTCCCCATTCTTTTTAGTGATGCTGTCAGTGATCGTCTGTTCCCTGTGTTAGGGAACGATGATCAGTGACGTAACAAGCACAGCCACGCCCCCCCACAGTAAGAACACTCCCTTACAACACATTTAACCCCTACAGGTCATCAAATACCATCAAGAAAGCTCTATTTGTGGGGAAAAAATTTACGCCAATTTTGTTTGGGAGCCACGTCGCACGACCGTGCAATTGTCAGTTAAAGCGACTCAGTGCCGAATCCTAAAAAGGGGCAAGGTCTTTTACCTGCATATTGGTCCGGGTCTTAAGTCGTTAATTAGCGTAAAGGTAATCAACTCACATTTATGTGGAAGTGACAGGCATGGTATAAATAATGTCAAAGAGACACTCCCGAGTCTTCGGCTGTGTAAGTCTCCTGATGACAGCTGTGTCCTTTCCGACAGATGGAAACGCCTGCTTCCGAAGGTGGCCTCAAAACGAGGCTTGGAAGACAGGAAAACAGCGGGCTAGACGGGATGATGTCATCAGAGGTGGACACGTTTTCGTGAGCAGGCACACTTGGACGTATTGGCAAGTTACGCTCCTTTGTCAGCAGACCCTGCATTCACTTTTACATAAGGGGCCGGATTCAGAACGTAGTTACGTTGGCGTATCTATAGATACGCCGCGTAACTACTAAGAATAGCCGGCGTATCTTTGTTCTGTATTCAGAAAACAAGATACGCCGGAATTCAGCTAAGATACGAGCGGCGTAAGTCTGTTACGGCGTCGTATCTTAGTTGCATATTTACGCTGGCCGCTAGGTGGCGCTTCCGTCGATTTATGCGTCAAATATGCAAATAAGCTAGATACGCCGTTCAGAAAAAACGTAAATTACGTGGGGTCATGATTCATTTACATGGATCACGCCCCCTACCTGCCTATTTTGAATTAGGCGCCCTTACGCCGACCAATTTACGCTACGCCGCCGCAACTTACGGAGCAAGTGCTTTCTGAATAAGGCACTTGCCTGTAAAAGTTGCGGAGGCGTAGCGTAAATAACATACGCTATCCCGCCGGGAAGATACACGGATGTATCTGAATCTGGCCCAGACTTTTTACAGACTGTGGACCAGATTCAGGAAAGAAATAAGCTGGCTTATCTCCATATAAGCCGTCTTATTTCTGCATCTGTGCCCTCCTATTTATGCGCCTGATTCATAGAATCAGTTACGCATAGATTTCCATAAGATCCAACTGGCATAAGTCTCTTACGCCGTTGAATCTTATTTTCATATTTTAGGCTGGACGCTAGTTGGCAAATGAGCCTATATGCCGATTCCCGAACGTACGTATTTTTTTACGCCGTTTGCGTTAGCGTAGTACCGTCGTAATGTTATTCCTGCTATATGAGACGCAGCCAATGTTAAGTATGGACGGCGTGCCGGCGTTTTTTTCTTGTCGTTTACGTAAAACGTTCGCGAATAGGGCTTTGCGTAAGTGCCGTTCACGTCATTTACACGTCGTATTGATGTCGAGATTTGGAGCATGCGCACTGGGATCAATTCATGGCTTGCGCATGCGCAGTTTCTTCGGCGTGGGGACGCGCTTCATTTAAATAATACACGCCCCCTACCCGCCGAATTTGAATTCGGCCGGGTCTTTTACGCTACACCGCCTCAACTTTACAGGCAAGTGCTTTGAGAATAAAGCACTTGCCTGAAAAAGTTGCGGCGGCGTAGTGTAAATACCAGACGCTAGGCACGCCTAAAGATAGGCAATTCTACCTGAATCTAGCCCCCTGTGTACAGTGCGGAAAATAAGTATTTGAACACCCTGCTATTTTGCAAGTTCTCCCACTTGGAAATCATGGAGGGGTCTGAAATTGTCATCGTAGGTGCATGTCCACTGTGAGAGACATAATCCAAAAAAAAATTCCAGAAATCACAATTTATGATTTTTTAACTATTTATTTGTATGATACAGCTGCAAAGAAGTATTTGAACACCTGTCTATCAGCTAGAATTCTGACCCTCAAAGACCTGTTAGTCTGCCTTTAAAATGTCCACCTCCACTCCATTTATTATCCTAAATTAGATGCACCTGTTTGAGGTCATTAGCTGCATAAAGACACCTGTCCACCCCATACAATCAGTAAGAATCCAACTACTAACATGGCCAAGACCAAAGAGCTGTCCAAAGACACTAGAGACAAAATTGTACACCTCCACAAGGCTGGAAAGGGCTACGGGGAAATTGCCAAGCAGCTTGGTGAAAAAAGGTCCACTGTTGGAGCAATCATTAGAAAATGGAAGAAGCTAAACATGACTGTCAATCTCCCTCGGACTGGGGCTCCATGCAAAATCTCACCTCGTGAGGGTCTCAATGATCCTAAGAAAGGTGAGAAATCAGCCCAGGACTACACGGGAGGAGCTGGTCAATGACCTGAAAAGAGCTGGGACCACCGTTTCCAAGGTTACTGTTGGTAATACACTAAGACGTCATGGTTTGAAATCATGCATGGCACGGAAGGTTCCCCTGCTTAAACCAGCACATGTCAAGGCCCGTCTTAAGTTTGCCAATGACCATTTGGATGATCCAGAGGAGTCATGGGAGAAAGTCATGTGGTCAGATGAGACCAAAATAGAACTTTTTGGTTATAATTCCACTAACCGTGTTTGGAGGAAGAAGAATGATGAGTACCATCCCAAGAACACCATACCTACTGTGAAGCATGGGGGTGGTAGCATCATGCTTTGGGGGTGTTTTTCTGCACATGGGACAGGGCGACTGCACTGTATTAAGGAGAGGATGACCGGGGCCATGTATTGCGAGATTTTGGGCAACAACCTCCTTCCCTCAGTTAGAGCTTTGAAGATGGGTCGAGGCTGGGTCTTCCAACATGACAATGACCCGAAGCACACAGCCAGGATAACCAAGTAGTGGCTCTGTAAGAAGCATATCAAGGTTCTGGCATGGCCTAGCCAGTCTCCAGACCTAAACCCAATAGAGAATCTTTGGAGGGAGCTCAAACTCCGTGTTTCTCTGCGACAGCCCAGAAACCTGACTGATCTAGAGAAGATCTGTGTGGAGGAGTGGGCCAAAATCCCTCCTCCAGTGTGTGCAAACCTGGTGAAAAACTACAAGAAACGTTTGACCTCTGTAATTGCAAACAAAGGCTACTGTACCAAATATTAACATTGATTTTCTCAGGTGTTCAAATACTTATTTGCAGCTGTATCATACAAATAAATAGTTAAAAAAATCATACATTGTGGTTTCTGGAATTTTTTTTTTTGATTATGTCTCTCACAGTGGACATGCACCAAGATGACAATTTCAGACCCCTCCATGATTTCCAAGTGGGAGAACTTGCAAAATAGCAGGGTGTTCAAATATTTATTTTCTGCACTGTATATATTTTTACAGACAGATCATTTAAGATCACTTATCTTATTTTATTGTTACCTTTATTGTAAATGTATTGCAGATTTTTTACTGGGACACATATGAGCTCCAAGCTGTTGCACCTTTACCTGTTATATTGTTTGATGGTCACCACTGGAGGGTTGGTAAGTGTCTGGGTTCAGCTATAAGGAAGGCCACTAGTAGGGAAAGCAAGTGAACCCATATAAATCCAGGAGATCCTTCTGGGTCATTTCTATAATAGTACCTGGCCGGGATGTTCGTGTTCGAAAACAGAATTACAACCTTTTTTGTCAATCCAGACAATTCATACATATGTAAATTGCCTACACTTAACACATTTAATGGAGATTACCAAGAATTGTACCCAAATGTGTTTTTATACATGAAAATGAATTTCCTTTTCTTTCCATTTTTTAGAGCCTGTAATTTCTTTCTACTTTACCTACTTTAATGACTTTCCCAACTTTATAGTTTCCTGTCATTTGAATTGGCATGAATGTGATTTCAAAGCAGTGCTGTCGCTGTGTGGCCTACTTATCACCGTCCTGTAGGAGTTCATCAGGAGCAGCTGGGAGCAGACAAGAAAGAGAAAAGAGAAAACTTCAAATATATCAAACAGATTGAATCCGGTACAACGGGGGGATCTGTATCTGGAAGCCGCAGAATGTCACCACAGAGTCGCGGGCCGACACAAGGCACAGAGGAACTGGGCTATCTGTAAAGATGGGTTTCATGGAATGTGACTGAATGTTAATCGGCCCCCTTAAATGTAAAATATCATCATATTAAAATGTAAATTAACTGAAGCTCTGCAATGTTATAGGGAACATATAGAACAGTGTTTCTCAACTCCAGTCCCCAAGGCGCCCCAACAGGTCATGTTTTCAGGATTTCCCTTTAGATGAAACAGCTGTGGTGATTACTAAGGCAGTGAAACAGATCAAATCACCAGTGCAAAATAATGGAAAGCCTGAAAACATGACCTGTTGGGGCGCCTTGAGGACTGGAGTTGAAAAAAACTGATCTAGAAACATTAATTTTGCTTAACCACTTAAGACCCGGACCAAAATGCAGGTAAAGGACCTTGCCCCTTTTTGCGATTCGGCACTGCGTCGCTTTAATTGACAATTGCGCGGTCGTGCGACGTTGCTCCCAAACAAAATTGGCGTCCTTTTTTTCCTACAAATAGAGCTTTCTTTTGGTGGTATTTGATCACCTCTGCGATTTTTCTTTTTCGCGATATAAACAAAAATAGAGCGACAATTTTGAAAAAAATTCAATATTTTTTACTTTTTGCTATAATAAATATCACCCAAAAATATATAAAAAACAAACTTTTTTTTCCTCAATTTAGACCGATACGTATTCTTCTACATATTTTTGGTAAAAAAAAAAATCACAATATGCATTTATTGATTGGTTTGCGCAAAATTTATAGCGTTTACAAAATAGGGGCTAGTTTTATTGTATTTTTATAAAAAAAAATGTTTTACTACTAATGGCGGCGATCTGCGATTTTTTTTTTCGTGACTGCGACATTATGGCGGACACTTCGAACAATTTTGACACATTTTTGGGACCATTGTCATTTTCACAGCAAAAAATGCATTAAAAATGCACTGATAACTGTGAAAATGACAATTGCAGTTTGGGAGTTAACCACAAGGGGGCGCTGAAGGGGTTAACTGTGACCTCATCTGTGTTTCTAACTGACAATTGTCAGTTAAAGCGACGCAGTGTCGGAAGCTGAAATTTTACCTGGGCAGGAGGGGGGTATATGTGCCCAGTAAGCAAGTGGTTAAATGATAGAGACAGAATATCAACCAAAAATCCAGAAAAAACACATGATACAAATGCTATAAACTGAGTTGCAGTTCAGTGAGTAAAATAAGTATTTGATCCCCACACAAAACATGACTTAGTACTTGGTGGAGAAACCCTTGTTGGGAAGCACAGAGATAAGACGTTTCTTGTAGTTGGTGACCCGGGTTGCACACATCTCAGGAGGGATTTTGGTCCACTCTTCTTTATAGATCTTCTCTAAATCCTTAAGGTCTCTTGGCTGTCACTTGGCAACTCAAAGTACCTTTAGCAGAGAAACAACCCCAAAACATAACGTTTCAACCTCCTTGCTTGACTGTAGGGATAATATTCTTAGGGTCATAGTCAACATTTTCTTCGTCCAAACATGGCCAGTCGCTCAATTTTCCTCTCATCAGACTACAGCACTTTCTCCCAGTCCTTCTCTGAATCATTTAGATGTTTATTGGCATGACTGTACATGTGCCTTCGTGGGGAGGGGGGATCGCCGTGTTTGGAGGAAGAAAAACGCTGACTATGATCCTTTCCTCTGCTAAAGGTACAGGCCACATTGAGGTGCCAATGGACAGGGCCATGTATTAAAATCTTGGGTGAGAACCTCCTTCCCTCAGCCAGAACAGTGAAGATTGGTCATGGATGACAATGACCAAAAACATAAGGCCAAGGCAACAAAGGAGTGGCTCAAGAAAAAGCACATTGAGGTCATGAAGTGGCCTAGCCAGTCTCCAGACCTTAATCCCATGGACAATTTATGGATTTCATTCCTTCACAGTGTAGTGTGTCACCAATTGTTTTCTTGGTGATTATGTTCCCAGCTGCCTTGAGATCATTGACAAGATTCTCCCGTGTAGTTTTGGGCTGATTCCTCACTGTTCTCATGATCATTGAAACTCCACAAGGTGAGATCCTTCATGGGAACCCAGACTGAGGGAGAGTGACAGTTATTTTGGGTTTCTTCCATTTGGGAATAATTGCACCCACTGTTGTCACCCTCTCACCGAGCGGCTTGGCGATGGTCTTGTAGCCCATTCCTGCCTTGTGGAGGTTTACAATCTTGTCCCTGAAATCCTTGGACAGCTCTTTGGTCTTGGTCATGGGGGGAGAGCTTGGAATCTGAGACAGGTGTCTTTTATACAAGTAACAAGTTGAGATTAGAAGCACTGTCTTTAACCACTTAACCCCCGGCACTGTGTTGCTTTAACTGACAATTGCACGGTCGTGCGACGTGGCTCCCAAACAAAATTGGCGTCCTTTTTTTCCCACAAATAGAGCTTTCTTTTGGTGGTATTTGATCATCTCTGCGATTTTTATTTGTTTTGCGCTATAAACAAAAATAGAGTGACTATTTTGAAAAATGCAATATTTTTTACTTTAGGCTATAATAAATATCCCCCAAAAATATATAAAAAATAAATGTTTCCTCAGTTTAGGCGACACGTATTCTTCTACATATTTTTTGTAAAAAAAAAAATCGCAATTAGCGTTTATTGATTGGTTTGCGAAAAAGTTATAGCGTTTACAAAATAGGGGGTAGTTTATGGCATTTTTATTAATATATATTTTTTATTCTAGTGGCGATCTGCGTTTTTTTTTCAGTACTGCGACATTATGGCGGACACTTTTGATATATTTTTGGGACCATTGGGATTTTTTTAGCGATCAATGCTATAAAAATGCATTGGATTACTATAAAAATGCCATTGGCAGTGAAGGGGTTAACACTAGGGGGCGGGGAAGGGGTTAAGTGTGTTCCTGGGTGTGTTCTGACTGTATAGGGGGGTGGCCTCACTAAGGGAAATCACTAATCTTCCGTTCATATATTGTATGAACAGAAGATCAGCGTTTCCCCCGCTGACAGGACCGGGAGCTGTGTGTTTACACACATAGGGCCAGATTCAGGTAGATGAGAGTATCTTTCCTCTGGAGTAACGCTTCTCATTTACGTTACTCTGAAGACCCTTTCAGCGCAATTCCTGTAATTCACATAGCAGTTGCGCGTAAACTTGCGCCAGAGTAACGATAATGCGCTGGCGTAACCCGACGCAAGTGGAAGTGGGTGTGATCATATGTAAATGATGGGCGGAGCCCGGCGCAGAGTCTTACGTTCAGCGCATCATCCACGGAGCATGCGCAGTGAGTGCGGCTCCACTCGCCCCCTTGTGCGCATGCTCACAACTTCCGTCGGCACCACTTCCTGGGAAACGTCAGCGCAATGCGTTCCGCTGGGCGCTTAAAAGCGCTGGCGGAAACGCCATTCCGGCGCAAAAGTAGTTCCGTTTCCCCCCACCCCAGGGAAGATACTTTTGCACTGTAATGGCTGCTCCCGCTACCCCCAGAGAGAGGAGGAACCTCAACTTTAATACCCAGGAGGTCTCAGTGATTATCTCGGCTATGGAGACGGAGAATGAATTTCTCCATGGCAAAAAAAGCCGCAAGACCAGCCGGGAGAGGAAGCAGGGCATCCTGGAGTCGATTGCTGCCAGGGTCAATGTCCTGGGCTACTCCACCCGGACTGCTGGGGACATACAAAAGAAAATAAATGACCTGCGGCGCAAGGTGAGGGACAAGGTGGCCTCCATCAGGAGGTATGAGAGGGGCACAGGTGGTGGTCCACCATGTCCTGTCACCCTGACCGCAGAGGAGGAGGTGGTTGCTCGCTGCCTGGAGAGGGAGCAGGTAGAGGGGGTCGCAGGCTATGACTCCGTGGAGGAAGGCACAAGGACAGGTAAGTGTTTTTTAATCCCCTATTTGTTGTTTTGCATTTGGGGGGGGGGGGTACATGTGCCAAGTGTGTGGGACCACCAACATGTGTCTGCTTTGTGTCATCCACAGATGACGGAGCTGGGCCATCATCTGTCAGCCTGCATTCCACCCCATCCCCCCCACGCCATCATGTGCCCGAGCCACTGGGTGGTGAAGAGGTTGTGGAGGAGGAGAGTGGCCACACCACACCTGCCGAGGTGGTTGTGGAGGATCCTGCTGTGGCAGAGCAGGACTTTTCATTAGTCTTGTCTGTCTCCTCCCCTTCTCCTGGCCCGTCTGTCGTCCCCTCCCCCATCCTTGGAAGCCCCTCAAGGGCGACTCCTTCCACCCGAGGACATCCATCTTCTGGCCCCAGGAAGGCGACCCAGAAGACCAGGGGGGTGTCTGATGGTGTCCAGGACCAGTTGGCGAGGGATCACGCCAGGCAGACTGAACAAATGGGGGCCATAGCGGTCCACTTGCAGAAAGTGTCTGACAGCCTGGGCTCCGTTGCCAACCTCAGCAACGCAGTGCAGGATGTCAGCTCTAATTGCGCTGCAGTGGTCACCACTTTGGGGGAGGTGCAGGGGGATATCCAGCACCTCACTGCAGCCGTCCAGGCCAACACTGCTGCCATCCATGGGAACAGTGCTGCCATCCGGGAGCAGGGGAGGCTGAGTCGGCGGGCCCAGCATTACCAGGTGACCCGTCAGCTCCGGATGCAGGCCCAGACGAACAATTACCTTGGACGGATAGCCAGGGCCTTGGAGGGCACGCAGGCCACACCTGCCAGGAGTGGCCCACCTGGGGATCAGCCACCTCCAGATGCCCCCCCCACCCCCACCCACTCCATCCAGGCAGCTGCGGAGCCAGAGAGGGGCCCCCAGAAGAAGCCCCCGGCATCCCCGATGAGGCCTTTTATTTTTTCTGGTTTTATATTATTGTTTTTGACATACTCAGGTCATGAGTTTATTTTTTATTTTTCTCAGGTTATGAGATTATTTTTCTTTTAATGATCAGGATATGATCTTTCTAATTTCTTTTTGTACTGCACACGGTCAGGAGTACAGGGGACAGTGTGAATGGTGTGTGAATGTGAGAGGGTGGCACTCCTGAAAGTAAGGGGTGTCACCCTCGGCCGTGGTGGTGAAGTTAACCCCACGGCTGAATGAATCACGTGTGAAAGGTGTGTGAATGGACAGTGACATCATTGGGGCCTTGACGCTGGCGTTGCTGCTCCCAACTCCTACATGCTGGACTTGGGCTAATCCAATGCGATGTGCATGTGGTGTGTGTGATCTAGGGACATCAGTGGTGTACACGCGTGCACTGTCTGTGTAATTAATGTTTTTGTTTAGTGTCCAAAGATGCCTACGGCGAGGACCCTCCTGACTGCTCTTCCATCAGCAGACTGGGTGTCCTCTGGCAGGGGGGGACTGTGTGGGTCGGGGGTCAGGTCATCACGTATGTCAATATGCAGGCCTTTTTTCATAGCAAAGTTATGTAGTATGCAACATGCACCGATGATCTGACACGCAAAGGTAGGGGAATACAATAGGGCCCCCCCAGACTTATCCAGGCAGCGGAAACGGGACTTCAGGAGCCCAAATGTTTGCTCAACCACTGCACGGGTTTTGATGTGTGCTTCATTGTATTTTCTCTCTCCTCTGGTTTGGGGGTTCCGGAAAGGAGTCATTAGATGGGGTCCCAATGCATATGCAGAGTCACCTGTAAGGTAAAAGACAGGAGAATGTTAGTCATGCATGTGCGACTTCTGTTGTGCATCACGGGAGGGGATAGTCATGCCTGACTCCCATGTCACTCACCAACCAGCCAGCTGTCCCCATACATGTTCTGGTTAAATTCTGCTGGGATGGGACTCTGACGGTATATGAAACTGTCATGGCTGGACCCGGGATGTTTGGCACGGACGTGCCATATGAGGCGTTGGGCATCAGCTATCACCTGTACGTTGATGGAATGCCAATGCTTCCGATTGCGGTATATGTGCTCTGTGGCACTGGGGGGCTGTAGGGCCACATGTGTGCAATCAATGGCCCCCACAGTGCGTGGGAATCTGGCAATGTTGTAGAAATCTGTCATTGCCTTCTGCCGCAGCTCCTCAGTGGTGGGTCTGATGAACTGGTTGGACATGCGTCTGAGTATTGCAGGGACAACCTGGTGCACACATCTGCTTATGGAGGACTGTGACATCCCAGCCACCACTCCACTTGTACGCTGGAATGATCCACTTGCAAGGAAATGGAGTGTTGCCAGGACCTTGACCAGTGGCTGCACTGCTTGTGATCGGTGTGTTGGGCTGGTGATGTCATCCTGCAGGGTTGTGGTTAGTTCAAGTATTGCATCTGGGCTGAATCTGAATAGGCGATACACCTCCTCCTCCCCCATGCCAAAGAGGTTCATACGAGTGCGGTATATCCTCTCACGTGCCCGCCTTCTTGGTTCCAGGGGACCCATCAGTAGTTCTAGGACCACGAGTGCCCCTGGCATGTTGGCACACAGAGGTGTTGTCCTTGCAAGTGGGGGTGCTCAGCTAGCTCTTTTCGTCGGTAACGCTGCTGTAGCTGCTCTCCTGCTGACCTGTGACCGTCTGGAGTAAAGATAAAGCAGCCTTTTGTAGAAATAACTTTGCGCCGGACGGATCAGATACGCGCGGCGCATGTAGCCAGCGTATGGTGCTAATCCGTTCGTGAATTGTGAAAAATCCCTCATTTGCATATTTGCAGGGGAAATCAATGGGCGCGACTGATGCGCCCAGCGAAAATAAACGCTGACGATACTCTGGCGTCGGAACGTTCCGCCGGTCGCAAATGAGCCGTTATTGGGCGCATCTAGTTTGGTGGGTACGGGCACATAGAAACGTCAGCGCATCATCACAGTTACGCGGCGCATATCCAAATACTCCAGCGCAAGTGTTCGTGAATCTGGCCCATAGCTCCCGGTCCCCGCTCTGTAACGAGCGATCGCGTGTGCCCGGCGGCCCCTAGTGCCCGCTAAACTCCCAACATAGAGCTACGGGCTCTCGCCCAGGAGAGCCGACCTGCCGCAGTAAAATGACGGTGGCAGGTCGGCAAGCAGTTAAAGTGCTCCTAATCTCTGCTTGTTATAGAAGACACCTGGTAGCCAGAAATCGTGTTGATTGATTGGGGATCAAATACGTATTTCACTCATTAAAATGCAAATCAATTTATAACTTTTTTGAAATGCGTTTTTCTGGATATTTTTTTTTTTTTTTGTTATTCTGTCTCTCACTGTTAAAATAAACCGACCAATAAATGTATAAACTGATCATTTCTTTGTCAGTGAGCAAACGTACAAAATTAGCAGAGGATCAAATACTTTTTTCTCTACAGTAACTGTATATGTATTTTATCTTTGAGAAAAAGAAAAAGTACTCCTTGGGACTTTGATTGCAGCAAAGATAACACATGAACAATGGGTGAAAATGTATATAAAAGTATAAAGTTTATTCACATTCAAATTGTATCAAAGAAATATATGTATAAATAGTAAAAAAATATATAATTGGAATCAGGACATCAGCTCCAGGGAGAAACATAATACAATTGCTAATACATACAAAAGGCAGCCATAGAAAAAAAGTATAACATAAAAATGATTACTGAGGATGCAAGGCTCCAACGTGTTTCGACCTTTTACAAAAGTTACGGTCTTCTTCAGGGGGAACGAGACTTGCTACCATAAGTACTACAATAAAATACATATATATTAAACATTATATACACTTTTTTTGCAAGCAGCACACATATGACATATAATGACATCACTGCCAAGGTATACAAATTATATAAATGTTCACCCATTGTTCATTTGTTATCTTTTGCTGCAATTCAAAGTCCCTAGAGGTACTTTTTATTTTTCTCAAATTCTATCAGGGTTGTGCAGCGTTTTTTCCACAGTTGGTACTGCTTTTCCTTTGCATGTATTTTACCTTTAGCTGAAACACTTCATTATAGGGCACCAACACACAGAAAAATATGTGGGCTTCCATTATGACTCTACCTTCTGAAAATGCTAGTTGACTGGCTGTCATAGAAATCCATCGGCTTTCTAAGTTACTAAAACAAAACAGAACGACAGATCAGGAGTTCTGACTCCACAGTGACATCACTAGTCAGTTTTAGTATTGTAGTCGGAGGCAGCCAGGTAACTAGGATTTTCAGAAGACGTTCAGCAATGACAGATCTGGGTGCAGGTTCCCTTTAAACTCTCACACCACTTCCGTGCGCAGACAGGATGAAATAACTAATGTAAAAATAAATATTACACACTTGCCAAAAAAATAAAAATAAATTGCAGAGTTGCAATCTCCTTGCGCTCCACCGAGCAGATGATACTACTAAATCGTCTAATTGAATTAAACGTAGATTGTTCCTAAATGAGTTCTGATTATTCTGGGTGAATGGAGCGAAGCAGTATTACTGGCAGATAAGGAGCACGCTGCCCTGACAAAATATCTGCAGTTTGGGGATCCCAATGGTGATTGTATTTCTGCAACAGAGAACCCACTAAAGGGGCCTCATGATTTGGTCCTAAAGCTTCAGTCTTGCACAGTTGTACAGGTTCCTCTCCTGGACTGAAATGACTTACTCTGATTTCAGTGCACACTGTGAGCTTCTCACAATGTGCATTAGAAGCTGCAGCAAGCCAGATACAGCCTGCCTCATTCCCTGGCTGGAGAATGTCCAGTATCACCTAGCCCTTCCCTCCTCATCCTCACTTCCCCTGACCCATTCCTTTCATATGTAGCGCCCCCTTACTTTCAGTACAGGCACTACGCTAAAGTTAGTGGGTGAATGGGAGAGTTATTTTGCTCCCATTCATAATTGTGCTAAATTCTTGCTGATGTCATTCCAGAACTGTCCTGTAGGTCAGTCTGCGATCCAGGGATGCGCTCCCATCCCTAGGCCGCAGGTGGCGCTAGAAGGGTTCTGGCAGAGCCACTTTCCCCAGCAGCCAATTAGAGGAGTTGGACCTCGCAAGGAATGCAGGGGGAGGGTATATTTGTGACAGACGTCGTAATTCTTGGTTCTCTTCGCGGGGTCCAGGTTCCAGGTGCAGCATCCACCTTCAGGGTGCGCGCATTCACGGACCCCGCCGGCATGGCCCATCTGGCCGGAGTCGCATGCTGCGCGGAGTTCCATCCTGATGTCGAGATGGACCCCAGTGACTTACTGGGTCCCCAACTTTATTGAGAGGATCCTAAGCTGAGGGCTGAACGGTGGGGGATTGGCTCAGGGAGAACCCAAAAGCAGGTTGTCCAGGAGACTTGAATGAACCATCGGGGATCCGGACACCAAGGCCTTGACAGGTACATGGCAGCTGTCAACCAGTGACCCTTCATTGCATTTATTGGGAGGATTTGCTCAATCCATTTGTTCATCTAAGTATTGAAGTACTAGGCCTGCGGCAGAAGCCCGAGCCAGGCCTGTGGCAGAGGTCTGTTCCTCCCAGCAACCTAAAGTGACATTTCGGCTGCCAGGCTTGTGGCAGAAGTCTGTCCGGAGGCGCTTCGCCTACTCTGGCTAGAGTGGCGACTTATCGGTACATTGCTACTAAAAGCAGGCTTACTTTCTTCATCATCCAGGGCCTGATACCATACTTGTTCTTCTGCTTCATCAACCTTTCCTATCCTACCTCCGGTTGATGTTGGCCGGATTGGGCCTTGGAATAAAGCATTTAGAAAACCCATTGGATGACTGGACATTCGCTCACTGCTTCTACTCACTGCTACTACCCCTAGAAACACTACAAGGTAACTCAATACACCGGTCCCAAAAACAACCAGCGGCTCCTGAATGGGGTAGTACTACACATTTATTGGATTTCAGTTCTGCATCAGAGCTCTAAGAGGGTATGCCTCCTAACAGTGATGGCTAGTTTATTTTTTTTTTGGGGGGGGGGGGTAAACATACGGAAAAATTCTGGAAAAAAAGCATCAATTGCAGCCACTGTACCAAACGCAGCCAGTGTGCCATCAAACGCAGCCACTGTGCCTCAAATGTTGCCACTGCTGTGCCACAAATTCTGCCACTGTGTCCCAAATGTTGCTACTGTGCCCCAAATTCTGCCACTGTGACCCAAATGTTGCTACTGTGCCCCAAGTCCTGCCACTGTGCCCCAAATGTTGCCACTGTGCCCCAAATGTTGCCACTGTGCCCCAAGTCCTGCCACTGTGCCCCAGGTCCTGCCACTGTGCCCCAAATGTTGCCATTGTGCCCTTAGGTCAGCCATTCTCAACCAGGGTTCCATGGAACCCTAGGGTTCCTCCAGAGGTGGCTAGGGGTTCCTTGGGCTGTGGCTGATTTACCTCCTGTTTGATGGTGCCAAAATAGTTCTGAGCCAATTCCACTTGGAGGAGCCAGTGGTATTACAGCAATGATCTTCATAGTTCTCTGTAAGGAGGGCATTCTTACCACTACTGTAAAAAAAGGGCATTCTTCTTACTGAAGGTAAGGGGCATTTTTCCCACTGACCCCCAATGAATGTGTTTTATCAGGGGTTCCCCTAGACCTGAAAATGATTTTTAGGGTTCCCCAGCGGTAAAAAGTTTGAGAAAGGCTGCCTTAGGTGCTGCCACTGTTCCCCCCGCCCACGGCAGGTGGCGAGCGATGTCCAGTGTCCTCTATTTCTTCCCCGACCCGATGTTTTCTCCCGCCCACTCCTCCTCCCGTTCTCTGCTATGATTGGACGCTTGATAGGCATCCAATCACAGCGCCTGTTGTTTCAGCAAATCAGGTGACAGGTAACACAGACCCGGTGCACCTAATTGGCTGAGAGGCGGTTTAATGTTAACAAAGCAAATTCCTTTGCTTTTCTAACATACAGCGAGTGAGAAGCGAACACACAGCGTTGTGCCCACTTCTCACATTTTTGGGCACCTATTAGAGCCTATAGGGATGGCAGCAGCGACCATAGATAGATTCATGCAATGCATAAATCTATCTATGGGGATCTATGGGGATTAGAGCGGTGCCAGGAGAGGAAGGGTGGTGCTCCTGCGCCCTTTATGGATGCATCGCCACTGCCCCTGAAAAAGCCATCAGAGAGTTACGGGAGCGGGGGAGCAGTCACTGCATGTCTAGGCCTGAAGCCTCAGTGGTAGTGAGGGCGCAAGTACACTTGGCGGCTCTGGTGGATTGTGCTCCAGTCGAGGGACGGCACAGCATGGGAGGACTGGTAGATCGGGCGCTGGTCTGTCATCATCCATGCCTGGTGGCCCACCTCGTGGCCGCGCCATCACGCCTAGTGTAGACGGAGCGGCAGGCTGGGATACTCGGCAGGCCCCGCCTCCAGGTCGCGGACAGGACCTGGAAGGGTAGGCCGCAGATTGCTGGAGAGTATGGCTGCTGGTGCTGGGCCTTCTTCATCCAGGGCCGGTGGCACATCTCGTGGAGCAGGAGCAGCTATTGGAGGGTCTCAGCAGTCAGGAGGCCCCACCTCCAGGTCTCGGCTGGGGCATGGGAGGGTAGGCCAGGTTGATGTACGGGCACTGGCCGCGGCTGTGGCGCAGTCTGATGAGATCTTTAGTGCCCTTAGCAGTGATGGCGGACAGAGCCCTCGAGGGGATGTCAGCCTTGCCCTATATTTGCAAAAGCGTGATTGGGGAAAAAGCCCCCGAAAACTGTTCGGCTTTGTTTTGCTACCTTGAGGCCATTAGTGAGGTAGGCCTCATTCAAAAAGATTTGGACAAGATCCAAATTCGATGGCCACATAGGGGGCTCGGAGCATCTGCTGCACGATCACACGGCAGCCCTTCATACCATAAAGACGAAGGTGAAGTCCCTCAAATCCAGGGCTGAGGATGCAGAGAATCGGAAGAGGAGAAATAACCTCTGTATTGTGGGTCTTCCTGAGGGGGCAGAGGGGCCTGATCCTACAGCCACTGTTACCTCAGGCTCAGTTCTGAATGAATTAATGAATGAATGACTTGTATAGCGCTACGCATGCGAACTGAATCGCCTCTGGGCGCTTTTTCCAGCCAGTGTATGCTTGGCTGGTGCGGTCATTTTACCCCGTAGGATCTTGACACGCTTGGGACACACAGTCATACACACATATATACTGGGCCAATTTGGACAAGATTCAATTTACCTACCAGCATGTCTTTGGAATGTGGGAGGAAACCGGAGTACCCGGAGGAAACCCACGCAGACAGAGGGAGAACATGCAAACTCCAGGCAGATGGTGTCGTGGATCGAACCAGCGACCCTTTTGCTGCTAGGCGAAAGTGCTACTCACTGCACCACTGTGCTGCCCTGTTCTCTGCCTACTTTGTGGTGGAAAGGGCGCACAGGATGCCTGCGGCACAAGGCCCTCTGGAGAGACCCCCACGCACCTTACTGAAACTCCTCAACTTTTGTGACAGAGATCTAATCCGGTGGGAGGCCAGGAAGATTGATGCCCTGAGATATGAAGCTACAAAGCTTATGATATTCCCGGACTATTCTGTTGACACCCAGAGGCTGAGGAGATCTTTTGATCATTGCAAGCTTAACCTTAGAAACAAGAAGATCAAGTGCAACAACAACATGCTCTTCTTAGTGAATAGTTTTTTTTTTTTTTTTTTACCCTCATAACAATGTAAACGCTTCCTGCCAATATTCATTTCCAGTTATTGACAAAGCTATATACAGTATATTGTTCTTACAAGAGCTTGATGAATGTTCTCCTGATTTTAAGGTGTAATTTTCTCTATAAATGAAGGGATTGTGTATTTTTTGGAGGCTGTGGTTTGTAAAACATCCTTACTTGAAGATGCTGCTGGCGAAGAAACACTTTGTGATGATCCAGAAGCAGTAGAAAAAGTGTTTCTGGAATGAGAACTCTGGAGAGAAAAGCTCCTTGCACCTTAATTTTGGTCCTCATCATTTAATTGTTTAAAGTATTTGTGTCCTTAGGGAACCTCTGGCATGCCATGACTAGTGTAGTTCTAATAGGCCAACCCTCCCTTGACCCCTTTAGCTTAACCTCCCCACCCCCTTTTGCTTAACCTCCCCAACCTTTTCCCATTAACGAGATTGACACAGATATTGGAGTAAAATTGGCCACAACAGCCATTTATTTTATATAACCAAATTAAATATTTTAACCAAAATTAAATACTTTCAAATAAATTCCAACTTTTTCTTTATTAACAATACTTACAAAACTGTTATTATTAAACACTAGTCTCTTGGTCTTTTGACAGTACCCCATTAACCATTCCACCACCACACTGCTATACCTTTTCCATCCACGGCCCCCAGCCGACTCCAGCTCGGAGACACCCACTTTTTAACCCGCAGTGTACCACAACCGTATTACAGCGGACACCGTTCCACTGCAAATAACCCCATCATGGGCCCATCCCAAGATGAGCCCCCAATCATTTTCCATTCCATCTGTAAACTGCCACCATTCAAAGACCAAGGACACCGCCACAGCCCGAAAGGGAAAAACCTTTTCCTTAAGGGCCCCTCCACACCCGCAGGGCCCTCTGGATACCCTCCTGTATCCCCATTATCCACAAATCTATACCCACATCAGTTAGGTGAACACCATCCCTGAGCAGGTATAGCCCCACGTTTAACTCCAACTCTCTGTGTCTCACTACCAACCCCCCATGCTTTGCCACAAACCGTCCCAAAACCTAATTAACCTTAATCCTCCCCTTGTTGAGCCGATCCACCGACCCTGCCATACGCCAATTAGTACGTGCAACAATGTCGGACCACACCAGCAGCATCCCCGGGAAAGACGCCCGGAATGTCAAGACGTCCGCCTTAACAGCCGAGATCAAGTCCCCTATAGGCTGTATCCCCAAGTCGTTCCCCCCGACGTGTAACACCAACACATCTGGGGGACGATCGAGCAGAGCATAGCGCTGCACCTCCGGCAGCACCCTGCACCACCCCATCCCAGGGATACCCAACCACCTCAACGTTGCCTCCCGCCTGGAAATCCCCAGCTGCCTACCATTTGGCCTAGTATCAGCTCTCCTGGCCCCCCTACACACATACGAATGCCCCATGATCCACACGAGGCGTGTCTGCCCTCCATCTGAAAGACAAAAACAGCAGCCATAATAATCAGAAATCACCCCCCAACATCATAACCTGGGAAAACCCCGCCCCCACTCAAACTTAATCCAACACCATATGTGGGCGCACATAAGAGCGGAATCTCCTTGATTCCCACCTCCCAATTCTCTTAACTGCAGCCTCATCCAACCCACACCGGGCCGCCTCAGTAGCCGCCCCGATACGGAAGGAGTGCGAGGCAAACAGCCGCTCCTCCAATCCCGCCTTTTTTAAGCACCTCCTGAATATCGCCACAAATTGAAACCTCGAAACAAATGAACCATCCCCATGAATCAAAAAGGGGCCGCCCATCCCTGGTCGCACCAACAAAAACTCCCGTACCACCCGCACCGGACACACCTCCGAACCCGGCAAGGGATATAAAAACACATCCACCCCTTTTCCTCTCTGATCTGTCTTCGACCGCCGCAACCGAAAAACCACCCTGTCTTCCGATGCCCGTACATCCTCAAATAGGAGGCCCCCAGCCACCCATTTCGACGGACTGACCAGCTCCCCCACACGAAATGCGCCAAAAAACGCCACCGAAAAAATTGCCCGGAATAAACTCACCTCATATCCGGATGAACATACCTCCCCCAGGACTCCAAAAATCCTCTGCAACACGGAAAAAGACACAGGCCTACGCGCATCCTTGCGTGGGTGCCCCTTTTTGTACCCTTTAACCGCCTGTTTGACCCAAAAGCTCTTAGTGAAATCAGTCCCGCCTTCCAACTTAAACAAAAAGGCGAGACCCGCCAGTTTCTTCTCCAAAGCCGAAACCGACCCCCCACTCTCCATATGTCTGACTACAAAGTATATGACCAACCATCCCGTCTCCACCTCCCCCAGTTCTGTGTCCGCCAGTCGTTTAAAACATGCCCATTCCTCCCATACCTTCCTGTACGCAGACCACGTCGGCCCACTCACCGACTTCCTGATCCAACCTGCTGCGATTCCAACGCAATTTCCCACATCCAACCCGGGCATGGGACCCCTTCCTTGTCCGCCTGTGGAGCCAGCTCTCTGAATCTGTCCCACTGAAAACGAGACAAAGCGTCAGCGAGTCTGTTGTCCACTCCCGGAATGTGCACCGCATACAGGAAAATATTCCATTGTAAACAGCGCAACACAAGGTGGCGCAGCAACCGAACCACCGGCAACGAAGACCCGGAAATCCGGTTAACAACTTGCACCACCCCCATGTTGTCGCAGTTCAACCGTATTTTCAAATTCCTGCACTCCGCCCCCCAAAGCTCAATTGCCACCACCACCGGGAAAAGTTCTAACAGTACCAGATTCTTTTCAAAACCCGCTGCCAACCATGACTCGGGCCACGCCTCCGCGCTCCACCGTCCCTTGAAGAAAGCCCCATAGCCTGTGGACCCGGCCGCATCTGTAGCCAGGTCCAGGTCAAAATTGCTGACCGGTCCCGACATCCAAATCGCCCGCCCATTAAATGCCTCCAGAAACGTGTGCCACACCTGCAAATCAGCTTTCAGTTCCCCCGTCAGGCGAATAAAATGGGTCGGAGACCTCACTCCCGCCGTTGCTGCCGACAGCCGTCGGCAGAACACCCTGCCCATAGGAATGATGTGGCAGGCAAAGTTCAACTTGCCCAACAGGGACTGCAACGCCCGCAACTGAACCTTGTTCCGCCCCATCAAACCCCGAATCTCCAGCCGAAGATTCTCCACCTTGTCCACCGGGAGCCTGCACTCCATCTCCTCTGAATCAATCAATATTCCTAAAAAACTCAACACCGTGGTCGGGCCCTCCGTCTTGTCAGCTGCCAATGGCACCCCGAACCTGTCCGCGATGTGTTGCAACGTTGCCAACAAAATCGCACACACATTGGAGGACGGAGGGCCCACGCACAGGAAGTCATCCAGATAGTGAATGATGGAATCCGAACCCGACACCTCCCTGACCACCCACTCCAGGAATGAACTGAACGTTTCAAACAATGCGCAGGATATGGAGCACCCCATTGGCAAACATTGATCCACATAAAATTCCTCCTGCCACCGGCAACCCAACAGCCTAAAACTGTCCGGGTGAACCGGCAACAATCGAAACGCGGCCTCAATGTCCGATTTCGCCATGAGAGCTCCCTTCCCGTAGCGCCGAACCCACCGCACCGCCGCGTCAAATGACGTGTACGACACCGTGCATTCTTCTGGATCAATCCCGTCATTCACCGACCCCCCCTTTGGAAAGGAAAGGTGGTGAATGAGGCGAAACTTGTTCGGTTCCTTCTTGGGAACCACTCCCAGGGGCGAAACTACCAAATCCGGCAAAGGCAATTCAGTGAATGGCCCTGCCATCCTACCCAACTCTACCTCCCTTGCCAACTTTGCTGACACCACCCCAGGGTTCTCTAAAGCAGACCGCAGGTTCTTCGCCAAGGGAGGCACCTTCGACAAGGAACACGGAATGACAAAACCCTCGGAGAACCCTGACGCGAGCAGCCTCGCTGCAGCCCTGTCCGGATACCTATTTAGAAAAGGCTCCATCCTTTCCCACCTCACCGGTGTCGTCCCTTTTTCCAGCAGCCTCCCCCCCCCGTTTTCCTTTTTTGAAACACCGGGACAAGGGGTGGGCACCCCCGCACCCGGAGCACTCATGCTTAAAACGACAGGTTCCCCCAAACTTGCAGGAACCCTCGTTGTATTGCCAACACACCCCCCACTTCTTTCCGGCCGGCGATCCAGAGGTGGTTGTACCCCCGGCCCCCCCATGAAAAAACGGGATATTAGTCCGGGGCGCAGACATCATCCGCATCCACAGAGTAATCTCCTTGTGGTCCCACCGCATCGTAGGGCGGACAGCCCGCCGTTGGCGAAACTGCTCGTCATACCGCAACCAGCCTGTCCCCCCATATGCCCGATAAGCCTCCCCTATCGCATCCATGTAGCAAAACAGCGCCGCACAGTGTTCCGGAGTTTTCTCCCCTATGACGCTGGCCATAATCGCAAACGCTTGCCACCAATTGCTAAAAGTGCAAGGGATCAACCTATACCTCCTTTTTTCCTCATCCTCCTTCTTCGTACTGTCTGGCTTCACCCTATCCAGGTTGAACTTTTCCAGTGGCAGCAGGGAAAAAATCTCCACATACTCACCTTTTACGATTTTGTCTTTGACCTCCTGCTTCAGGTGAGCCCCTAACGGCCCATCAAAACAAACATATACCTCACCTCTTGCAGCATCATCCAAACGCACAACGTCAGTCCTACCCGCCGTTGGCTTCTCTCCCCCTTTTTTCCCCCCCGCACCACCGTCAGGTACCACCCCTGTATCCCCCACCACCGTGGACTGTGCCCCCACTGATGCTGCCCCCACACCCACGACAGGGCCAACCCACGGCGCCGCCTGCGGCGGAGTCCCAGGACCCCCCGCAAAACGTTGCAACAGGTCCCTCAACCCCCCCAACAACTCCTGCATCCCCCCCGGGGAGCCCTGAGCGGCAGGCACCCCGCCCGCCACCCCGGGACCCCCCCGGCTGACGTCCCCACATTTTGCCCATCACCCACATTAACCGGAGCACCCCCGCCCCCCACCCCCAACAAAGCACATAAAGCAGAAGCTACATCCCCAGAAGAAGCAAGATTGGACTTACCGAGCTGGCCGGGAACATCCCTCACAGCCGTCACAGGCACCTCCATCGCAGGCGACTCCTTCGGGCGACTGTCGTCCTCCGAACCTGATGCTTCACCTTCAGACCGATCTTCCAAGGCCGGCGTCATCGGCGATGTCAGCCCCCCAGGCGAGGAAGGCCTAGAGGCCGAAGATCCCAGCCTCCCGGCGGATCGTCCTCTCACACTTGACCCGGCCGTGGACGTCTCAGCACCCCCACTCCTACTGGCAGGGCCCCGATTGGACCCCCCGCTGCAACCTGGGGACTCCGGCCTCCCCCCTGCCCTGGAACTGGTGGCCGCGATCCGGGACGGCCCCCCAGTCGTGTCACTGCGCCTCCCACGCTGAGTCCCCCCCCTCGCCGACCCTGTAGTGGAGGGGGGAACCGATCGCTCACCGCTGCCACGCCGATCGGGCACGGAACGGGCGCCATTCCTGCCCGTAGCTCCGCCCCCCGAAGTTGTCCTACTTGCTGAGTCCCGACCGCCTGCCCCCCCACCCGAAGTAGATGCCCGTTTTGCAGGAGGGGGTGACTGCACCTCCAGGGGACTCCTGTTGCGCCGCTGGGTCACCGCCGCAGGCCCAGGCGAATACCGATCTGGCGGCCGCGATCGGCGGCCGCGTGGGGACACCACCCCGCTGTCTTGGGACCCCCCAGCTTCCTCTACCAAAAGGCCCCCGACCTGTTTCTCCAACCAACCTGGCCCCCGTGAAGCCGCCGCTGAGCGCAACCGCGCCAAAATCAAGTCCACGCCGTCCATGCTTGGGCCTAGGTACAGGGAGCAGAGAACAAAACCTGCCTCCCTGTGTGAATTCCTTCCGACTTGTGCCACGTGGGATGCCCCGCCCCTGTATATATAGGGCTCCTCCCCCCACACTCTCCAGCCTCACAGCCACTCCCCTGGAGCACCTCCTTCAAAATTTAACCCTTCTGCTGTCCATCCTCCACTCTAGTCATGCCTGGCCCTCCGTTATCCTTTTTGTCCTGTCACTCTGGGCCTCCCTGGATGATTTGTCATCCTTGTAGCATTTGGAAACAAGTGGGGGGGGGGAGTTTGGGACTTTAAATGAGGTGCATATGTAGTGCACCTCCATCCCTGGTTCAAGAGTAAAAAAAAAAGGGAAATTTGGGACTTTGAGTGAGGCTGCAGACATTGTGTGGGTAAAAAGAAACACATATTTATTAAACAAAAAGATGCATGACATGTCTCAAAAAACAGAAAACATATGTAGGAAACGATCATTAAACATAAATGTCATTTCTTAGTACTAGCCAGTCACATAATATGTGCGTGTGCATTAAAAGCATCAAGGGTACACCAGTGCATAACCAAGCGCCACATAGTGATCTGCATTAATTAATGGATGCATTCAATGAGTATAACATATGTACAGATATCAATTGGTCAGCGAGGACAAAAAAGTAAAAAATATGAATATTGTATACAAGGACCAGTGAAAACATAAAGGTTCATTCGATTGAATTGGATAGTATCAATGTAGCATCCCTAGTAGCCCGACGCGTTTTGTGTATGTATACACTCTTCAGGGGCGGATGCTTGACAAATTTAGAAAATATACAATGTAATAAGGAATCATTAACCACTTCAGGCCCGCGCTACCGTCGGATGATGGCAACAGCGCGGGCCTGAATATCCAACATGCCGTCATTTGACGGCATGTCATTCTGGCGTTCCCAGCGCGCGCTGTAGTGCGCGCTGCGGGGAAGCCCTGTGTTGTCCGTGTCCCTTGGACACGGCCAATCACAGATCGCGGCAAACGGCCAATCAGAGCGGCCGTTTGCGATGCGATCTGTGGGCGAATGAGAGATGATCTCTCATAGATCATCTCTCATTGCCGGCTCACACAGAGACAATGTCCTGTCTCTGGAGGGGAGGAGCCCGATCTGTGTTCCTTCCTACATAGGGACACAGATCGGTCACCCCCCCCAGTCACCCCCCCCTCCCCCCACAGTTAGAACACACCTAGCATACACATTTAACCCCTTCCTCACCCCCTAGTGTTAACCCCTTCAATGCCAGTCACATTTATACTGTAATTAGTGCATATTTATAGCACTGATCGCAGAATAAATGTGAATGGCGCCAAAAATGTGTCAAAAGTGTCCGATGTGTCCGCCATAACGTCGCAGTACCAATAAAAATCGCAGATCGCCGCCATTTCTAGTAAAAAAAAAATAATAAAAAATAATAATTCTCTCCCCTATTTTGTAAGCGCTATAACTTTTGCGCAAACCAGTCGCTTATTGCGATTTTTTTTTTTTTTTTTTTTACCAAAAATATGTAGAAGAATACGTATCGCCCTAAGCTGAGAAAAAAAAATTTGTTTTTTTTTTAATTGGGATATTTATTATAGCAACAAGTAAAAAATATTGTATTTTTCTTCAAAATTGTTGCTCTTTTTTGTTTATAGCGCAAAAAAAAAAAATTGCACAGGCGATCAAATACCACCAAAAGAAAGCTCTACTTCTGGGGAAAAAAGGACGTAAATTTTGTTTGAGGGCCACGTCGCACGACCGCGCAATTGTCAGTTAAAGCGACGCAGTGCCGGAAGCTGAAATTTTACCTGGGCAGGAGGGGGGGTGTAAGTGCCCAGTATGCAAGTGGTTAATACATGTAATGGGTGATCGGAACAAATTAAAGATGGAACCAAGGTATCCACCTTGAGTACTCACATGGAATTAATGATTACTGGGTTTGGTGCATATGGAGCCATGGCCAAAAGTAAGTAGCATTTGGAAAATAATATTTCTTCTCGCAATATTTGCAGATTGCAGCTTTGCTCTCAGCAGAAATTGCACTGTGGAAATGTTTCCAAACTCTAGATGTTGGTCTCACCATTTTACTGAGAGGAGCAAAAGAAAGACCAGACTATAGGGAAACACTATGCTGTGATGGTGGAGAACATTAATAGGAATCCTTTAACCACTTGCAGACGTCCCCAGTTTGCAGTGGTTATACCGGGATGATGCATTCACCTGCACCTTACAAGTGATTCCCTGTGTGTGGCGAAAGAAGGTCCCCCTGGCAGAGCCCAGGAGTGATGCGACTGGCAGTGACAGCTACACAGAACAGAGAGAGATGGAGGAACTGATGTTGTTCCTCCCTCTCTGTGACCCTGGAAACAGGAAACGACGAGTATGTCGTCACTTCCACTTCCGCCTCTTTGTTCATCTTGCCGTTAGCAGCCGATCGTATCGATTTGTGTCTGGTCAGCTGCATTGGAAGCCAGAGGAAAGGAGGCCCCTCTTTCTCTCACCCCCTCTCTCTACTTCTTCTATTTCTCTCCCTTTCAATCCCCCCAGCTCTCCCTCTTCCTATCTCTTCTCCTAGCGGGGGGTACTGTGGCAGGCTAGTGAGGGGGTGGGGGGAGCACTGTGGCAGGCTAGTGGGGTGGGGCTTAGAGCGAACACTGTGGCAGGCTAGTGGGGTGGGGCTTAGAGCGAACACTGTGGCAGGCTAGTGGGGTGGGGCTTAGAGCGAACACTGTGGCAGGCTAGTGGGGTGGGGCTTAGAGTGAACACTGTGGCAGGCTAGTGGGGTGGGGCTTAGAGCGAACACTGTGGCAGGCTAGTGGGGTGGGGCTTAGAGCGAACACTGTGGCAGGCTAGTGGGGTGGGGCTTAGAGTGAACACTGTGGCAGGCTAGTGGGGTGGGGCTTAGAGTGAACACTGTGGCAGGCTAGTGGGTGGGGCTTAGAGTGAACACTGTGGCAGGCTAGTGGGGTGGGGCTTAGAGTGAACACTGTGGCAGGCTAGTGGGGTGGGGCTTAGAGCGAACACTGTGGCAGGCTAGTGGGGTGGGGCTTAGAGCGAACACTGTGGCAGGCTAGTGGGGTGGGGCTTAGAGCGAACACTGTGGCAGGCTAGTGGGGTGGGGCTTAGAGCGAACACTGTGGCAGGCTAGTGGGGTGGGGCTTAGAGCGAACACTGTGGCAGGCTAGTGGGGTGGGGCTTAGAGCGAACACTGTGGCAGGCTAGTGGGGTGGGGCTTAGAGCGAACACTGTGGCAGGCTAGTGGGGTGGGGCTTAGAGCGAACACTGTGGCAGGCTAGTGGGGTGGGGCTTAGAGCAAACACTGTGGCAGGCTAGTGGGGTGGGGCTTAGAGCGAACACTGTGGCAGGCTAGTGGGGTGGGGCTTAGAGCGAACACTGTGGCAGGCTAGTGGGGTGGGGCTTAGAGCGAACACTGTGGCATGCTAGTGGGGGGGGGGGGGTGACTCCATGTTTAACCAGGTTTGATTTCAAGAAAGACAGGAACAACGAGTGCCTAGAGGCGATTCAGTTCGCATGTGCTGCGCTATATACGTTTTTCACTCACTCACCAACCCTTGTAACGTCATTGTGCTGGCAGTCCCATTCATGTCCATTGGGATGTATTGGATGCACGGATACAGCTCTCAATTTGACATTTGTGTGGGTGCGCATTCCCCAAACTCACAATGTCTGCATTCAGGGACACGCACCCACATGGATATCGAATTGGAAGCAGCTGCAGTGTCAGTGACCTCAATGGGACAGCGTGCATGCGGATGCACAGAACACCTGTGCATCACATGCAGGCAAAATACGGTTCTTATATAGGTGTAGGCTTTAGTAAGCAAGGCCTTAGTGGTTTTTATATCTGCCTGTATTTTCACTTCATATCACATAGGTCACTTACAAACATTGACAACCTTGACAGGTTCACTTTAAGGGCAGGAATTGCATGATGCTTTAATAAGGATCCTCATCGTCCCTCTTCGCACCCACATGGAGCAGAACAGGCATTTTGTTGCCACTAGGTGGATGCCTCATTTCCATTTGGGCATCAAATTGGATGTTTCTTGCATGGCTTAAGTTGAAGTGCTGCTTACTAGAGTGGAAGTGATGTCTATTTCAACTGAGGCCTGGCTGAATAATTGCATTCAACTTATCCTGCCATTTCCTCTTCTGCTGACAGAGGACATGAATTATTTTTTCTATTTGCCGAGCTCCTGCCAGAATTTGTATCTGTCATCTCCCGACTTTCTCACCGAAGCCGCTGGGATAGAGGTAGGACGGGGCCAGCAATTTCCTGCCTGATGATCGTACGGCCAGTGAGTACAGAGGAAAACATGAAAATCAATTTGTTCTATATTGCTGTCAGGAATCAGGATGGACGTGGTTTTATAATACGAAAGGAGCAGTCCAGGCTGTATGCTGAATTTTTTTGAGAAAACTGATTTCCTTTATTTTTTTCAAATAATTTGGAATAAGAAAGAAAAATTATTTCTATCATTTTCGAAGTCTGAGGCCGCGTACACACGGCCGTTTTCCTCGACAGAATCCATTAAGAAACTTGGTGGCAGAGCTTTTTTGCCGAGAAAAACGGACGTGTGTATGTTTTTCGTCGAGAAAACTGTCGTGGAACGTGACGTTACAAGTTCTCTTTTTCCTCGTCAGGACTCTTAAAGTGGATGTAAACCCAAAAAAGCTTTTTTTTTATTTTTTATGCCACAATGTAGAGTATAAGGCCGCGTACACGCGTACGAGAACCTCGTCGGGCTAAACCCATCGTTCCGCCCGACGAGGTTCTCGGCTGGCCGTCGAGTTCGTCGACCAGGCTGTCGAAAAAGGCGTCGAGCCTTTAGTCCCGATGGCCCGTCGAAAACGTACACACGATCAAGCTTCTCGGCAGAATATGGATCGCAGTGAGAAGCTCGGTCGTGTGCATGGGGCCTAAGATTTCCTATCATCTGTGCCCAGTCTTGCCACACAGAGTTAATCCAGATCTGAGTAATCCTCTTTTAATGTTCAGTGAAAATGAACAGCCTTCCAGATAAAAACCTGCCTAAATAAAAAGTCTGTTTTCTCTCTTCTTGCTTTGAGTGACAGGTTATTTACATATCTAGCTTGGACATGTTTATCATATGTTATGTTATATTTATCATAACATGAAGTATAAAAAGTGAGAAATCCACCCCTCCCCCACATAACACATCCTGGTAATATACAATGAACTTTGGATCACCTCATGTTATGATAAACATGTCCAAGCTAGATATGTAAATAACCTGTCACTGAAAGCAAGAAGAGAGAAACGGACTTTATAATTTGGCAAGTTTTTATCTGGAATTCTGTTAATTTGCACTGAACATTAAAAGAGGATTACTCGGCGCTGGATTAACTCTGTGTGGCAAGACTGGGCACAGATGATAAGAAATCTTATACTCTACATTGTGACATAAAACATTTTTTTTGGGGGGGTTTACATCCACTTTAATTTCCTCATCGTGTTTCTCGTCGGGCTGGTTTACAATGAGAAATACGTTTGTGTGTATGCTTAGAAACCCGCGCATGCTCAGAATAAAGTATGAGACGGGAGCGCACCTTCAGTAAAAAAAAGCGTTTGTAATGGAGATAGCACATTTGTCATGCTGTAACAGATTGAAAAACGCGAATCAACGCTTACCAATCGTTTACTTAACACGCAGTAACATGAGATTAGCAAAAGCAGGCCCAAGGGTTGTGCCAGTGGAACTTCCCCTTTATAGTGCCGTACTACGTGTTTTTACGTCACCCCGTTTGAGAACGACAAGATTTGGTCTTGACAGTGTGTACGCAAAGAAAGCTTGTCAAGATTCTCGACAAGCCTGACAAGAACTTCGTCAAAGTAAAACGATGTTTCAGTTACGACGAGTTCCTCGGTCGTGTGTACGAGGCCTGATATTCCCAACTAAACTTGTACAGGCTCTGTATACTGTACTGAATTGGCTTTCTCTGATTTCACTGCACACTGTCAACTTCTCACAATGTGCTTTAGAAGCTTCCGCAAGACAGAGCCTGACTCATTTCCTGGCTGAAGGACACCCATCAACTAGCCCACTGTGTCCAACACGTGGCCCTTTGGCTAAGATCAAGTGTAGTATCTGTTCTTACCGGTGTTCGGTAGGGGTGCTTTGTAGGGTGACCACGTGTCCCAGATTGCCCGGGACAGTCCCGCATTTCTTCCCCGGCACCTTCATTCCAGGACAATACAGTGTCCCGGAATGAAACTGACACAGCCACCACTCAAACCAAACTAATGCCCCCAAAAAAGGCCGCCACATCACTGCTTTACTCCCTGACAGTACTTGTCCTGGCCCGGGAATGCCTGGAAGAGCACAATCCCTGCCCCCTGCTTGTGATTGGAGAAATGATAAATCCCACCTCTTCTGTCCAAATCACTGTGCTGTGATTCATTACAGCACAAGCTAATTTTTGGGAAGGTGGTGTCCCTGAATGGTAGTTTGGAAATGTGGTAACCCTAGTGCTATGCCATCATTCTGGCCGAACCGGGGACTGGGATTGTTGGCTATATAGTATCTCTATCGGTATGATGGGGGCTCTGAAGCCTAGTAGCGGTTAAAATAGGTACCGTCATCCACAGGCAGTTGGGGCACGGGAGTAATTCCCCTGAAAAAACTGGATGGGCCCAGTTCCTCCTGGTTTGAACAGATCTACTTCTTCTGGCAATGGGCTGGGAAAGCAGAGAGTCTGTGTTGCTTGTAGACCTGGAAGTGGTCACCCTAGGGGTGCTCTTAGTAATACTTGGGTGTGCAACCCTACGGTGTGAACAGGTACATGGTCACCACGCCAAAAACGTTTTTCAGCACTGCACCTTTTAGGGGTGGGCCTTTTGGCTAAGTCTGGGGCAATTTTGGTTACCAGGTCTCAGGGCCTGGGCAGTGTGCATTGCACGAACACTTATTTATTTATTTTTTCTCCTCACATTTGTCTAAAATATAGTGTAGCACTACTGGTAGGCAATGTAAGAAAGTACTAGGAAGTACTCAAGGTGAATAATGGTGAATAAACAAGCAAACATACATTAATGGATGGAACACCACGTGTGTAATGGAAGTCCAATCAAGCCTGTGATCTTCAAATTATAATGTAAAGGTATAAGTACATATAACAAAAAATAAAAAAAAAGTGAAATGCTTCCCATTAAAGCGGGGCATAATTTTTTTTTGCAAGCTAAAATGAATCACATTAAGTAGTCCCTAAAACATATTAAAGGTGTTGTAAAGGAAAAATTTTAATAATACGCATCCTTTACCTGCAGACATTCCTCTTTTTACTTCCTCATTGTTTGTTTTTGCTCAAAAGTTGCTCTATTTCTTCTCTGTTCTGTTCACTTCCTGCTTGTCTGATTGTTACTCACCACCGTGATGGGAGGCTTTACTGCGGTGGTCAGTGACGTGCTCGCCCCCTCCTGGGAACTACATCTGTGCGGCAGGACGCTCTCTACATGTTAGAGACTTCAAGGAGGTGTGAATTACTGGGTGTGCCGCAATGCATACTGGGAAATGTAGTTCTTACATGAACAAGTGCCGCAAACCAGGAAGTGAATGAGAGAACAGAAACTAGAACGCCGGAGGTGATATAGATGAAAGAATTTAATAGGTATTTACTTGTTTTTTAACAGAATCATCACACTATTCTGTCTGTCTACCTTGCAGACATTCATTTTAGGAAAAAAAGTTTTTTTCCTTTACAACTCCTTAAATAGCTCCCCAATTGTTCCAGAAATCATTGCAAACACTTGCCTTATATCCTCCAGCTCATGTTGTGGCCGTATCCATCATATGTGTGGGCATGTGAAGCCCAGTTTCTTCCTAGTTTTTAGGGAGAGGTGCATGCTGGGTGATTTTTTTAGGCACAGTAATGCCCAGAGACTCCTGGGAAATGAGTGTCATCATTTCCCAGAGGGCAATGGGGTCTTGGCACAGGAAGTTGAACTACCTAGGACTAGGAACTAGGCAGATTACGAAACAAATAAAAAAAACATATTTTTTTCAATATTGTTTTTTTCTTTTATATTAAAGGCAAGCTGTTAATAGAAGGTTCATTTTTAGGGTGGAACTCCGCTTTAAGGTGACACCAAACAAGAGGATGGCAAGTTGCCTGTGGTCACTCTTATATCTTCAAACATAGGTGTATAAGGTACTCTCACCAGATGGGATGGACACTTAGTGTTGCTCACGAATATTCGCATTGCGAATATTCGTTACGAATATTGCATATTCGAGTATTTGCGAATAAATCGAATATCTCGGTGAATATTCGCTATTGCGAATATTCGTATTTTTTCAAATTTATTTTTAAAACAGATCACATCCTAGTGATCTCCATCGACGTCTAAAAGCATTGCTGGTATGATTAGAGACCCTGGGCCGAGTAGCTGAGGCGATCCTTTTATGTTGCCGAATATTCGTATTACGAATATTCGCAAATACTTTCTCTGCCCTTCTGTGTTTTGTGTATAAAAAAATAAAAATTAGCTTTAGTTTAGTCATATAAGTTTGTGTAAGTAGAATTAGTGTTTAGTGCATATTAGTTTAGTAATCCAGGAAATGATCTCCGTTTTCGCTTATTGACGAGAATTTCGCAATCAATTTCGCATTCGGATTAGCGAAATTTCGCAAAAAAATATTTTTTATAAAAAATCACGAATATTCGATATTAACGAATATTTCGCGAATATTCTTCTATATATTCGTGAAATATCGCGAAATCGAATATGGCGTATTCCGCTCATCACTAATGGACACACAGTCATGCAAGCTTGTGATTGTGTGGGTTTACTACCGCTTTAAGTATTTTTTTTTCTTCAAAACTTTTTATAAAAACGTAGCCGTAGTTAGTTCTGTCAGTTCACGTGAACCTGAATTAACATTATTTCCTTTTCATCTTTCCCTTTCATCATTGTGAATTAACCTAATTGCTATGCAAAACTGAAAAATCAAGGTATTTTAATCATTTAGCGGTAGTTTTATTGGGAACGCCAAGTTGCCCAATTATCCATATTAACCCGGCGCTTTTCAGAAATGCCAAAGCAATTAGTATAGATTACAATACCGGTAATATTCATGCACGAGTCTTAACTCGTGACCGTGAACTGTGTAAATTGTCATTGCAGGGCCAATATATGAAATTTCCTGATAGAAACGGAAGGCTTTCATTAAACCCGATAGTCTTCCCCTTTTTTCATTTTTATTTTTTATTTTTATTATTAATTGATTATTTTTAATTCTCATGCTGCTAGCATTAGTAAATAGATAGGAAAGTACATCATATTTACTTTTAAACTTTACTTTTTGTTTTACATTTCTTTAGTTACTTCCCATTTTTGTACCTATGCAAGTGATGTCATACATCCCAGGTAGGGTTGCCACCTGTCCGGGCTTCACGAATTTTAAGTCTGCCTGAAATCAGGACACATTTCTCAGACCAGACTTTATAGCTTCCTCCAGCCTGCAGGAGGCGATAGAGAGTCAGCACAGCTCAGTGTCAGCGGGCCACTGCAGGGAAGTGAAGACTGGAATGAGGAAGGAGGAGCTGCATTGTTTTCAGTTTTTAATCTGTGAGTACAGAGGGAAAGGGGGAAGGGGGGACAACTTTGATGTGTAGAAGGACACCTGGGGGTACCTGATGTAACAGGGGACTGTGATGGAGGCATCTGATGTAAGGGGGAGTCTGATGGAGCACCTCATGTAAGAGGGGTTTTGATGAGGACACCCACTGTAAGGAGGGACTCTCATAGAGACAACGGCTGTAAGGGAGACTCTGATGGGGCACAGATGTAAGGGAGACTCTGATGGGGCACCTGATGTAAGGGGGACTGTGATGGGGCACCTGATGGGGCACCTGATGTAAGGGGGACTCTGACGGGGCACCTGATGTAAGGGGGACTCTGACGGGGCACCTGATGTAAGGGGGACTCTGACGGGCACCTGATGTAAGGGGAACTCTGATGGGGCACCTGATGTAAGGAGGAGTCTGATGGGAAACTTGATGTAAGGAGGAGTCTGATGGGGCACTTGATGTAAAGGGGGACTCTGATGGGGCACCTAATGTAAGGGGGACTTTGACGGGGCACCTGATGTAAGGAGGAGTCTGATGGGGCACCTGATGTAAGGGAGACTCTGATGGGGCACCTGATGTAAGGGGGACTCTGATGGGGCACCGGATGTAAGTAGGAGTCTGATGGGGCATCTGATGTAAGGGGGACTCTGATGGGGCACCTGATGTAAGGGAGACTCTGATGGGGCACCTGATGTAAGGGGGACTCTTATGGGGACACCTGCTGTAAGGAGGGACTCTGATGGGGACACCCACTGTAAGGAGGTACTCTGATTGGGACACCCGCTGTAAGGAGGGACTCTGATGGGGACACCCGCTGTAAGGAGGGACTCTGATGGGGACACCCACTGTAAGGAGGGACTCTAATGGGGACACAAACTGTAAGGAGGGACTCTGATGGGGTCACAAACTGTAAGGAGGGACTCTGATGGGGACAACAGCTGTAGGGGAGACTCTGATAGGAGCACCAGATGTAAGGGGGATTCTGACAGGGACACTAGGGTTTGACTTTAAGAAAAGGTGACAGCTCTAATGCCAGGAGACTTCAGGAGGGGAGAAGAGGTGGGGTATTCTTAGCTATAAGCGGACCCTCCTGCCTGTGTTTTGTCAGATTAGACGACCCATTAGAATTTGTAAAGAAAGTGATGTTCCGTCGTTGCTGTCTTGCTACACCTCGCATTCCTCCACAGTAAGCATACAGTGAGAAGGCAGCAAGCGGACATCTTGTTACACCCACCAGAGTGGTGCTGCCTGGCATCTTGCAACCAGTGAAAATTTACTCTCAGACAGTAAGAACGGGAGTGAGGCCTGCGCCTAGTGCAGCACTGCTGTCCCCACCCACCTCAGCACCTCCTCCTTCTCCGGCAGCAAGCAGCAGGGATTGGTGTGATCTTCACTCTCCAGATAGTGACGCCACTCCTTTCCTTCTATGCACGCGGCTCATGCAGAGGGAGTGACGGCAGCACTGCATCTGGTGGCAGGCTATGGGAGGCAAGTGCCAGTGCACCTGGTGGCAAGTGGCAATTTCACCTGACAAATAACCCGCCGCCAAATTCCCCATCAACATCGAGACTACATTTCCCCCCGCTCCCCCCTGTCATCTTTTTTTTTGGGGAAGGTGAGCGAGGGGGTGTGTCCCTGAATGGCAGTTTGGAAATATGGTCACCCTAGCCGGCAGCCACACTCCGCCGCTAAGATTAGCAGAAGGAATATCTGATTCCTGACACTACTATTCGCACTGGCCCTAATCGCTGCTGTCAATGTAGCCTCAGACTCACATTTGTAGGCAGGTGCAGTTTGTATTCTCCGCTGCAGGTGGTGATCAACTACATCGGAAATTAAGTTAAGGGAGGAAGTTGAGGGGCACTTGATTCTTCTATGATTTCCTCAGTTACAGCAGAGCCACTATCTGATTGGATGTGGGCCTTCTTGGGTCAGTCACAGTCTATTTACATTAATAAGTAGAGTGGCTAGTGTATAGATAGGATCTCTGTCTGTCAGGGACAGTGCTTAGAGACAGGGAAAGGTATCGGAGAAATAGGGACAATGCAGGGACTACGTCTATCTCTCCAGGAAGCCTCACCTTTTAGGTGTGGACCAGCCAGGCCGCATTCCACCCTTGGTGTCAGATGCTGTCGGCATCTTACATTCTTCATTCTGCTGCTCCATTACTGTCACAGTAGTAAGTGTCTGTGAATCGGTGTTCTCTGTTGCTGATCTTGTTTGTACTTACTGAACTTTTCTACAGTATATTGATAAGTATGGCCAAACTTGAACCCTGTGTGTTAACTGCCTACCGCACAATGCTGAGCCTAGCCCACATGTGGGTTAAAACAAGCAGTGAACCTTGGCACAGGTTGAAACTTGCTCACTCTGCACATATAATTGCTAATGCAGTACCAACTACATTAGATACAATATAGTATACTGGTACATACTGGATTCACTTGTTACACAATAGACAAAAGGTTTGTACTAAGTCAGTTAACTATAGCAAAAAAAGATTCTGAAATCTGGACCTTCCAGGGTAAAAAGTTCAAAAGATTAGTATCAGTACCAGTGTATCAATCAGTTTGTCATGACATTTTTACATGGTATTGCAGATGACATCATAGATGGTATGATTAATATTTGCATGGGCATGGACAAATCCATGTCTCCTCTGCAATAAAACAAAATCACCAGCCTCTTCTATAGATACACTGAACATCCCATGTAGGTGCTTCCCTGGCGTCTGGGTTATTAACCCAGTTCCCAGTGCTGGGGCCCACAGTTCAGCTTTGAGGTGCCAATTCTGCCCTGCCAGCTCCATGCACATTCAGGTTCCACCTTTCCTGGGCTCTAGCCCTGATTAGGAATTACAACCTATACTTTGTTCACAATACCTCAACTAATCAGTGCTCCTAAATGGGACCAAAATATTTATCAATAATATCACCTTAAGAAATCTATGAAGATAAATTAATTCCACCTTTTCAGACTGCTGGAATGTTGTAGGAGTTTGTCTCATAGACTGCTGTAGACTTTTTGCTGGATAGTTTGAAGTGGGAGTGGGATGGGTTTGTTATGCAATTATTGTCTTTCTCCCATTGTTAATTGGGCCACCTATTGTTTCTATCTGTTTGCTAGTATTAGGTCCACTCAGTCTTGGAAGCAAACTATTGTGGGAGGTTACATGTTTATGTGGATTAGCTTATGGCTTAATGAAATCACTGTCAGCTATTAGTTGCTAAAGGGGGGAATTTCTCCATTGGTCCTTCCTGCTGATAAGGCTGTCTATGTGCCTAGTTTCTGATTGAATTACTTGGTGAAAAGTTTGAATGTGCTTGTTTCTCATGTTACTGTATGTATATGTAGCGGTACCCCCCGTAGGGGGTGCTAAGTGATGTGGCCCACCTGTCACCCTGCCCGGCCCGGCATTCACTTCCCAGACACTCCAAGAAAATGAACAGTCTGTTGCTTTGTTTTTGTTATTTTTATTGAAGGAATTTAACTTGGATCGGGTGTGGGAAATATGGCATGCCCAGTGAAATAATAGCAAAGTTGCTAGGAACAACTATGTACCCTATTTGTGCACTTCTCCAAACTCCTCCAGCACAATTCTTGACTTCCTATCTGGTGGTTCCAGGAACAGCTAGCACATGGTGGTTAGGCCTGACGCTGGCTAAGCCAGGCCTTAGCAATAGCCTTTTGCAGGTAGAGACCACGTCTCTTTCGTGCTAGCTGTCCTACTGATAGACTACTGCTCCCAGTAAGTTCTCTTCAGGCCCTGCCAGCTCTCCTGGCTGCAGCTGTCCGACTTCACTGCCCATGACATTGCAATCCTCTCTACTGGCTCCACACCCAGCTCTGACTGTTTCCTTTCAGTCCTTTCTGGCATGCCTCTCCAGTCCTCCTGACTGCACATGTCACTCACCAGAAATTTTGGCTGCAACTGGTGGTTCGCTACTGAAGACTTCCCTGGCAGTACTAACTCCGGATGTCCTCTGACTCCTCCTTTACCTCCTGTCCAGATCCTTCATGCTTTCTTTAAGGACTCCATCCTGCACCCGAGCCCCAGGCCCAAGGTCACCCCCCCCCCAGACTGGGGAGCTCCCTCAAAGGCCCTGATAGCCTAGTACTCCATCCTCAGTTCTTCTACATGACAACTCATCCCCAGCTGGGCTGACCCTGGGTATTTCAAGGAGGCTTGCCCCCTGCCAATCCTAGTGTTGGGGATTGGTCAGGGCTCCCTGAGACACCCCAGACAGCTCCACCTCTATTCCCCTCCTCCTCTTCTAGAATCCTCTAGAAGAAAGAGGGTGGTGACAGTGGAGTGATGTTATCTGTCAGTCACAGCTGCTGCTCTGAACCACGCCCAGCCCACAGAGATCAAAACCCAAATTTCCAAAAAGGGTGACTTGCTACACATTCTATGGGACTGTCCCGAGATTACCTCCTTCTGGCGACTTGTGTTTCAATTGATCTCTGACGTTACGAAATTAAAGGTTGACATGCAGCCATCCTTGGCATTGCTATCCCTGACTATAGAACATTTCCCTAACCCGACAAAGTATGTCATAGTTCACATACTCTTGGCTGCACGTCTCAGTATCACTAGGAAATGGAACGACCCAGACCCCCCCACTCTCCATGACGTGATCCACACCACCCATACGCACTTTACGCATGAAACAACTCTTTCACTGCGCCACCGTGACAAATCTCGGAACCTACAGAACTGGCAACAGTGGACGGACTGGACTGGTTCCCCGGGCCTTGCCAAATCCCTTGACTCCTCTCTTTGAATGCTCCCAGACATTTTGTTGTTGGCTCACATGATAGCACATCTGTGAACACCCACGATTGAACCTCTGGGGGGGGGGACGGGACGTCCTCTTGCGGGCACAGTTTAGTACCCCTTGGGGGTGCTCGGGGGAGGGCGTCCTCTACCGCTCTCTTGTCGGAACCGTGACCTTTTTTTGACCACCCTGGACTACCACGACAACTTGGGCTCTGTACCTGTCTCTTCGTTGGACCGATGTTAACTGTTAATTGTTCATTGTTCACTGATTGTTACATTATCTGTTCAGCTGTGTGTGTCGAATAACTCCTGTTACAACTATTGATGGATTGTTCATCCCATCCGGTATTTCTATTGTACTTAGTTTCTCATATATTGAAACAAACGTTATTCTTATGTACTTCTGTACTTCTGTACTTCTATACCTCTGTATGTAAACCTTATTTACTTTCAATAAAAATCTATTGAGGAAAAAAAAAAAAAAACAAATTTCCCTGTACTACAAAAATCCTAACTTCTAGCACCTACCTAGTTAGAGGGTGTTACATACAGTTTTGGCTATTACAGTGTCTAAAAAGAATATATAATAGGATGGCCACAGTGTGAGCATGCTTCTAACTTTAGAAAAGACAGGGAGTTTTTTTGATTGAGGGATGTAGGGGTGATTTGAATTCCCAAATTTTGAAAAGGTGACAATATAAAATAATAGTTGAGTTGGTTTAAAGTGGAATTCCAGCTCCCCCCCCCCATCCCTCTGAAAATAGGTTAGTAAATACATCTTTCTTACACAGGTTACTAAGCATAGGTGTTAGGTAGGGGAAAGGACAGTTTTAAGTCTAGTTAGGTGTATAGTCATAATTCCTTGTTAATAGATGTAGACTTAGCCAAGTTCCGGCCAAAGCTAGAGAGAGAGAGAGAGAGAGAGAGAGAGAGAGTAAAATGTCTGCAAAGTGGCGATAAGATTGAGAAGAGTAATCAGTGATTGTGATAAAAATACCACACCATTATTCACATACATTCTGTGTTTGTAATTAACCTTCCCTTTTGAGATACCCTTTAACGTTGACATTGTCATTAATCGCTATAGCGGAGGGCTCTATGCTAAGCGGTAAAAAGTAATGTGGAGAGGGGCACCATTGACAAGGGAAGAACTGGGGAGAGAGGGTTAGGGCCCGAACACCCTTAGGCAGATGCAAAATACTTGGCAGAGTCTGAGACAAAAATAGGAATAGAAGAACAGCTATACAGTTTAAGGGCCTTTAAGCTGAATTGCAGCAAACTGTATCTGTAGATCACTGTCTCCTCTAGCAACTGAAACTTGTACCTTTAACTTCAATACAGATCACATCTCACAGTAACCCGTTGTAGATCCTCTCACTAAGATCCCAGTCTCTCACTAGACTCATCAGATCCCAGCCGCTACTGGATCCCTTGAGCTCCTCCATAACTATCCCACTGTGACTTCCAAGTGTCACCCACACTGTCCTGCTGGGTCCCTGACTTGGCTCTTCAGCTAACCTGCTGAATCCTCTGCAAGCCTCACCAACACTGTTCCACTGGGTCCCTAGCTTGGCTCTGCTGAAGCTTTCCCAACTTCTTCACCGTCCCCGGCTAGTGAAAAAGACAGCTCTGATACTTATTCAGTCTCCACAGAACCTGGCCTCTGATAACAGGAGTGCCAGGTGACAAGTGTACCCCGTTGGGGTCAGGGATGCACCACAGGGTAGCCAACTGCTGCAATCAGAGAGGAAGCGTGAGCCCAAGATTCCAGCTTTGTGTTCACCAGAGCCTCTAGAGGTGAGAATGGCCTTCGCTGCAGCTGGATCCAGGTCGCGACCCCTGGGATCCCCTAGGTCACGCTCCACAGGGAGAGAGGGGAAGCAGCAACCAGGACAAGCGATAGTGATGGGTAAGCCGAGGTCAGGGCAACAGGCAGACAAGGGTAACCAGGGGCCAGGCCAAAAGGTCAGGGTCACAGGCAAACAAGAGTAGTCAGGGACGAGCCAAATCGGTACACAGGAAGGTTAACTAGCACACAGCAGACAGGAACTCTAGCTACAAACAAAGTTGAACAGCACTGCAGACCTGCAGTCCAACAGTTAATATAGACTTCCTGGGATGGCCTGGGGTGGGGCTATACAGGGAGGAGAGGAGATAAAAAGGCGGCGGAAGAGAGTCAGGCCTCTGATGGAGACATGAGGAGAAGGTAGGCTGCCAGACATTATTGCATGTCTATGACAAGGAGAGATTGACCCTTGCTGGCAACTGTGTCTCCTTTAACGCTGACTCTGGTTCTCACTTGCATCTGGCGACAGGTGTGGTCGTCTCTGATGGCAACTGCTTTCCTTCACCTGTGGCAACTACTTGCTTCTGCAGCAGAACCCCCTGCAACTTGGTTGGGCTCCAAGTCTGAAGCCCCAACCGTGTGCTGCTTGCTTCCAACCTGGATAGGCCTCAGACCGCCTAGCAGTCAGGCACTCCCAGATAGGCCTCAAGTTTCTGGCCTAGCAGCCGGGAGCTCCTCAACACAGACAGCCATCCATGTGGCACCAGACCCCAATGACCTGACCCCTCCTAAATAAATAAATAGGCTCTCCCAGCAGGCCAAGGGCAAAGAAAACCCTGCCAATTGGCTAAGACAACCCTTCCACTCCTAGTGCGGATTTATTAAGCCTTTGTCAATCTAATGCCACAGGTAGCAATGCCACTTAGTGACAGAAGAGAGAGGTACATAAAACCTAGATTTAGGAAAAGGTCAGTGGATCTCCCTAACAAGTAGCCAGGCTGGTTACTGCCGAGCAAACTAAATGTGTTAATAACCCTGCCTAACACCAGGCTGCTACAACAATATAAAAGTTTACTGAATGCTCCAAATAGCAAAATGAAATTCCTACGAATTTCCGAAATTCAAATTGAAATTCAAATCAAATTTTACATTGAATACCATTCAAATTCGAACTGTAAACATTTCTGAAATCAAAGTGTGTTATTAGAGTACCATTTCGTAATAATGCTGTTTTTGTAAAGCCAAAGGTTATTTAAAGAATCATTGTAATCATTTAATGAAGATTTTTCTTTTGTTTGTTCACTTTGCTGAATTCAAATCGAAAAAATCTAAAAAGGTTTGATTTGGCCAGTTTGAAATTTATTGATTCGAAAGCTTTGAATTGGAAAAAAAATAAAAATAATCGGTAAATTCAAAAGAAGCAAAAAACAAATTCTGAATATGAATTCCAAATACAAATTCCGAATACAAATCCCAAATACGAATCCTGAATACAAATTGAACAAATCAAACTAATTTAACTAAACGAAATAACTAGATTAATGAATCTTAACAAAATGAAACCCATTTTTTTTATCATGCATACATCTTCCAAAAAGTGTCACTTAAGAGTTAATTTATTAAAACTGGAGCGAGCAAAATCTGGCGCAGCTCTGCATAGAAACCAATCAGCTTCCATGTTTTATTGGTAAAGCTTAATTGAACAAGCTGAAGTTAAAAGCTGATTGGCTATGATGCACCAAATTTTGCACTCTCCAGTTTTGGTAAATCAACCCCGTAAGCCTCGTACATGCGATACGTTTGTTGGCCAACCGAGAGTCTGATTTTTGTCAAAAGGGTGTGTGCCTAGATCTTGTCTTGCATACCAATGTTACACAATTTTTGTTTTACAAACATGAACGTAGTGACGTACTACGAGAAATTTCAGCTCTTGAGTGCCATCCTTTGGGCTCCTTTTGCTAATTTTGTGTTTGGTGAGCATTGGTTCCTGTTACGGGATGACCCGTGACACCCAGAGACTTTTGAGGGATGGGGGATACTCCTGTGCGAGCAGCACTAAGGACTCTTGGGTCTAAGGTCACCCTGTGCTCTTTTTGGGCATAGGGTGGCTAATAAATGATAAATCATGTATTACAGGATATCTTGAGATATTACAAGTTGTTGGTTTATTCTGACCCTACCGGTCAATACGAGTGACTCATTCCTCTGTATAACAGGCTGTTGAGGTGTTAAGTGAGGCTGGCTCCTGAAAGACATTCCATTGTCTATTGTGTGATGCCAACACTGTGTTGTATCTATTGTAACTGATTAAGTCAGAAAGGTCAGATGTCTCCTTTCAGGGGTAGGGAATTAGCATGTCAATTATGTTTAGTAAAGAAATGTAACTTGTCAAGCTGTATGCAGAGACAGATCATCTGTCTAAAGATGTGGAATGTGACTTCTCAGATGTAGTAATTAGGTCATGTTAAAAATGTCAGCCCGGTGCCGAAGTGTCTGGATACTGATTAGTAATGAGCCCATCTGAAGATGTATTGAAGCCCCAGTGTGTGATGAGTGGAGAGTTTATTTGTTCCTTTCATGCTTGAACTGTATAAAAAACCTGAGAGTGTACCATTAAAGCGTTCATACATTTTGAAACCAGAGGATAGAGCTGTCAGTCTCATTTTCTGGGAAATTGATATGGATCGTGTCTGCTGGTATGTCGGTGTGTCGGATAAGCTGTCGTGGGTTGATGGAAGGTCGTAAACGCTGGTGACCATTACAGATCCGATCATGCGTGTTTGTACTTTTGACTTTTGTGTGACGGACTTGTGTACTGACCATATGAAAATCATACAACAGACCGTTGTCCGCTGAAAATGTACTAACCTGTCATCCAACATTTGTTGGCCAAAGGGTGGACAACAATTGTCAAAAGGAGAGTACCAATGGTCAGATTTTAGGACAACAGTCTGTCAACAGACAATCCCCTGCCAACAATCTTATCGTGTGTACGAGGCTTTAAGCCTCGTACACATAATCGGATTTTCATCGGACAAAGCGTAAGACTTTTGTCCGAAGGCCTTGGCCATGAACTTGTATTGCATACAAACGGAAAATAATTGTTGGCCAACAAACACAAAACTATGTGTTTATTTCAGCTCTTTAGCGCCACCCTTCTGCTAATGTTGTGATTTGGTGAGCATTGCTTCTGAGCATGCGTGTTTGTACTTTGAAGTTTTGTCCGATGGACTTGTGTACACAAGACCGACAATTGTCAGTTAAAGTAACGCAGTGCAGGGTTACATCTAGAGAATTTGATAGTACAGCAAATGAAGGCACAGCTATAATTCCCATGCTTTGTCTTACAGCAATTAACCTGAATGAATTCTTCTTTAGTATCCAAGCACACCCCTCATATGCAGTGTCTGTATGTAAGATTATATCGTCTTGCAACATCAAAGCATATATGGTTTATCAGGGTTATAACAGCAGATAGAAGAGAACAAATACCTTCTGTATAAGTGCACAAAACATCAAATAAAGGAGCACCCCTATATAGCTTCAATACAAGCACAGATCTTAGAAGGGTTATAATGCAGGAGATCAATTTACATGGGGTCACTTTAATTCTCCTTGCACTTGCTGAACACATTCATATCAGAACAGCCTAAATGAAAGGGTATGGTCAAACTTATACACATTTCTGAAAAAGGTCCCCAATGTACCACAGTGTCCCCAAATGGGACCACTTTACAGCATAGACTAATTTCTGAAAATGGTGGACTTGGCTTTTAACCCAAGAAACAAAGTGTAACTAGTTTCAAAAAGCTTGTCTGGCTAAAAGTGAAAGGCCAAGTCACATAGTTAGTCTGGTTGAAAAAAGACACAAGTCCATCTAGTTCAACCAGTAAAAGGCGGAAAAATAAAACTATACAATGCTATATACACAAACCTTGACTATGGTATTAACTATGTCTTGTTCCTGCTCAGTGTTGCCAACTGGCAGTATTTTTACTGGTAGCCAGTAAAAAATATGGCTGTGACGCTTGGCCGCGACCATCCAATTGCTTGCTACAGTATGTTCGGACTGTGCCGGTAGTGTGTCACGTTAAGTCATTGTGCAAGAGAATGGAGCAGCCGAAGCCTCATGTGCTGGTGTGCAGGACAGGAGGAATGCAAGCCGGTAGTGGACTGAAGGGACCACCTGCCATAGAGAGAAAGGGTCACTGACTCAGGAGGGGACGTGTCATATTGGTGAGGTGCCATCATCATCTGTGCTGCTGCGCTCTGTCAGTGTCACTGTGAGAGTCAATTTCATGTGTGTGTGCCGCCCATTCTAATTTCTTGCCCTCTCGATTCCTGTCCCTGAGCTACTTATTTATTATATCAAAAATAAAATAAGAAATATGTTTTTGCCTTAATATCTACCTTAAATCACTTTGCTAATGGCATATTGCAACTGGTTTGTAGCCTAAATACTGAAAATTGCACTTAAAACTGTAATTTTGTAACTTTTGGATATGCCAGTAAAAACTTGGCTGTGCCAGTAAATTTTGTGCATTGTGTCAGTAAATTTCAATCTGGTAGGTTGGCAACACCTCTAAGAACCAAACAACATGGAAATGGGCATAATTGGCCATTGCAGCCGTTTTATAAACCAAATATAAATATTAAATAATTACCATAATAATTAACATAAAACTCTTTTTATTCACTTAACACCCGCCCGCCGTCAAATGACGGCGGGCGGGATACTCTATTGTTCTGACAGGACGTCATATGACGTTCTGTCATTTAAAGCCGCTAGGGGGCATGTCCGCCGGGCACTCGCGATTGCCCAGTAACTGAGCGGGGACGTGGAGCTTGGTGTGTAAACACAGAGCTCCACCTGCTGTCAGGGAGAGAGGAGACCGATCTGTGTCCCTTGTACATAGGGACACAGATCAGTCACCTCCCCCAGTCACCCCCCTCCCCCTACAGTTAGAACACAAACTAGGCTACACATTTAACCCCTTCCTCACCCCCTAGTGGTTAACCCCTTCCCTGCCAGTCACATTTATACAGTAATCAGTGCATATTTATAGCATTGTTCACTTTATAAATGTGAATGGTCCCAAAAATGTGTCAAAAGTGTCCGATGTGTCCGCTATAATGTCGCAATCCCGAAAAAAAATGCAGATCGCCGCCATTCCTAGTAAAAAATAAAATAAAAAAATAAATCATAATTATGTCCCCTATTTTGTAGGCAATATAACTTTTGCGCAAACCAGTCACAATACGGTTATTGCGATTTTTTTTTACCAAAAATATGTAAAAGATTACGTATCGGCCTAAACTGAAATAAATGTATTATTTTTTTTTTAAATGGGATATGTATTATAGCAAAAAGCAAAAAATATTTGTTTTTCCTTTAGTTTAATAGAGGCAATACTCACCCTTCTTGATTACTAACTGGGTGGATAACACACCCGTCTCTTTTTGTAGGATTAAAGTGCCCACAAGCAGCCTTTTTGCATTGTTTCATTTGAGTCTCACCTTTCCCAAAAAATATTGTGTTTTTTTTTTAAATGTACGCTCTTTTTTTGTTTATAGCCCAAAAAATAAAAACCGCAGAGGTGATCAAATACCACCAAAAGAAAGCTCCATTTGTGGGAAAAAAAGGACGGCAATTTTGTTTGGGAGCCATGTCGCACGATCGCGCAATTGTCAGTTAAAGTGACACAGTGCCGGAAGCTAAAATGTTGTTTGGTACAGTAAGGAAGGGGGTGTAGGTGCACAGTAGGCAAGTGGTTAAACATAACATCCAGTTATTCCCTAAAATGGAGCCCAACGTCCCAATGGGCCTAAAAACCAGAACTGTACCTTCTAGTCACTTCTCAGGCCTCCAGTCTCGAAATCACAGACTCAGACAAATAGCAGGTACCCATACACCATCTGGGAGCCGTACCTCAGACATGTCCCTCCACCATGCCTTTTTATGTGCCCATAAGACCTAAAAGGACCTTGCACCCCGCCACATGCCACAGCCAACCCTTACAGTCACTGAAACCCCATCCTATACAAACACAGTACCTACCAAGTTGTAGGGCGGAAGGTGGGAAGTTCCTTACCCTATCTCTCCCTTGTGTGGGCTGAGCCCTCCCCTTCCTGTTCCTCCACTTCCTCCCTGCACTGACCTCTTCCACCTATCACACAGCCCTATGCTGTGTGATAGCACATTCCACCTGGCACATACTCCCCTGGAACCAGAAGTTAACCCCTGCGGTACTACTCCAGGCCTCTCTATACACTTAGTTGATCCGGAGGAAGGCAAAAAAAATGCAGCAAAACATGATCCATTTTCCTCCAGCAAGGGGGAAAAATCATTCCTCATCCCCCGAGAGGCAAACTTTTTGGTGGAACTTTCCGCTTTAAGCAGCGTTCTGACTATTAAAATAAAAAAATGGCAGAATGGACCCCTTTAAGATTACAGGTATCCATCTCATTGCATACAGCAGTTTTAGGACTTAAGCCGCGTACACACGATCGGTTAAAACTGATGAAAATGGACTGAGGTTCGTTTTCATCGGTCCAAACCGATCGTGTGTAGGCAGGGCCGGCCTTTGGGGTGTGCGGCCAGTGCGATCGCACAGGGCGCCATAGCAACATGGGCGCCTGGCGACCGCACAGATTCTTTATTTCGCCCTCGTATTAAGTAGTGGGCGGGGGGACGTGCCGCACACGGGGGTGTCAGGCCGGCGCCCCCCCCGCGACTGAAGAGGACCTTGCTGGGTAGCATGGCGTGGTGCCGGGTGCCTGGCTTTGCAGGGGGGGTGCCGTGCAAGCCGCATCCCAGCCCGGGACCTGGCCGCAGTGATCCCCCTTCTCCTTAGGCAGCTCCGCGGTCTGAGTCTCGGCTGCCTGTGACTGTCTCAGTCACTCAGCCGAGCAGTGAAGCCGCCTCCCCCTCCTCCTTGTCTGTACTGTGCTGTGTGTGCAGCACGCGGCAAGCAGATTATCTGCTTGCTTTACAGGTCTGAAGGGGGGGGGTTCTATCTGTATTGTGGGGTGGGGGGTTCTTTATTGTAGGGGGGTCTGCACTGTAGGGGTTGATCTGTATTGTAGGGGGGGGGGTTCTGTATTGTGGGGGGATTCTTTATTGTAGGGGTCTGCACTGTAGGGGTGGTCTATTGTAGGGGGGGTTCTGTATTGTAGGGGTGAATCTGTATTGTAGAGGGGGTTCTGTATTGTAAGGAGAGATCTGTATTGTAGGGGGAGGGGTATGCACTGTACGGGGGTCTGCGTAACATGCAGGGGGTCCAGAACTGTTAGGCCTCGTACACACGAGGGGATATGTCCGCTGAAAACGGTCCGATGGACCGTTTCAGCAGACATCTCCGCTCGTGTGTATGGGCTAGCGGACAGATTTCTCCACCCAACAGATTTCAAAGCATGCTTTGAAATCCATCCGGTGGAATCTGTCCGCCCGACATGTCTGCTGGTTAGTACACTTACCAGTAGACATGTCGTCCCCCACCGCCGCCGCGCCGCCGCCGAATGGATTCGGCGCATGCGCGGAAGTGTTTAACTTCCTGGTGCGGTGACGTGGCCGTGGCCGTGTCACCGCGCCGTCCGGCGGCGGGGAATTTGATCCGATGGTGTGTACACGCCATCGGATCAAACTCCCGATCGGACATATCCGATGGAAATGGTCCGCAGACCGTTTTCATCGGATATGTCCGATCGTGTGTACGAGGCCTTAGGGGGGTGTCTGTGTAAAATACAGGTGTCCGGGGCTGTGTAATGTAAAGGAGTCCAGTGGTTTAGGGTGCTGTGTAATGTAAAGGAGTCCAGAGATGCAGGGTGCTGTGTAATGTAAAGGGGTCCAGAGCTGTGGGGTGCTGTGTAATGTAAGGGGCCCAGTGGTGCAAGGTGCTGTGTAGTGTAAAGGGGTCCAGAGGTGCAGGGTGCTGTGTAATGTAAAGGGGCCCAGAGGTGCAGGGTGCTGTGTAATGTAAAGGGGTCCAGAGGTGCAGGGTGCTGTGTAATGTAAAGGGGTCCAGAGGTGCAGGGTGCTGTGTAATGTAAAGGGGTCCAGAGATGCAGCGTGCAGTGTAACGTAAAAGGGTCCAAAAATGCAGGGTGCTGTGTAATGCAAAGGGGTCCAGAGATACAGAGTGCTGTGTAATGTAAGGAGCCCAGTGGTGCAAGGTGCTGTGTAATGTAAAGGGGTCCATCCAGAGGTGCTGTGTAATGTAAAGGGGTCCAGAAGTGCAGGGGGCTTTGTAATGTAATGGGGTCCAGAGGTGCTGTGTAATGTAATGGGGTCCAGAGGTGCAGGGGGCTGTGTAATGTAATGGGGTCCAGAGGTGCAGGGTGCTGTGCAATGTAAAGGGGTCCAGAGGTGCAGAGTGCTGTGTAATGTAAAGGGGTCCATTGGTGCAGGGTTCCATGTAGTGTAATGGGGCCCAGAGGTGCAGGGTGCTGTGTAATGTAAAGGGGCCCAGAGGTGCAGGGTGCTGTGTAAAGTAAAGGGGCCCAGAGGTGCAGGGTGCTGTGTAATGTAAAGGGGCCCAGAGGTGCAGGGTGCCGTGTAGTGTAATGGGGTCCAGAGGTGCAGAGTGCTGTGTAATATAAAGGGGTCCATTGGTGCAGGGTGCCGTGTAGTGTAATGGGGTCCAGAGGTGGAGGGTGCTGTGCAATGAAAAGGGTCCCAGAGGTGCAGAGTGCTGTGTAATGTAAAGGAGCCCAAAGGTGCAGGGTGCTGTGTAAAGAGGCCAGAGTTGCAGGGTGCTGTATAATGTAAAGGGGTCCAGAGGTGCAGGGTGCTGTGTAATGTAAAGGGGCCCAGAGGTGCAGGGTGCCGTGTAGTGTAATGGGGTCCAGAGGTGCAGGGTGCTGTGTAATATAAAGGGGTCCATTGGTGCAGGGTGCTGTGTAGTGTAATGGGGTCCAGAGTTGCAGGGTGCTGTGTAGTGTAATGGGGTCCAGAGTTGCAGGGTTCTGTGTAATGTAAAGAGGTCCAGAGGTGCAGGGTGCTGTGTAATGTAAAGGGGCCCAGTGATGCAGGGTGCTGTGTAATGTAAAGGGGCCCAGAGGTGCTGTGTAATGTAAACGGGTCCAGAGGTGCAGGGTGCTGTGTAATGTAAAGGGGACCAGTGATGCAGGGTGCTGTGTAATGTAAAGGGGCAGTGATGCAGGGTGCTGTGTAATGTAAAGGGGGCCAGTGATGCAGGGTGCTGTGTAATGTAAAGGGGTCCAGAGCTGTGGGGTGCTGTGTAATGTAAAGGGGTCCAGAGGTGCAGTTGTGGAGAGGGGTACACAGTAGTGACAGAGATATTGAAGGATGCAGGGGGCACAATGGGGTGTTTTTACATTTTATGGGGGGGGGGGGGGCAGATATAGGTGCCAAATGCTCTAGGTACACCTGGCAGGCCACAGGCGGATTCTACCGGAAAGTCGGCGTGGGTGACTGTTCTTGCCTTGCTATGAGGAGCTCATATGCCATGCGCACTGAGAAGACAAAGAAGGCAAGAATCCACAGAAGCAGGCAGTGGATGTAAAAACATTTTTCTGTAAATAAATTATTTTTTTATAAATGCAGTGTACTGCTTAATGTCTGTTTTTGTATTTTCTTTTTTAAATAAGGTGTTTCTTAAAGGAACAGTAAATACACAAGTTAAAAAATACTTTATTGTAATTATGTTTGATATTTGATAGTAAATTTACAGGTAGTGGTATTATACCGTGTGATTTACTTTATTTGTGGCGTTATTAGAGAGTGTGATTTGCAGTATAGGTGGCGTTATTATAGTGTGTGAATAAAAGTTGTATTTTTATCATAGCTTGTAATCTTTTTTTTGGGAACTTAACGGAATGGAAGGCTTTAAATGGAGCCGGTATTGGAGAAATGGGTGTGGTTACTGAGGGATGTGGTTACTGAGGGGCGTGGTTACTGAGGGGCGTTGATACCAAGGGGCGTGGTCACTAGGGGGCGCTGTAAATCTTTCTCGCACAGGGCGCCTAAAGGCCTAAGGCCGGCCCTGTGTGTAGGCCCCATCGGTCCGTTATCCTTCGGTCAAAAAACAGATGGCTTGCTTTAAAATTCAACCGATGGACGACTAACCGATTGGTCAAAAACGATCGTTAGTACGCTCGCCCATCGGTTTGAAACCCGCGCATGCTCAGAATCAAGTCGACGCATGCTTGGAAGCATTGAACTTAATTTTTCTCAGCACGTCGTTGTGTTTTACGTCACCGCGTTCTGACACGATCCATTTTTTAACCGATGGTGTGTAGGCACATCAGACCATCAGTCAGCTTCATCGGATGGACCGATCGTGTGTACAGGGCTTTACTGAAAGTAAGAAAACTTTTTGTCTTTTTGCCCTTACAGCTTTTTAACTTTTTGCTATCGCACCATTTGTATCATTAAGAAATAGTCTCATTAGAAAAATTAAATTACAAATATACGTTTGAGATTAGGACAATATGTCAGAAGAATAAAAAGATGAAAGCAAAGCTATCGGAGCTGGAAGCTGGGCTATTAAGGCTTTCCATCTCTCAACTAATTATTCCGAGCACCGAAGGCATTTATTATTTGACCGATATACCCGGTCATAAGATGTGCTGGACTTTTTTTTACTTGATTTTTCTATTTATTATCCTTTGTCTTTTTATGGTGAAACTGCAGCAAGAGCTCACTTTTAACATCTTCATGATAATAAGGAATGAATTGATTTTTGTACATTAAACCTTCTGTATATATTGTTGGATGGCTGGAATTTCAGGCTGCTGCACTGTGTGTGAGAGCAGCGGGCTGACTCTCCAATGTGCTGCCAGTTCAGGGAATACTCATGTTTTTTTTTTTTTTTAAGATGCTTTTAATAAAGTGGTTATTTTTTTTTTATCTTAACCACTTGCTTACTGGGCACTTAACCACTTAAGGACCTTGGGTGTTTTTCAAATTTGGTGTTTGCAAGACTAAAACAGTTTTTTCTGCTAGAAAATTACTTAAAACCCCCAAACATTATATATATATATATTTCTAACACCCTAGAGAATAAAATGGTGGTCATTGCAATACTTTTGTCACACCGTATGTGCTCAGCGGTCTTACAAGCGCACTTTTTTTGGAAAAAGTTCACTTTTCTGAATTAAAAAATAAGACAACAATAAATTTGGCCCAATTTTTTTATATATTGTGAAAGATAATGTTACGCTGAGTAAAATGATACACAACTTAAAAATTGCGCCCGCTCGTGGCATGGCGTCAAACTTTTACCCTTAAAAATCTCGACGTTTAAAAAATTCTTTAGGTTGCATCTTTTGAGTTACAGAGGAGGTCTAGGGCTAGAATTATTGCTCTCGCTCTAACGATCGCGGCGATACCTCACTTGTGTGGTTTGAACACCGTTTTCATATGCGGGCGCTACTCGCATATGTGTTCGCTTCTGCGCGCGAGCTCGAAAAAATTGTTTTGTTTTCTTATTTATTTTTATTTATTTTATTATTTTTTACACTGAAAAACAAAAACAAAAAAATGTGATCACTTTTATTCATATTACAAGGAATGTAAACATCCCTTGTAATAGAAAAAAGCATGACAGGTCCTCTTAAATATGAGATGTGGGGTCAAAAAGACCTCAGATCTCATATTCAGGCTTAAATGCAAAAAAAAAAAAAATGAAACTGTCATTTTTTCAAATGACAAAAAAAAAATGTTTCTTTAAGATGCTGGGCGGGACTGAAGTTTTGACATCACTTCTGCCCAGCAGAGCTATGGGGACGGGTGAGGGACATTTTTCCCTCGCTCGCATCCCCAGTTAGCTGCCGAATGGACCCGATAGCCGCCGCCGCTACCGACGGCAATGGTAAGTGGCGGAGAGCGCGGGAGAGAGCGGCGGGAGGGGGGCCCCTCTCCCGCCACCGATAACAGCAATCTTGGTGACCGCCGTTATCGTTTAAAGGACCCTTAGCACTAAAGATGGATATGGTGGTTGTGGCAGCAGCTGCTGCCGTTACCGATATATCCATCTTTAAATTTAGGACGTATATATACAGTGCAGGGTCCACAAGCACTGTTTTTTTTTAAGATGCTTTTAATAAAGTGGTTGTGAAGCTGGAAGTTTTTTTTTTATCTTAACCACTTGCTTACTGGGCACTTAAATCCCCTTCCTGCCCAGGCCAATTTTCAGCTTTCAGCGCTGCCACTATTTGAATTACAATTGCGCGATCATGCTACACTGTACTCATATGTCATGACTGGTGTACTACTAGTGTCTTTGCTGTTTAAACGTAACAAAACCAACAACCTCTTAACCTCCTATATTAAACACGCGACACCTTCTGTATTAAATGGCCACTAAAGTAAGGTGACCAGATTTTTTAAATGAAATCCGGGGACATATTTTTTCTTTACTAGTAATGGCAACAATCAGCTAATCTCTGCCCACCACCGCTCACCTCACAGCCTCTCAAGTCTAAGGCTTCATTTCCAGCCACTTTTTTTAGCCTTTTTTACAGCTTAACTAGATGCCGACCGCCCACCGTCATATTACTGCGGGGCACTGCTGGGCGAGAGCCCGTAGCTATACGTCCGCTCTTTAGCGGCCTCTAGGGGGCGCGCGCGCGTCCCCGCTTGCCCCCAAGTACGATTGCCGCCGGGCACGCGCGCTCGTTCATTACAGAGCGGGGAACGGGAGATTTGTGTGTAAACACACAGCTCTTGGTCCTGTCAGCGGGGGAAACGCTGATTTTCTGTTCATACAATGTATGAACAGAAGATCAGTGATTTCCCCTAGTGAGGCCACCCCCCCCCCCACCCATACAGTCAGAACACACCCAGGAACACACTTAACCCCTTCCCTGCCCCCTAGTGTTAACCCCTTCACTGCCAGTGGCATTTTTAAAGTAATACAATGCATTTTTATAGCACTGATCGCTATAAAAATGCTAATGGCCCCAAAAATGTGTCAAAAGTGTCCGAAGTGCCCGCCATAATGTCGCAGTACTGAAAAAAAATGCTGATCGCCGCCATTACTAGTAAAAAAAAAAATATTAATAAAAATGACGTAAAACGACCCCCTATTTTGTAAAAACTATAACTTTTGCGCAAACCAATCAATAAACGCTTATTGCGATTTTTTTAATGAAAAATATGTAGAAGAATACGTATCGGCCTAAACTGAGGAAAAAAAAATTGTTTTATATATTTTTGGGGGATATTTATTATAGCAAAAAGTAAAAAATATTGCATTTGGGAGCCACGTCGCACGACCGTGCAATTGTCAGTTAAAGCGACGCAGTGCCGAATCACAAAAAGTGTTCTGGTCATTGGACAGCAATATGGTCCGGGGCTAAAGTGGTTAAAAACGCCTGTCCATGTTTGGAGCTCAAAAACGCAGCGATACCGTTTTTGCGCGTTTTTGAGCATTTTTTAATGTCTGGCGTTTTTACAGCTCTATTGCTGGAGCTTCAGAACGCAATGGTCCTGCGTTTTTTTTTTTTTTTTTTTTGCAGCTTAAAAACGTCTCAGCCATCTACAGCTCAAAAACGTCATGGTGGGCATGAGGCCATAGACTAACATGGAGAGCCGCTTTTAAGCTGCAAAAAACGCTCAGAAAGTGGCTGTAAAAACGCCAGTGGAAATGAGCCCTCACTCTTCCGCCCCCGGCTACTACTGGATGGGGAGCGGAGGAAAATCACTCCTCCAGGGAAGGCAAGGAGATAGGCAGGCGGCTGGCCAGAATTTGAGCCAAGGCAGAAGAACATGTGAGTGAAGCTGAATGGGCATGCACCCAAAACTGAAGACATTTTTATTTTAATTCTGCACTGACTGTCTTTGAAATTGCCCCTGCCCCCTATTAAATCCAATCTGGGGACAAAACCAGGGACAGACTTGGTCCGGGGACGGTGTCCTCAATCAGGGGACTGTCCCCTGAAACTGGGGATGTCTGGTCACCCTACACTAAAGGCCCCTTTATTTAATACCAAAAGGTAAAGTTTTTTAAACTTTATATATATATATTTTACCAAAATATAGAATAAATTAACCCAAACAAAACAATTATACAAAAACGAGGGGTTCCTGAGAGAAGGGAAAGAAAAAGTGCAAGGTAATCGGCTGTCCTCCATTAGGAAGTATCCTGGCCTCTAGCCGTGCTCCAATCAGCTCATGAGACAATGACTTCCTCCTTCACTCCACTCTTCAGCCCGATATACCAATAGCCCCCACCTAACCAGATAGGGAAGGTGCTCATCCCATGACAGGCCCCAACTCCTACCAACTATCTGAGGTATATACATCTAATATATATATATACCAACCCCCACCCAATTCTCAGGAACCCCAGACCAATGCCAACGTCCACCTGAAATACAAAACAACATGAAAAAAAAAATACCCATACCAGACACTTCCACAGGGAGGGAGAGAGGGAAAAACAGTCTGTGTGTTGCCTCACCGTGGATTTCGCCGGAATGATACGCCCCACCCACCCGCTGTTTTAAGGGGCCTTCCTCGTGCTGCTAACCCCGCCCCACATCCACCCCACAAGTCCACCCCACTTCCCCTTCCTGTGCACACCGCACAGTGTTCCCCCAGTCATGGGGCCCCTTCGCCTAGGTTCCCCTAACTGCGGGGCTTTCTTTTTTATCATTTTTATTTCACACAAATAGAGTTTTCATTTGGCATTATTTATTCACTCCTGGGGTTTTTATTTTTTGCTAAACAAAAAAAGTCCCCAAAATTTTGAAAAAATACAAAAACATTTTTTCATGGTTTGTTATAAAATTTTGCAAACAGGTAATTTTTCTCCTTCATTGATGTGCACTGATGAGACAGCACTGATGGGCACTGATAGGCAATAATAAGGCGACACTGATGGTCACTGATAGGTGGCACTGATGGGGCAGCACTGGTGGGCACTGATAAGGCTGCACTGATGGGCACTGTTAGGTGACACTGATAGGCAGCACTGATAGTTGGCACAACTGATAGGCATTGATAGTTGGCAATTGTGGGCAGTAGTAGGTGGCACTGGTAGGTGGCACTGCTTAGCAGTGCTGATATGAACTGGTAAGTGGCACCGGTGGGCACTGCGTGGTTTGGAGAGTGCGAGACTGATGTCACGTTTACTTTAGACACTAATGTTTTTTTTCTCATCACGCTCTCAGCGTGAGGGCGAAAAAAAGCAGATTGCCCGCTCTGTTTACATCACGTACCAGCTGTCATTAACTGACAGCTGATCACATGGTAAGGGGCTGGGATCTGATGGACTTATTGTTTTTATTTACATCATTCATCAGGAGTCACTGTGGGGTGTATTGGGTGATGATACCTCTAGTATAGGGGAATGCCCCATGTTTGTTCTTCCTAAAAGAAGGTCCTGGCTGTCTGGTAAGAGCAAACCTTATCTGTTTGGTGTCGGCCGACCACGGCGGTGGAGAGAGTTTGATTTGTTTCATTTCTGATCCTAGGTTATAAGACTTACTACTTCTTTCCATCACCATCTATGGGATTAATTACAATTTTGGGGACTTGTTTCACTATTAAGCACTTTGCAAATTTTTGTTATTGATCTTTTTTAAGTTTTTTAGCGCAACACTTTATTTTTCTAATCCCTTTGGTGTGAACCTCGTTGTGATCTACAAGAGGTATATATATAATATTATAACCATCTGGCAAGGAGAGAAGATGCTAATAGCAGAGTATGTTGCATATCTTAATTTAATAATATTGGTCTCCAATTTACATCACATATAAAGCCCAAGAAAGACAAAATTCAAAGTGTTTGTTATCCTAACATTTCATATTCCTTATATGTGCCTGCTGTACCATGTACTTGTATGAGAAAGTATCCTGTCCTCTTTGTATTTCTTCCCTTATGTGAAATCCCTGGTGTTCCTGCTAGTTTTCTTGCTATACTATTAAAAGCTGACCACACTAAGCAGGAGAACACAGCGTGCTCAGTTCTCTAGGTGTGCTGGGAACTCAGCTTGCTCTCCTCAAATGATCAAACTTGCCCTGACATGCCCCACGCTGCACAGCCATTTACTGTGAAGCTCAGTGTGTTGCTGCTTCTCCTCCCCCACAGCTCTTATGCAGCTGAGAACAAAGGGAGTGCGATCACTTAAAAAACAGGAAAAAAAGGTATTTATGTTATTTTATATCTATACAAAAATGTTTGCCTTTCAATCCTACAGTATTTTAAACTGAATGGGTTGTTTTACAAAGTGATTGTTTACAATCACTTTAATCCTGACAGATAATGCCAATTATTGTATCACCACTGCAGCACTCAATATATTATTGATATCATAGAGTGTACTTGCGGTCTACAATACTAGTTAGTACTTAGCAAGACTAATGTCACGTACACACGATCCGTTCATCTGATGAAAATGAACCAATGGATTTTTTCATCAGATATCCGATGAAGCTGACTTTCATCAGTCTTGCCTACACACCATCGGTTAAAAATCCGATTGCGTCCAACGCGGTGACGTAAAACAACGTGCTGAGAGAAATGAAGTTCAATGCTTCTGCGCATGCGTCGATTTGATTCTGAGCATGCGTGGATTTTTAACCGATGGATTTCCCCACAGACGATTGTTTTTTTTCTATTGTTTTTTTAACCATCAGTAAATTTTTAAAACAGGTTCTATTTTTTTTCACCAATGGGAAAAAAAACGATGGGGCCCACACACGATCGGTTCATCCGATGAAAACGGTCCATCGGACAGTTTTCATCAGACAAACTGATCGTGTGTACAGGACATTAGTACTTTGTGCCTACTAGCTGTGGAGAGAAATGTCCTCAAGATAATTAGGGATGAGCCTGGGGTTCGAGTCGAACAAAAGTTCGACTCCAGCATCGGGTGTTCATTTGTTCTTAACCCCTTCCATACAGGGCATTTTCACCCCCTTCCTGCCCAGACCAATTTTTAGTTTTCAGCGCTGTTGCACTTTGAATGACAATTGCGCGGTCGTGCAACACTGTACCCAAATTAAATCATTATGTTTTTTTCCCCACACAAATAGAGCTTTCGTTTGGTGGTATTTGATCATCTCTGCGGTTTTTATTTTTTGCGCTATAAACAAAAGAAGAGCGACAATTTAAAAAAAAACACAATATTTTTTCCTTTTTATTTAATACATCTCACAATATTTTTTTTTAAAAAACCTTTTTTCCCCTCAGTTTAGACCGATACGTATTCTACGTATTTTTGGTAAAAAACGCAATAATCGTATATTGATTGGTTTGCGCAAAAGTTATAGTGTCTACAAAATAGGTGATAGATTTATGGCATTTTTATTTTATTTTTTTTACTAGTAATGGCGGGGATCTGCGTTTTTTTTTTTTGTGACCGTGACGTTGCGGCGGACATATCGGACACTTTTGACACGTTTTTGGGACCGTTCACATTTACACAGCGATTAGTGCTATAAAACTGCACTAATTACTGTGTAAATGTGACTGGCAGGGAAGGGGTTAACACTAGGGGGCGCTGAAGGGGTTAAAATGTGTCCTAAAGTATGTTCTAACTGTAGGGGGAGGGGGACTCACAGGGGGAGGAGATCGATGTGTGTTCCTCTGTACTGGGAACACACATCAGTCTCCTCACCGCTGACAGGAGGTGGATCTGTGTGTTTACACACACAGATCCACACTCCTGCCGTGATTGCCAGAAATCGCGGGTGCCCGGCGGCAATCACGGTCGTCGGGCACGCGCCGCGGGCGCGCGCGCGCCCTAGAACGCCGTGAAGACAGGACGTTGTGCAACGTCCTGTCTCATCGGCGAGGGGATCACCATGACGTGATTCCCCTATGGGCTGGTAGGGAAGTGGTTAAACGAACCGAACATATGGGGTGTTCGCGGGAAATTTGAGATGTGAGATCGCAGTTCATTGCTGTATGATGATTGGCCAAAAAATGCACCTGACCTGCATGCTTTGGCAAATCACAGCACGCTCTGCTGAGAGAGCCATAACTGGCCAAAGGAAGGGTGCCTTTGGCCAATCATGGTTTACGGGGACCAAGTCCATGCCCCACACTATACAGTATAAGGCTGCTTGCATAGCGGTAGCAGCCGTGTATAGTGTGTGGAAGGAGATAAATTGAGCTAGATTAGACAGGCAGGTTAGTTAGTGGCAGTGTATTTGATATATACTGTGTATGTATATATATATATATATATATATATATATATATATATATATATATATATATACCGTATTTTTCGCACCATAAGACGCACCTAACCATAAGACGCACCTAGGTTTTGGAGAAGGAAAACAAGAAAAAAAAATTCAGAACCAAATGGTGTACCAAAATTTTTACCAGTGCCCATGAAATGCAGCCTGACCTGTGCCATTAATGAATAATGAATTGCCATTTAATTTAAGTAAAAAAAGTGCACTTTGCTGCAAAGGTATTTACTGGCTGCCTGCAGGAAGAGAAATTACAAGTCATTGATCAGTGTACAGCTCTGCACAGCACAGAGAAATGCATTGTTTCAAATGATTTCAAGGTAGAACTGTGCTGAAAAAGGTTGGAAACATGCACAAAAAAGGAAGGAGAGATTGTCCCTGAATATGTGCTCCTGGAAATGAGAGACAACTTCATTATCCCTGCAAAGGCTGATTTTCTAAAAGATGTTCTTTATGCTGAGCTGGGTTAGGAAAAGAGAGAGAATAGAGGGGGTTGGTGAGAAGTGCACACACTCACAGTCTCCTGGGGGCTCTCTGGCTTATTCAGTAGTATATCCATGTTTGTCTGCTGCTTCTTTTTAATCTTCCCGCCCACCTCCTTCACAGACGGAACACACAAGCAAGGAGGGAGGGGTGAGAGAAGGGATGTGTGAAGCTTCTCAGTCGTGACAGGCTGCAGGCTTGGTGGAGTTGGATAGAGCAGTGTGCTGATTGGATCCTCTTCATGTAGGACAGCTACACTTCACGAGCCATCAGCTGCACTGTCTTGCACACAGTGACAGAGGGAAGAGGACGGAGCTGCAAACGGAGGAGGGAGGAGAGGAGCAGGTGATGGGATTTACACAGACAGGAACTTATTTCTGTGCCCCTCACTTACTTCTCATGACGTTCGGCCGTGGGGGGGGGCGGGACCAGCAGCGGCGGGGGGCGTGGCCTAATGTATATTCGTTCCATAAGACGCAGGGACATTTTCCTCCAGATTTTTGGAGGAAAAAAGTGCGTCTTATAGTCCGAAAAATACGGTATATATAGTACAGACCAAAAGTTTGGACACACCTTCTCATTCCAAGAGTTTTCTTTATTTTCATGACTATGAAAATTGTAGATTCGCACTGAAGGCATCTAAACTATGAATTAACACATGTGGAATTATATACATAACAAAAAGTGTGAAACAACTGAAAATATGTCATATTCTAGGTTCTTCAAAGTAGCCACCTTTTGCTTTGATTACTGCTTTGCACACTCTTGGCATTCTCTTGATGAGCTTCAAGAGGTAGTCACCTGAGATGGTCTTCCAACAGTCTTGAAGAAGTTCCCAGAGATACTTGGCACTTGTTGGCCCCTTTGCCTTCACTCTGCGGTCCAGCTCACCCCAAACCATCTCGATTGGGTTCAGGTCCGGTGACTGTGGAGGCCAGGTCATCTGGCGCAGCACCCCATCACTCTCCTTCTTGGTCAAATAGCCCTTACACAGCCTGGAGGTGTGTTTGGGGTCATTGTCCAGTTGAAAAATAAATGATGGTCCAACTAAACGCAAACCGGATGGAATAGCATGCCGCTGCAAGATGCTGTGGTAGCCATGCTGGTTCAGTATGCCTTCAATTTTGAATAAATCCCCAACAGTGTCACCAGCAAAGCACCCCCACACCATCACACCTCCTCCTCCATGCTTCACAGTGGGAACCAGGCATGTAGAGTCCATCCGTTCACCTTTTCTGCATCGCACAAAGACACGGTGGTTGGAACCAAAGATCTCAAGTTTGGACTCATCAGATCAAAGCACAGATTTCCACTGGTCTAATGTCCATTCCTTGTGTTCTTTAGCCCAAAACAAGTCTCTTCTGCTTGTTGCCTTTCTTTAGCAGTGGTTTCCTAGCAGATATTCTACCATGAAGGCCCGATTCACACAGTCTCCTCTTAACAGTTGTTCTAGAGATGTGTCTGCTGCAAAAGGTGGCTACTTTGAAGAACCTAGAATATGACATATATTTTCAGTTGTTTCACACTTTTTTGTAATGTATATAATTCCACATGGGTTAATTCATAGTTGTAATGCCTCCAGTGTGACTCTACAATTTTCATAGTCATGAAAATAAAGAAAATTCTTTGAATGAGAAGGTGTGTCCAAACTTTTGGTCTGTACTGTATATATATACTCTGCATTTAGCGTAGACTAGATATTCAGTGAAGACATTAGGCTGCATTCACACTGTAACGCGGCGTATTGTACCGCGATTTGCCGTGACAAATTACGGCATTTTGTCCCGCGACTTCCCGCGACAAATCGCGTCGTTTTTAGCCTTGTTTTTTGCTGGATGGGTGATTTTACATTGTCGGCTATGCCCGAACGCCGAAGCCGCCTGAAAAAAAGGGTCCGGGACTTGTTTTGAGCTTCAGGCGTACAGCGTTTCGGCGTTTGGCATGGAGATGTGAACCATCTCCATAGCCGACAATGTTAAATCGCCCCTCCAGCGTATTTCAGGCTGCTACAGCGTCGGGCGTAGGGCGGAAATACTAGGAAAAAGTTTCTCTACCAGGAAATACATTTCTATAGAAAAAACACTGCGCAGAAAAGATTTGTGAGTGCTGCCAAGTACCGGAAAATTGTAGATACAAATGTAAAAATATGGAGAAAAGGGGGAGAGGTACAGCGCAAAAACATGTGAACAAATATGAACTCCTAGTGTATGAACATAGGGTGAAAAATACGGGTGTAAATACGCCTAGGTGTGAATGCAGCCTTATATTCAGTGCAGGCAGTGTATTTGATATTATATATACACACACACACAGTATCTCACAAAAGTGAGTACACCCCTCACATTTTTGTAAATAATTTATTCTATCTTTTCATGTGACAACACTGAAGAAATTACACTTTACTACAATATGTCACATATTATAATCATGATTATCTACATCAATTTCAGTTCATTTCTAATAAAAAAAAAAAAAATGTACGTAAGATATATTTGATATAATATATTTACCATAACCTTTAGCAATATTTGTATATAAATGAATTAATATGTTAGATATAATAATTATAATAATTATTAGGTATTCTTATCTATTCTAGTATTTTGTGGTTTTATAGTTTTAAAATGTTTTCACCCATCAGATGGGAACAAAGGACTGTTTATCTCTGTGCTAATTTAGAACTTATCTGGCATTTATTTTTTCTAGCAAGCTAGGGTTAATATCTCACTTGAATCATACCGGTTGGAATGGCGATATCTGTGTGGTCGTGGGTATATATACTTTGCAATTGCATTGTTAGGCTAGATGACACTTTGTACTTCCAACACCATCCTGATAAGGGAGTGGAGTAACTGCTCAGAAACCTGTTGAATAAAGTGTTTATGGTAAGCTTGACAGCACACAATTAAAGTCTACATCTTTATTGGAGCTCTGTGCTCCTTCAGCCCTCGGTCTGACCGACAATCACTATTACATCCTCACAAGGGAGAAAAGCCGCTTACAGCGATCTAGGAGTCAGCTGTCTCGTATATCCAATAGACCCCCCAAAGTGCTGCTTACAGCACACTTGAGATCTGATTCTACTCTAGAGTCAGAAAGAGCAGCTAATCACAGTGATTTATCCAACATTAGTCCACAGAATACAATGGACCTCACACAGGGCCTATGCTAGGCTGACTGGAGACACGAGCAGAGGAAAAACAACGTAGTGGACCGACACAATGAGTAAGGATCTCACACTAAAGACACACTGATAGCTTGCATATCAGGAGTGGAGATTGGGATTATTTGACTACACTCACTTCTCCACTGTATCTATGGGGAAGCAATTGAGCTACCCTTGGACAGCAACATTGGAGAGGATAGTGTTAAATGGATTAGTGTCAGGGCTGGGCTGACAGCTCTTTTCTTTTGGTTCTCGGAAGCTGCTCAGCTGTCGGGTAATTAACATCCATTCGATGTTTCCACAGTGACCCACCTGGTTACTATTAACCTGCCTTATTATTAGTCCAGCCTACAGCCAGCCCCTTTAGGCTATTTAGGCAGCTTAGCTCATTTCCTCCTTGCCCTTGCATGGTCTATGATCTCCAGTGCATTCCTGCCTGTGTTTCTGTGTTCCTGCTGTGTGACTTGTGTTGGTTGTCTTCTCTTCTGATTTCTGTTTCCCCGATTTTTTTCTCCTGACTATGCTGACTTCTGGTTTCCTGACCGTGGCTTGTCTAATTACCCGATCTGGCATCCAAACTCTGCCATCTGTTTTTGATTACATTCCTGAACTGTATTATTTTTGCTATTTCATTAAGTCCTCATGCACACAGGACATTTATTTAACTCTCCTGGAAGCCAAAAGAGTTTTTGCAGAAAAAATGTTTGGGGTTTGTAAAAGTGTTTTAAGATTTTACAAGCTCTTAGGAGTTTTTACAGGCGTCAAGCTCTTGGGTGTTAATTAATTTAATTGAAACAGTAATAATCTCCTGTGCCTGGGTGTTTTGTTCTGTTTCGTATCGTTCCATTTTTTCGTTTTCGTTCGTTTTTCGTAAGACGCCCGTTTTCCTTTTTTTTCCTGTTCGTTTTTCGTATGACCCGATTTTTTCGTATTCCGATCGTTTCGTATTTTCGTTACTGATTTATTTTCGTACATGCGGGATGGTTCGTTATTCTGTTTAATTCATGTTCGTTACTTGTTAGACAATAATTTTCGTGAATTTTCGTCAATGATGTTCATATGACATCTATAACAAAAGATTTGCATTCTGTATTTTAAATTCCTTTTTTCTGTTCGTATTTTGGATTCAAAATACAGAATGCAAATCTTTTGTTATAGATGTCATATGAACAATGAACATAGGACTGAAAACAAACAGAAAAAGGATTGAAACAAAATACAGCATGCAAATCTTTTGTTATAGATGTCATATGAACAATGAACATATGACTGAAAACAAACAGAAAAAGGATTCAAACAAAATACAGAATGCAAATCTTTTGTTAGAGATGTCATTTTCATTCTTTTGCCGTTTTCGTTTTGTCGTTTTTTTTCGTCGGATCATTCGTTCGTATTTGCGGTTGTTCGTTATGCGGCTCATTCGTAATCTCGTAGTTTTCGTATTTTGGTGCTTTAATTTTTTCGTATGTACACATTATCCTGCGAGTACGAAAATGAACATTTTCGTACGAAAATAACATTCGTACGAACGGGAATGCACATATCTAGTCTATACACGGGTGGTGCGATCCACTCTTTAGATTTAGGCAAAGCATATAGTCTTGCAGCCCTCCTCAGAACAATGGGTATTCTTGAAACTGGAAAAAAAAAAAAGGAGGGCACACCAACCTTGTGCATTACCAATGGTAAAATATTTTATTTAATTAAAAGCATAAAAGCAATGTTTATACTCAAAAACGAGCATGTAAAAAAGGCTTGTCAATTGGTCAGACTGTGTCCCTTGACACCTGCAAACCGGACCTGATGTTGAAGGGATCAGATGGTACCCCAAATGGCTGACGCGTTTCAAGGGCGTACCCTTTTCTTTAGAGCCTAGACAATCTTTTCATTGCCCAGAATAAAAAATATATTCTGGTTGTAGCACCCTGATAGTAGACTGGTTTGCTAACAAATATAGCTTGCTAGGTGATAACTAGCCTGGCCGATTGATAGGGGATTCACTGGCTTTTTCCCTAACTCTGGATTTGATACACCTCTCTCTTCTGTCACTAGGTGGCATTGTTGCCTGTGGCAGTAGAATGATAAGGGAATTGGGAATACAGACTAGGAGTGAATAGGTTGACTCAGCCAACTGGCAGGGGTCTCTTTGGTCCCTTGGCCTGCTGGCATTGCCTATTTATTTGGGAGGAGTCAGATGATCGGGGTTCTGTGCCACCTGGACGGCTGTCTGGGTGGACGTGTGTCACAAGGCTCCAGGCTGATAGGCCAGAAGCCTGAGGCCTATCACAGGAGCGCCCGTCTGATAGGCTGTCTGAGGCCTATACAGGTTTAAAGGGGCAGCGCAGGGTTGGGGCTTCAGGCTAGAAAACCAACCAAGTTGCAGAGGTTCTGCCGGAAGGTGGAATTGTTGTTAGCGGTGAGGGGGAAGAATTTGCCAGAAGGGATGACCACTCCTGTTGTCAGGGACAAGTGATGATCAAGGCCAAAGGTAAAGGGAGTTACAGTTACTGGCAAGGGACAACCAGTCCTCTTACAAGAGGCCAGTGTATGGAAGTCTGAAGGAGTATCAGAGCAGCCTTTTCACCAGCCGGGGACGGTGAAGAAGTGGGAAAGCTTCAGCAGAATGCCAAGACAGGGACCCAGTGAGTGAAGCTCGGGGAGTTTGCAGCAGGTTAGAAGAGCTCAGCTGTGGAAGAGCTCAGGGGATCCAGTGACGACTGGGATCTTAAAGTGTAGTGAGAGACCAGGAGCTCAGTGAGTGAAGATCTACATTAGGATGTTGTGACATGTGAGAAAAGATCTGTAACGGGTTACTGTGAGTTACATGAAGCGATATCCCATATTTCTGCTATACAATACCTACATACTGGTAGTGCGTTTTGTGTTCCATATCTGGACCAACATGACCAAGTAGATAGAACACAGTTGTTTCACTGAGTCAGTTGAACTCTACAGAAGTCTGTCAACTGAAATGACTCATTGAGCACGTGTACGGTATTTCCGCCACTCCACCACATGCATATGCAGGCTGTCAGGTTTATTAGGCTTCTCCTTATTGTGAACTGACTCAAGGAAAACAATGACCTAATTATTTGTTATTTCGGCCTCATATGCGGGGAAAAAAATTATTAAAATGAGATTTCGGTACAGACACTTGCTGCGCCAGGCAGAATGCTCATTCTACCTCCCATGTCAGTTTGCCTAACGAGACATCCGATCCAAAGGTCAGCAGAACTTCAGGATGACCTCAAGAGACATCACTGTGGATTTGGCAAAATGTCACAATGGCAAGCATTGTCAGAGCTGGTTCTCTGTGCCCTTAACCACTTAGGCCCCAGACCATTTGGCTGGCCAAAGACCAGAGCACTTTTTGCAATTCGGCACTGCGTCGCTTTAACCACTTGCCGACCAGCCGCCGCAGTTATACAGCGGCAGGTCGGCACTCCTACGCAAGAGCCCGTAGCTCTACGTCGGGACTTTCGCGGCCACTAGGGGGCGCGTGCGCGCCCCCCGCTCGCCCCCGAGTCCCGTGCGCGTGCCCGGCGGGCGCGATCGCCGCCGGGCATGCGCGCTCGTTCGTTACAGAGCGGGGAACGGGAGCTGTGCGTGTAAACACACAGCTCTCGTTCCTGTCAGCGGGGGAAACGCTGATCTTCCGTTCATACAATGTATGAACAGAAGATCGATGATTCCCCCTAGTGAGTCCACCCCCCCCACACAGTAAGAACACAAATAGGAACACACTTAACCCCTTCCCCGCCCCCTAGTGTTAACCCCTTCACTGCCAATGGCATTTTTATAGTAATCCAATGCATTTTTATAGCATTGATCGCTATAAAAATACCAGTGGTCCCAAAAATGTGTCAAAAGTGTCCGATGTGTCCGCCATAATATCGCAGTACCGAAAAAAAACGCTGATCGCCGCCATTACTAGTAAAAAAAAAATATTAATAAAAATGCCTTAAAACTACCCCCTTTTTTGTAAACGCTATAAATTTTGCGCAAACCAATCAATAAACGCTAATTGCGATTTTTTTTTACGAAAAATATGTAGAAGAATACGTATCGGCCTAAACTGAGGAAAAATAATGTTTTTTAAATCTTTTTTGGGGATATTTATTATAGCAAAATGTAAAAAATATTGCATTTTTTTCAAAATAGTCGCTCTATTTTTGTTTATAGCGCAAAAAATAAAAACCGCAGAGATGATCAAATACCACCAAAAGAAAGCTCTATTTGTGGGAAAAAAAGGACGCCAATTTTGTTTGGGAGCCACGTCGCATGACCGCGCAATTGTCAGTTAAAGCGACGTAGTGCAGAATCACAAAAAGTGCTCTGGTCTTTGGACAGCAATATGGTCCGGGGCTAAAGTGGTTAACTGACAATTGCATTCTACCTCCCATGTCAGTTTGCCTAACGAGAGATCCGATCCAAAGGTCAGCAGAACTTCAGAATGATCTCAAGAGACATCACTATGGATTTGGCAAAATGTCACAATGGCAAGCATTGTCAGAGCTGGTTCTCTGTGCCCTTAACCACTTAGGCCCCAGACCATTTGGCTGGCCAAAGACCAGAGCACTTTTTGCGATTTGGCACTGCGTCGCTTTAACTGACAATTGCATAGTCGTGTGACGTGGTTCCCAAATAAGATTGACGTCTTTTTTCCCCACAAATAGAGCTTTCTTTTGGTGGTATTTGATCCCCTCTGCGGTTTTAATTTTTTTGCGCTATAATCAAAAATTGAGCCACAGTTTTGAAAAAAAGCTTTTTGGTACAAAAAATATATATTTTTTTTCTCAGTTTAGGCCGATACGTATTCTTCTACATATTTTTGTAAAAAAAAATAAAACGCAATAAGCGTTTATTGATTGGTTTGCGCAGAAGTTATAGCATCTACAAAATAGGGGATAGATCTATGGCATTTTAATTTAGTAATGGCAGCAATCAGTGATTTTTATCATGACATTATGGTGGACACATCGGACACCTTTTACGCCATTTTGGTGCCATTGTTCTTGATACAGCGATCAGTGCTATAAAAATGCACTGATTACTGTAAAAAGGACACTGACAGTGAAGGGGTTAACCAGTAGAGGGCACTAAAGGGGTTAAGTGTGTCCTAGGGACTGCTTCTAACTGTAGCTGGGATGGGCTGTGTATGACACGACACTGATCACCGCTCCCGATTACAGGGAGCTGCGATTAGTGTCCTGTCACTAGGAAGAATGGGAAAATGCTTGTTTACATTAGCTTTCCGCGTTCTTCCTTTCTGTGAGACGATCGCGGGTATCCCCACGGACAACAGAGGTTGTGTTTTTTTGGAAGGTGTATTTAGGGGAGATCAGTGTATATACTGTAGCTTTGTGTTTTTTGTCTCTTTAGATTTGTAAAATTTCACATTAAAATGTCTATTTTACGATGAAGATATTGGCTGCTAGACAACACAAGTGGTTGGGCCTAGAGGAAACTAGTTATGGCTGTCCCCTACAAGGGAGATATGGTGATTGACTGGTCAAGTGGGAAGTTATGCACAGGAACCTTTCCATGTTGTCCTGCCTTGGAATATAAAGACTGAGATGCCACTGGAGCATCAGATTCCCAGGAATTGGGGCTCTGCAAGTCTGTAGTTTTGGTTCGGTTAACGGCTAATTGGTGGCCAACGTCCAGCTTTTCAGCACCCGGTTTGCCTGGTCCCCCATGGATAGTCAGGCCCCTATTGAAACACCAGCTTCACTTGGCAGTCCTCAGGCAGACTCTCCACCGAATAGCTTCCTCACACAGGAACAGACAGATCAGGACCTTATCACATTGGGGACCCAGTCGATCACTGGGCCCCAGACCACAGGTCACTTGCTCCGGGCCAACGTGGTCCAGGAACACTGCGTAGCACGCACACCCGGCCCGGAAGGCCATTTTGCCGGGGTGCCGTTGTATGGCCACCCTGAAGGTAGGCGCCACATGGGAAAAAGACCCAAGAAAATGGCGTCTGCCACATAAATACTGGAGAAGCATCCAAATCCTTGACTTCACTGCTGCCACCTGTCTTCCTGGGGTGTCATCAGCACCCCAGAAACTACAGCATGAACCCACAGCACAGCCAAAGCTGAGACAGAGGCTCCAAATTTGAACAGATTAACCTGGTCAGAGTCACTTAACTCTCTGACCCCCTCTAAATTTACACTAGCACCGGTTCTGAAAAGTAACCAGGCCCTACACTAGTAATGGCGGCAATCAGTGACTCTTGCTGGACTGCTATATTGCGGCGGACAAATCGGACACTAAGTGACACAGTAATCGGCGCTAAAAATATGCACTGTCACTGTACTAATGACACTGGCTGGGAAGGGGGATTACATCTAGGGAAATCAAAGGGTTAAATGTGTGCCTAACAAGTATTTTCTTACTGTGGGGGAAGTGCTTTTACCAAGGGAAGGCAGAGATTCCTGTACCTGCTTTGCAGGAACAAAGGATCAATGTCTTCCATACTGACAGGACACTGATCTGCTTTGTTTACATAGTTAGAGCACCGTTCTGCCTATGTTTATAAAGATCAGTGAGTAACGGCGGACATCGAGTCCGCCGGAGCCGCTGATTGGCTCCCATACCCAGAAATGCGGGATCATGTATATATGTGATCCTGTGCAGCATGACCGCCCTGTAGCAATAAATCTGCTCTCCGGGCCCCGGCTACTACTGGGTGGGGAGAGGAGGAAGATCCGCCAGGGAAGGCAAGGAGGTAAAACAGGCAGGTGGCTAGCCAGGTCTTGAGCCAAGGCAGAAGAACATGTGAGAGGAGCTGAATGGGCATGTGTCCAAAACTGAAGAAATATTCCCTCCTCTCCGACCAGCACATGATCATCAGAAAGGGGCACAGATAATGGAAAACAATACACCTCCCTAAGCTAGTAGGAGCGGTGGAGTGGGGGGTGTAATTCAGATTTTTATTTTTTTATTCTGCACTGACTGTCTTTGAAATCGCACCAGCCCCTGTTCAAATCCAATCCTGGGACAAAACCGGGGACAGACTTGGTCCGGGGACATTGTCCTCAATCCGGGGACTGTCCCCTGAAACCGGGGATGTCTGGTCACCCAACAGGCGATGTTTGCAGGTTTTCCTTAATCTTGCACAGGTACTTTAAATCAGAGTCAATGGGCTTGGTATTCTGGACAGCTATTTTATCTTAAAGTGGAGCTCCACCCTCTTTTTTAACTTTATTGCATCCCCTTTCATACTGCCCCCTAAATAGAATTGGCATGTCATTTTTAGTCATTTTAAAAACTCACTGTGCTGTGCAGATGAGTTTATTTTCTCAGCCGCGGCCACAGCCGTCAATCACAGCCGCTATGCCTCCTGGGACATGACCCCTCTCTCCTCTCCTCTCTCTGTGTATTACGAGCTGCCTGGCTTGGTGTGTTTTCGGCGGGGACGCTGTAACACGGTCCCGCCCCCCTGGGCTGGCTCATGTGATAGTGGATAGACAGCCAATGTGATCTGTGTTCAGCCAATCACACGAGCCGGTCTAAGGGGGCGGGACCGTAGCATCACCGCCAAAAACACAGACCCAGCCAGGTAGCTCAGACAGCAGTGATGCCGCCCTACGTGTGCAGCAGGGGGGGCTGCAAATAGAAGAAATCACCTTGCTGGATTCCTCTATACAGGCGCTGATTGCTTGCAAGAGGTAAAAGGTAGGAGAATCAAGCATTCAGCGCCTGTATAGAGGAATATAGAAAGCTCATTTCCTCTGTATGCACCCTGCTTCTCCTCCCCCATCACACTCTCCAGCCCCCCCCACAGTGTTCTCCTCCCCCACCACACTCTCATAGGGCAGGAATCCCGCAAATCAGCCCCCCCCCACCCGCGATTCGCGGCAAACTCGCCCCCCCCCACCCACGGCAACTGCCCCACCCGCGGCAACTGCCCCCCCCCACCCGCGATTCGCGGCTAACCCGCCCCCCCACCCACGGCAACTGCCCCCCCCCCCCACCCGCGATTCGCGGTAAATACGGTAAACCCGCGAACCCCCCCCTTCAAAAACTCAGGCTCAACAACTTCCAACAACCCCCCGCTCAACAACTTTGATCCAAACCCCCGCTCAAGAACTCCTGTGCGCTGTGATCTGTGCGGTGTGATCGGTGCTGTGTGATGTGATCGGTGCGCTGTGATCGGTGCGCTGTGATCGGTGCGCTGTGATCGGTGCGCTGTGATTGGTGTGATCGGTGCGCTGTGATTGGTGTGATCTGTGCGGCGTGATCGGTGCGCTGTGATTGGTGTGATCGGTGCGCTGTGGTCAGTGCGCTGTGATCGGTGCGCTGTGATCGGTGCAGTGTGATGTGATCGGTGCAGTGTGATCGGTGCGGTGCGCTTTGATCGGTGTGGTGTGCTATGATCGGTGCGCTTTGATCGGTGCGGTGCGCTGTGATCGGTGCGCTGTGATCGGTACAGTGTGATCGGTGTGCTGTGATCGTTGCGCTGTGATCGGTGCGCTGTAATCGCTGTGCTTTGATCAGTGTGCTGTGATCGGTGTGATCGGTGCGGTGTGCTGTGATCGGTGTGCTGTGATCGGTGTGCTGTGATCGGTTCGGTGTGATCTGTGCGGTGTGATCAGGGCGGTGTGATCGGTGCGGTGTGCTGTGATCGGTGCGCTGTGATCGGTGCGCTTTGATCGGTGCGCTGTGATCGGTGTGATCTGTGCGGTGTGATCGGTGCGCTTTGATTGGTGCGCTGTGATCGGTGTGATCTGTGCGGTGTGATCGGTGCGGTGTGATCGGTGCGGTGTGATCGGTGCAGTGTGATCGGTGCAGTGTGATCGGTGTGCTGTGATCGGTGCGCTGTGATCGGTGCGCTGTGATCGGTGCGTGTGATCGGTGCAGTGTGATCGGTGCAGTGTGATCGGTGTGATGTGATCGGTGTGCTGTGATCGGTGCGCTGTGATCGGTGCGCTGTGATCGGTGCGCTGTGATCGGTGCGCTGTGATCGGTGCAGTCATGTGATCGGTGCCCTGTGCAGTGCAAATATATCTACATAACAAATCATTTAGTATATTTCCTGGAAGGAGGAGGGGAGGAGAGATTTGCATAGATAAGGGGCGTCAACTTCCTCTGACACTCCCGTTGCTATGAAAACCTGACCTGAAACCTATTACATTGCTTGTGCAGCACTGAGCATGTGCGAGATTAGCAAGGCTGAAATCCAGGAAGTCATACAGTCTGGCTTTATGGATGCCCACACTTAAGGCCACGGTCAATTCCTGTTTTATAAAGTATCTAAATGCTATAACAACCTAAAACGATATTTTGTTTCGGAATTTCGGTTTAGCCTGAAAAATACATTTATTTAGTTAATGCCGAATTTTTTTTTTATTTACTTTGTTTCGTTAACCACCTCAGCCCCGGACCATTTGACTGCCAAATCACCGGGCCACTTTTTTAGCGATTCGACACTGATTTAACTGACAATTGCGCGGACGTACGATGTGGTTTCCAAACAAAATTTACGTAATTTTTTTCCCCACAAATAGAGCTTTCTTTTGGTGGTATCTGATCACCTCTGCGTTTTTTTTTTTTTTTTTGCGCTATAAACAAAAATAGAGCGACAATTTTGAAAAAAAAGCACTATTTTGTACTTTTTGCTATAATAAATATCCCCAATAGTTTTTTTAAAAAAGCAAATTTTTCCTCATTTTAGGTCGATATGTATTCTTCTACATATTTTTGTTAAAAAAAATATAATCGCAGTAAGCGTATATTCATTGGTGTGCACAAAAGTTATAGGGCCGGATTCACAAAGCACTTACATTGGAGTATCAGGAGCTGCGCCAGCGCAATTGGAAATATGCGTCTTCGTATCTATGCGCCGTATCCACAAAACGATATGCGGCAGAAATCTTTTTTTTTACGAACGGCGTAATTTCGATAGACCGGCGCATCGTGCGCGCAAAAAATGCGCTAGACACACCATTGATTTGCTAGGCAAATATGCAAATGAGGGAGTTACGGCGATCCACAAAAGTGAGTTTGTGCAGCGCAGGCTACGCGCTGTGCGCATCAGCTGCACGTCCTGTCTAAAATTAGGCAATATAAAAGCAGGCTTTAAATTTGACAATCCGTCTACATGTCAGCTAAAGCAACACTGTTAGGGATGAGCTGAGCAGCCACACTTGCAGGACAACAAACTGTATGCCAACATGCCAGGGACATCCTTGCTCATAGCTATACTACTGACTTTAGAGGAGCGCAGTAGGAGGAGGGCACGGAGGAGGGCACGGGAGAGGATATACCGCACACGCATAGACATCTTTGGCATGAGTGATTCTGAGGTGTCTCGCATCTTCAGATTCACCCCTGCTGCCATCCTGGAATTAACCACAACCCTGCAGGAGGACATCACCAGCCCAACACACCGCTCACATGCCCCTTTTCCCCCTTTTCCGGCAGGAATGTCACCCCCACATTCAAAAATAATTCACAACCAAAAAAAAATAAAAATTGTCCAGCACCCCAAAAAAATGACCAGCAAAAAAAAAAAAATTATCTGAAAAAATAAAACAACCGCCGCTGGCGTGACCCACACCTGGAGTGGCCACGGCCACGGCCCCGGCTCCTAAGGGCCAACTCATGGGGGGGGGTAATCCGGGGAAGGAGGAGCATCCCCTGGTCTCTGCCCACCTGGCGGCCTGCCCTCCAAGGCCACGGCAATGCGAGTCAGCCCATTATTGAGGGTTGCCGTATTGGCCTGGATAGCCTGGCTGAGGGCCCTCACATCCTGACCGAGGGCCAGCACATCCTAACCAACGCCTGCTGTGGTAGCCTGCTGTTCATTTAGGCAATTGATCAGGGCCAGGGAGTTGCAGGCCATGTCCCCAAGTGTATCCTTTATTGAGGACAGGCTCTCCTCCATCCACCTCAAACTCTGGCTGACCTGTCCCAGATGGTGGGTCTGAAGGGCCTGTTGCCTTCTCAGGTTGGCGGGCAGAAACTTGGCCACCCCCCTAGTTTTGTGGGTTGCCTTCATGCCTCCAGATGAGGCTTGTGGTCGGGGAGAAGGGGAGCCCCTTGGGAGGGGAGCCCTGTTGGGGGAGGAGTGGGAGGGGCTACTCCTGATGGAGGCATGGCTGCTGCCAGCCAAAGGGGAAGACTCCTCCAAAATAAACAAGCCATTCCCTGACAAGCCCTCCTCCTCCAACTCAAACTCCTCCTTCCCAACCTCCTCCGAGGACTCCGGCTTTGTTTGGGGGTCTTCATCAGGCTGTTGTCCCGGGGATGGTGCGGTCAGGCCAGATGGCCCAGCACCCTCCTGAACATCTGTGGATGACACAAAACATTCACAGGTTGGAGGATCCACACACTTGCAGGGCCGGCGCTAGGCATAGGCAAATCAGGCAGCTGCCTAGAGCGCCAGGGTAGGGGGAGCGGCAAAATCCGGATCCCAGCCACTCGCTGGGGATCCGTTTTATTAAAATACCTCCTGGCCCTTGATTTTTAAAATATTTCCAGCCTGCAGTGCCGCCCGTAGAAGCGGCAGTGAGATGAGGGGAGAGAGCCGGGACAGCAGCTGGCCGGAAGTGCTGGTGGTCGGACGGGTCGGTGGAAGTTGAAGCGGCCAGTGCACTGTGCAGGAGGCGAGATAGTGACCAGATATCTCCCGATTTCCCCGCTTTTTCCCCCCCGCTTTTGTCCCCGGATCCGCGGGGCCGCGGGGGTCTAACTCTATTCTGCGGTCACTGATTTTCTCCCCCTGCAGTGCTGATTCAGCCCCGATCCCCCCGAGCGGCGCACAGCTGATTGCACACAGGCACACATAGCTGTGCTGGCCGCTCTGTTGAATGAATGGAAGGAAGTAGAGGGGAGGAGGCGAGTCCCAGCCTGACACTCGTGGAGGAGCTTCAGAGACCACACTGCTACACCCGACTGTTGTCTGCAGCCTGCAGAGTGACTGATTACACAAGATGAAGAGCCAGAAGAACCACATGAGGTACAGAGAGATAAAGGGGGGGGGGTGTTTACAGTATAGAAAGTGGGAGTTATAGTATAGAGAGGGAGGTGGGGGTGTTACATTATACAGAAAGAGGGGGAGATACAGTATATACAGAGAGATGTGGTACAGTATATACAGGAAGAGAGGGGAGGTACAGTATATACATAGAGAGATAGATGGGGTACAGTATATACAGGGAGAGAGGGGACAGAGTATATATAGAGAGGGGGGTACAGTATATATAGAGAGAGGGGGGTACAGTATATATAGAGAGAGGGGGGTACAGTATATATATATATATATATATATATATATATATATATATATATATAGAGAGAGAGAGAGAGAGGGGGGGTACAGTATATATATAGAGAGAGAGGGTACAGTATATATAGAGAGGGGGGGTACAGTATATATATAGAGAGAGGGGGTACAGTATATATATATATATATATATATATATATATATATATATAGAGAGAGAGAGAGAGAGGGGGTACAATATATATTTAGAGAGAGGGGGGTACAGTGTGTATATATATATATATATAGAGAGAGAGAGAGAGAGAACAGTATATATATAGAGAGAGGGGGTACAGTATATATATATATAGAGAGAGAGAGAGAGCGAACAGTGTATATAGAGAGAGAACAGTGTATATATAGAGAGAGAGAGAGGGTACAGTGTATATAGAGAGAGAGAGGGGGTACAGTGTATATAGAGAGAGAGGGGGGTACAGGGTATATATAGAGAGAGGGGGGTACAGGGTATATATATAGAGAGGGGGGTACAGGGTATATAGAGAGAGAGGGGGGTACAGGGTATATAGAGAGAGAGGGGGGTACAGTATATATATAGAGAGAGGGGGGGTACAGTATATACAGAGAGAGAGGGGGGTAGAGTATATACAGAGAGAGTGGGGGTACAGTATGTGAGAAAAAAATGTATATATCATTCCATAAACACACAGCACATACCTGATTTGAGGGAAAAAAAATGCCCCCGGGTTTAATTTAAAAAATCTGGCCACCTTACCCTAATGACCCAATTCCCCCTGCTGGTATTTCACCAAAGCTACTAAAAAAAAATAAAAAAAATAATACAAAATATAAATAAAATTGTAAAAAAAAATACAAAAATGTAATAATAAAAAAAACTACTACCATACTAAATTGTGTGAGTGTGTAAATGAGTGTGAGTGTGTGTGTGTGTATATATATATATATATATATATATATATTATATATATAAATATATATATATATATATTTATATATATATATATATATATATATATATATATATATATATATATATACACACAGACACACAAGTGTTTGCGTTTTGGGGTGCATACCCTAATGCATTAGGCCACTCACAAATTTAAAAAAAATGTACAGAGGGGGAACTGGTGTGTGTGTGTGTGTGTGTGTGTACAGATGTGTGGGGGGGGGGCAGAGTTGGAATTGGTGGGGGGACAGAGATGTGCAGGGGGGTACAGTGGGAACTGGTGTGGGGGGGACAGAGGTGCAGGGGGGTACAGAGTGGGAGCTGGTGTGGGGAGACCGTTGAGCGAGGGGGGAGACAGGTGTGTGGGGGGGGGTACAGAGTGGAAACTGGTGTGTGTGTGGGGGGGGGGGACAGATGTGTGTGGGGAGGCAGAGTGGAAAATGGTGTGGGGGGCAGATGTGCAGGGGGGTACAGAGTGGGAACTGGTGTGGGGGGAGACAGATGTGTGGGGGAAACATATGTGCAGGGAGGTACAGAGTGGGAACTGGTGTGTATGTGGGGGGGGGCAGATGTGCAGGGGGGTACGGACATGGGAACGAATAGCGTGCGCGCACGGGGGGGGGGGGGGCGTCAAAATGAGGATTTGCCTAGGGTGTCAAAAATCCTTGCACCAGCCCTGCACACTTGCCACATATTCCCTCCCCCCCACACATGCTACACAGCAGATAGAAAAAAAAAACGTACCTGTCCTCACGGCCTCCTGACTGGACTCAAAGCCAGGCAGCCCCTCTAACGTAAAAGAGGTGCGCACTCCGGTCAATATATGCGCCACTGTACGTGAATCTGGCCCATAGCGTCTACAAAATAGACATGGCATTTTATTATTAAAAAAAATCTTACTTGTTATGGCGGCGATCTGCGATTTTTATCGTGACTGCGACATTATGGCGGACACATCGGACACCTTTGACACTATTTTGGGACCATTCACATTTATACAACGATCAGTGCTATAAAAATGCACTGATTACTGTGACTGTCAGGAAAGGTGTTAACAACCAGTAGGGGGTGGGGAAGGGGTTAAGTGTGTCCTAGGGAGTGATTCTAACTGTAGGAGGTGTGGCTGCAAGTGACACGTCACTGATCGCTGCTTCCGATGAGAGGGAGCAGACTGTTGTGTCACTAGGCAGAACAGGGAGATGCCTTGTTTACAAAGGCACCCCCCCCTCGTTCTGGCTTTGCGATAGCAGGATACCGGTGGACATCAAAGACTGCGGTGGTGTGTGCACTCCCGCTAGGGGGTAGGTTCAAAGCAATGTATATATACTTTGCTTTACCTTCCCGTGCCATTCTGCCAACGTAAATGTGCCTGTGGCAGTCAGCAAGCAGTTAAAAAATGTATTTGTAAGAAAATCCAAATGAATTAAGGTCAAATCTGTCAATTGAAGGCTTAAGATGTCTGTAGGATGTTCTAAGAAGATGAAGCAGCTAAACTGTATGACACCGCAATCGTACATTTCCAATCTAATGCTATAGACCACAAGCTATAGTAGAATTCTAATGTTGTTTGACTAGCAATAATTATAATTAGTCAGACAATGTTAGAATTCTTTTATAGCCAATAACATTTATCATCATCATCATCATCATCATCTTACTTCCCCCACCCATTCCAGCAGCGACCACTAACAGCTATTTACTATTGTCTCTATAATGTTGAATCTTCTCTCTCCATGTTGAATAATCTTGGACTTATAGAGTTAGGTTAGGCACATTCGACCGCAGGTTTGATAGACAAAGATTGCTATTGTCACTGTCATGTCGAATCTTCTATCCATCTATATCAAACTGTTGTCGCAACAATACGAAAATATAATGGATACGAAAATAAAGCATTTTTTTATTTTGTATCTTTCGGATTTCGGATTCTGAACGGTCCGTTATCGTTTTGTTAAATTAAGACGAAAATGCATTCGAAAGATAACAAATAGGGATGAGCCGAACACCCCCGCGTTCACACCAGAACCTGCGAATGGATCGAACGTTCGAGCAAACATTTGGAACCCCATTGAAGTCTATGGGACTCGAACGTTCGAATTCAAAAGTGCTCATTTTAAAGCCCAATATTCAAGTTATTGTCAGAAAACGTCTTTGAGAACTTGCCCCAGGGAACATGTATCAATGACAAAAAGTTTTAAAAACTGTCGTTTTTTCTGGAGCAGTGATTTTAATGATGCAGCATTATTTAAATCACTGCTCCAGAGAAAACGACCATTTAATTTTTTTTTTTCTCAAAGACGTTTTCACAGGCATACTATAGACACCCAGCAGGTACAATATTTAACCGCTTGCCGACCAGCCGCCGCAGTTATACGGCGGCAGGTCGGCTCCCCTGGGCGAGAGTCCGTAGCTCTACGTCGGGACTTCTGCGGCCACCAGGGGTCGCGTGCGCGCAGCCGGAGGCCCGCTCGCACGCTCCCCGCTCGCCCCCGAGTCCCGCACGCGTGCCCGGTGGGCACGATCGCCGCCGGGCACCAGCGATTGCTCGTTACAGAGCGGGGAACGGGAGGTATGTGTGTAAACATATATCTCTCGTTCCTGTCAGCGGGGGGAAATGCTGATCTTCTGTTCGTACAATGTATGAACGGAAGATCAGTGATTTCCCCTAGTCCACCCCCCCCATACAGTTAGAACACACCCAGGAACACACTTAACCCCTTCCCCGCCCCCTAGTGTTAACCCCTTCACTGCCAATGGCATTTTTATAGTAATCCAATGCATTTTTATAGCATTGATCGCTATAAAAATGCCAATGGCCCCAAAAATGTGTCAAAAGTGTCCGAAGTGTCCGCCATAATGTCGCAGTACTGAAAAAAAAACGATGATCGCCGCCATTACTAGTAAAAAAAATAAAATGAATAAAAATGCCCTGGTATAAAAACTCTGTCTTATTAAAAGTAAAAGGTCACAATCTCCAATTTGGAATATTGAGTAATTTTAAAGTCAATTGTGACAAATGGGAAGCTTTAAATATTTTATTATCAGATAAAACTTTAGATCTTCCAACAAGAAATTTCTCTTTTAAATTGCAAAAAGAAGCTGCTAAATATTTGGGAATACATATTTCGAGAGATTTGACTAAGCTTCAAGAACTGAATTATCTTCTGATAATACAAAAAACAATTAAATTGCTTCAAATATATGACAGAACGTTTTTTTTCCTGGATGGGGAGGACAAATATTGTAAAAATTGGATATACTGGCAAAGTTGTTATATATATTTCAGACTATACCAATATTCTTTCCAACTAACTTAGTGGGATAATTATGTAGAGCTGTAGGGAGATTTATATGGGCACACAAACCACCTTGAATAAGAAGAGATATACTGATTAGGGCAAAAAAAAAAAATGGAGGCTTGGCTCTTCCAATATATCTTTGCTCTGTATTTGTGGGAAGGATTGGTTCCATAATGCAAAAAACAAGCAGTGGGTACAATTAGAGGAGGGAGTCATGGGAATGAAACTGAAATAATTACCATGGATAAATAGGAACTTTTGGCCTCCTCTGGAAGAAATGCCAATTTTGGTATCCTCCCCTTTGAATTCATGGGATTCACTATCGAGGAAGGAGACTTGGTCTACTCAGATTGGACCGATGACACCTCTGTTTTGCAATCCTGAATTTCTTGATCGTACATCACGGGACACAGAGCGCATAGTCATTACATATGGGTTATATGGGTACCTTCAGGTGTGGACACTGGTGTAATCAACTTCACAGGAAGTTCCTCCCTATATAACCCCCTCCCACTGAGAGTGCTTTAGTTTTTCCGCCAGTGTCTTAGGTGTTGGTCACGTCTAGCTGTCCCTCGGAGGTCTCGGGACCCAGGATAGCTAGCCGGATCCGTCCGAAGTGCTTCAAAGCCAAGGTGTACGGTACCCGGGCCCTGCTGGAGTGGGGTTTTGCCTATAATGCCTCTCCTTGGAGGGCTGGATTCTGGGCTCCAGTGCCTTAGTCTCTTCCAAGAACTAAACGCTACTGATGCCAGGATGCTATATAGGTCCAGGGGTGTGGGTTCCTTAAACACAGGACCCCGGTCCCTGAAGGTCCAAGACAATACCCACGGAGATGGGGGAAGGCTGGGCCTCTTGCATTTTGCAATACCCTGCGGCGTGGAGCAGGTAAGAGGGAACCTGCGGGACTTGGTTCGACAGTAGGTATCCCCCTGGGGGTTCTGGGTTGGCTAACAGTATGCTTGTGCATCAGCCACTATCTCCACTATGTCTGTGTAGGCAGGATGGGATACTAATGTTTACCCAGATAACATGTAGATATATGTATACTTGTGTAAGTTATATATTTGCTACTCACCCCAGGTATGCCTGTTAACACTGATACTGCAACCCCACATGTTTTAAGGAGGAAATTGCTGGTAAAAACTCCTGTTTCTTAGGAAGCCCATGGGGACAGCTTCCTCTCTGTGTGTGCACTATAATAAGATTAGTGCTTACCTGGTGTCTGTTGGTGCTGCCTAAACGCTGGTCCATGTTGTTCCTATGCTCTGCTTCCTCCATGTGGTTTCAGCGTGGTGCGCGCGATCGTGCGCGCGTGTGCGCGCGCGCGTGCACGCCGCCTTTTATAGCGTCGGCGTGCGTCGGGGGGGCGGGCCAGCAGCGTCAGGGTCTGTTTAAAGGGAAAAACTTTTTCTCTGGCTGGTCTTTCCCTCCTGGAGGCAGAGGAAGAAAGGATACAGAGCGTGCAGCTGGGTCTTTTGGCCACACAGGGACACCTAGTGGCGGTTTTGTGGATCTTCAGGTCTAGGACTTAGGTCCACTATTGACCAGAAAAAAAAAAAAGGAAGTTTTTTGCTTAAAGGGACTCAGCCTTAGATCCAGCAGTATCTGAGTCTACCTTGGACTCCGGCTAACGGGCATTGGTGTGTCAATACTCACAGGTTTCCTCAGTATTGCCACCTCCCAGGCGGGTAAAAAAAAAAAAAAAAGAAATTTTTTTTTTGAAAAAAAAGAAAAAAAAAAAGAAAAAGAGAGAAATTAGTTCTTTTTCATTTTTCCTCATACCTGCCCTCATATTGGTTACTCCTAGCTGCAACAGTCAGGTGTTGGCTATAGGGGTGACCCAAGGTTGTACAATGGCTCCAAAGGGATCTGGACCAGCCAAGGCTGCTAAAGGTGCCAAAAAGCAAAAGGGGTCTCCATCGGGGTCAGAGGATTTGGGCCAGGCTTCTACGGCCCCACCCTCGCCAGTCAGGACACCGAGTGGCATAGTACAAGAGCCATTGGGGGTGCTGGGGGCAGAGGCGGCCCCCGATCCACCCATTCCCGTTTACGTGACGGAAGAAATGCTAGCAGCCACCATGTGTGGGCTAGAGAAAAGGTTAACTGCGTTGTTTTCCCGTCCTTGCCCAAGTAGCAAGCGGGCTAGATCCCCCTCACCCAGTGTGGGGTTTTCAGATGCGGAGGTCTCCTCTTCAGAGGAACGGGACCCACAAGGGGATCAGGCAGACCCAAGTCCCGACGGTTCAGACAGGGAAAATTCCACTATAGATTAATATTTTTCGGCCTCTCAAGCGGAGGGCCTGTGGATCCAGTCTTTGACAGATATGGTTCGCACTGCCTTTAAACTTCCAGTGCCAGAACTAGTAGCCCCGGAGGTATCCTCATTGGGTTCTTTAAAGGCTCCATTAACTTGTGCATCTTTTCCAATGCACCCCCTTCTGCGGAACGTGATTTACCAGGATTGGGCTCGACCTGATAGAATCTTTGTCCCTCCTAAAAGATTCTCTATTCTCTACCCTATGGAAGAGGAATATGTGAAGAAATGGGCTCTCCCTACAGTGGACGCAGCCATTTCCTGCGTGAATAAATCCCTGACTTGTCCGGTTGAAAATGTAAATATGTTCAAGGATCCGGTCGACAAGAAATTCGAGACCCTACTGAAAGCAGCTTTCACCTCAGTAGGTGCCATGGTTCAGCCAGCAGTAGCAGCCATTGGTGTTTGTCAGGCCTTGAAGGATCAGGCAAAACATATATTAAAGGACATGCCGGCTCAGCATACTCATGAATTAGCAGAATTCCCTAGGGCTCTCTGCTTTGCAATAGATGCTATTAAGGACTCCATCCAACAGGCATCTCGTTCATCTCTACTGATGGTTCACATGCGTCGGCTTTTGTGGCTAAAGAACTGGTCAGCAGAGGCACCCTGCAAAAAGCTTTTAGCAGGGTTTCCCTTTCATGGGGGAAGACTATTCGGGGAAGACCTAGATAAATATATCCACACCATATCAAGTGGAAAAAGTACTTCCTTACCGGTCAAGAAAAGACCGCGTGGGCCCACGTTTAAACGACAGGCCATTGTAGGCTCGGCCCCTTCGACTTCTCGTCAGTATCGACGGCCTCCCGGGCGTTCAGCAGTTAATAGTCGCCCACAGGGACAAGCCGCGGCAAACAAGAGGCCCTGGTCTCGCAAGCCGGCTAAACCAGTCATCAAGTCAGATTCATGAAGGGGCGCCCCCACTCTCTTGGGTGGGGGGGAGGCTTCAGTTTTTCTCCGAAGTCTGGAAGGCCAGAATTCCCGACGCTTGGGTTCGGTCCGTAGTAGCCTCAGGCTACAAACTAGAGTTTCGAGAAATCCCCCCTCCTCATTTTCAGGGGTCAAGTCTTCCAAGCGACCCGTTAAAGAGGGTCTCTCTCGTAAAGGCGTTGGATCGCCTCTTGCTCCAAGGAGTAATTGTAGAAGTACCAACCCAAGAAAAGGGTCTGGGATTCTACTCCAACCTTTTTGTTATACCAAAACCCAATGGCGACGTCAGGCCTATATTAGACCTCAAACGCCTAAATCGCTTTCTAAGGATTCAGACCTTTCGTATGGACTCCATACGTTCAGTGACAGCCAGCCTGCATCAGGGCGACTTTCTAGCATCTATAGACATAAAGGATGCATATCTGCATGTGCCGATTTACCCAGCACATCACAAGTTTCTTAGTTTTACGATAAATCAAAGTCATTACCAGTTCGTAGCCCTCCCTTTCGGGTTGGCAACAGCTCCACGGGTATTCACAAAGGTGTTAGCCCCGGTGCTAGCCGTCCTAAGGACAGAAGGCATCTTGGTCCTGGCATACCTGGACGATCTCCTGGTTATCGACAGATCAGCTTCCAACCTCAATCATGCAGTAGTCCGCACAGTGCAGCATCTAGAAGAGTTCGGGTGGATTGTGAACCAAGAAAAATCAAGGTTACAACCCACAAGACAGTTGGAATATCTAGGCTTTCGGTTAGATACAGAATGCCAGAGGGTATTTTTACCTCAAGAGAAGATCAGGTCGTTGATTCAAACGATTCAAATAGTCTTAGGCAAAAAGAAGCCGACTATTCGCCTATGCATGCGACTGCTGGGAAAGATGGTGGCCGCCTTCGAAGCAGCGCCCTATGCCCAGATCCATACCAGAATTCTGCAGGCAGCTATTCTCTCTGCTTGGAACAAGTCCATACAGGCATTAGACCGTCCATTAGTTCTTTCCCCAGGAGTCAGGCGCAGCCTGTACTGGTGGCTGATCCCTCAAAAATTATCAAAAGGGAAAACCTTTTGCCCCATCTCGTGGAAAATAGTAACCACAGATGCCAGCCTAACAGGTTGGGGGGCAATCTTAGGAAAACGGACCCAGCAGGGACAGTGGTCAGAGGCAGAAAGTCTGCTTCCCATCAATGTCCTAGAGATCAGAGCTGCTCGGTTGGCCCTGGTCGCCTGGACTCTCCCCCTGCAGGGTCTGCCAGTAAGGATACAGTCCGACAATGCCACGGCGGTGGCATACATAAACCACCAGGGGGGCACAAGGAGCCTAGCGGCTCAAAGGGAAGTAAACCTGATTTTTTCATGGGCCGAAGCCCATGTACCCTGCATCTCAGCAGTGTTCATCCCAGGGATAGACAATTCTCAAGCAGATTTTTTGAGTCGTCAACAGTTACTCCCGGGAGAGTGGTCTCTTCACCCCCAGGTATTCCAAGAGATTTGCCAAAGATTCGGAGTTCCCGAGGTGGACATCATGGCAACAAGATTCAACAAGAAGTTGGACAAATTCGTATCCCGAGCCAGGGACCCCTCGGCCTACGGGACCGATGCGTTGGTTTGCCCCTGGCACCAGTTTTCTCTCCTGTATGCGTTCCCTCCACTACAGATGATTCCCCGCCTTCTACGAAGGATCAGGGTGGAGCGCAGGCCGGTGATCCTGGTGGCCCCAGCCTGGCCCAGAAGGGCTTGGTACGCACTCATCGTGAGGATGTCAGTAGGGGCACCGTGGCCACTCCCCCTGCGCCCAGATCTGCTGTCTCAGGGCCCGATCTACCACCCTGCTTCACAGCAGCTAAATTTGATGGCTTGGCGGCTGAATCCCTAATTCTTAAGGGCAGAGGCCTCTCAGCCCAAGTCATATCTACGTTAATTCAAGCTAGAAAGCCAGTCTCTAGAGATATCTATTACAGAATCTGGAGAACCTATGTGGAGTGGTGCGAGTCTCAAGGAGGGCATCCTCGCAAGTTTTTTATTGACAGGATCTTGCGATTCCTCCAGGTTGGCGTTGACAAGGGGTTGGCTCTTAGTACTCTAAAGGGGCAGGTGTCTGCCTTATCGATATGGTTTCAAAGGCCTTTGGCCACACATTCGCTTGTGAAAACCTTTTTGCAGGGGGTCTTGCATGTAAATCCCCCTATTAGAGCTCCCCTCTGCCCCTGGAATTTAAATCTGGTCTTGTCAGCTTTACAAAAGCAGCCGTTTGAACCTCTGACAGAAATCCCTCTTGTGCTGCTAACCCGAAAGTTGGTTTTCTTGGTGGCTATGGCTTTGGCCAGAAGGGTCTCCGAGCTGGCAGCCTTGTCTTGCAGGGAACCGTACCTGATTCTGCATAAGGACAGAGTGGTTCTGCGGCCTCAACCTTCTTTCCTTCCTAAGGTCATATCCAGTTTTCACTTGAATCAGGACCTAGTCCTACCATCCTTCTTTCCTACTCCCCAGTCCAGAGAGGAAAGACTGCTTCATACTTTGGACGTGGTCCGGGCCATGAGGGTTTATCTCAAGGCTACAGAGAAGATTCGGAAAACAGATGTGCTTTTCGTTCTTCCGGATGGCCCCAAGAAGGGTCAGCCGGCTGCCAAGGTGGATTAAGCAGCTGATTTTTCAGGCCTATGGTCTGAAGCGCGTTCCACCTCCCTTATCAGTTAAAGCCCATTCTACGAGGGCCATGAGTGCCTCTTGGGCGGCACACCATCAGATCTCTATGGCACAGGTTTGCAAAGCGGCAACCTGGTCTTCCGTACATACGTTTACTAAAATTTATAAGTTGGACGTCACAAAAGCTACGGACGCAGCATTTGGGCAGGCGGTCCTTCGGGCAGCAGTATAGAATCCTCTGGCCCGGTTCACGCCCCCTTGTTTTTTCTGTTGGTGGAGCTATTTTTTACCTCCTGATATATTTTCTGTTTGGCTAATTTTGGCCTTACGGTCTCCCTCCCTTCATGGAGCATTGCTTTGGGACATCCCATATGTAATGACTATGCGCTCTGTGTCCCGTGATGTACGATCAAGAAAAAGGGATTTTTAATAACAGCTTACCTGTAAAATCCTTTTCTTGGAGTACATCACGGGACACAGAGCTCCCACCCCTCTTTTTGGGGAACATTGTGTAACCTCAGAGAAATTGCTTGCTACAAAACTAAAGCACTCTCAGTGGGAGGGGGTTATATAGGGAGGAACTTCCTGTGAAGTTGATTACACCAGTGTCCACACCTGAAGGTACCCATATAACCCATATGTAATGACTATGCGCTCTGTGTCCCGTGATGTACTCCAAGAAAAGGATTTTACAGGTAAGCTGTTATTAAAAATCCCTTTTTCTGCCAGCAATGGAAGCCTCAGAATTTTTGAAATGGCACAGAAATGAGGATGTGAGGGTGGTCCAGACCCTGGAAAAGTGTAGACTTCCTCCCCTAGACTCAATGGGCCAGATTCACGACGAGTTACGCCGGCGTATCAGTAGATAGGTCGTCGTAACTCAGAATCTGCCTGGCGTATAATTAAGCGTACCGTTTTCATCGGATATGTCTCCTCGTGTGTACGTGGCCTTAGAGTTTGCAGTGGTGGAGGTTGGGATCAGTTGCACTTACTTACCTCCCCTCAGCTGCCACTGTGCGCCCCCCACGGCAAAATGAAGGGGCGGGGCCCACAGTAGCACAGCCAGAATAGGCGGGCAGGCATCCACACGGTGGTGGAACTGCAGGGCCCAGCCGCAAGTGCGACTGCTGCGATCCTAGGTATTCCTTCACTGTGCTGCACAAATACCGTGTGGCATAAAAAACTGCAACACCCATCAATTTATTCTTTAGGGCCTCTGATAAAAAATAAATATATATATTATATATATTATATATATATATATATATATATATATATATATATATATATATATAGCCGGATTCACGTAGAGCAGTGCATCTTTGTGCGGGCGTAGCGTATCTACTTTACGCTACGTCAGCGCAACGTTGAGAGGCAAGAATGCTATTCACAAAGAATATGCGCTCCACGTTGCGCCGGCATAGCGTAAAGTTGTCGGTGTAAGCCGACGTAAGTCAAAGTAGGTGGAAGTGGGCTGGAAGTAGGAGTGCTATATTATAATGAAGCGTGACCCCATGCAAATGATGGGCTGAGCTTCAAAAAATGAACTGTGCATGCGTCGTCTCTTGGATGCATCCCAGTGCGCATGCTCACAGTTACATCGAAATAGATGCCTAAGTTACGTCGAATCACTGCCTACGACATGAACTTAGCCTACACCAAGCCCTATTCACGTACTACGTAAACGGCGTACGCAACGTAAAATTAGATGGCGTCCATTTCCTGGCCCATACTTTTGCATTACTTGCGCCACCTATATGGGGAATAACTTTACACCGGACGTAAGCCTTACGCAAACCGCGTATATGAAGTGGCCGGGCGCATCATCTACGTTCGTGAATCGGAGTATCTTACTCATTTGCATATTTAAAATGGCAACGCCGAATGTGTCCAGCGTAACTATCCGCCCACGATACGCCGGCGTAGGCAAGTTACGTCGGGCAGAGGAAGCTTATTATTTTGACGTATCTATCGTCCGGAATCGGCGTAAAGATACGACGGCGCTCATTTGGACTTACGTCGGCGTATCTGGAGATACGTCGGCGTAAGTCTTTCGTGAATCCGGTCCATAATGTTTGGGGGTTTTACGTTTTTTTTTTTTGCAAAAGGTTGATTTTTTACATGCAGGAACGAAGTGTCAGAATTGGCCGGGAAGGGAAGTGGTTAAGGGAAAAGAAGGCACTGTCAGTTACATTTTGATGTTATTTTGAGATCTGGAAAGGATAGAGAATCAGCATTGTAGCTGTAGAAGAGGAGTCTAATCTCAGGGACTACGCATGGGAGCACAGAAGGACAAGGATGATTCAAAGGCAGGCAGCATAGTGGTGGTGGAGCAGGACGGGTGATTCAGCCATTCGTTGTCAGAACAAGGCTACAGAATTCTAAGCAAGCTGTCTGCCTACTGCCCCCCAGATATAACAAAATCACCGGGATGTGGTGTGATTGTTATTGCCCCGAGGAAGATGGAGGGGAGTAAAAATAGGCATTTGCACTGCAGTTTTATTGCCAAGCCGCATGTGCAGCAAAATTATGCAATAGGTCACATTTGGCAGGCAATATCATCACCAAACAAAGCCTATTTTGTGCACAGCGGTGCAGCCTTTCAAGGGTTAACACAGGTGCCCATGAGACGACATATCGCTTCTGAGCTGCTTGTCAAAAGCCTCTGAAGAGCGGTCAAACACAAATCACTTTTTCAGAATGACGGTTGCAGGTGTTAAGGATCCCTTACTTTAATTTCCCTATCCTTTTGCATTTGTAGCAGAATCTCTGACCTCTTCCAGTCCAATGAGAACCTCCAAGGCCAAAGATAACTGACATCCTTCAATATGTGGTGGGTTGTGAGGCATAGTGGGTGCTAGGGTGATAAAAGTCATTGGGCGCCAGACACTTCTTGGATGTAAAAGAGGTTTTATTTATTTATTTGACAGTCCTTTTTATATTTTTCAAGGGAAAGAGGGTTAGGACCAGAACACCCTTAAGTAGTTGCAATTTCAATTGGCAGACTCCAAGACTTCACCAGTAGGACAGCTGTACAGAGAAAGACCCCAGAAAGGGGCCACTTCTGCACGTGCAGGTTTGCTGTCCAGAAAGGGGTGCTGCACGTGCAGGTTTGCCGGTAACAGTACTCAAACAGTTCCTAACTTAAAGTAACAGTTCTCTCAGCTGTCTAACAACTTCTCCTTGTAGTTGTTCAGCCCCTTGAGCTCCCGGTCTCTCAATGGATCCTCTTATTCACAACACCCCTGAGCTACTCAAGGATTTTGAGGTAGTATCTCCCTCAGGCGTCACCAGGGCCGATCCTTGGGTCACAGATCCCTGGGAGCAGAAATATTTCTGGCACCCCCACATGGGCATGGTCATCTTACCAACTCCTCCCCTTTACAAATGTTTCTATGGCTACGATTCATCACAGAGATGCTCCCCTAAGAAGTCTTCATTAGTGTCCCCCATCAGATTCCCTCCAGCAGGTGTCCCCCATCAGAGCACCCCCCACCCCCCCACATCAGGTGTCCCCATAGATCAGTACTTGTCCAATAGATCCATGTATCTCGGGCGCGCTGGAAGCAGAAGCAGATTCCAGGGGGCGGGGCATATGTGGCATCTTTGGTAACTTGGAGGGTGGCACTCGGAGAGCATTTCTGGGAGTGCACCGGATGATTGGCAGCAGCTCCAGCCAACCCAGAAGCCTCTCATCACACCGCCTATGGGAAAAGAGCCGACACACGCAGAGGGGGCGGGGCAGACAGGAGACTGCTCCATGCACACCGGACAGTCTGGATTTCGATGACAGCGGGAGGTATGCGCTCTTGTCAGTTGCCAGCGGGGAGAGCAAGGGGGATGGGGAACCGCAGCACCCGCTACATGCGCTCTGCCTCTGGACATAGACAAGGAGGAGGGAGGGGAGCACTTGGAGCTTCAAAGCCCCCACCTCTGCGGCGCCTGGGTGCGGAGCACCCCATGCACCCTGCCTAGGATCGGCCCTGAGCGTCACCCATGCTTCCCTGCTGGGTCCCTAGATTGGCACTTCAGATACCTTCAAGCTTCATCCCTGCTGACCGGGTCACTCCCTAGCTTGACACACAAGGCTGCTCTGCAAGTGTCACCTCTGCTGGTTGGGTCCCTGACTTGATCACCATCACACCCGTTCGGTGAGAATATTGCTCCGTAGACATGTGCACTGCCGAAAAATTTGTTCATTTTCGTTTTCATTTCATTTGTTTTTTAGCGGGTTTTTATTGGGGGGAAATTCTGAATTTTGGAAATTCGAAAGTTCAGAAATTCTGAATTCGGAAATTCATAAGTTTGAAAATTCAAACATTTTTTTGAATTCTGACTTTTAGAATTTCAGATTTTCATATTTTAGAATTGCAGTGTAACTATTAAAAATGTCCATACCTAAACTTCTCCTTGAAACAGAGGGCTCATTTGGGCTTTAACTGGTTGCAGCCCGCCGTATTATAGAATGACGGTCAGGCAGGACCGCTCTTGTTCTGGGAGGGCGTCATATTGCATGGCAATCAGCGGTGCATTGTGTCCTTCGTACAAAGCACATCACCGATCGCAGTAAAGAGCCAATGATGTAGGCTCTTTACTATGTGATCAGCTGTGTTCAATTGACAGCTGATTACATGTAAACAAATGTCAGTTATTGATAACAGGCTTTCCTGTGGTGACCGGGGCATTTATAGTGATATTCAGGGCACTGATGATCAGTGCAGCCCCATCAGTGCAGCATATCAGGGCCCATCAGTGACACCTATCAGTGCCCATCAGTGCAGCATATCAGTGCTGCATATCAGTGCAGTATCATCAGTGCCGGCACTCTTCACAGTGCGTACTCCTAAATTCTGCACTCTGCACACCATGTACTCCTGAACTCTGCACACCATGTACTCCTGAACTCTGCACACCATGTACTCCTGAACTCTGCACACCATGTACTCCTGAACTCTGCACACCACATACTCCTGAACTCTGTACACTGCGTACTCCTGAACGATGCACACTGCATACTCCTGAACGCTGCACACCACATACTCCTGATTCTGCACTCTGCACACCGCCTACTCCCGAACTCTGCACAAAGCATACTCCTGAACTCTGCACACCACATACTCCTAAACTTTGTCTTTTGCACACCACCTACTCCTGAACTCTGCACTCTGTGTACTCCTGAACTCTGCACATCGCATACCCCTGAACTCTGTACACTGTGTACCACCTTCTCCTGAACTCTGCACAAAGCATACTCCCTAACTCTGCATACCACATACTCCTGAACTCTGCACAAAGTGTACTCCTAAACTCTGCCCATCGCGTACTCCTGAACTCTGCACAAAGCATACTTCTGATCTCTGCACACCACCTACTCCTAAACTCTGTATGCTGCACACCGCAACCTCCCGAACTCTGCATTCTGCACACCACATACTCCTGAATTCTGCACAAAGCATACTCCTGAACTTCTGAACTCTGCACAAAGCATGCTCCTGAACTCTGCACACAACCTACACCTATACTCTGTACTCTGCACACCGCATACTCCTGAACTCTGCACACCACATACTCCTGAACTCTGCCCACCATGTACTCCTGAACTCTGCCCACCACGTACTCCTGAACTCTGCACACTGCGTACTACCTACTCCTGAACTCTGCACAAAGCATACTCCTGAACGCTGCACACCACCTACTCCTAAACTCTGTACGCTGCACACCACAAACTCCAGAACTCTGCATTCTGCACACCACATACTCCTGAACTCTGCACAAAGAGTACTCGGGAACTCTGAACACTGCATGCTCTTGACCTCTGAACTCTGCACACCGCCTACTCCTGAACTCTGCACAAAGCCTACTCCTGAACTATGCACACCACATACTCTTAAACTTTGTCTTTTGCACACCACCTACTCCTGAACTCTGCACTCTGTGTACTCCTGAACTCTGCACATCGCATACCCCTGAACTCTGTACGCTGTGTACCACCTATTCCTGAACTCTGCACAAAGCATACTCCTGAACTCTGCATACCACATACTCCTGAACTCTGCACAAAGTGTACTCCTAAACTCTGCCCATTGCGTACCTGAACTCTGCACAAAGCATACTTCTGATCTCTGTACACCACCTACTCCTAAACTCTGTACGTTGCACACCGCAAACTCCCGAACTCTGCATTCTGCACACCACATACTCCTGAATTCTGCACAAAGCATACTCCTGAACTTCTGAACTCTGCACAAAGCATGCTCCTGAACTCTGCACACAACCTACACCTATACTCTGTACTCTGCACACCGCATACTCCTGAACTCTGCACACCACATACTCCTGAACTCTGCCCACCATGTACTCCTGAACTCTGCCCACCACGTACTCCTGAACTCTGCACACTGCGTACTACCTACTCCTGAACTCTGCACAAAGCATACTCCTGAACGCTGCACACCACCTACTCCTAAACTCTGTACGCTGCACACCACAAACTCCAGAACTCTGCATTCTGCACACCACATACTCCTGAACTCTGCACAAAGAGTACTCGGGAACTCTGAACACTGCATGCTCTTGACCTCTGAACTCTGCACACCGCCTACTCCTGAACTCTGCACAAAGCCTACTCCTGAACTATGCACACCACATACTCCTAAACTTTGTCTTTTGCACACCACCTACTCCTGAACTCTGCACTCTGTGTACTCCTGAACTCTGCACATCGCATACCCCTGAACTCTGTACGCTGTGTACCACCTATTCCTGAACTCTGCACAAAGCATACTCCTGAACTCTGCATACCACATACTCCTGAACTCTGCACAAAGTGTACTCCTAAACTCTGCCCATTGCGTACCTGAACTCTGCACAAAGCATACTTCTGATCTCTGTACACCACCTACTCCTAAACTCTGTACGTTGCACACCGCAAACTCCCGAACTCTGCATTCTGCACACCACATACTCCTGAATTCTGCACAAAGCGTACTCCTGAACTTCTGAACTCTGCACAAAGCATACTCCTGAACTCTGCACACAACCTACCACCTACTCCTGAACTCTGCACAAAGCATACTCCTGAACGCTGCACACCACCTACTCCTAAACTCTGTACGCTGCACACCACAAACTCCAGAACTCTGCATTCTGCACACCACATACTCCTGAACTCTGCGCAAAGAGTACTCGTGAACTCTGAACACTGCATGCTCTTGACCTCTGAACTCTGCACACGCCTACTCCTGAACTCTGCACACTGTCTACTCCTGAACTCTGCACAAAGTGTACAATTGACCCTTTGAGGGCAATCATAATGCTGATTCAGCTCGAGATGATGAATTTGACACCCTGTATGACTGCAACTACTCATTCCAAGCAAACATAAGTGATAGTAAAAAGAAGAGGTCCGGGAGCTCACGGAGGAAATTACAAGGAGACAGAAAAGCACAGCAAGAAAGATTTCATAAAAAACAGATCACAAGACCATTAATTAATATATATGTATGGAATATTCTTGGAGAATAAGGATATAATGAACACTTTCGCACTCCATACCAAAAAAGAAAAAGTTTTAGCTGTTAATAGACTTTAAAAAGCTGAATCTGTGGACTTCACCCGCAATGTATAAATGTGTCAACCAACAAGAAATGTGTGTCACTGTCCTCGTACTTGTTCTTACTTCTGTACTTACATCCTGTTTTTATGTTTTTACATCCAAAAGAAGAAAAGAGATGCTGTAAGTGCTTTCTGGGGGGTGACCCAGTCAGAACCTCCGACTGCCTTAATGCAGCTTTCATGTTGGAAATGGCGTCTGCGCAGCGCGTTGCTTTGTTTCATCTCTCCCTGTGAAAACGATGCGCTGTGTGAAATAAAAGCCTTGTTTTGTTGTTGCAGAAGACGCACACTTTACAGACATTAAACATTCACTGGGATGACTCTTCTCGCCGGCTATGCAAGTCTTTCATCTTTCAATCACATCGCAAGAAAGAATTGCTTCCTTCCCCACTAACAACTTATTTATTTCCTTCTATTTACTCATTTATTTAAGTTTATCGCGTGTCTCTTGATTTATGATGAACTAAAATATAAAATTAGGACAAAAAAAAGTAGGAGGATTTGGCTGCCCAATGACCGGGCCATTTTTTGCGATTCGGCACTGCGTCGCGTTAACTGACAATTGTAACATTGTACCCAAACAAAATTTACATATTTTTTCCCCACAAATAGAGCTTTCTTTTGGTGGTATTTGATCACCTCTGCGGTTTATATTTTTGAGCTATAAACAAAAAAAAGAGCGACAATTAACCCCTTCCATACAGGGCATTTTCACCCCCTTCCTGCCCAGACCAATTTTTAGTTTTCAGCGCTGTTGCACTTTGAATGACAATTGCGCGGTCAGGCAACACTGTACCCAAATTAAATCATTATGTTTTTTTCCCCACACAAATAGAGCTTTCGTTTGGTGGTATTTGATCATCTCTGCGGTTTTTATTTTTTGCGCTATAAACAAAAGAAGAGCGACAATTTAAAAAAAAACACAATATTTTTTCCTTTTTATTTAATACATCTCACAATATTTTTTTTTAAAAAAACTTTTTTTCCCCTCAGTTTAGACCGATACGTATTCTACGTATTTTTGGTAAAAAAAAAAACGCAATAATCGTATATTGATTGGTTTGCACAAAAGTTATAGTGTCTACATAATAGGTGATAGATTTATGCACCGTCCAGTCTCATCGGCGAGGGGATCACCATGACGTGATTCCCCTATGGGCTGGAAAGGAAGGGGTTAAAAAAAAAATATTTTTTTTTTACTTTTTGTTGTAATAAATATGCCCAAAAAATATACATATAAAAAATAAAGTTTAGGCCGATACATATTCTTCTACATGTTTTTGGTAAAGAAAATCGCAATAAGCGTATATTGATTGGTTTTCGCAAAAGTTATAGGGCCAGATTCACAGAGCCGTAACTCCTGTCTAACTGTTGTTAGACTGGAGCACTTTCTAATTACGCACGTTTTTTCACTAGTTTGAATCCTCAAACCATGAAAAGACGGCTTTGCGCTTTAATCCGACTGGCTTACGTGTTCGTACGCCTTCGGATCTACGCTGCAATAAAATTGCGGCCGCTGGGTGGACTTCCCGTCGTTTTCGGCGGTATGCAAATTAGCTTTTGCCGTCGATCCCAGAAATTACGATCTTCAATCGCAATCTCTTCCGGCACCGTTAGTCATCTTTTTTTACGTAACACTATACCAGCTTTTAGCTGGTCTAATATTAGACAGCCCATGTTAAGTATGGCCGTCGTTCCCGCGTCGAATTTCAACGTTTTCTGACGTCTTTTATTATTTTTTACGTAAGTCGTTCGGGAATAGAAATGTCCGTAAACGACGCTACTCAAAAAAAAAAATGACGTAACGACGTTATTTCGCGCAATGCACGGCGGGAAATTTCTGAACGGAGCATGCGCAGTTCGATCGCCGCGGGGACGCGTCTAATTTAAATGCTTCACGCCCCCTAATCGCGTATTTCGATTACGCGGCGAGAAATAGACTACGCCGCCGTATCGTACGGGCAAAAATCTACCAGAATTCATTGTAGAGCCTGGTAAAATACGGCTGCGTAGCGTATCTCGGATACGCTGCGCAAATGTACGTGTACCTGAATCTGGCCCATACAGTAGTGTCTACAAAATAGGGGGTAGTTTTATGGTGTTTTTATAATATATATATGTGTGTGTTCCAGTGGCGGCTGGTACTTAAATTTTTTGGGGGGGTGCCAAAAAAAAACAACAATTGCAGCCTCACTGGGCCCATCAATTTTATCACCACTGTGCCATCAAATGCAGCCACTGTGCTATCAATTGTCACCACTGTGTTATGCCAAATGCAACCACTGTGCCATGCCATCAAATGCAGCCACTGTGCCATCAAACGCAGCCACTGTGCCATGCCATCAAATGCAGCCACTGTGCCATCAAACGCAGCCACTGTGCCATGCCATCAAATGCAGCCACTGTGCTATCAATTGTCACCACTGTGCAATGCCATCAATTGTTACTACTGTGCCACCAATTGTCACCACTGTGCCCATCAATTGTCACTGTCCAAACATCCATCCACCTCGGAGCTTTATATTATAACCTGCTGGGACTTGTAGTTCTCCATCGTCTCCTGGGGCTCAGGTGCATGCAATCCACCATCTGGTGGATTGCATGCACCTGAGCCCCAGGAGATGATGGAGAACTACAAGTCCCAGCAGGTTATACATACAATAAGGCTCTGAGTTGAATGGGTGTGGATTGCATGCACCTGAGCCCCAGGAGACGATGGAGAACTACAAGTCCCAGCAGGTTATAATATAAGGCTCCGAGGTGGATGGGTGTCCAGACATCCATCCACCTCGGAAACTTATATTATAACCTGCTGGGACTTGTAGTTCTACATCGTCTTCTGGGGATCAGTTGCATGCAATCCACCATCTTTGTCCAGTTTTTCTATCACTGCTGGGACTTGTAGTTCTACATCTTCTCCTGGTGCTCAGGTGCATGCAATCCACCATCTATGAGACTACAAGTCCCAGCAGTGATGTACATGTAGAATAACAAGCAGAGGGGAATGTACATGTTACATGTACATTCCACTCTCTGCTCCTCTGCTCATTATTCTTATGTGCCGCCGAAATAGTGGCCGCCCCCCCCCCCCCCCCCCCTCATTAACTAAATGTCTTTTACAGTAAAAGCGGGGGGTGGGGGGGGGTGACGACCATTATTTTGGCAGCACATAAGAATAATAAGCAGAGGAGCCATGATTCAGTCAGGAAGCGAGGAGGGGGGGGGGGGCTGGGGGATCGTGGCAGCTACTATTTCTGCACTCAGATAACAGGCACAGGAGAGGAGGGAGGAGGATGCATAGTTGCATACCTTAATGTCCTGGGAGTCGGGACCACACGGGCGCTGAGCTGCAGCGTGTTCCGACGTCACTTCCTGTACATCGAGTGACGTCGGATCCCTATAGCGTGTGCACCCGCTCGGCCATAGTAAAGTCCATCTCCCGGAAGTTTGTGGCGGGATGGAGAGCGCCACAAAGGCATTTTAGACATAAATGTGACTGGCATTGAAGGGGTTAACACTAGGGGGTGAGAAAGGGGTTAAATGTATTGCCTGGGTGTGTTCTAACTGTGTGGGGGGAGGGGGGTGACTGGGGGAGGTGACCGATGCTGTCTCCCTATGTACAAGGGAAACAGCATCTGTCTCCTTTCCCTGACAGGACGTGGAGCTCTGTGTTTACACACACAGCTCCACGTCCCTGCTCTGTCACCGCCGATCGCGTGTACCTGACGGACATCGCGGCCGCCGGGTACACGCATCGAATCCTCGGTGATGCGTCGGGACCGTTTTTTCCAGCCGTGCGCCACAGGGTGGCGCGCGCGGGGAATTACAAATACATCACGTCCAAAGACGTGACCCCGGCGCCTCAGGTCCGCGCTGTTGACGTATTCTGTCAATAGCGCGGACCTCTAGTGGTTAAATCCACCCACACAGGGTTGGATTTAAAATGTGCCACTTCACACATAGTATACCTCATCACCTGCCCTTGTGGAAAACAGTACGTTGGTGGCACCATACAGAGCTTTTCCACAAGGGTAGGTAAACATATCGCCAAGATTAATAAAGGATACACCAAACACACTGTGCCCAGACATTACACAACAAAAAGCTTGAAGGTACTAGCTTCCAAATTATAGACAAGTTTGTTCCCCACTGGAGAGGCGAACCCAGTACAAGAGGGGTGTCTAAATTGGAAGTCTATTGGATTTATCTACTCAAAAGTTACGTGCCATACGGGTTAAACGTAGAATGGGATGTAAATGCCTTTATAAATCAGTCTTGAGGGGGGTACATAATAGAATGTTTCATATATAGACATTGTTTTGGGACTCCAATGTAATGATCTATGCATTTATACCCCTGATGTATTCTGAAATTTTTTCTGTATAACTTACATAGAAGTATACATCATATTTTCTGATTTTCTTTTATCTAGATGGGTTATAATGCAATATTTGTTTTTTTCCTACCCCCATGAGACTAAGGGAATCTTTCTTTGCCAATCGTTTTTTCCCAAAAGGGAATTTTTAAGGACTTATCTAACATCATAACGATTTCTGTGTGAGTTGGATTTTTCCTTTTCCCCCCCCTCCTCCCCTTCACTGGAGGTTAAGTGTCCCAGGATGCCTTCCCCTTTCTTCCTTTTTGGTGGTAGAGCACACCCTTACTGGCAATAGGACTATATAGTACAAGCTGGCTTCCGCACCATGTGATGTACAGCCAGACGCGCCGTGGAACGCTCCGTGGAGCGCTCCGTAGCGTAAGACTGATGACGTCACGCGTCATGTCGGCTACACATACGGGAAGTGCCCACCCTCGTTCTGACGGACCGTGGAGCGCACCGTGGAACGCAACGCAACGCCACGTCGGTCACGCACAGGAAACATCCAACTCTCCTTTCGGAAGAGATTGGAGCGCACAGTTATGTACATTGTTGACGTCATACGTCGTGCTGACTGTGCGAACCGATGCGGCCTGCCTATTGGGACATTGAGTGCCCGACAACTCCCACCCCCATCTGAGATAGGATGGCCATAACACCAATGCGATGATGGTGACACATAACGGAAGTCCCCGCCCTAATACTTCCGGCCTCTGAAACGCACAATGGCGACAGGTAGATGTATCCTGACACGCACGCCAAAGCAGGCATGATGAGGAATCCAGGGGGTCTCATGGAGGAGGAGCCAACAGATATAAATGCAGGTGAGCGGTAAGTCTTTGCCAGATACCCCAGTTGAAGTCTATTTTAGACGAAACCGGTCGGGTTGCTGACTTGCTGAAAGTCCCCACTGCATTTTTGGAAAACACTCTTGTCCACCCATCAAGGGGGAAAGTTGCTGCTGTTTTTTCTACAAATTAATTGTTTTCACGTGTGGTTTTGCAGTTTTAATTTATTTCTATTTTTATGTGGTTCCTATCACAAGTGTGTGATGTTTTGGAATTTTTTATTAAATTAAGCATTTTTACACTATGAGGAGGTATTTTTTCTTTATTTTTCCTTCCTGCGTTTGAGAGCTACTGGGCACCATCACAGTGCGAACCCCTAAATCGACACACCCTGTGGACATCGATACATTTTGGGAACCATTTCTACTTGGGACTACAATCTCGAGGACAACCGGATTAGACAATCGGTCTACACTAGCTCGTAAGACCCCCCGCCGCATGGTGAGTTGAGGGTCCACCTGATCCGGTAAGGGTACCCATCTATTTCTATATGTCCATAGTGTGAAGACTACGTCTTGAAAAATACATATCGCACCCAAGCTGGTTAACAAGAAAGGATTTATGTGTCACACCTATTAGGTGTCAGGACTGAAGTTCTGTGGGACTGATTGTCCCTTTTTATTCCACAGTGGACTTTGTGCTGTTATGTGCTCTCATATCGCATGATCTTATGACACATTTATATCATCTTGTTGGATAAGTTTGAGTACTACTAGATGATATCTTCATATAGTCACGTATAAGGAAGAGTTTTTGATAATTTTTCCCTTTTACTTTTGTGGTAGTAGGCTTCATACACCTACTTTTTGATTACACTGAGAGGATCCTATTTAGAATCCCTATGTTAGCGCTACACTTTCTTCCATCACCAACAAACACGAGGTAAATCAGTCACAGCTCAAGGAACACCTAGCCACCTCTGGAGGAACCCTGGTTGAGAATGGCTGTGTTAGAGGGTCTGTTAGATGTTCGGCGCCCCCACCTCTGCAGGTGCCTGGGTGCAATGCACCCTGTGCAACCTGCCTAGGATCGGCCCTGCAGTCAGCTGCAACCCCTATGGGGGTAGTCGCCATCAGGGGGGTACAGGCATTACTAGGGCCGATCCTAGGGTCAAGCCCCATACACACGACCGAGCTTCTCGGCAGAATCCAGCGAGAAGCTCGCTGGGCGACATATTCTGCCGAGGTTCTCGATCGTGTGTACACTTCTGACGAGCGTCCTGTCGGGAAACTTTAGAGCCAAAAAAGAGAGCACGCTCTCTTTTTCCTCATTGTTCAATGAGGACTTTGGCTCGACGAGCTTTTCTGACCGCTTATCGGGAACCTCGTCAGGCGGAACGATGGGTTTAGCCCGACGAGGTTCTCGGACGTGTGTACGCGGCCTCACAGACGCCTGGGTGCAGAAATATTTCTGGCACCCCCCCACATGGGCGTGGTCATCTTTACTAACTCATCCCCTTTACAAATGTTTCTATGGCTACGACTCAAACACAGAGATGCTCCCCTAAGAAGTCTTCATTAGGGTCCCCCATCAGAGCCCCCCCCCAGCAGGTGTCCCCATCAGAAACCCCCACAACAGGTTTCCCCACAGATCAGTACTTGTCCAATAGATCCCTTGGGCACGCTGAGAGAAGAAGCACATTACAGGGGGGTGGGGCATATGTGGCATCATTGGTCACCTGGAGGGTGGCACTCGGAGAGCATTTCTGGGAGTGTACGGGATGATTGGTAGCAGCTCCGGCCATCCCAGAAGCCTCTCATCACACCACCTATGGGAGAAGAGCCGACACACACAGAGGGGGTGGGGCAAACAGGAGACTGCTCCATGCGCATGGGCAACTGCAGCTTTGTCTACATGCACTCCGCCTCTGGACACAGACAAGGAGGAGGTAGGGGAGCACCTTTGAGCTTCGATGCCCCCACCTCTGCAGGGGAGAGGAGAAAACGTTAATTTCTGTAGCCCCCCCCCCCCTCATGTCACGGCAAGAGGAGAGAAAACACTTTCACTTTGCGACTGGAGGAAGAGGTGAGTGAGATGCCAGTGTCATTTTCGACAACTCCAGCCCCCCCAGTTTTCAATTTGCAGCAGGCTCCCCCCATTCTCAATTCGCCTCCAGCTCCCCCCGCCGGTTCTCAATTCGCGGCAGCACCCCCTCTCCTGGCTTTCAATTTGTGGGAGCATCCCCCCTGTTCTCTGCTCCAGGGGCCCATGCCTGAAGCTGTGTGAGGGGCCCCAAAATTTCTAATGGCTGCCCTTGCTACATCACTTTTAAGGGTCTGAAGGACGTCTTCACTAATTTGCTGGGACTATCATTTTGGTCGAGATAATGTATTTTTTCTGCAGATCGGTCAAAGCTTGGGGCACTTGATTCATTCATCGCTTGGCATTGATGCACATATTCAGTATGAGTTGGTAATACTTGTCTTATAGCAGTCAATGCCACTTAAATACAATAACCAATGCAGAGAGCTTGTGGGGCTGATCGTTCCAGATGAGAGCTTTTAGACATAATGTCAAGTCTCAGAAGCAAACATTATATTTTATTGTTATTTCAGTGTTCAACTCCCTCTGTGGTGGAGGAAATCTTCCCCGCTCCCGATCCAAAATGCCTTGGTCTTAATAAGATACGGCATAATCTGTGAACAGATGGAAGCAGCAATGTAATGCAGTGAGACTGTTCATGATGCAGATATAGTATGGTAAATTTAGCAAGTGGGCGGGTGCTCCTCTATCGCTTGTTCCCCCCGGGGGCTATGTTGCCCTAGCAGTGACACCTTCATGTTGTCTGGAATAAATGTATACATTAATGCATGTTTCATATTCATTGTGTTATATTCAAGGGGTATAGATTGCTTTGATGTGTTTAGAACCAAATGCGGTTTCTATCATAAACTCATTTTATGCTAGAGAGAGCATTTTCTACAACAGAGAGAACATATTCATGAGTCTAAGATAAAGAGATGTTCTCATTAAAGGACTGTTAAACCCAAGAATGCAAATATGTTGCAGCATATCAGTCTTTGGACATGGTGACTGCATTGGTTTTCTTTTTTAGGTGTAGCACTGATTAGGCTGATAGGCCGATTTTATTTAGCTTCACTGTACACAGTGGAGCAGGGGTTGATTGCTGTGTTTCACAGTCTGCTGTTTTGAAACTTCTTCTGAATGTTTCTAGAAGCATAGTAGGAAGGAGAGCAGAACAGGCAGCCTGAAAAAAAAATGGGATTCTAGCCAGTATCTGGGAAGGTGTGCCCAGTAGGTGGGGAGAGAGCCCATAAGTAGTCTGAGGCCTGAGTAGAAGCAGAGTTCCTGGGTCCTGTCCTGCTGGAAGAGTCCCCTATGCAAGGGCTCTGCCCCTGTGGCAGAAGTCTGGGAGGAAGCCAGCCTGAAGGCAAGAGATGTCACCTAAACACCATGGGTCTCCAAAATTGTGTCTAAAGCTTTATTCAGCGATCACATCGTTACAGCAAACAGCAACATTTTGGAGCCACATCTGCGCTAAGACTCTGTAAGGCTCCTACCAACCTGAAATCTCTTCACAAATCCCCAAATCCCGATCTCGGAATGCACACATTCTTCAAAGACTCACAAAAGCTTAGCAAGGCCTTAGAAAGGAAAATCCAAGTAAAGCTTCAACTTCTCAGCTTTCTCATTGACATCCAGAAATTAAGAAGCTCTATAGCTTATCCAGATTGGAGATTAAGGCGCAGCTTTGGGCACCTTCAGCTGTCCAGATGCAGGGAAGCTGCAGGTTCCAGGATGCACTGCCAGTCAGATGGAGTTGGCTCTGAATGCTGACAAGAAGGGGGGAATTGGGTGGACTTCCATACAGTGGAAGAAAGAAAATTCTATATGACAGATAAGTAGCGTGGCACATAATTTATTTTTGTGAATGGTTGCATTGTGTTGCCTCCCTGTGACAGCAGCAGAAAAAGAAAAGAAATGCCTAAATATCAGTGTCTGTCCTCACCAGTGTTGATAAATTACTGGTTGTAAAAATGTACATGATTATTTTTGGCACTTAGTTCCAGTTGCTGAGTTTGCATCAAGTTTATATTTGGCACCAATATCTATCTATCTATCTATCTATCTATCTATCTATCTATCTATCTATCTATCTATCTATCTATCTATCTATCTATCTATCTATCTGTCTGTCTGTCTGTCTGTCTGTCTGTCTGTCTGTCTGTCTGTCTGTCTGTCTGTCTGTCTGTCTGTCTGTCTGTCTGTCTATCTATCGTACAAACCAAAAGTTTGGACACAACTTATCATTCCAAGAGTTTTCTTTATTTTCATGACTATGAAAATTGTAGAGTCACACTGAAGGCATCAAAACTATGAATTAACACATGTGGAATTATATACATAAGGAAAAAGTGTGAAACAACTGAAAATATATCATATTCTAGGTTCTTCAAAGTAGCCACCTTTTGCAGGAGACACATCTCTAGAAGAACTGATGAATGAATGAATGAATGAATGAAAACTTATATAGCGCGGCACATGCGAACTGAATCGCCTCTGGGCGCTTGTTGTTCCTGTCTCCTTTGATATCAAAAGAGAAAAGTCTTGACCTTTTTCCTAAATGCTAGGTGGTTCTCCTCCAACCGAATGCTGGTTGGTAAAGCGTTCCATAGTCTGGGACCCTGGATCGCAAATCTTCTTTCTCCTTTGGACTTGAAGTTGGCTTTCGGAACCTGGAGCAGGTTCTGATTCGTGGATCGCAAAACGCGATTTGGATTATGCGCTTTTATTAATTCGCATAAGTAAAGGGGGGCATTCTCATGGACACATCTATGCGTAAGACAGAGAGCTTTAAAAGCGATTCTGTCTTTAACTGGCAGCCAATGAAGGGCTCTCAGTGAAGGTGAGGTAGATTCCCAGGGTTTTTTCCCAGTCACAAGTCTGGCGGCCGTATTCTGAACGACTTGCAGACGAGCGATTTGGTAATTGGGGAGACCGAGGTAAAGGGCATTTGCATAATCCAACCTGGAGTTTACAACTGCTCCCACCACGACCGCTAAATCTTCTTTAGGGATGAACGGAGTGAGTCTGCGTAGTAGGCGCAGTAGATGGTGAGATCCGCTGACCACTGACCCTATTTGTGCGTCCATTGTCATAAAGGAGTCAAAAATGACCCCTAGGCTTTTGACTTTGGCGCTAGGGGTGATGAGCTTGCCCAAAATAGGCGGGGGGGTCCACGCTGTTGAGGGTTGATTCCTTCGCTTGGCGTGAAACAGAAGAAGTTCTGTTTTCGCTCCATTGAGTTTAAGATAACTCTTTGTCATCCAGTCCTCTATCAAAGAGAGGCATGTCTCTAGATTGAGGTGGTGATCCTGTCTATTGCAGATGCGGAAATACAGTTGCGTGTCATCTGCATAAGAGTGATAAAGCAGATTTTGGCTGCTAATAATCTCAAAAAGAGGACGAAGGTAGATGTTGAATAGCACTGGTGACAGAGGCGATCCTTGAGGGACTCCGCATGTTACTGTGCGTTTTTCAGACGTAAAAGGTCCTAGATTCACTGTTTGCGATCGGTTTTCCAAAAAAGAGGAGAACCAAGATAAATCGCCTTCTGCGACCCTGGCTACTTCAGAAAGCCGAGTCAGTAACAGATTGTGGTCTACAGTGTCAAAAGCTGCACTTAGGTCCAACAGAACCAGGAGACAAGATTCTCCTTCGTCTGCGGCCTTGAGAACATCGTCCCATACTTTCAGTAATGCTGTTTCCGTCCCATGTCCGGGACGGAAGCCTGATTGCAATGGATCAAGTAGCTTGTGGGTATCTAGATGCAGTTGCAGCTGTTGTACCACTACTTTTTCCATTATCTTAGAGAATACGTTGAGGCTTGTTATGGGACGGCGGTGGAGTGGGTCCTTGGGGTCCAGGGAGGGTTTCTTCAGGATGGGTTGGATTACACCCTCTTTCAACTGTGAGGGCACTATGCCTTCCAAGAAAGACTGGTTGATAAGCTGCGTGATGGGAGGAGCCAGGATGTCGGCGCATTCCTTCAGCAGTTTTGTGGGGATAATGTCATTTGGTGCTGCGCCATTGCGCAGAGTACAAATGACATTCTTAGTGGACTCGATGGAGATGGGTTCCAGGGTGAACTTACCTGATATCGGAGAATTACTATGGGTGCTGTGTGAGAGGCTACAGGGGGGGCTGAGGGGAGAAAAATTTTGCTGAATGCTTTCACGGATTGCCTCGATTTTATTAACGAAATAATCCGATAGCTCATTGCAAAATTCTTGTGTGTCCGAACTGGGGGCTTCAATGCATCCTGGTTTCATGGTCTGGGTGACCATCTTGAAGAGTTCGCGGGGGCGGTTTTGGGCACCGTTGATAGCCTCCGAAAAATAATTCTTCTTGGCTTGGAAAATTCCTTTGTGGTATTTTCTTGTGGTCGCCTTGTAGATGGATAGGTTTAGCTCAGAAGAACATCTTTTCCAGGCAGATTCTGCCCTTCTGCGTTCTTGCTTCAGTAACGACAGCTGGTTGTTAAACCAGCTGCGGTTGTTTTTCCGAATGCGGGTTATTCGTTTCGGCGCTACCAAGTCGGCTGACTGTAGCATGGCCGAGTTTATGGCTTTCAATGTTTCAACGGCCGTTTGCTGCGGCTGGGTTGTTTCTATTTTTTTCCTTAAAGTCGTTTTGAAGAGTTCCGAGTGGAGCTTCTTCTGACATCTAGTCCAGTGTGTTGCCACTGGATTCGATGTTTTTGTTGCGGGGGGGATGGTGGAAATATTGAATATAATTGCCTGGTGGTCTGTCCATGGCAATTTTTCATTTTTCCTAATTTTTATTTCCAGAGCTTGTCTGAAAATAAGATCGAGTGTGTGACCTGAAGCATGTGTAGGCCCACATACTAGTTGCTGCAATCCTAATCCTTCCAGGTGGTCAATACAGGCGTCGGCAATGGGGTCTTGTGATAAGAGGAGACTGTGTGAATCCGGCCTTCATGGTAGAATATCTGCTAGGGAACCACTGCTAAAGAAAAGCAACAAGCAGAAGAGACTTGTTTGGGCTAAAGAACACAAGGAATGGACATTAGACCAGTGGAAATCTGTGCTTTGGTCTGATGAGTCCAAATTTGAGATCTTTGGTTACAACCACCGTGTCTTTGTGCGACGCAGAAAAGGTGAACGGATGGACTCTACATGCCTGGTTCCCACTGTAAAGCATGGAGGAGGAGGTGTGATGGTGTGGGGGTGCTTTGCTGGTGACACTGTTGGGGATTTATTCAAAATTGAAGGCATACTGAACCAGCATGGCTACCACAGCATCTTGCAGCGGCATGCTATTCCATCCGGTTTGCGTTTAGTTGGACCATTATTTATTTTTCAACAGGAGAATGACCCCAAACACACCTCCAGGCTATGTAGGGGCTATTTGACCAAGAAGGAGAGTGATGGGGTGCTGCTCCAGATGACCTGGCCTCCACAGTCACCGGACCTGAACCCAATCGAGATGGTTTGGGGTGAGCTGGACCGCAGAGTGAAGGCAAAAGAGCCAACAAGTGCTAAGCATCTCTGGGAACTCCTTCAAGACTGTTGGAAGACCATTTCAGGTGACTACCTCTTGAAGCTCATCAAGAGAATGCCAAGAGTGTGCAAAGCAGTAATCAATGCAAAAGGTGACTACTTTGAAGAACCTAGAATATGACATATTTTCAGTTGTTTCACACTTTTTTCTTATGTATATAATTCCACATGTGTTAATTCATAGTTTTGATGCCTTCAGTGTGACTCTTTAATTTTCATAGTCATGAAAATAAAGAAAACTCTTGGAATGAGAAGTGTATCCAAACTTTGGTCTGTACTGTATATATATATATATATATATATATATATATATATATATATATATATATATATATATATAAGAAGGCCAGTATGGTGGCCTGAGTTTATGGGAGGAGCCCGGAGGGTATTTAAGCAGTCAACTCACACATGCTGTTTGTCAGTTCAGTGTGCAGTACTACACGTCACTGGGCCCACTCTTCCCAGCTCACCTCATGTCCGTGAGTCTGCGCATTCAATCGCATTCGACATCGCAATCGCTTTGTGGCTTCTCCCTTCATGGTCTTCGCCGGCGGTTCCTGCTTACTGTCGCAGGTAGGATTCAAACCTTTTCGTATCTTGTGCAATCTTGCAAATCCTGCATCTCTTTTGGAAAAAAAATCTGCCTCTGAGTTATTGTTGCTCATGTTCCAACATCATTTGGCTCAGGCGTAGTACATTTGTAACTTCCTTCTGCCAAACATACGATTTATTTGTAAATCCATTTGGAGATTAGCATGTGTTTGTATGGGTTCTTTGGCAGATTGAGGTGGTAATTGGACTCACATGGTGCCTTGTCTGCACTTGATTAGCCTGGGGGGATGGGTGGTTGGTAGGTGTTCGGTTTCAAAGCAAGGGGTAGCATACACTCTACAACCAAATCGTATCAGATTCGTTCAATACTCATTACTACCGATTCGTATCGAATTTGTTTCATGCATTTTTACAACCGTTTTGTATCACATACATTGCATGCTTTCTACCGTTGTCATTCATTGTTCCCCCATGCCGTGTGTTTTTAGTTCCCGCAGCGGAACTTACGAATTGTTTGTACACGGTTCTTCTCTCTCATTTATTTACCAAAGTTATTGCCTGTGCGTCATGCATGGCGCCACACCACACTCTTCGTATGTGTTGCACATCCACTCCAGTCCAAAGCAAACCCAGTCGCACGTTCACTGTCCCAGGTAGGATTCGTTAGCTTGTTTGTCACGTCAAATTTGTGGCCACTCATGGTGTCACCCGTACCATATGTTTGGTTCCCGCAGTGGAGCTTACAAAGCATTGATACGCATTTCTCGTGTTCTATTTTCTACACCAAACCTCATTGTTTTGCCCCATGCACGGCATCACGCTACACCTTCCCGACATGTTTCACTCCAGCCACAGTCCGCCGCAAACTCACTTGCATGGCCCACTGTCGCAAGTAAGATTTGTTATTACATTCTTTATGTCCTATCAATTTGCTACCATTTGTTGTCTCCCATATCGTTCATTAGTGGCCCCTACGGAACCACGATTCAAACAGGCGTTGTCCTTCTACCTTATACTGCTTGCTTAAGGTACAAACAAACCAGGTGTTTCTATCCTTTCTCAGTAACCCAATTCTTATTGATTGAGACCTTGCAACCATGCAAATCATCTCAGCAGCCTGACACCCTTGTTAAGACCCTTGCAACACATGACCCTTACAAAACGCAAAATAAATAAATAAATAAATATAAAAACGCAAAAAAAAAAAAAAAATGCAAAAATAAAATAAACCTTTGCCACCTCGCAATCTCAGCCCCTCGGCAACCTGACACCTGTTGAGACCATTTGCAACCACGCAAATCGTCTCAGCAGCCTGACACCCTTGTTGAGACCCTTGCAAACGCAATATCGTCTCAGCAGCCCTCACACTCATTGAGATCCTTGCAACCACGCAAAATCAGCAGCCTGACACCCTTGTTAGACACTTGCAACACATGACCTTTACAAGATGCAAAATAAAATAAAAAATAAATATAAAAACGCAAAAAAAAAAAAAAAAAACATTTGTCACCACGCAATCTCAGCCCCTCGGCAACCTGACACCTGTTGAGACAGTTGCAACCACGCAAAATCGTCTCAGCAGCCTGACACCCTTGTTGAGACCCTTGCAAACGCAATATCGTCTCAGCAGCCCTCACACTCATTGACATCCTTGCAACCACTCGTATATCGTCTCAGCAGCCTGACACCTTTAAGACCCTTGCAACACATGACCCTTACAAAAGGCAAAAAAAATAAAATATATATATATATAAAAACGCAAAAAAAAAAAAAAGGAAAATTAAACATTAAAGTGCAAAATAAATAAATAATTTTTTTTGCCACCACACAATCTCGGCCCAGCAACCTGACACCTGTTTATACATTGCAACCAAGCAAAATCGTCTCAGCAGCCTGACACCCTTGTTGAGACCCTTGCAAACGCAATACCGTCTCAGCAGACCCACACTCATCGAGACCCTTGAAACCACACAAAATCATCTCAGCAGCCTGACACCCTTGTTAAGACCCTTGCAAAAACGCAAAGAAAAATATATATATAAAAAAAAACGCAAAAAAAAATAAAAAAAACGTTGCCACCGCGCAATCTCGGCCCAGCAACCTGACACCTGTTGAGACCATTGCAACCACGCAAAATCATCTCAGCAGCCCTACATTCATCAAGGCCCTTGCAACCACGCAAAACCGTCTCAGCAGCTTGACACCCTTGTTGAGATCCTTGCAAACGCAATACCATCTCAGCAGCCCCACATTCATCAAGGCCCTTGCAACCACGCAATACCGTCTCGGCAGCCTCACACCATTGTTGAGACCCTTGCAAACGCAATACCGTCTCAGCAGCCCCACATTCATCAAGGCCCTTGCAACCACGCAATACCGTCTCGGCAGCCTCACACCATTGTTGAGACCCTTGCAAACGCAATACCGTCTCAGCAGTCCCACACTCATCGAGAGCCTTGCAACCACGCAATACCGTCTCGAGAAACCTCCCATTCATCAAAGACCTTTGTGACCACACAGTCTCGCCCCAGCAACATGGCATTCATTGAGACCCTTGCAGCCAGAAAAATGGGTGTTTTTCAGCCACTCCTGATCTCTCCTCTATGTTATCTTACCAGTACGTCTACACAGGATCCCCAATCACTCCTCTATGTTATCTTATCAGTACATGTACACAGGATCATTTATAGTAATTTCTAGGCAGTTGAGTTCAGAAACCTTCTCGGAAAAAAAAAAAATTGGGTTCAGACGGCATTCGAAATGCCGATGCCTGTAACAGCTTGTAAACACAGCCACATGTGGTAACTCATGTTTACCAGCGTTTCATTTACAGTCGTTTTTATAAAAAAAAAAAAAAAAGGGGGGAATATTGTCTCAGCAACTTGACACTCATTTGAGACCCTTGCAAAATGTAATATTATCTCAGCTACCTCACACTCGTCTAGACCTTTGCAACCACACAATCTTGTCTCAGCAACCTAACGCCCGTTCAGACCTTTGCAGCCATACAAAGTCGTCTTAGCAAACTGACACTCATTTGACACCATTGCAAACGCAATATCGTCTCAGCAACCTGACACCCGTTCAGACCTTTGCAGCCATACATAGTCATCTCAGCAGCCCGACACTCACTTGAGACCATTGCAAACGCAACATCGTCTCAGCAACCCCTCACTTGTTGAGACCCGTGCAACCACACAAGGCCATCTCAAAACAAACCTCATAATCATCGAGACCTTTGCAACCACGCAATATCGTCTCAGCAAACCAGACTGAGACCCTTGCAACCATACAATATTGTCTGCAGCAGTATAAAACACTTTGCAGCACGCACCTACGTGCAAACCCGAATACAAACTAAACTTGCAAACACACCTCAGTGACAATCAGCCAAACAAACACACAGTGGCACCCAGTTGGCCATTCATCTTTAGTGGCACGCGGGCCACTCATCTTTTCCCTGTCTTTTTCCCTGCAGTTAGTTCAGGTTTCCATCCAGCACCAGCGAGTGCACGTTGGTCTGCGAGTGCACGTTGGTCTGCGAGTGCACGTTGGTCTGCGAGTGCACGTTGGTCAGCGAGTGCACGTTGGTCAGCGAGTGCACGTTGGTCAGCGGGTGCACGTTGGTCAGCGGGTGCACGTTGGTCAGCGAGGGCACGTTGGTCAGCGAGTGCACGTTGGTCAGCGAGTGCACGTTGGTCAGTGAGTGCACGTATATCATCTTGTTGAGCACCTGTGTATTGTCTTGATTTTCTCACACCAATGCAAGATCCAGTCCAAGTTCTTAAACTAGACCAAGCATCAGTAGCAGACTTAGCTATGTGGGACAACTTCCCCACCTGATAGAACAGCATTTCAATCTTCATCCCGGCAGTGTCAGCCGAGCCACCACTGGTTCTCCAAACCTTGGCCCCCAGAAATTCTCTTAAATTTCTGCTTCACCCAGTCTTCATCACGTCTCGTGCTGTACCCCATTGTGGCAGCTGCCCAGGTTTGGGGCCACACTTGAACTGGACAGACAGTGTTCTTCACCACAGACAATCAGGCCACAGCCGACTTCATCAATTAAGGTAGATCAAGCCTCTCCCCATCACGTCCTTCCTGCGCAGGCTCGCGCAGCTGTCACTCTGTCACCAGTTTAATATCTTCTGTAGTCATATTCCAGGCAAATGCAAAATCGCAGCTGATGCTCTGTCCCATTCTAACCTTATTTGTTTTTCCAGCAAGAGCCTGGAGCTGACCCAATAACCATCCTTGTCCCACCCTGGTCATTGCTGACGATGGACTGAAGTAGCATCTCACCAACTCAACCCAGCTTATTAACCACTCCTTGGCACGCAACACACTGAAGGCCTAATACACTGCTTGGAATACTAACTGCTAATTTTTGGCCACTTGCCTCGGAGCAGCAATAGGCAACGTTAGACACGTCCTAGCCTTCATATCGTATTGCCACACGCAGCTGACCCTTTCTCACAATACTATCACGCCATATCTAGATGGCATCCAGCATTTCCTGTCCCTGCAGGACCCCAGTAAACTGTCAGTATTCTCGAGCCCATGCAGTCAAGTCCCTCCTACAGAGCATACAGAAGCACCAACCTGTAGTCAGTAGCAAGCGCCTAACTTTCAAGAGTGCCCTCTTTAGGCACATGTCTGAAATCCTTACTCGTTCCCCATTTAGGGCCTTGCCCAGCATAGTCATCCTAGCAGCCATCTACCAGGCCTTCTACGGTTCCCTACGACCTAGTGAATTTACAATCAGTGGCTCCGGCAGTCAGACACTGCTCCGACGCCACCCGACTCGCTTTCGAACCCCTACACTCTCAGTCTGCAAACGCAACAAACCAGCCCCGGGGGTTGACATCAACCTGTTTCAGACTAACAATGCCTCCATCTACCCAATCTGATTGTAGCTCGTTGCTACCTTTCTAAACCAGCTTCCAGAGTGGCAGCCAGTTTGTCAAGCATGTCAGAATCCTAAGCAACTTGGGCTTCAAATCCCAGTCTGTTCTCAGGACATTCTTTCCGAATTAGAGCAGCCTCAACTGCCTCACAACAGGGAGTACCAGACCACGTAATCAAGATACCAGGCTGATAGGAAGTCTCCTTGCTTTGCCACATACATCCCAAATCCTCAGGAAGAAATGGCACAAGCCTTTACCAAGCTGGCTCAATAAATACAAGAAATCAATATAAGCTATTTCCCGATCTGAGTCTTTTGCCCCCTTTTCTTGGCATACTGACCAGACCACCAAGGCACACTTCAGGTCTATTTATGTTGTAAGTCTTGTCGCGTGTTTATGTGATCCACATCACTCTCGGTCAGAGGGCCACGACCATAAATAAGAAGGCGAGTATGGTGGCCTGAGTTTATGGGAGGAGCCCGGAGGGTATTTAAGCAGCCCACTCACACATGCTCTTTGTCGGTTCAGTGTGCAGTACTACACGTCACTGGGCCGACTCTTCCCAGCTCACCTCATGTCCGTGAGTCTGCGCATTCAATCGCATTCGACACCCTCCCGCCCTTCCCTTTTTCAGGGCACTTCTCAGCATATCCTTCTTCAATTAACTACCCATTACTTACTTTGGGTATGCCCCCTTTTCTTGGCATACTGACCAGACCACCAAGGCACACTTCAGGTCTATTTATGTTGTAAGTCTTGTCGCGTGTTTATGTGATCCACATCACTCTCGGTCAGAGGGCCACGACCATAAATATATATATATATATATATTTACTGCAGTATGTATATATATATATATATATATATATATATATATATACAGTAGTTGCATTTAACACATGAAATATCAGCCCACAATTATTGCACCCTAAAATAAATGCGATCAGCTATAAAGTTTAAATACTTATGTAGCACCCTCTCACTTCTCTTGGCTGCAGCAGCAGGGGAGGTGGGGGCAGGTAAGAACTCTAAAGCCGCGTACACACGATCAGTCCATCTGATGAGAACGGTCTGATGGATCATTTCCATCAGTTAACCGATGAAGCTGACTGATGGTCCGTCGCGCCTACACACCATCGGTTAAAAAAAAACGATTGGGTCACAACGCAGTGACGTAAAACACATTGACGTGCTGAAAAAAATGAAGTTCAATGCTTCCAAGCATGCGTCAACTTGATTCTGAGCATGCGTGGATTTTTAACCGATGGTCGTGCCTACAAACGATCGGTTTTGACCCATCGTTTAGGAATCCATGAAAATGGTCCATCAGACCGCTCTCATCAGTTTAGCTGATCGTGTGTACACGGCCTTAGCTAGGCTTGGGAAGCACCCAGCAGCAGCATAAGACAAAGTACCACATATAGTTTGTCTCATTGGCAGGGCTTTTTTTCTCAGAAAATAGGTGCAGGAACTCGACTACGACTTCCCAAACCCCACACACCCTCCAAACCGCACCAAATAGTGGGTGGATCTTAATGCACTCCTGGTATTTAGTGCCCCTTTAGGTACAAAGTGCAGAGTTGGAGGGGGGGGGGGGGGGGGTAACACACAGAGTGCAGAGTTTGGTGGTTCGCTATGCAGGGGCATACCTAGAGCATTTGGCGGATCCAATATCTGGCACCCCCCACACATTAAAATGTAAAAACACCCCACTGTGCCCCATGCATACCTCTGTATCCTTCAATATCTATTTTGTCACTACTGTGTACCCCCCTCTCCACAACTGCATCTCTGGACCCCTTTACATTACACAACACCCCTCACCCCCTTTACATTACACAGCACCCTGCACCTCTGGACTCCTTTATATTGCACAGCCCCTTGCACCTCAGGACACCTTTACATTACACAGCACCCTGCACCTCTAGACCCCTTTACATTACACAGCACCCTGCCCTTCTGGACCCCTTTACATTACACAGCACTCTGCACCTCTGGACCCTTTTACATTACACAGCACCCTACACCTCTGGACCCCTTTACATTACACAGCCCCCTGCACCTCTGGACGCCTTTACATTACACAGCCCCCGGCATCTCTTGACCACTTTACACAGCACCCTGCCCTTCTGGACCCCTTTACATTACACAGCACCATGCACCCCTTTACATTAAACAGCCCCCCACAGCTCTGGACCCCCTGCATGTTACACAGACTCCCCCTTCAGTGTACCCCCTCTTCAGTGCAGACCACCCATTCAGTGCAGACCTTCCCTTCAGTGCAGCCCACCTTCACTGTAGCCCCCGTTTAGTGCAGACCCCTGTTAAGTGCAGTCCCCCCTTTAGTGTAGACCACCCCTTCAGTGTTGCCCCCCCTTCAGTGCAGACCCCTTCAGTGAAGCCCCCCTTCAGTTTAGCCCCATTCAGTGCAGACCCCCCCCTTCAGTGTAGCCCCCCCTTCAGTGTAGACCACCACTTCAGTGTAGCCCCCCCTTCAGTGCAGACCCCCCCCCCCTTCAGGGTACCCAGTTCAATTCAGACCCCCTTCAGTGTAGCCCCCCTTTAGTTTAGCCCCATTCAGTGCAGACCCCCCTTCAGTGTAGCCCCCTTGAGTGTAGACCACCCCTTCAGTGTAGCCCCCCTTCAGTGCAGACCCCCCTTTCAGGGTACCCTCCCCCTGTGTACACATTAACAGAGGAGGGGGAGGCGGCTTCTCTCTGCATGGCTGTGCCTGCCTGTGTGATATCTGGGACTGGGATTGCTCAGGGCGTACAGCCCGCGGCTGCGAGAGGGGAGATGGTTGGTGCAGCGGTGTGTCACCCGCACACCCCTTCCCCCTTGCATCGATTCTCCACTATAGCTCTGCTCGCCTCGCCTGCCTGATATTCAGGACCGGGATCTCTCAGACACACAGCCGCGGCCATGACAGGAGGGGATGGTTGGTGCAGAGGTGTGTCACCATGCACCCCCGCACACCCCCTCCCCCCTGCATTGCCACTGTAGCTTACCTCTCTCTGCCTGTGCCTGTCACTACGCCGCTGCCAAATCCCGTGGCGCTGTCATTGATTTCATCGCGGAGGGGGGTGCCGACCTGACACCCCCTCCCAGTGTGTGGTACCTGGGGTGGCTCGCCCCCCGCTGCCCCCCACTTAGTATGCCACTGGCGCTATGTACATAGTGTAGAGTTTAGGGGTGCTCTGCATGCAGATTATGGAGTTAAGCCTTCTTCCACATATCACTTTCATCCCTCTCTCAGCTCTGACCTCTACATGCAACCCCCCTCCAATGCCCCATATTTTCCCCTCATTAAAAGCGTCACCATCTTCTGCCGGCTGTATCACAGGAGCGTGCCTGAAGAACTAATGCCGCGTACACACGATCACTTTTTGTGATTAAAAAAAAAGACGTTTTATGTGACAAAACAAAACGACGTTTTTCAAACTTAATTTTCCAAAACGACGTTGCATACACACCATCGTTTTTCCAAAATGCTCTAGCAAAGCGTGGTGACGTACACCACGTTAGACGGCACTCTGTTCCATTGAAGCTCCGTCTCATAACTTGCTTCTGAGCATGCGCAGGTTTAAAAACGTCGTTTTCAACGTCGTTTTGCCCACACACGATCACTTTTTGTGACACAAAAAATTACATTTTGAAAAACGACACAAAAAATTCAAGCATGTTCGAAAAAAATTTTGGTCGTTTTTTTGAAGACATAAAACGACGTTTTTCCCACACATGGTCATTTTAAATGACGTTTTTGAAAACGTCGTTTTTTATCATCACAAAAAGTGATTGTGTGTATGCGGCATAACTCCCATGGGAGAGAGCTCCCATGAAGGGGGTTAGTTCTTGCAAGGAGGAGCCGAGACAGCCGCCGAGGGACCCCAGAAGACCAGGAATGGGGCAACTCTGTGAAAAACGAGCTGCACAGTGGAGGTTAGTATAGCATTGTAACGGAATTTCCTGTGATACGCTGAGACTTTTGAAGGATGCGGTGTACTCCTGTGCCAGCTTCACCAATGACTCTTGGGTCTAGGGTCATCCTATGTCCCTTAGGGGCATAGGATGACTGAGAAATTATATCATAAATTACATGAGATGGGACATTACTGATAATTCATGTATTGCAGGATATTTTGAAATATTACAAGTTGAAAAAGTCTGACTCCAACAGGTTAATTGAAAGATGTTAATTGATGTTACATCACCTCCAGCTACCTTACCTGGCTGTAGTGATGGGGCTTGCAGTGATTACATTCTATTGTCTATTGTGTGATGCTAATGACACTGTTTTGTGTAAAAATACTATTGATGATAGATGTGTTGTGAATTAGCAGTCTAAAGGTCAGACGTCTCTTCTCAGGTGTAGTGGATTAGCATGTCAAATACGTCTACAAAGGAATGTGCATTATGTAGCAGTGAATAGATTATCACGGAGTCGAGACGTCTGGGGAATGACTAATAATTAACTCATCTAAATGTCATTGTCTAAAGGCTCATACACACGATCGGTTCAAACCGATGAAAATGGACTGAGGGCTTGCTTTAAAATTCAACCGATGGACGGGTAACCGATAGGTCAAAACCGATCGTTAATACGCACGAGCATCAGTTAAAAATGCAGGCATGCTCAGAATCAAGTCTACGCATGCTTGGAAGCATTGAACTTTTTTTCAGCACGTTGTTGTGTTTTATAATACTGCGTTCTGACACGATCAATTATTTAACCGATGGTGTGTAGGCACATCAGTCCATCAGTCAGCTTCATCGGTGAACCAATGAAACGGTCCGTCGGACCGTTCTCAATGGATGGACCGATCGTGTGTACGAGGCCTAAGAGAGTGTGTATTGAAGTTATTTGTGTAATGTGGTGGGTGGAGTTGATTCATTGTTCACTTGGTTTCTAAACTGTATAAAAGACTGAGTTTTACCATTAAAAGTATTCATTCATAATAGGAAAAGCTCCCCCATCAGGGTTTTTAGGCAGCAAAAAATATAAAGGGTAGGTAAAGAAGAGAACTGAAATAAAAAGTAGAAAATATTTATTGGTACATTGGAAATCGTAAAAATGAGCTCTGGTACTACATACAGTGTCAATATAACATACAGAAAAGTGAGCACCAAAAGAATGACATAAAAGAACATGAATGGTATACAAATATGTCAGACAAGGACCTGACACGTTTCAACCCGTTAGCAGGGTCATCTTCAGAGGAACTATAAGGTGCTACTGTAACAAAGATAAAAAAGTCAACATATGTAGTTGCTACAATGTATTGCAGAACAAATTCCTATTAACATGATTGTAAACGTAGTTGTATTTGAACCAGAGATTGCTTGAAAGCAAGAAAATCCAAGAAAGGGCCCAAAATGATCTTCTACACAGAAGGAAAATCCCTCAAAAGACCCACAGAGCGTGGTGTCTCTGTTGGCGGCTTGCAGGAGCTCACAAATTAGGCGGGAAAGGAATTCCAGACAGAGTCCAGACTGACGAGGGAAGGGGATGCTGGCGGGACAGTCAATACAGGGACACCTATCAAAAAGTAATAATAAAGTATATATAATGTATGATTGTATATAAAATGTTTAGCTAAATTAGGTCAGGTCATTGTGCATACACATTACACATACTCCATCTTGTGCCAGCAGGGGATCAGAGAAGGGGGGGGGGGCATGGGCAGGGGTATTAGTTTAATCGCACATAAATTAAATACATTTATTGTATACTAACATATTACATGCTAGTATACATTCATTTTGGAACCAGAGAACAGAGCTTATGTCTCGTTTATTCTGGAAAATGGAATGGGTCGTGTCTGCTAGGTTGTAGGAGTGTCGGATAAGCTGTCTTGGGTTGGTGGAATGGAAATTGTAAACAGTGTTGACTGTTACAAGCATGTTTTTTTTTTTTTTGTTTTTTTAACGGGAACCTTTAGTGTCCCTTTAAGCGGAAGCACCCACCCGGCTCTAGTACCTCTCGCACACTATAGGTGGCTCTGGCTCTCCCACTTGCAGGGAGATCATCCAGTAGGGGTGTAGGCATCTGCACTGCACCCTGGTTACCTGCATCTCCCTTTTCTATATCCTGCACTCAGTGGGAGCCACTTGGGGGTAGATATGTTGGAAGATGCGCTGTCACTTAAACACAGAAGCCGAAAACTGTAAACACAGAAGCCGAACATGTGTTTACAAGTAATAGTGGTGAGCAGGGAGCAGAAGACCTGAAGGTCGTGGAACTGAGTTCCACCAAGTTCCAGCTGAAAAAAAAACCCTGCTCATAGGTAACCGAACTATGAAGAAAAATATGTTGATAGTTATTTAAGCCTTAAACGTAACTTATCCCATAAATATATATTTAATCTAGCTTTGTGTAAGCAGGGAATCTTTAATGTCAGCAGAGATTTAGGGATGTGATTCTCTAAGTATAGTTGGGCAATTATAGAAAATGGGTTTAACATGGAGTTTCTATTTAAAGGAACATTCCACTTTCATCATAAAGGATGTAACATAATTACCACACAAATCATTTTGTAAATTATGGTTATTAAAAATGACCTTTCCATTCCACTATGGTTTTCTAAACTTGTCAAACGTTCAAACAATGTCAGCAGTGACAATGCTGGAGGTGTGCAGAACATTGTGTGCTTACAAAAAAATCCCAAGCGTCATTTTCTGCTTTCTTTTGCAATTTATTTTTATTGGTTTTAAATAGAATAACAACAGTCATGCCCAATGCATGGGGCTAAAACATCTGATAGAAATTACAAACAATAAAAGTGAGGAAATCAAACATTTGACTTAGTAAACTTTTATGCCGCGTACACACGATCACAGCGCTGAAAACTAAAAATTGGTCTGGGCAGGAAGGGGGTGAAAATGCCCTGTATGGAAGGGGTTAAGCTTCATGTTCTAATAGAGCCTAATGCCGCGTACACACGATCACTTTTTGTGATGAAAAAAAACGACGTTTTCAAAAATGTCATTTAAAATGACTGTGTGTAGGCAAAACGTTGTTTTATGTCTTCTCAACATTGTTTTGCCCACACGCCATCACTTTTTATGACACAAAAAACAACGTTTTGAAAAACGACACAAAAAATGGAAGCATGTTCGAATTTTTTTTTGGTTGTTTTTTTTAAAACAACCAAAAAAAATGCTTGAATTTTTTGTGTCGTTTTTCAAAACGTCGTTTTTTGTGCCATAAAAAATGATGGTGTGTGGGCAAAACGATGTTGAAAACAACGTTTTTAAACCCGCGCATGCTCAGAAGCAAGTTATGAGACAGAGCTTCAATGGAACAGAGTGCCATCGAACGTGGTGTACGTCACCACGCTTTGCTAGAGCATTTTGCAAAAATGATGGTGTGTAGGCAACGTCGTTTTGGAAAATTAAGTTTGAAAAACTTCGTTTTGTTTCATCATATAAAACGTTGTTTTTATCATCACAAAAAGTGATCGTGTGTACGCGGCATTAGGCTCTATTAGAACATGAAGCTTAACCCCTTCCATACAGGGCATTTTCACCCCCTTCCTGCCCAGACCCATTTTTAGTTTTCAGCACTTTGAATGACAATTGCGCGGTCATGCAACACTGTACCCAAATTAAATCGTTATTTTTTTTTTCCCCACAAATAGAGCTTTCTTTTGGTGGTATTTGATCATCTCTGCGGTTTTTATTTTTTGCGCTATAAACAAAAGAATAGCGACAATTTAAAAAAAACACAATATTTTCTATTTTTTTATTTAATAAATATCACAATTTAAAAAAAAAAAAAAATTTTTTCCTCAGTTTAGACCGATACTAATTCTTTTACGTATTTTTGGTAAAAAAACGCAATAATCGTATATTGATTGGTTTGCGCAAAATTTATAGGCCCAGATTCATAGAGCAATTACGCCTGTCTAACTGGTGTTAGACAGGAGTAATTTCAAATTTAGTGCGCCGTATCACTAGTTTGAATCCTCAAACCATAATACGGCGGCTTCGGGCTTCGATCCGAGAGGCTTACGTCTTCGTAAGCCTTCGGATCTACGCTGCGATATTTTTGCGGCTGCTGGGAGGAGTTTGTGTCGTTTTCATGCGTCGGGATATGCAAATGTGTTTTTACGGCGATCCACGAAGATACGAGCGGTCTTCGCAATCGCTTACGTCTATTTTTTTTACGTACTGTTAGACCAGCTTTTTGCTGGTCTAACGGTGCGTAGCCCATGTTGAGTATGGCCGTCGTTCCCGCGTCAAATTTAATTTTTTTTAATTTTTTTTATGTAACTCGTTCGTGAATAGAAATGTCCGTAAACGACGCTACTCAAACAACGAATGACGTAACGACGTGATTTCGCGCAATGCACGGCGGGAAATTTGCGAACGGAGCATGCGCAGTTCGATTGCCGCGGGAACGCGCCTATTTTAAATCCTTCACGCCCCCTACTCGCGTAGATGGATTGCGACGGGAGAAATACACTACGCCGCCGTCGTTTACTGGACAAAATCTACCTGGATTCCACATAGAGCCAGGTAAAAAACGGTGGCGTAGTGTATTTCTGATACGCTACGAGAATCGAATTCTCTATGAATCTGGGCCATAGCGTCTACAAAATAGGTGATAGATTTATGGCATTTTTTTTTTTTTACTAGTAATGGCAGAGATCTGAGTTTTTTTTTTTTTTTGTGACCGTGACATTGCGGCGGACATATCGGACACCTTTGACACGTTTTTGGGACCATTCACATTTACACAGCGATTAGTGCTATAAAACTGCACTGATTACTGTGTGAATGTGACTGGCAGGGAAGGGGTTAACACTAAGGGGCGCTAAAGGGGTTCAAATGTTTCCTAAAGTATGTTCTAACTGTAGGGGGAGGGGAACTCACAAGGTGAGGAGACCGATGTGTGTTCCTCTGTACTGGGAACACACATCAGTCTCCTCACCGCTGACAGGAGGTGGATCTGTGTGTTTACACACACAGATCCACACTCCTGCCATGATCAGCGGTAATCGCGGGTGCCCAGAGGCAATCGCGGCCGGCGGGCACGCGCGCGGGATCGCGAGTGGTGCCGCGGGCGCACGCGTGCCCTAGAACGACGGGAACAAAGGACGTCATATGACGTCCACTCTCATCGGCGAGGGGTTGCTGCAGACGTCAATCCCCTATGGCCCGGTATTGAAGTGGTTAAAGGGGTTGTAAAGGTTTGTTTTTTATTTTCTAAATAGGTTCCTTTAAGCTAGTGCATTGTTGGTTCACTTACCTTTTCCTTCCATTTCCCTTCTAAATGTTTTTTTTTCTTTGTCTGAATTTCTCACTTCCTGTTTCTCCTCAGTAAGCTTTCCCCCATAATCTGTCTGGGGGTTAGTCAGGCAGAACAGCTTACTGAGGAGGAACAGGAAGTGAGAAGTTCAGACAAAGAAAGCAAAGAAAAAAACATTTAGAAGGGAAATCGAAGGAAAGGGTAAGTGAACAAACAATGCACTAGCTTAAAGGAACCTATTTAGAAGATAAAAAAACTAACCTTTACAACCCCTTTAAAGACCTCTTTCTTCCTCAAATTATTCATTGGTAGAAAAGAATCAAATAATAAACAGACATAGGACAGGATAGGACATAGGACACAGCATAGAATAACATGGAGGAGCATGTGGTACACTTTTTATTAAAGCGGAGCTTCACCCTAATAACATGTATATCTGACCAACTTCCTTATATTCGTAACAAGTACAGTCCGCATTTTTTTATTTTTTTATGCTTAAGTACCTTGTAATCCATATTTTCAATCTACTTCTCCCTGCGGGAGTAGGCATTTCTATAGAGCCGACTCACATCTCTGCATGTTCGGCTTCTTTTGGAAAGCCTGCACCTCGTGCGCGCCTACACAATACGGGGGGCGGGGCCTTACCGCCGGGGGGGACAGACGTCAATCATCTGGGTGACCTCCCAGATGACAATCCCCCCTAGGCATAGAAACGCCTACTCCCGCGGGGAGAAGTCAATTGAAAAGATGGACTACAAGGTACGTAAAGCATAAAAAAATAAAAATTGGCGGACTGTACTTGTTACGAATATAAGGTCAGATATACATGTTATTAGGGTGAACCTCTGCTTTAAAGGGTCACTAAAGTCAGGGATTTTTTTTTTTTAAATAACAAACATGTGATACTTACCTCCACTGTGCAGTTCGTTTTGCACAGAGTGGCCCGGAAACCTGTCTTCTGGGGTCCCTCGGCGGCTGTCTGGGCTCCTCCTCGCAAAAGCTTTCCTTCTTCATGCGAGGGCGCTCGCATGGAGGAAAGCTTTTGCGAGCGCGCTCCCGTGATACAGCGGCGGCCATAGCCGCCGACTGTATCACTCGGCTCCGCCCCCCAGCGCGCCGCGTCATCCGCCCTGATTGACAGCAGCGCTAGCCAATGGCTGCGCTGCTATCAATCCGCCCAGCCTAGCCAATCAACGGCCAGGCTGGGAACCGAAGAGGACGACGTGGACGCGCCCGGGAGATTCGAACGGTCAGGTAAGTACAACGGGGGCTCGGGGGGGGCGGTGCTGCTAGATGTTTTTTTACCTTCATGCATAGGATGCATGAAGGTAAAAAAACTTGTACCTTTAGAACCCCTTTAAGTGTGAATACAGTACAGTTCTAGGGGTGTAGCCAGTGGTGTACCCTACACAAGGCTAAGGTTGGGCACCCCCCATCTATATGTATCCCACCACTTCCTGTTTAAGATCCACCCCTTAATCTGTAAAATCCACCCCTTCCTCTTTAGGCTCCACCTCTTTAAATTAGAGCTCCACCTTTGCGGTGGCTATGTGGCATCTCTTGGAGCTATGTGGCATCTCTTGGAGCTATGTGGCATCTCTTGGAGCTATGTGGGGTCTCTTGGAGCTATGTGGGGTCTCTTGGAGCTATGTGGGGTCTTTTGGAGCTATGTGGGGTCTCTTGGAGCTATGTGGGGTCTCTTGGAGCTATGTGGCGTCTTTTGGAGCTATGTGGAGTCTCTTGGAGCTGTGTGGGGACTTCAAGAGCTACATGGAGTCTATAGTGGACTATGTGGGGTCTCTGGTAAGCAATACATAGCTCTGGTGAGCTATGTGGGGTCTCTGGTGAGCTAAGTGGGGTCTCTGGTGAGCTAAGTGGGGTCTCTGGGAGCTAAGTGGGGTCTCTGGGAGCTAAGTGGGTTCTCTGGGAGCTAAGTAGGGTCTCTGGTGGTCTGTGTTTGGTCTCTGGTGGCTATGTGGCTAACTGAGCTAGTGACATAAAAAAATCCAATGCTTACCTTGTTTGCTATTGATTGGTTTCCTCACCTTCCTCAGTGATTATTTCTTGAGGGCTTCTTAACGTTTGTACTGATTTCATATGTCGTTTAGGAGAGACTTTTGGAGGTTTACCTATTGTTGATCTTGATTTTGGGTCGCTCGTTGGGCTGTGGAGATTACTGTCATTCCGGAGCTCTGGGATCGACCCCATTGTGAGTAGAGTTTTTAGTTAAGCAACTTGGCCGGCTCCAGGCATAGTTTGCACCCATCTGGGGCGCCTGGACCCGTGATCATTGGTTCTTTTCTCCACTGAGATATCGCTGTATGTTAAAAACTAAGGGCCAGATTCACGTACATTGGCGCATATATTGACCGGCGTAGCGCACCTCCTTTATGTTAGACCGGCGCAATGTAGAGGCGCAATCACCGTATCCTCGTAGTATTTGCGCAGAAATTTGCGCCGGTGCAACGTAATTCCCGAGGCGTAAGGCGGAGTAATTCAAATTGGGAAGGACGTGGGCGTGTTACATTGAAATGAGCCGTGAACCCATGCAAATGAAGGGCCGGCCGGATCGCGCATGCGCACATGAAGCAGACCATGGTCAGCACCTCTGTGCTCATGCTCACAACTCGGGAACGGCGCAATCAGTAAAATTGGAAGTGGACCCGGGCAACTTGTGAATTACGCAGAGAGCTTAAATAGACAGACACAAACACCCTTCCTTTGCAAAAGTACATCCCTTTGTATCCCTTCCTATACAGCAAGGTGGTTTTGTTCTGTTGTTTGTTGCGTTGTGACTTGTCTTTGTGATATTTGTTGACTGTTTGAGCTAGTGTTTTGTAGAATATATTTGATAGTGTCTTTTGGTGACTGCTTGTGAGACTTTTTGGTTGATAGATTTTGTTTGTTTGTTTTGTTGCTTGATTTTTCCTGCTTGTTTTTGTGAGTGATTTTTGTTGATTGTTTGGGAGAGAGTTGTTGTATGAGTATGACTGAGAGGAAGCGCAAGAGCAATTTTACTTTGGGGGAGAAACAAATTATTGCCCTTACCCAATATGGGCGTTTCCTGCACGGCCCGGAGAGTGCCAACACCACCCCGACCAGGAAGAAGGAGATTTTGCAGAACATTACCGACTAGGTAAATGCATTGGGGGGGGGGGGGAGACCCGGACACGCGAGGGGATCGTCAAGAAGATCAATGATCTCCGGCGTCTGGTCCGTAAGAAGCTGGGGCAGATGGCAGCACATGCCAGGGGCACTGGAGGGGGCCCACCATGCCCTGTTAGGCTGACAGCGGAGGAGCGTGTGGTGGCCCAGACCTTTAATAGGCAGCAAGTGGAGGGCCTGCCTGGCTATGACTCCATTGAGGAGGCCGTGATGACAGGTAAGGTTTTTTTTTCCTATCTGGTGTGTAGCATGTGTGGGGGGGGGAAGGGAATATGTGGCAAGTGTGTGGATCCTCCAACCTGTGAATGTTTTGTGTCATCCACAGGAGGGTGCTGGGCCATCTGGCCTGACCGCACCCTGACCGCACCATCCTCAGGACAACAGCCTGATGAGGACCCCCAGACAAGGCCGGAGTCCTCGGAGAAGCTTGAGGAGGAGGAGTTTGAGTTGGAGGAGGAGGTCATGTCAGGCAGTGGCTTATTATTTTTGGAGGAGTCTTCCCCTCTGGCTGGCAGCAGCCAGCCCTCCATAAGGGGTAGCCCCTCCCACTCCTCCCCCAACAAGGCTCCACTCCCAAGGGGCTCCCCTTCTCCCCAGCCACAAGCATCATCTGGAGGCAGGAAGTCGTCCCAAAAGACCAGGTGGGTGGCCGAGGTTCTGCCCACCAATCTCAGAAGGGACCAGGCCCTTCAGACCCACCATCTGGGACAGGTCAGCCAGACTTTGGGGCGGATGGAGGAGAGCCTGTCCTGCATAAAGGATACGCTTGGGGACCTGGACTGCCACTCCCGGGCTCTTACAAACTGCCTAAACGAACTGCAGACTACTACAGCAGACGTTGGGCAGGATGTGAGGGCCCTCACCCAGGCTATCCAGGCCAATACAGCAACACTAAATGCTGGCCTGACCAGAATTGCCGTGGCCTTGGAGGGCAGGCCGCCAGGTGGGCAGAGACCAGGGATTGCTCCTCCTTCCCCGGATTACCTCCCCCCATGAGTCTCCCCTGAGGAGCTGGGGCCGTGGTCGTGAGCTCCCCAGGCGTGGGTCACGCCAGCGGCAATAATTTGGTTTCCCACTTTTTTTTTTTTTGTTGTGGACTTTTTATTTTTTTTTGCTGGAAATGTTTTGTTTTTTGCTGGACAATTTTTTTTTTTTTTGGGTTGTGAATGATTTTGGAATGTGGAGGTGACATTCCTGCCGGAAAAGGGGTGTCACCCTCATTTGTGGTGGAGAAGGGTTCCCCAGGACCAGGGAGAAGTGATCCCCAGGTCCGTGTGAATGGTGTATGAATGTGCAGTGACATAATTGGAGCCTTGACGTGGCGTTGCTGCTCACAAGTTCTGCATGGTGGGCTTGTGCTAATCCAATTTGATGAGGATGTGATGTGTCTGTGCTAGGGACCACAGTGGTGTGCATGCATGCATTCTCATTGTGCCACGATTAATGTGTGTGTTTAATGTGCAAAGATGCCTAATGTGAGCTGTCTCCTGGCTGCTCTTTCCTCAGAAGACGGGGTAGCCTCGGTTAGGGGGGGATTGTCTGGTTTGGGGGTCAGGTCATCATGTATGTCAATCTCCAGGCCCTTTCTCACTGCAAAGTTGTGCAGCATGCAACATGCACCGATGATCTGGCACACAAAGTTTGGGGAATACAACAGGGTACCCCCAAACTTATCCAGGCATCGGAAACGTGACTTCAGGAGGCCAAAGGTGCGCTCCACCACTGCACGTGTTTGGGCGTGGGCTTCATTGTATCTTTCCTCTCCTGGTGTTTGGGGGTTCCGGATAGGAGTCATTAGATGGGGTCCCAGTGCACATGCAGAGTCACCTGTAAGGGAAAAGACAGGAGGATGTTAGTCGTGCATGTGCCCCTTGTGATGTGTGCATCATGGGGGGGGCAGTCATGCCTGCCACCCATGTCACTCACCAACCAGCCAGGTGTCCCCATACACGTTCTGTTCGAATTCCATTGGGATGGGGCTCTGATTGTATATGTAGCTGTCATGGCTGGATCCGGGGTGTTTGGCACGGACGTGCCATATGAGGCCTTGGGCATCAACTATCACCTGTACATTGATGGAATGCCAATGCTTCCGATTGCGGTATATGTGATCTATCTCATTGGGGGGCTGGAGTGCCACATGTGTGCAATCAATGGCCCCCACGGGGCGTGGGAATCTAGCAATTCTGTAGAAATCTGTCATTGCCTTCTGCCGCAGGTCCTCCTGGGTGGGTTTGATGATTTGGTTGGCCATGCGTCTGAGGATTGCAGGAATAACCTGGTGCACACATCTGCTCATTGAGGATTGTGACATCCCAGCCACCACTCCACTTGTTCTTTGAAAAGAGCCACTGGCAAGGAAATGGAGTGTTGCCAGGACCTTGACCAGTGGCTGCACTGCATGTGAGCGGTGTGTTGGGCTGGTGATGTCCTCCTGCAGGGTTGTGGTTAATTCCATGATGGCATGAGGGGTGAATCTGAAGATGCGATACACCTCAGAATCACTCATGCCAAAAATGTCTATGCGTGTGCGGTATATCCTCTCCCGTGCCATCCTCCGTGCCCTCCTCCTTCTTTGCTCCTCTGAGCAAGGATGCCCCTGGCATGTTGGCATACAGTTTGTTGTGCAGCAAGTGTGACTGCTCAGCTCCTCACTAACAGTGTTGCTTTAGCTGACATGTAGACGGATTGTCTAATTTTATACCACCTTTTATATGGACTAATTTTAGACAGGACGTGCAGCTGTTGCGCACAGCGCGTAGCCTGCACTGCACCAACTTACTTTTGTGGATCCCCGTAACTCCCTCATTTGCATATTTGAATAGCAAATCAATGGTGTGTCTAGCACAGTTTTGCGTGCACGGATGCGCCGGTCTATCGAAATTACGCCGGTCGAAAAAAATTAGATTTCATGCATATATCGTTTTAGGGATGCGGCGCATCGATACGCATGCGCAGATTTAGACTTATGCCGCGCATCTCTTGTAACGCCGGCATAATGGCTCTCTGAATCTGGCCCTCAGTCTCTCCTTGCTTATAGAGGAAGTTGTAGTGCAACTTTAATGACAAAGGAAGTAAAAAAAAATTATGCTGCGAAGACTTAGTTGCACTGATTTATTGTTAATGTTTGGTGCCCCTGAGCGAATTGGTGACTTAATGTTGTATTAAAATGCTTTTCAATAAACGTTCTTTTAAAACTAAAAAAAAAAAAAAAAAAATCCAATGCAAGGATGGGGTTAAGTTAACATACCAGGCAGACTCTCCCTTGAAGTGAACAAATAAAGTTGTGGCGGTCTGAAGTTTCCATTACAAGCCACCATGTGAGCTTTTAAGAAAAACTCCCCCTCCCCCCCAAAAAAAGTTACATGGGACTTTTTGCAACCCCTCCACCTGCAGCCTCGAACACCAATAACCAACCACTTTTAAAAGAAAATAATAAAACAGAAAAAAAAAAAGGAAATCATTAAATAGATGCTCTTTCTTTGCAAAAAGGAGAAGACACCCCCTTTAAACACTCTCCCAACCGTCAATGCCAAAGAGGAGGGCCCCCCTGCTTGAAAGCCAGATGGCCCCTGGTGGCTCTGCTCCGAGACCACCTACCTACCCATGACTCCGAGCTTGCTGAGAGTGTTTGTGGGGAGCCATCTGTGGGCAGTAGTCTTCTTATCTGCCCTTCTTACAGGACACCAAATAGGGCTCCAGGTCATCATCCTCCACCAGCTGCAGCTGTATCCCAAGGAGAGGTTTTGGTTTTGTGCGGCCCTACGCAAGGCTAAAGTTGGGCACCCCCCATCTATATGTATCCCACCCCTTCCTGTTTAAGATCCACCCCTTCCTCTTTAGGCTCCACCTCTTCAAATTAGAGCTCCACCTATGCAGTGGCCATGTGGGCTCTCTGGTGGCTATGTGGGGTCTCTTGGAGCTATGTGGGGTTTCTGGTGGCTATGTGGGGTTTCTGGTGGCTATGTGGGGTTTCTGGTGGCTATGTGGGGTTTCTGGTGACTATGTGGGGTTTCTGGTGGCTATGTGGGGTTTCTGGTGGCTATGTGGGGTTTCTGGTGACTATGTGGGGTCTCTGGTGGCTATGTGGGGTCTCTTGGAGCTATGTGGGGTTTCTGGTGGCTATATGGGTCTCTGGTGGCTATGTGGGGTCTCTGGTGGCTATGTGGGTCTCTGGTGGCTATGTGGGGTTGCTTGGCCGCCAAGCAAGGAAATGCAAAACAACAGTGGTGGTTGGAGAAGGGAGCACGTGGGACTATGCGCCTTGGCATGGGCACTGGAAAGTGCAGCAGTCCTGATGGAGGTATCCATTCTCCACGGGACTGCGGTGCTCTGGCCCGATCCCCTCATCCTCCTGCTGACAGCAGCCCCTGGGGTAGAAGGTGCCGGTGTTTCATCAGATTAGGCGACCCGTCAGAAAGTGTAATGGAAGTGACGTTTAGTCGTCGCCGCCATCTTGCTACTCCCCACACTCGTCCATAGTAGGGATACATTGAAAGGGGTTAAGCGGACACACTGTTTCACCTACGGGAGTTTTACATTTTACACATTTTTTGGTCATTCAGTGTGCGACAGCACTGAAAGCTGAAAACTGGCCTGGGCAGGTAGGGGGTAAAAGTGCCCAGTAGGCAAATGGTTCAACTAAAGGCAGATTGACAGCAGCCGCTGTTCGCATCTAGCTGCGCACAGAGCAGTAGAGTGTTGCAGTACAGTATCACATGACAGAGTAATTGTCAATCAAAGTGTGACAGTGCTGAAAATTTCAAAATGGCCTGGGCAGGAAGGGGGTGAATGTGTCCGGTTTTTGAGGTGGTTAAAGGAGTTGTAAAGGCAGAAGGCATTACGATAAAAAGCCTTCTGTGTGCAGCAGCCCCTCTAACACTTACCTGAGGTCCCCCTATCTGTCCACGTGTCCCTTGACTGACCGAGATTCTCCTTTTTGATTGGCTGGGACGCGGCAGCGGTGCCATTGGCTCCTGCTGCTGTCAATCAAAGTCAGCCAGCCAATCAGGAGAGAGAGGGGGTGGGGCGGTGTCTGTGTGTCTGAATGGACACACAGAGCTGGGTGCCCCCATAGTAAGCTGCTTTCTGCGGGGGCACTGAACAGGAGGGAGGGGCCAGGGCTGCTCTCTGCAAATCCACTGCAACAGAGCAAATAAGTAAGTAAGATGTTGATTATTTTTATAGGGGGAAAAAAAAGACTTTACAATCACTTCAATGACTAATTGTGGTTACTGACAGCGTCAGTAGTACAATGTACTGAGCCTTGTCATTTTTAATGCTAAGGACATTTTAAAAGCAATGTTCCAGATAAAATGCCCTACTGAGTCAGCAAGGACTTTATAATTATACTACATACTTCTGTGAAAGAACCACAGCTATTAATATCTCTCTCTAATACAGAATAACTTACAAGGGTCAGAAGAATTTGAAAGGAAAGTTAAAGCAACAATTGACATTCTGTAATGTACATACCAGTTTAAAGAACATACAGCGGAATCTCGGTTTACGAGTAACGCGGTAAATGAGCGTTTTGAATTTTTTTTTTTTTTTTTTATTCTGACTCGGTTTCCTAGTGTTGTCTCGCAAAACGAGCAGAATTCATGGTAATGGAGTGTGCAGTACCGCATTTGGCCAGAGGTGCGGGGGCGCCGGTGACACTCGGAATGGTTCGGAGCCATTAGGAGCCGTTTGGAAATACTGAGAAACATTTGGAACCACTCGGAAATACACAGTTCCCGAGTGTTGCCGTGATCAGCCGAGCTGTCCCCGAGTATTTCCAAGGCTCTCTGGCGCCCCCTCCCCTCTGGCCACATGTGGTATTGCATGCCATAGAAGTCAATGTGGAATGAATTATCTTCGTTTCCATTGACATCTATGGGGAAACTCGCTTTGATATGCAAGTGCTTTGGATTACAAGCATTCTTCTGGAATGGATTATGCTCATAATCCAAGGTTGCACTGTACTGTAATTCTGTACCTGCCAAATATAATAATAAAAATATATTGCGCTAACTAGAGTTGAATAAATGAGTGGAATCAGGCAGCCAACACAACAAAATGGAAATTTTGTGAAAGTAAGTAGATATAAAGTGTAGCGCCAATAGGGGGCCCTAATCAGAAGGACTCTCCTGTAGGTTCAGTGATTAAACACAGCAAACTTAAGATGTGAATCTTACAAGTGAAGTGACCTATGTCTGCAATCAAGCAAGGCCCAAATCAAAAGGACCCTCCTGTAGGTTCAAGGATTAAACACAGCAAAACTTAAATGTGAATCTGTAAGTGAAAATAACCTACGCCTACAATCAAGCAGATGAGATCTTGATAGGGGGCCCCAATCAAAGGGACTCTCCTATACATTCAGTGATTAGACTCCGCAAGACCTAAATGTGAATCCACAGGTGAAATGACCTACATCTATAATCAAGCAGATGAGATCAAAAAAGGGAAGGGGCTATTCAAACCACTCCCCCCTTTTTTGTGGTCACTAATTAAAATAAGATATATAACAAAAGATAATAAAAGTGTATATGCACTAAATGGGTGTATAAAGCCGTTTAGGAAAAAAATGCCAGTGTGGTCACTTGCAGTGTAGGACCCAATGGATCTATATAGGTGTTTCAAGCCTATTAAAAAGGGCGCTATAAAAGGTCAGTGACCGTGCAGTCAAATGACAATAATTCATAAGGTGACCATGCAATCAATAACAATAAGTGATAAATCGTAAAGTAAAAACATATATATCCTAATGTCCACTGTGATTAAATAGAGGCAATCAATCAAATGAATAACAGTCCATACACCCAAACGGTGTAACGAATGTATCCTTCTTCTAGGATGCTCAAATGGAGTAGGAGATCCAAGATACAATCCTCAAACAGAAAAGATATAAATAGGTACCCTTACCGGATCAGGTGGACCCTCAACTCACCATACGGTGGGGGGTCTTCAGGGCTTGTAAAGGCCGATTGCCTAATCATGTATCCAGACAGTGGTGCCAGGTGGAGATGATATCCGGAGAATCAAGGGATGGCTTTTGATGTTTAAAATGACTTCGTGATTGTATACATTCACTCCCAGGCATAGGAGGGGAAAAGAGAAGAAAAGCGACTCCTCATAGTGTAAAACCACCAATTTAATAAAAAAAAATAAAAAATTCCACTACATCACATATGTGACAGGGATCACTTAAAACATAAATGTAAAACCACACGTGAAAAGGAAAAAACTTATATCTAGTAGCAACAACTCTCCCCCTTGATTGGTGGACAGAGGTATTCCCAAAAGGGAAAAAAATGCAGTAAAGACTTAGCAAGTCAGTGACCCGACCGGTTTCGTCTCCAAATATGCTGCAGAAATCTCCCTTCACTGTGGATGTAGTGTATTATATTGTACTTATGGATGCCAATCAGTGCCAAACAACAATGCCTGCCAATCAGTGAAGCCCATTGCGGGCACTGATTGGCATCCATTGTGGGCACTGATTGGCATCCCTGGTGGTCTAGGGTGGCATACCTGGTGGAGGGCATGTCTGGTGGCATCCCTGGTGATCTAGTGTGGGCATCCTCAGGGGGCTGTGCTGATCAGCACAAACCCCCCCGTCAGAGGAGCAGCCAATCGGCTCTCCTCTACTCGCGTCTGACAGACGCGAGTGAGGAAAAGCTGATAACTGGCTCTTCTTGTTTACATTGTGATCAGCCGTGATTGGACACGGCTGATCACGTGGTAAAGAGTCACTGTCGGAGACTCTTTACCTAGATCGGTGCTGCATCCATTTTTTGAAGCTGCTGCCTGTTCACTTCCTGGATTTACACAGACACACAGAGGCACACCTCCAGCTCTGCAGCTCTCATTGGCCTGCTGATGGCTCACCCCCCTCCCTTCCTGGCAGACTTCCAGGGGAGTGAGAGAGAGAGAGCTGTGCATGTCATAAGCCTAGGCTTTTTACCATACAAGAAACAGGAAGTGGGCTAACCCCAACCACACAACTTGCACCTGCAGGTAAGCCTAGATTAAGGCTTACCTGTAGGTGCAAGAAATATCTCCTTAATCGTGTTTGCTGAAACCACTGCACCGATGTCTACGGCACATGCGCGCCGTAGACAATGGCTCAGGCGCACTGAGAGTTCCAGCACTATCAATGATAATGCCGGAAACTTGCGCATGCGCGAGGATCGTACCGGTCCTGCGCGCATGCACGGGAGTAACATCATCGCTGCTCCGGCCAATCACAGTGACGGAGCGGCGATACAAGGAAGACCCCTTGAGGAGACATGGCGGCGAAGGGGGACGGGGAGCGCTTCGGGGGCTTTGATCTCAGGTAAGTGGAACATAATAATATGGAGCTGCTGCGCGCCCCCGGGGGCCCGCATCATGGCGATCGTTGTTGCAGGGTGTCAGTCTGACACCCCGCAGCACCGATCTAGGTAAAGAGTCTCAGACAGAGACTCTTTACCACGTGATCAGCCGTGTCCAATCACGGCTGATCACAATGTAAACAAGAAGAGCCAGTTATCAGCTTTTCCTCACTCGCGTCTGTCAGACGCGAGTAGAGGAGAGCCGATTGGCTGCTCCTCTGACAGGGGGGGGTTTGTGCTGATCGAATATCAGCACAGCCCCCCGAGGATGCCCACACTAGATCACCAGGGATGCCACTAGACCACCAGGGATGCCACCAGACATGCCCTCCACCAGGTATGCCACCCTAGACCACCAGGGATGCCAATCAGTGCCCACAATGGATGCCAATCAGTGCCCACAATGGGCTTCACTGATTGGCAGGCATTTTTGTTTGGCACTGATTGGCATCCATAAGTGCAATATAATACACTACATCCATGCCCACCTGTGCCACCTATCAGTGCCCATACATGCCCATCCATGACACCTATTGGTGCCCATCCATGCCCATCTGTGCCACCTAGCAGTGCCCATCTGTGCCACCTAGCAGTGCCCATCTGTGCCAGCTATCAGTGCCCATCCGTGTCACCTATCAGTGCCCATGCGTGCCACCTATAAGTGCCCATCCATGCTGCCTATAAGTGCCCATCCATGCTGCCTATCTGTGCTCATCCGTGCTGCCCATCTGTGCCCATCCGTGTCGCCTATCAGTGCCCCATCAGTGCTCCATCAGTGCTGCATATTAGTGCCCATCAGTGCCCATCAATTCCACCTCATCAGTGCCACCTCATCAGTGCCCATCAGTGCCGCCGTATTAGTGCCTGTCAGTGCAGCCCCATCAGTACCCATCAGTGAAGGAGAAAACTTACTTATTTACAAAGTTTTGTAACAGAAACAAAAAAAAAATTCTAAATTTTTAGTCTCTAATTTTTTTTTTGCAGAAAATCAAATACCACCAAAAGAAAGCTCTATTTCTGGGAACAAAATTACACACATTTAGTTTGGGTACAGTGTAGCATGACGGCGCAATTGTCATTCAAATTGCAACAGCGCTGAAAGCTGAAAATTGGTCTGGGCAGAAAGGTGTATAAGTGCCCGGTATGGAAGTGGTTAAAGCGGAGCTCCACCGAGGAAAACCACATTTGCCCATCTAGCTTAAAAAAATTAAATAAAAAAAAACGTGAAAAAAAAAAAAATACTCACCCGAAATACCTGTTGCTATGCGGAAGTCCGTAATCTGCCTCTTCCACACCGCGGTGTCTTTTCTTCTGCTTCTTCTGCTTGTGAATGGGGCGCGCTGCTTTCTGGGAACTGTGTGTGTTCTCAGAGAGCAGCCGCCCATTCACAAGCCAGCGTGAGACTCACGCAGGCGCAGTAGGAAATGGGCAGTGAAGCCGTACGGCTTCACTGCCTGTTTCCCATAGTGTGAATGGCGGCGCGGGACCTGGATCGATCGTGGGACCGACATCGGGGGGGCCATCAGCGCGGGCAAGTAGGACAAGGTAAGTGTCCTTATTTAAAGTCAACAGCTACACTGTTAGTAGCTGCTGACTTTAAAAAAAAAAAAAATTGCGTCTGGAACACCCCTTTAACTGGCAGAAAAGATTAAAAAAACAAGGGCGGAATATTTAATAGATAGACTCCTATGTGATGTATATAAAAGACATACTGACATTATGGGATGTATATGACAGTCTAATAGATGTTCCTAATGTGTATAATAGCATAATGGACATTCTGTAATGCATACAGTATAACAGTCTGATAGTCCATAGTATACAACAGATGTGATTGTAGCCTCTAGTTGCTGAGCTGTCCATGGTTCTGAAATGAACAGCTCCTTTATTCATGCTAGGGAAATGCATGGATTACCATCTCACTTTCCTATTCACATTGGGCCAGATTCAGAAAGAAGATACGTCGGCGTATCTAGAGATACTCCGTGTAACTTCTAAAGCGCCGGCGTATCTTTTTTCTGTATTCAGAAAACAAGATACGCCGAAATATAGCTAAGATACGAGCGGCGTAAGTCTCTTATGCCGTCGTATCTTAGTTGCATATTTATGCTGGCCGCTAGGCCCGTCGATTTACGTGTTGAATATGCAAATGAGCTAGATACGCCGATTCAGGAACGTACTTGCGCCCGCTCGTCGTATGTTATGTTGTTTGCGTAATCGTAAGTCCAGCGTAAAGTTACCCCTGCTATATGAGGCGCAGCCAATGTTAAGTATGGACGTCGGGACAGCGTCGTATTGTACATCGTTTACGTCATTTGCGTAAGCCGATTCAGAATGGGGCTGGGCGTAAGTTACGTTCACGTCGTTTTCAATGACTATTTTGACGTGATTTGGAGCATGCGCACTGGGATACGTTCACGGCCGGCGCATGCGCAGTTCGGAAAAAGCATCAATTGCGCGGGGTCACAATTCATTTACATGGATCACGCCCCCTACCTGCCTATTTTGAATTAGGCGCTCTTACGCCGGCCCATTTAAACTATGTCGCCGTAACTTTGGGCGCAACTTCTTTCTGATTACGACACCTGCCTTTCAAAGTTACGGCAGCGTAGCGTAAACAAGATACGCTACGCCCGCACAAAGTTGCGGCGGGCTATCTGAATCTGGACCATTGTGTATACGTATCCTTTTTATCTTTATGTCTTTAAAATGCTTAATTTCCCAATTTAGAAATAACCTTGAGGCTGGGTTCACACTCTTCTCACAGTGCAGTGAGAATTTCAGCTCTGTAATCTCTGCAGATAGATAAGGGAAGTGTTCAGCAGATTAGCTCAGTTTTTAGCTGCAAATTTGGAGACCTGGGAGAAGTTCCGGGTGAGAGGAGAGTGGGGGAGAAATGTATTGAGCTGAATGAGAGAAATTCCTGAAGTGAACTGAACACATCTGCGAATCAGCTGCGTACCCATAGAAGATAATGGGACTGAATTCGCACCTGAGCTGCACTGCAAGGCATAAAAAGTTTTTTCTGCAATGCGCAGTGCGAATGCATCGCACATATGTGAACCAGCCTCATTGAAAACAATGTATTTAGAAATGTTCTGCGTATTAGATGCGGTTTAAGCCGCACTCAATTCGCATAGGTGTGAACCCGGCCTGAATGAGCTGTCCAGCCATGAGCTTTAACCATACCAGTGTTAATTTTGTAGACAAAAATATTTTCGGCATAGTTTTCAGTGATAAAAAATAAATAAAAAATTGCATCAAGTCAATTGACAAAAACTATGATGAAAAACAATTCCAATTTTCATCAAGAGATGAAAAATAAATAAATAATTGTAAGGGAGGGACGTTTACTCACCTGAATTTGCACTTTCCTCTGAGCTCCACCTGTTTGTTAAAGCCTCAGCCCCCCTGACAAGCTGTATTAGCTGAGGTATTGACTCGGGGGGGGGGGGGGGGCGCTATACAAATGTACCCCACACTTTTCAAATATTTATTTGTAAAAAAAAAAAATTGAAAACCATTTATCATTTTCCTTTCACTTAACAATTATGTGCCACTTTGTGTTGGTATATCACATACAATCCCAATAAAAAAATGTTTTAATTTTTGGTTGTAACATGACAAAATTTGGAAAATTTCAAGTGGTATGTATACATTTTTAAGGCACTGTATGATCTGCATGACCCACATAAGATGAGGAAGAAAGACAGAAGGGGTGAGAGAGAACCCAAAGAGAAAGAAAGAGAAGGAGAAGAGAAAGAGAGACGATTGGAGGGAGAAGAGAAACAGAACAATAGAGAAAAGATAAGAGAAGATACAAGAAGAAAAGATAGAAGATACGAGAAGATAAGCGAACAGAGAAAAGATAAGAGAAGATCAGAGAAAAGATAAGAGAAGATAAGAGAACTGAGAAAAGATAAAAGAAGATAAGAGAAAAGAGAAAATATAAGAGAAGATACAAGAAGATACGAGAAGATAAAAGAAGATAAGAGAACAGAGAAAAGATAAGAGAACTTAGAAAAGATAAGAGAAGATAAAAAAAGATAAGAGAGCAGAGAAAAGATACAAGAAGATACGAGAAGATAAGAGAACAGAGAAAAGATAAGAGAAGATAAAAGAACAGAGAAAAGATAAGAGAAGATACGAGAAGATAAAAGAAGATACGAGAAGATAAGAGAACAGAGAACAGATAAGAGAAGATAAAAGAACAGAGAAAAGATAAGAGAAGATACGAGAAGATAAGAGAACAGAGAAAAGATAAGAGAAGATACGAGAAGATAAGAGAACAGAGAAAAGATAAGAGAAGATACGAGAAGATAAGAGAACAGAGAAAAGATAAGAGAAGATACGAGAAGATAAGAGAACAGAGAAAAGATACGAGAAGATGACCCAATACCTGGTTCAACAGCTCTCATGATTGGCTGGCAACCATTTAAGGGTATACCCTTTATCGCAAGGATGGAGAGGGTAAAAAAGAGGGAGTGGTATGCCCATATATCAAGAATAATATACATGTGAATGTGAGAGATGACTTAACTAGAGGAGTTAGGAAGGAGGTGGAATCCTTATGGGTAGAGCTTCAAAGGGATGAAGGTAAGGGGAAAATAATACTGGGAGCATGATATAGGCCCCCTAACCTGAAGGAGGAGGGGGAGACAAATCTCCTATCACAATTTGGATTAGCAGCAAGGATGGGAAGTTCTATCATACTGGGGGATTTTAATTATCCAGACATAGACTAGGTGGAGGGAACCATTCATCTAAGGCTCACCAGTTCCTAAATGTCTTGTAGGAAAATGTTATGGGTATGGGTAAAATGGTAGACGCACCAACTAGAAATAAAGCGTTACTGGATCTACTGATTACCAACAATACAGACCTGATCACTGATGTGGAAATACTGGGCAATTTAGGTAAGAGTGATCACAGGTCAATTGACTTCAGTATAGATCACACTAATAGGAAACCTAAGGGGACTGCAAAGACACTGAATTTCAAAAGAGCCAACTTCCCTAAACTACGAACCATGATAGAAGGCACAAACTGTGATAAAATCTTATGAACAAAGAACACCGAGGATAGATCGGTTTGCTTTAGGAGCATATTAACTAAGGGCATTAGCCAAAGCATCCCATTGGGTAATACATTTAAAAGAGTGAGCAAAAGTCCTGGGTGGCTTAACTCCAATATAAAAATGCATATAAAAGCAAAGGAAAAAGCCTTAAAAAAATACAAGGTTGAGAAATCATCAGCATCCAGACTTTATAAAGAATGCAACAAGAAATGTAAGGGTGAAATTAGGGCGGCTAAGATAGAACACGAAAGACACATAGTGGAGGAGAGCAAAAAAAGTCCGAAAAATTCTTTAAGTATATGAATAGTAAAAGATGGAGGACAGACCATACTGGCCCAGGAAATCAGGAGGCTTCAATAATCAAAACTGCAGTGTTTGTCCTCATCACAGGAAGCACCTACATTGTTAACAGAGGACAGAATTAAAATTAGACTTGGGAAACTTAACATTAATAAATCACCGGGACCAGATGGCTTGCACCCAAGGGTACTTAGGGAACTCAGTCAAGTAATTTCCAGACCATTGTTCCTAATTTTTACTGACAGTCTACTGACTGGAATGGTAACAGCTGATTGGAGAAAATCCAATTTAGCACCAATATTTTAAAAGGGCCCAAAATACATCCCTGGGAATTACAGACCAGTTAGCCTAACATCAATAGTATGTAAGCTCTTGGAGGGGATGATAAGGGACTATATACAAGATTTTAGTAATGAGAACGGTATCATTCATGAAGAATCCTTCTTGCCAAACCAATCTATTAACCTTTTATGAGAAGGTGAGTTGCCATCTAGATAAAGGAAGGCCCGTAGACATGGTGTGTCTGGATTTTGCAAAAGCAATAAACATTAACTGAACACAATATGGCATTAGCCATAGGGTGAGTACATGGATTGAAAACTGGCTACAAGGGCGAGTTCAGAGTGTGGCTTTAAATGGGGAGTACTCAGAATGGTCAGGGTTGGGTAGTGGGTTCCCCAGGGTTCTGTTCTGGGACCAATCCTATTTAATTTGTAAATAAATGACCTGGAGGAAGGGGGAACAGTGCAATCTCTGTATTTGCGGATGATACTTAGTTAAACAGGGCAATAACTCCTCTGCAGTATGTGGAAACCTTGCAAAAATATCTGAACAAATTAATGGGGTGGGCAACTACATGGCAAATGAGGTTTAATGTAGAAAAATGTAAAATTATGCATTTGGCTGGCAAAAATATGAATGCAATCTATACACTGAGGAGAGAACCTCTGGGGGAGTCTAGGATGGAAAAGGACCTGGGGTCCTAGCAGATGATAGGCTCAGCAATGGCATGCAATGTCAAGCTGCTGCTAACAAAGCAAACAGAATATTGGCATGCATTAAAAAGCAGATTAACTCCAGAGATAAAACGATAATTCTACCGCTCTACAAGACTCTGGTCCAGCCACACCTAGAGTATGGTGTCTAGTGCTGGGCACCAGTCCTCAAGAAAGATGTACTGGAGTTGGAGAGAGTACAAAGAAGGACAACAAAGCTAATAAAGGGTCTGGAGGATATAAGTGATGAGGAAAGGTTGCAAGCCCTGAACTTTATTCTCTCTGGAGACGCTTGAGAGGGGATATGATTTAAATTTACAAATACCATACTGGTGACACCACAATAGGGTTAAAACTTTTTTTCGGAAGGAAGTATAACAAGACACATGGCCATTTATTAAACTTAGAAGAAAAGAGGTTTAACCTTAAACTACGTAGAGGATTCTTTACTGTAAGAGCGGAAAGGATGTGGAATGCCCTTCCACAGGTGGTGGTCTCATCGGGGGGGGGGGGGGGGCATCAATGGTTTCAAGAAACTATTAGAAAAGCACCTGAATGACCACAACATACAGGGATATACATGGTAATACTGACATATAATCACACACATAGGTTGGATTTAAGGGACTTGTGTCTTTTTTAAACCTCACCTACTATGTAACTATGCAAGATACGAGAAGATAAGCGAACAGAGAAAAGATAAGAGAAGATAAGAGAAGGCAATAGAAAATATACGAGAAGATAAGACAAAAGATACAAGAATATAAGAGGAGATAAGAGAACAAAGGATACGATAAGAAAAGATAATAGGATAGCTAAGGGAAGTGTAGCAAGGTATTTTACCTTATTTGGTTTAATGAGGACCTCCAAGACCAAAGACAGCTTTTATCCTTCAATATGTAGTGGATTGTGAGGCATAGTGGGTGCAAAGATGGTAAAAGTCATTGGGCGCTAGACAGTTCTTGGATGCAAAAGTTTTATTTATTTTAACAGAGGGTTTTGGGCCATGACACCATTAAGTAGTTACAGTTTTAAATGGCAGACTCCGAGACTTCAGTAGGAGGAAAGCCGTCCGTGAAAAGGCCACGGCAAGGTGCCACTCCTTCATGTGCAGGTTTTCTGTCTCCTTTGGCAACATTATCTAAGAGTTTCTAACACAAAGTTTAACAGTTCTCTCAGCTTCACTACAATGTCCACTTGTAGCTCTTCAGTCCCTTGAGCTTCTAGTCTCTTACTGGACTCTTTGATTCACTGACTGAATCCCGTGAGCTCCTCAAGGCTCTTTGCGGTGGTATCTCCGTCAAGCATCACACACGTTTCCCTGCTGGGTCCCTAGCTTCGCACTCCAGATGCCATTAAAGCTCCACCCTCGCAAACAGACTCATTCCCTGTCTTGGCACACAAGGCTGCTCTGCAAGCATCACCTCAGCTGGTTGAGTTCCTGACTTTATCACCACCTAAGGTTTCCCGATTCTCCACCCTGCCCCTTCAGTGAGAATACTGCTCCAGTACTTGATTCAGTTACTCACTGTGGTCCCTCGTAAAGGTGGTTGGTCTTTTTGTGGTGACAGCTTCACTTCTAAGTCCTCACAGAGCCTGGCAGATGGATTCCCCCGGCACAGGCTAAATCTCCAGCCTAGCAGCCCGGGGTGTACGACACATGTTTACCCAGATATCGCTCCGGGTGGCACAGAACATACTGTAGATCACCTGACTCCACCCGAACATATAGATTCTCCCAGCAGGCTATGGGATTCAAGAAAACCCCTGCCCTTGGCTGAGATATCCCATATACCCATAAGTTGACCTTGAAATGTCCTTCTCACATCTATTGCCATCAAGCGCCCGACCACCTATCGGCAGAAGAGAAAAATACAACAAGGCCAAACTTAGGGAGAAATCAATGAATCTCTAACAACTATCTACAGTAGCTACTCCTGAAAAGGAATTTGGCGAGGGGCTCCCTGACTAAACCCCAGGGCGCTAAAAAAGATAAGAGAAAAGAGGAAAGCTAAGAGGAGATAAGAGAAAAGATAAGAGAAAAAATACGAGGGAAAGAACATGAGAGGAACATATTATGTAGCAAGTTCCCTGTAATGATGGATAATCCAGTTCCCTCACTAGGGGTCTACCTAAAATTAATGCAGCTATGGATGGGAGTTAAAAACCCTTTTCCTGAGCTCTGGCTCTCACTCTGTGGCCAGATTGTCTTTGTCAGGTGTCCAGGGATTAACACAACTCTTCACATCGGTTTTATTGGTCTCATTACTTTGGTGCCTTTTAGGGTCCGTCATGCCACCCACCTGGACAAAATACACAAGGGACACAGGTCTTCCACACTTGTGGTCCAGACAGGTGACCCATCACCTCTGCAGAGTACGCTGACCCACCTTCAGCCAATCACCACCAATCTCCATCTAAGCTAATTATTTATTAATTCATCCATTACAGCATGGCTCCATCTTGTGTAGCTTGTTCTGTTCAGTTCTATGGCCAGTCGTGGGGGGGGGGGGGGGGGGGGGATTTTTTAGCACTGTACTCCAGTTTCCTGGCATGACCCACTAAGGAAAGTAAAGGCTGCTGTACAGACTCCATTCCTGCAAAGGTGAAAATTGTTTCATGGACTGTCTATGTTAGATTTTGAATTTATTACTATTTTATGTGATAAAGGTTTCTGCCATCTCTATTAAAAACATGTTAATTTTGAAGGTTGATGAGGAAAGAGAAAGGTTATCTGTTGTAAGCTACATGTATTTTGGAGTTCTACATCAAGACAAGTGGGTGGAGTTATGTTACTTAATATACACAAGTGGGTGTTACGTTTTTGACAGGAGCATCACCACCTTTCTTGGAGCTATTCTAAATGTAAATTATGCTCAGCTTGGCTTTAAGAACAGAATAAGTAACCATGTGGTTTGAGTAGCTAGTTAAGGAACTCTGGGGTCACCCGACCCTACAGGGAGATGGGGGTAGGAAGCCCACCCTGCTGGAAGCCTTTACTATAGAAATATCGGGGGAAGGAAACCTTTCCAGTAGAAAGATGTACCATCTAATTTCTCCTTCTGAATTACCATCTTGCCATGTGTTACCAGCTGCCATTATGTAAGCATTGTCTTTTGCCTGTCTATTTTGAAGAATTAACTTTGTAATTATGAAGAGAGCCTAAGTCTTGTATATTGGGAATGAAACGCCTGGAAGAAAGAGACTATTGACATAACACATGACACGTGACAAAAATGTCTCCCCCTCTTCCACATTCTTCAGTCTACACCAGGGGTGTCAAACTCAATTTCATTGTGGGCCGCATCAGCATTATGATTGTCCTCAAAAGGGCCTGTTGTATCTGTAAGATTAGATGTCCAGAGCATCCCCTTCCTTTACATTAGATGTCAAGAGCCACCCCACCATCAGAAGTTGAGCCCCCCCACTCTCCCTTACATCACAGAGCCCCCTTTTTCCTTGTGCTGCTGCTCGGAAGAAGCTGGATGCATTGCTTAAAAAGCAAAAAGTAAGGGTCTGGTGGAGGACCAAAGGAGGGCTGGAGCTCTCCTGTGGCTGCAGGAGAGGTGCGAAGGCCACATGAAATGGCCTTGGCCATTGGCCTTTAGTTTGACACCTGTGGTTTACAATGTCAGCTCTGTACAGATTCTGGAACTCCCACAAGGACCTAGTTGTCCTCTCTCAACAATACTAGTTTCTGTCTCCCCCTCACCCCTGACTGCTACCAACACTACAGGCTTCATTCCCCATTTATACCCCTGGGTAAACAAGTTTGAGGCAGATGAAATTCTCTCCAAGACAGCACAAAACAAAAACTCTAAAGCCTCGTACACACGATCGGACATATCCGATGAAAACGGTCCGCGGACCATTTCCATCGGATATGTCCGATCGGGAGTTTGATCCGATGGCGTGTACACACCATCGGATCAAATTCCCCGCCGCCGGACGGCGCGGTGACGCGGCGGTGACGTTGACGCCGCCACGTCACCGCCACGTCACCGCACCAGGAAGTTAAACACTTCCGCGCATGCGCCGAATCCATTCGACGGCGGCGGTGGGGGACGACATGTCTGCTGGTAAGTGTACTAACCAGCAGACATGTCAGGCGGACAGATTCCCACCTTATAGATTTCAAAGCATGCTTTGAAATCTGTCGGGTGGAGAAATCTGTCCGCTAGCCCATACACACGATCGGAGATGTCTGCTGAAACGGTCCATCGGACCGTTTTCAGCGGACATATCCCCTCGTGTGTACGAGGCCTCAGGGCTGATTCACAAGTAATGCAGTCCGGTGAATTTCACAGTGTGGTGCATTTAAGTGCAGTCAACAAAGTAAAACATGATGCATTTTTTCCTGTATGGAATGCATCTGGAACACAGAAAAATGCATAAAAATGCACTGAAACAAAAAAACTCAATTGAAATGAAAAAAAAAAATGTCCTTAACAACCATTTTTTTTACAAGTGTCCTTAGCAACCAGTTTTGTTACAATAGTTCTTTGCAACCAGTCAGGTCACAAGTGTATTGAGCAACCAGATACGTTGCAAAGTCTTTAGCAACAAGATTTGTTACAATAGTCTTTTGCAACCAGTCAGGTCACAAGTGTATTGAGCAACCAAACATGTTACAAAGTCCTTAGCAACCAGATTTGTTAAAAGTGTCCTTAGCAATCAGACATGATTCAGTCAAAAAACAAGGTCCCTGCTGGAATGTCCACTCAAGAGCATTTAAGATTTAATAGCATTTAAAAGGGGAAAAAACGCACCGGAATGCAGAAATTGTGATGTGAACCAACCCTTAAGAACTAGGGGGCGCCACAATGGAATTATACCCTACCATCCATAATAGAGCTGTAACTGTTCCCCACAAATAGAATGGAACCAAGGAAAAGACAGAGAGGAGAGATGGGTATAAGAAAGACAGAGAAAAAGAGAGAGAGGAAAGAGAATTAAAATAGATAGTGGAATAAGAAGACTAGTACAGAGGAGCAAGCTTACTTAGAAATAAAGTGACTGGAGAGTGTACTGTATATAGAAGCAAGAAAGGACAGCAGAGAGCAACTGACATCCGTATGAACTGTTCCTGCCCGCTGTATACATCCACCTCCCCCACCCCCTCCCCCTTCACATATATCAAGCATCAGCAGAGCTTTTAGCACAATGTCATACAACACTTCAGGCATGTGCCTCTATCAGCAACAGCTCCGTTTATGGAAACCATGGGTTAGGAAATTCTACAGCTTCATACATGGGAGCCAGAGAGAAAGGAGAGAGAGGGAGAAAGAAGGAGCTAGAGAGAGGAGAGAGAGGGAGAGATAGAAAAAGCAGAGAGAGTGAGATAGAGAGAGGGAGATCGAAAAAGGGGAGAAAGGGAGAATGAATGAGCTAGAGAGAGAGTGAGATAGACAGAGGGAGATCGAGAAAATAGAGAGAGTGAGATAGAGAGAGGGAGATCGAGAAAGGAGAGAGAGGGAGAATGAATGAGCTAGAGAGAGTGAGATAGACAGAGTGAGATAGAGAAAAGAGAGAGAGAGTGAGAAAGGAGCTTGTGAGAGGCGAGAGAGAGGGAGATATGGAAAGGAGAGAGAGGGAAAGAGAAGGAGCTAGAGAAAGGAGGGAGAGAGAGGGGGAAAGGGAGAGAGAGAAAGGAGAGAAAGGGAGAAAGGAGCTAGAGTGAGAAGAGAAAAGAAAATAGAGAAAGGAGAGAGAGGAAATGAGAAGGAGCTAGAGAGAGGAGAGAGAGAGAAAGCAGGAGATAGAGAAAGGAGAGAGAGGAAATGAGAAGGAGCTAGAGAGAGGAGAGAGAGAGAAAGCAGGAGATAGAGAAAGGAGAGAGAGAGATAAGGAGGATGAGCTAGAGAGAGGAGAGAGATGGAGAGTAGGAGATAGAGGAAATGAGAAGGAGCTAGAGAGAGGGAGATAGAGAAAGGAGAGAGAGGGGGAGAAGAAGCTAAAGAGAGGAGAGTGAGAGGCACAGAAGTGCTAGAGAGAGGAGAGAGAGGGGGGAGAAGGAGAGAGAAAGAGGGGGAGAAAGGAGAGAGAGGGAGAAAGAGAGGGAAGGAGAAGGAGCTATAGAGAGTAGAGAGAGAGGGAGAGGGAGAAAGGAGAGAGAAGGAGGGAGAAGGAGCTAGAGAGAGGAGAGTGAGAGGGACAGAAGTGCTAGAGAGGAGGGAGAAGGAGACAGAAAAGGAGAGAAGGGGATATAGAGAGAGGAGGAGGGAGAGAAGGAGATGGAGAGAGAGGAAAGAAAGGGAGGGGTAGATAGAGAAAGGAGAGAGATGGAAGGAGAAGGAGCTATAGAGAGAAGAGAGAGGGAGATAGAGAAAGGAGAAGGGTCTAGAGAGAGGGTGAGAGAGAGAGGGGTGAGAGAGGGAGAAAGAATGAGCTAGAGAGAGGAGAGAGAGAGGGAAATAGAGAAAGGAGAGAGAGGGAAGGAGAAGAAGCTAGAGAGAGTTGAGTGAGAGGGACAGAAGTGCTAGAGAGAGGAGAGAGAGGGGGTGAAGGAGACAGAAAGAGGATAGAGAAAGAGGGGGAGAAGGAGATAGAAAGTGGAGGAGGGAGAGAAGGAGATGGAGAGAATGAGGCGATACCTAACATGTGTAGTTTGCTTCTGCATGCTTTAATTTTTTTTATTGTTAATTTTACTTTTCTTTTTTTAGTTTGACAATTTAAAAAAAAATGTTTAAATGCAGAGGCCGGGTGTGACGTCATAACATCGCGCCCGGCCTCCGAGCGATCATGGGGACTCCGGCAACTATCTAGTGGTGAGTCGGTAGAAGCACCGGAGGGTGGCGGCAGGGGGGGAGTCCCCTCTTGCCGCCCGTAAGAACGATCAAGCTGAAGAACAGCCACTATGATCATTCTTATGGTGCAGAAAATCGCCGACTTAAAAAGACAATATCTGAATGATGTTTGTATCTGCACCCATCATTCAGATATCCCGACTCAAAGTCAAGGATGACCTATTACGTAGTGGTTAAACCCTGGTTAAGCTCCCCTTTAAACTTGTCCCCCAATTATCACAGCATGTTGGGTCACACATAGTCTCTGGCTATCTCCTTTTGCATGACTTTCACTGAATATTATGTGGAGCCCTTTGACAGTATCGGGGTTGCTCTTCTGAATGCCGATGTTACCACAAATAAGTTGACCACCACTGGTTTAGTTCTACTTTAAGATATCAAAAAAGTTCTAAAATATCCAACACAATACAGAATTCAGCTCAATTCGGAATCCTGCACAATACAGAAAGCTTAATTGTGTAACTCCACCCTATGTAAAGGTAAACATTATATTGCATCGAGGACAATGGAAAGCTCAGTGCCGCAATGCATCTGAATGCTCCTGGTGACTGCCGATGCCTATTATGTAAACACAGTGACAGAATTGGGCCGAGACTTGAAATTCTGTACCTGCCAATCATAATACAATATGGGCCCAGTCACAATGGCTCTCGCTGACTGCGGAATGTGTAATGTAGCTGTGCGCCTTACTTGTCCGCTAATGTGTTTCAGAAAATGAATTGAATGGGGACCAAAATGTTCCTGCTGAGGGGAACAATTAACTTCTCCTTGGCAACACAAAATTCATCTCTTTAAATAAATGAAAACACTTCAAAGCGGAGATTGGGAGGCCAGCGTTCCAAAGGACAAGCAGTAATTGTTCCTGTGCCGATAATCGCCAGAAAATAGCAATAAATATAAATTCCACTTCCAGTAACTGGGAGGACGGGGCTAGGTCTTCTTTTCGTCACGATGTGTATTTTTCTAAGGCCGTGTACACACGGCAGAGAACCTCGACGGGCAGAACACATCGTTCCGCCCGTCGAGGTTCTCTGCCGGCCATCGAAATCGGCGACCCGCCCGTTGGGAATGGCAACCAGCCATTCATCCAGGCGGGCCGTCGAGCAAAAAGAGAGCGTGCTCTCTTTTCGCTCGACGGGATTCCCGACGGGCGGGGCGAGCGCTCTATGTACACACGGCCGAGGTCCTCGCTGGAATGCAGCTTCCAGCGAGGTTCTCGCTGGTTTCCAGCGAGAACCTCGGTCGTGTGTACGCCGCCTCAGTCGTATGTTTTTATGTTATGTGTCTCTCTGCTTTTCTGAAGTTCTTTCAAATTGCGCAATTGATTTTAAAGTCTGTTCTAAAGTAGACAAAAGTTGAGGTAACATTTTGTTGCCATAAAGAGTCTCTAAACTCAAAAGAAAAAATATATCGCAGCTAAGGATGATATTTGATCAATGACAGGAAAAACAGATCTTACTCTCTCGTATCTTGTACACCCAACCTTCTTTCGCCCGAGTTTATTTAAAGCAGAGGTTAATAAAAAATAAATAAAAAAAAAAACAACAGCTAAAAATACTGCAGCTGCTGACTTTTAATAAATGGACACTTACCTGTCCAGGGTGCCCGCGATGTCGGCAGCCGAGGCCGAGCAATCACTCGTCTCTCAGCCGATTCCCTATTGCAAATGCGCGAGCCACGTGGCGCGCCCTCACTGGTCCCCGCTGTCTCCTGGGACCAGTGTGTTTCCCAGAAGACAGTGGGGGGGGGGGTGACGCGCAGGGGCGTGAGTCTATTCCCAGAAGTGGTGCAAACACCTGTATTATACAGGTATCTGCACCCCCTCCCTCTGAAAGGTGCCAAATGTGACACCAAAAGAGGGAAGGGTTCAAAAAGTGGACGTTCACTTTTGTGTGGACCGCCGCTTTAAGAAACTAAAATCTAAAAAAGGATCTGCCTTTAAATTGGAATGGTAGCCTGCCACACCTTTTAGAGCAGCGGTCCCCAACCTTTTCGGCACCGGGATTAGTTTAGTGGAAGAAAATGTTGGCTGCGTGTGATTTGTAGATTGTCACTTGCCACTATCGCCTACCACCAGATACAGCGTGTCACCTGCCACCAAATAGTGTGTCACTTTCCACCGTCGCCTGGCACCAGATGCAGTTGTGTCACTTGCCACTATTGCTTGCCATCATATACAGCGTGTCACCTACCACCGTCGCCTGCCACCAGAAACAGTGTGTCACATGCCATTGTCGCCTGCCACTAGAAAAAGCATGTCATATGCCACTGTTCCCTGCCACCAGAAAGAGTGTGTCATATGCCACCGTCGGCTGGCACCAGATGCAGTGTATCATATGCCACTATCACCTGCCACCAGATGCAGCATGTCACTTGCAACTGTTGCCTTCCACCAGATACAGTGTGTCACTTGCCAGTTGCCACCATCGCCTGGCACCAGATGCAGCATGTCACTTGCCACTGTCGCCTACCTCCAGATGCAGCATGTCACTTGCCACTGTTGTCTGCTACCAGATACAGTGTGTCACTTGCCACTATCGCCTGGCACCAGATGCAACATGTCGCTTGCCACCACTGCCTGCCACAAGATGCAGCGTATCACTTGCCACCACCGCCTGCCACCAGATGCAGTGTGTCACTTGCCACCGTTGCCTGCCACCAGATGCAGCGTGTCACTTGCCACCGTTTCCTGTCACCAGATGCAGCGTGTCATTTGCCACCGTTGCCTGCCACCAGATGCAATGTGTCACTTGCCACCGTTGCCTGCCACCAGATGCAGTGTGTCACTTGGCACCGTCACCTGCTAAAAGATGCAGCATGTCACTTGCCACCAAGCTCTGCCACCGGATGCTGTGTGTCACTTGCCACTGGTCATTGGCTGATCTCAGCCACTTCACATTAGGTTGGGGGAGGTTCTTATGAATTTCTAAATAAATTTATATATTTTTTATAGTAATGAGTATGGCCCGTTATTACCAAAAGTAGCTTCTTTTATCATCAGAGATCTTCTCGACTCTTGGAGATCTTTTGTTTGATAGTCCCCCCTCTTTTTGCCCACTTGCCACCGTTACCTGCCACCATTTGCAGCTTGTCACTTGCCACCCGATGCAGTTTGTCACTTGCCACCATCGCCTGCCACCAGATGCACTGTGTCACTTAAGCATCCAATCTGGTGCTTCCCCGGTGACCCAGGAAACCATAGAGGAACTGTTTATGCAGAAATAAAGAGTAGAAAAAATGGAGGTATATTTTTCATTATATAAAAAATATCAACATTTTATTGGTTGACAAAACATCAATGAAAACAGAGCAATTTGAGCACTTTTTTAATACATTTTCTGAGCATTGGAGTTGAAGTGACCCACTCCGGTTCGACCTTCCCTAACCCTCTATATGTTACTATTTGATAGATGATGAAATGATCATGTAAGCACATACATGGGTAGTTCCCCTTTAAGGGTTTAATAGTCAATAGACATGTGCAGACTGGAATATTTTGTTTCGTTTTTTTGTTTTCGTCTGGAAAATAAATTTATTTAGTTACTCCCGAAAATAGTTTTGATTTATTTCGTTTTTCGTTGGGGAATAGCTTTCTTCCAAAAATCCAATAATACTTGGTTTCTGTCGAATGGTCAAAGAATATTCGACGGAACTTCAAAACTTTACCCAGAAACTTACATTTCTGGTCGAATATTACGCCTACAAGAATTCTAATGATGTATGACTAGTAATAATAATAATAAATAATTGTAATATTATTACTAGTCATAGTCAACCAACATTAGAATGTTTCTATAGCCTATGGGCGGAGCATTAAAATGTACGAGTGCAGTATATCTTCTCCGTCGAATCTGCTTAGCACTTTCGATATACACCATAAGCCTTCTATTCTCTATAATGTCGAAAAGTACCGTATGTGTGTGTATATCAGGTTCGATAGACAGACTGCTATTCATTCACTGTATTCAGTCAGCGTCATGTCGAATCTCTCTATATCTAATTTTTACCGCAACGAAAACGAAAATAAAGCATTTTTTATGTCGGATCTTTCGGTTTTCGTTTCTTGCGCTTTCGTTATCGTTTGTTAAAGCGATAACGAAAAAAACAGATTTTCGGACGAAAATGCATTCTGACGAAAACGAATGCACATGTCTAATAGTCAAGCCTTAGGAACTAGTCACAACTTCTCAACCTGATCCGGTAGGTTCCATTTGAACCCCCGGATTATTTGGTTGGTCACTAAGACATGTTTTAAACCACTTTCACTTTGTATATGTTTTTTATCTTTGTCTTTTTTCATTGATGTTTTGTCAACCAATACAATTTTAATATTTTTTTATATAATGAAAATTATGCCTGCAAAGTCCATTTTTTTCTACTCTTTATTTCTGCATAACAAATTAGGATGTGGCATGGTGTACCATTAATTGTACTGTCCACAGTGCCACTCTGTGGTGACAGTACCAAAATTAATATTTTAGGTGATCATAGAGGAACTCTATTGTTCCCCTTGACTTCCTCTCCTGCAGCGATGCCGCCGCAGAAGTGCGCCATCTGTAGTAGAGGAAGTAGACTGCACCACTTGCAATGAGCTGGCCTATTCTCATGGGATTTCCAGTTCCCAGCTATCCTCATAGGGCAGTGGTGAGACAGTGGCATCGCATGCGCCTCTCAGAGAAGGCCAGCTTTGTCTAACATGGGATTCATTCACCTTTCATGTAAACGTGTTGATGTAACTTATTGTGATTACCAAAGATTATAGCCAATGGCAAATCTCACACCATCACATTAAGTGTGCCTTCCATTATTTATGATCTTCCCTGTAAACAGATTCATCTTCCATAATGGCTTTACCACCCCCCCAGGAATAACAATACAACACGTAAAATCCATTACAGGGGCCTAAACGTTTATTTATAGATGTGTCCTAGAAAAGGAACGATTTGGTGCTACGAAACGCATGGAGCTCAAGACATGCAAATGCAGATTAGACTGTCAGATACATCACAAACTATATCAGGGAGGAAAAGGAGTTCAACCTATTATAATTCTAAGGAAATGTATGTAAATGAGTTGACAGACACAAGATTTTCAGCTATTAAAACAACATGTGGTAGTGGGAGCTTTGGTGGCAGGTTCTGAACCTCCTTGTAGAAAATGATTTAGAACTTTCAAAAAGTTATTTATTCTCTTAAAGCAGAGGCCCTGGATAATAAAATGGTGGCAGTTAAATTTTTGTTATGTTGTACCTTATTTGCAAAGCTGTTTATCAAACTCCTATTTTTAGGTAAAAAATTTAGTGTAGACAAACAATATAATACCCATTTTGTTAATAAAATATCAAAGTATGAGGTTGCGTCAGATAAGCGTATAAGCATGTCTATACTAACTAGAGACAAGGAGCACAGTGGTCTGGGGTTACCAGACATTAAGGCATATTATATGGCCATTCACATAACACGGGTGGTTGAATGGGCTAAAGAAAATAATGAAAAATCTTGGGATCTTGCAGACCCGCCATGCCGCAGCATGGTGGTAGAGGAGGAAAGCGGCTGCAGAGCAGAGCCCCATAAGTCGATGCGTCCTCTACAGTCCCGGCTTTTCCCGGAAGCGGAGTCTATGGCAAAGTTCAGCTAACCCGCAGGATAGACACAGATGCACTACGCTGCACCCGCGGTGTGGGTAAATCGCAGCACATCAGTGTGAAAGCAGCCTTAGGCCCTTTTCAGACGAGCAGCCCGACCAAATGGGACCCTCAGTTCCCCTCTATTGAGCGACAGATGTCCGTTTATGCCCGCCTACCTCCAATCTGAAAAACAGAAGTGAATCCGTCCCCTTCAATTTGGGCAAATCGGAGGGTCTATAGAGTAGCCGTGACCTGTCATCCGCCCACTCCGCTCTTTGTGGCCCGCGACTGGTTACCAAGTTGCTTAGGTGGCCCTCGCTCTTCAAAAGGTTGGGCACCCCTGATTTAGATAGTCAAAAGAGCACATATACACGATTACACGGACATCAATGTTAATAGGGTACACAAAAAAGAAAAATGGGCATATAATTCCCCACTAATCCCACTATATGATACAAATTATTTTTCACCGGGGAGTTGGATTAAAAAAACTGACGTAAAATTAAGGGATACAATGAAAGACGGTAAAATTTGCACTTATCAGGAACTAGGGGAAAACAAAGAAATGTTTGAGTTGAATTGGTGGAGATATTTACAGCTGAAACATTTTGTGGATTCCCTCCCTCATCCTATCAGGCTAGAGGGAAATCTGCTCCCACTAGAGCGTATGTGCACAGCACCGAACGGAAGGAGTGGGATCTCACAGATCTATAAAATACTGTTGAGATTAAAAAATAAGGGGCCACCCCCGTATATTAAAAAATGGGAGGAGGAGCTGGCAACAGGGGATACTGAGAAAGATCTTGGAAAAATATTGAAGATGGTGCACATCACATCAACTAACTGTGGGTTGATAGAAATGAATTTTAAGGGCCAGATTCAAGTAGCCCGCCGTAAGTTTGTGCGGGCGTAGCGTATCTCGAGGTAAATGCTGTATTCACCAAGCTTAGTTACGGCGGCGTAGCGTAAATGGGCCGGCGTAAGCCCGGGTAATTCAAATGTGAATGAGGTGGGTGTGTTTTATGGTAATGTTTTGTGACCCCACGTTTTTGTCGTTTTTTTTTTAACTGCGCATGCGCCGACCTTGGACGTATCCCAGTGCGCATGCTCCCAATTATAATGCTACGACGCATTGTTTTCGACGTGAATGTAATTGACGTAAATCCCCATTCACAGATTTTTACGCGGTCCCGACGTCCATACTTACATAGGATGCGCCATCTTTTTGGTGGTTTATCTTTACGCCGGAAAACGCCTTACGTAAACGGCGCAAATTCACTGCGTTGGCCGGGCGTACGTTCGTGAATAGGCGTATTTCGCTGATTTACATATTCTAGGTGTAAATCAGCAGGAACGCCCCTAGCGGCCATCTTAAAAACACAGTTAAGATACGACGGCGTAATACAATTACGCCGCTCGTATCTTAACTCAATCCCGGCGTATCTTGTTTTCTGAATACAGAAAAAAGATACGCCGGCGCATCTAAGAAGTTACGCGGCTTATCTAGACATAAGTCGCGTAACTTCTTAATAAATCTGGCCCTAAATGTCTATCATGATGGTACATCACCCCGGACATTGCACACCGATTCCAAGGGGAGACTTCCGAGTTTTGTTGGAGGGGTTGTAGGGAACCTGGAACCATGTCACACCTATGGTGGACGTGCCCCAAAATTAAGGGGGGGGCTAGGGTTTGTTGACTTGGTTAGGGGCACTTTTTATTATTATGTAAACTCTAGCATTATTTGTATTTCTCCATTCAATGGCCGGTATAGTGAAGCCCGGAGTGACAATGCCAGAAAGAAAATAACGAAGGGCTGGCCATGACTGGGTGGAATCAGGAGCAACAAAAGGGTTAAGATAGGGAGGTGCCTTCAGGGGAGTGGCTGTAGGATCATTCTCATTGAAGGGGGGGAGTGGTATATATAGGGGGCGGGGTCTACCACGTGCACACGGCAGGAAGTTTAGACACAGGGAGGCAGATTTTTGAATGTGGGGCTGTACCTGCTCAGGGATGGTGTTCACCTAACTGATGTGGGTACGGATTTGTGGATGCTAGGTGTGCAGGAGGGTATTCAGAGGGCCCTGCGGGTATGGAGGGGCCCGTAAGAAAAAGGGGTTTTCCATTACGGGCTGTGGCGGTGTCCTTGGTCTTTGATGGTGACAGTTAACTGATGGAATGGAAATGGTTGGGGGGCTCATCGGTGGGATGGGCCCCTTATGGGGTTTATTGCAGTGGAACGGTGTCTGCTGTAATACGGTGACAGTGCACCGTGGGTTAAAAAGGGGTGTCTCCGAGCTGGAGTCGGCTGGGGGCCTTGGTATGGTAAATAGTACCGCAGTGCGGTGGTAAAAAGGAAAAGGTTAATGGGGGCTACTGTCAAAGACCAATCGGGGCTGGTGTTAATAGTAAAAGTGTTTTGGTAAATATTGTTAATAATAAAGTTGGAATTGTTGGAAATTCCTATTATCTAAGATTTGGTTAAATATTTAATTTTGGTTATAAAATAAAAATGGCTGTTGTGGCCAATTTTACTCCAATATACTGTGTCGGTCGTGTTACTGGGTCAAGAAGGTAAGGGGGGTGGTAAAAGGGTGGTGGTGTAAGGGGAAGGGTACTATGGGGGAGGTATGGGCAAGGTTGCACATTGAAACTACATTAGTCATGGCTCTGTATGCCTATGCCTATATGTTGATATAACAAACAATGCAACTTCCTACTATGATGTGAACCTAGGATGGAGACAGCGTATGAACGAAAAATTGATTAAGTCTCCTGTTAGTGTTCTCTGAGTCTAAAAAAAAAAAAAAGGTTACCAGATACCAAACATGTCAAGTATTGCCCTTGAATGTTCTCATTTTGACATTCGGAGCGATACCATACCTCATCATGTGGCGCAATAGCTGTTTACAGGACATACAGTAGATAAGCGTTGCATTCATGTTCGCACATGGGGATTCGTTTACAATATTTTGCACACTATTTTTATTTATTTATTACAATTCATTTTTTACACTTGTTTTTCATTTGCCTTTTTTGCAATCACATTGGGGGCTAACTAGACCGTTTAGTAATAGCATTGGCAGGTGACAGGTCCTCTTTATGGAGACATCAGGGGACTATTAGACACCACGGGCCGGATCCACAAAGGCCGGCGTAACTTTTTTCGGGCGTAGCGTATCTTCTTTACGCTACGCCGCCGTAATTAGGAACGCAAGTGTCATATCCACAAAGCACTTGCGTCCTAAGTTACGGAGGCGTAGCGTAAATGGGTCGGCGTACAAGCATCTAATTCAAATGGGGAAGAGGTGGGCGTGTTTTATTTAAATTATTCGTGACCCGACATAAATGACGTTTTTTTTAACTGCGCATGCGCCGTCCGTGGAGGTATCCCACTGCGCATGCGCGAAATCACGTTGCAAATAGTCAATGCTTTTGACGTGAACGTAACTTACGCAAAGCCCTATTTGCGAACGTTTTACGCAAACAATGAAAAATTCAACGCTGTCCCGATGTCCATACTTAACATTGCGTACGCCTCTATAGAGCAGGGGTGACTTTACGCCGGACATACGCTTACGCAAACTACGTAAAAAGAATGCGCCGGGCGTACGTACGTGGATCGGCGTATCTATCTCATTTGCATATTTTACACTGAACATCAACGTAAGCGCCCCTAGCGGGCAGCGTAAATATGCAACTAAGATACGACGGCATAATAGACTTATGCCGCGTACACACGGTCGTTTTTTGCGATGAAAAAAAAACATCGTTTTTTAAAACGTTATTTAAATTGATCGTGTGTGGGCAAAACGTCGTTTTTTGTCTTAAAAAAAACGACCAAAAAAAAATTCCAACATGCTTGAATTTTTTGTGTCGTTTTTCAAAACGTCGTTTTTTGTTTCACAAAAAGTCACAGTGTGTAGCAAAAACGTCATTTAAAACGTAGTTTTTCAACCCGGGCATGCCCAGAAGCTAGTTATGAAGCGAGCTTCAATGGCAAAGAGTGGTGAACGTAACCTCGCTTTTTGTGAAAAAAACGATGGTGTGTAGGCAACATCGTCTTTGAAAGTGACGTTTCAAAATGTCGTTTTTTACTTCACAGAAAACGTCGTTTTTTTTCATTACAAAAAATGATCGTGTGTACGCGGCATTAGTTTAGTCGTATCTTAGTGTAATTCCGGCGTATCTTGTTTTGTGGATACAAAACAAAGATAAGACGGCGCAAATTTGAAATTATGGCGGCGTATCTGGAGATAAGCCATCGTAATGCTTTGTGGATCCGGCCCCACATGTCTTCCCTGCCCTCTACTGCAATTGATCAAGCACAGTTAATAATGCTTGATTAGCTGTATCCTCTGCTACAGTAGCTGAGAAATGACAGCTGTGAACCTGGAAGTGACATCATACATGCCGCCTCCGGGTCCATCAGTCGCGCGGGGGGGGGTCAGAGAACATATGTTCCCCGATCACCACCAACTTTCAAGCCTCGTACACACGTACAGGTTTCCCAGAGGACTTTTTACCTCTGGGAAAACTGAGGGGAAAACAGAGAACCTGCTCGGTAACTTTTTCCCCCTACACACGACTGGGTTTCCCGACAGGAAAACTGCCATGAGCGATTTGGTCAGGAATCCCTGCTGTGTGTATGCTCCATCGCTGTGTTTCCTAGAGGGAAATTACCAGGTTAAAAATCACCGGGAATACCGCCGGGAAAAAAGAGAGCTTGTTCTTTTTTTTTTTTCCTGGCAGTTTTCCTGTCGGGAAAACTGCGACGGAGCATACACACGGCCGGTTTTCCCAGCCAAAAGCTCTCATGGCAGTCATGTGTACAAAAGGAGTGCCCCAATGGTGAAGTACGTACAATAAAGGAACAGTTTATTAAAATCGCAAAGTAGACTCTTACATGTAACATAAAAACAGGCGCATAAAACAAGTCAGAACTCGGCGTTAGGGACGCTGCCTTACGTCTAACTGAGGATCTCCTGTGATGATGGACGCTCGTCCTTGTTTTTGTATTCAGTGAAAACTTTTTAGATATAGCAGCTTTCACGCTTACTTTGGGCTTTATCCTTGCCCTCTTACACTTCATTACTCACAGTAGCGCATTAGATCCTCCATGCCTCTTATCAGTTTAGTTGCCCTTCTCTGCACTTTCTTCAGTTCCCCAATATCCTTTTTGAAAACTGGTGCCCAAAACTGAACTGCATATTCCGGATGAGGTCTTACTAATGATTTGTACAGGGGGGGCAAAGTTATATCTTTGTCTCTGGAGTCCTTATACAAGAAAGGACTTTGCTCGCTTTGGATATCGCAGCTTGGCATTGCATGTTATTATTGAGCTTATGATCTACCAAAACCCCCAGATCCTTCTCCATTATGGACCAGGCTTCTCCAGCTGCAGAGCCCCTGTGAATGATCGCCACCTGTAGTGGAGAAAATAAACTGCACCTGCCTACACATGGGCCGCAGTTTGGAGGCCACTGCATTACAGTAATGGGTATTGAAACGTGCAAGTGTTATGCCGCGTACACACGGTTGTTTTTTGTCTTGTAAAAACCGTTGTTTTTTCTCATGAAACAAAACAACGTTTTTCAAACTTCATTTTAAAAAACTACGTTGCCCACACCATCGTTTTCTGAAAATGCTCTTGCAAAGCGCGATTACGTAAGATACTTTCGACGGCACTCTGTTCCATTAAAGCTCCCGTCTCATAACTTGCTTCTGAGCATGCGCGGGTTTAAAAACGTCGTTTTGCCCACACACGATCATTTTTTATGACACAAAAAACGACATTCAGAAAAACAACATAAAAAATTCAAGCATGTTCGAAAAAAATGTTGGTTGTTTTTTTGAAGACATAAAACAACGTTTTGCCCACACACGATCATTTTAAATGACGTTTTTCAAAACGTCGCTTTTTTCATCACAAAAAACGACCGTGTGTACGCGGCATAAGACTGGCGGCAGAGCAGTAGAGTCCCAGTTGGCCGGTAGTGCTGCTTTTTCTTTAGCTCAGTGCTGATGAGCACGGGAGTACAGGATGCTCGTATAAAGCTGATCCAGGTACTTATAATAGACTTATCTAAAGATATTTTTTTTTTTTTAATGAATACTTATCCAGATAAAATGGAGTATGTTCAGTTTCAACTTCCTAAATTCTCCTTGTTTTTTTTGTTTTTTTATTCGCTTTTTTCTTTGCTGAACCTAATTATGGACCTTTAGTATATAAATCTCGGTCTGGCCATATCCCGAAGAAGAAAGCTACGATGAAGCGTTGCAGCTTTCCACACTCTCCCATATAGGATGATGTACGATTTTTTTTTGTAAAACAATTTGCGGGCTAATATTGGCTGACCTCAGGAGAAAACACATCTCTTGAAAATATGCCATAAAAATAATGACAGTCTATTTGTCAACGTCGCCAACATACCAAACTCAGGCAAAAAGTGAAATAAACCTTTTATTTTCTCTGACCAATTTTCTTTCTAGCCCCTCGGTATGGAAGAAAAAAAAAGAAAAGTCAATGATGAATATCTTGGATTGTCCACTAGTGAAATGTTCATCGTCGAAGGAGAAGAAGAGGACATGGAGCTTAGTAATGGTCAACTCCACGAAGGAGAAGAAAATCTACCCTTGCTGTGGGATCTCCCCCACATTGCAAGGGTTAAATTCTCGTTTTTTTTAGTGGTATCAGAAGAGGTTGTATTATTTACCCTATTCCCTGCTTAGGTCGGCACCGGCACCGGTACCGGCGTTGTCTTCTGGCTGACACCAGTGCTGTGTTCTTCTTTCCAATGATCCAGTCTGTTTGGGGTCTGTGACAGACTCACCCGGGACATCCCCAGACCCTCTTATGTCTAAAATCATCCTATGTCCACTAGGGGCATAGGATGACTAAGGAATGATATCTTGGACTACCTGAGATGGTATTATTATGTATTTATTATCCACAATATATCCCAGGATATCTGTAAAGAACTATTTACTGTTTGTTGATTCTGAACTCAATGGGTTAATTGTAAGATTGACTCATTCATAATGTTAGACGCTAATGCCGTCATCTCCAGCCATTTCTCTGTTCTCTGTGCTAATTGCCCCTGCTAGTGTGTGAAGATGTCACGTGTTTACACTTATGATAATGTATATTGTATAGCAGGTGAGCGGAGACGGGACGTCTACTCTGAAAGGTCATATGTCGGAGTCACCTTGTCTGGGTAAATGATTAGTTAATTAGCTCATGTTAATTATGTTCTGGTTACCTCCTCTTTAAACTGTATATAAGGTTGCATTCTTGGTTCTACTAAACACTCCATGTTTAGCACACAAACAAGTCTCGTCTCCTTGTGTGTTGAGAGCAGCTGGAATATCTTATATCTATATCCAGACTGATAGGAAGCAGTATATGACGGAAGCACTCAAGCAGAGTGTGGGGCGTTCCGTTACAAAGCAAAGCAGGACTATTAAAGCCTCATACACACGATCGGACTTCCATCTGACTTTTCTGTGGATTTTTGTCCGAATGGGCGTTGGCCGTGAACTTGTTCTGCATACATACGGCAGAACATTTGTGGCCAACTTTCACCAAATCACGTGTTTTTTCAGCTCTTAACCACCACCCTTTGGGCAACTTCTGCTATTGTTGTCTGATGTTTAACATTGGTTCTGAGCATGCGTGTTTGTACTTTGGACTTGTGTACACATGATCGGATGATCCTCCATCAGACATTTGTTTTCGAAAAGTTTGAGAGCATGCACAGCGAAGATTTGTCCGTTAAAAAACTGAAAACAATTGTCCGATGGAGCATACACACCGTCGGATTGTCCGATAAAACACGTCTGTTGGACCGTTGTTGTCAAAAATTCTGATCGTGTGTATGGGCCTTATCTCTGCATTGTATGTGGTGGGGAGCCTGCAACCGTGGCCATGTGCAACTTAGCGAGCCTGGAGTGGTTAATCAACTTAGCAAGGAGGCTGCTGGGTCCCAGTCACAACCACTGGAGTACGGAATAATCTAAGTATTTCTAGGGCACCCCTAGACATATTGAACATTTTGTATTGTTTATTGGCGATTTGGGGACTAAACTGCCTTCTGACGAAGTCCAACGACGAAACGTGTAGAGGTGGAACTTTCAGTTGGCTGTACCCATTGATGACGACATTACATCCACCCTGAGGAATGCACGCTGGCTTTAGGTAGAGCGGGATTATTTTTTCTTGTATGTTTCTATTCATAAGCACATTCAGGTGATGCTTACGAGTTGAAAGTAGTGCAGTGGTGCCGCTCTTACACACATACAAGAGTTGTGCTGTAGGGGGAGAGCTTACAGAGTGACAGCTGGGTTATTGTACACCATTATTTTCAATTAAGAGCAGATATAAAAACGTGCAGAGGCAAGTGATATTGTTTGCGCTGTGGTGACAGTACCTAAAAGGTAAAGTGCAATAAAGGGGGAAAGGGAGAGAGTGGTGTTCCCCAGGGAATGGTGAAGAGATGGAGACAGGTGGGTCTACTAAGTGACAAATTTTTTTTTGGAATGAACATATAAAAGGCAATGTGAACAGTGAAGTGATAGAAACAAGTGGGTCTTCAAAGTGACAAAAAATAAATAAAATGAGCATACAAAAGGCAATGTGAACAGTAGTGATGAAGTCACGTGGTGTGACGAATACGGGTCGGGATTGGAGCACTGGACCCTTTGCAAACACCTGACGGACGGTAGACGAGCCCGCTGCTCGTGGATGTACGACCGCCTCAGATTGTTTCATGTGAGTTTTATTTATGCTATGCCTTATTAAATTATCCTTTGCTGTATTATGCGATGTGCCCTCCTTCTCTTTTCCCTGCCCGCAATACCATCGTCTGAGTCGTTGGCAGACCAGTACTAAGACAGGCAGTGGCACCAGAGAAGCACCCGGTTTCTGACGAGCTCGCTGCTTGTGGAGATAGGCACCCCCTCTCTAGACTCTGTGTAAGTGCACACCCTTTGATTTTAAGCAGAGGCTTCCCAGTGGTGATGGGACTACTCTATATGGTTTTTATTTGTCCCTCACATGTACCATCGGATTCAAGACCTACTAGGTCCACCACCTCACCCTGTAGGAGTGCATCCATCTGCCAGGATATCGCTGTCCCTTCTGTCTGGCTATATGTGATAGCCTAGAGGTAAGCTGATAGGACAACTAGAGGTGTGGGCTGCACGTTTGGATTTCTTCACTGCATCTTCACCCACTTGGCTGCTGGAACTTTGCATTTCGATTCCTCTTTGGCACTGAGCTGTATGCTGCATTTGGACTTTTGCATTTCTGCTCTGTCCACAGGACTGATATTATTATGCGTTCTATTATGCCAATCACATACAGTATCACCATGTTTGATTTATTTTGACATTGTCACGGACATCCATTGTCACCACTGTTCACATTGCCTTTTGTATGCTCATTTTATTTATTTTTTGTCACTTTGAAGACCCACTTGTTTCTATCACTTCACTGTTCACATTGCCTTTTATATGTTCAGGCCGTGTACACACGGCAGAGATCCTCGACGGGCAGAACACATCGTTCCGCCCGTCGAGGCTCTCTGCCGGCCGTCGAAATCGGCGACCCGCCCGTCGGGAATGGCAACCACCCATTCATCCAGGCGGCCGTCGAGGAAATAGAGAGCGTGCTCTCTATTTCTGCTCGACGGGCTTCCCGACGGGAAGCTCGCAGAGACCGTACACACGGCCGAGGTCCTCGCTGGAATGCACATTCCAGCGAGGTTCTCGCTGATTTTCAGCGAGAACCTCGGCCGTGTGTACGCCGCCTTATTCCAAAAAAATGTTTGTCACTTAGTAGACCCACCTGTCTCCATCTCTTCACCATTCTCTGGGGAACACCACTCTCTCCCTTTCCCCCTTTATTGCACTTTACCTTTTAGGTACTGTCACCACAGCGCAAACAATATCACTTGCCTCAACATTTTTTCTCGTCCTTTTGGATAGACCTATCTTTTGTTTGCTGCAGTGTATTTTTCCCTGTCCCTCTCCCCTGGCCCAACCCTTTCCATCCATTTCAGCGCAGGAGTTTCACCTATCACCAGATATAAAAAAGGGCATCCATGTTTTCCAATAATGGCTGGTCATTAACCACTTGACCTCTGGAAGATTTACATGACCAGACCATTTTGGGGTCATTTTAAATGACAATTGCGCAGTCCTGCAAAACTGCACCCAAATAAAATGTATGTCCTTTTTTTACCACAAATAGAATTTTCTTTTGGTGGTATTTGTTCACCTCTGCGATTATTTTATATGTATTTCTTTGCGCTATAAACAAAAAAAGACTGATAATTTTAAAAAAAACTATGTAAAAAAATAATATTTTCTACTTTCTGCTCTAAAAAATATCTACCGGCAATAAGAACATTTAAAAAAAAATCTAATTTCTTCATACATTTAGGCCAATATGTATTCTGCTACATATTTTTGATAAAAAATACCAATAAGCACATATTAATTGGTTTATGCAAATGTTATTGCATGTACAAGCTATGGGATATATTTATGGAGTTTTTCTTTTATTTACTAGTAATGGCGGCGATCAGCAACATATAGCGGGACTGCGATATTGCGGCATATTGAGGTGAGGCAATGGCACTGGTGAGGTGAGGCAATGGCACTGGTGAGGTGAGGCAATGAAACAGTGAGGTGAGGCAATGGCACTGGTGAGGTGAGGCAATGGCACTGGTGAGGTGAGGCAATGGCACTGGTGAGGTGAGGCAATGGCACTGATGAGGTGAGGCAAGGGCACAGTGAGGTGAGGCAATGGCACAGTGAGGTGAGGCAATGGCACTGGTGATGTGAGGCAATGGCACTGGTGAGGTGAGGCAATGAAACAGTGAGGTGAGGCAATGGCACTGGTGAGGTGAGGCAATGAAACAGTGAGGTGAGGCAATGGCACTGGTGAGGTGAGGCAATGGCACTGATGAGGTGAGGCAAGGGCACAGTGAGGTGAGGCAATGGCACAGTGAGGTGAGGCAAGGCACTGGTGATGTGAGGCAATGGCACTGGTGAGGTGAGGCAATGAAACAGTGAGGTGAAGCAATGGCACTGCTGAGGTGAGGCAATGGCACTGATGAGGTGAGGCAACGGCACTGTGATGTGAGGCAATGGCACTGGTGAGGTGAGGCAATGAAACAGTGAGGTGAGCCAATGGCACTGCTGAGGTGAGGCAATGGCACTGGTGAGGTGAGGCAATGAAACAGTGAGGTGAGGCAATGGCACTGCTGAGGTGAGGCAATGGCACTGGTGTGGTGAGGCAATGGCACAATGTGTTCCGTCGGATCATCCGATCGTGTGTACACTAAGGTGACCAGATTTTTAAAATTAAATCAGGGGACATATTTTTTTTTACTAGTAATGGCAACAATCAGCGACTTTCTGCCCGTCAATGCCCGCCTCACAGCCTCTCAAGTCCCACTCTTCGGGCCCCGGATACTACTGGGTGGGGTGCGGAGGAAGATCACTCTGCCAGGTAAGGCATGGAGATAGGATGGTTGCTGGCCAGGATTTGAGCCAAGGCAGAAGAAAATGCGAGCGGAGTTGAATGGGCATGTCCCCAAAACTGAAGAAATATTCCCTCCACTCCGACCAGCACATGATCATCAGAAAGGGGCAAAGATAATGGAAAAAATACAACCCCCCTAAGCTAATAGGCATGGCGGAGCAGGGGTGTGTAATTCTATTTTTTTTATTTTAATTCTGCACTGACTGTCCTTGAAATTGCTCCTGCCCCCTATTAAATCCAATCTGGGGACGAAACCAGGGACAGACTTGGTCCAGGGACAGTCTCCTCAATCTGGGGACTGTCCCCTGAAACTGGGGATGTCTGGTCACCCTAGTGTACACAAGTCCGTCGGAATAAAATTCAAAGTACAAACACGTATGCTCCAAACCAATGCTAACCATCAGACAACAGAAGCAGAAGTTGCCCAAAGGGTGGAGCTAAAGAGCAGAAAAACCATGATGTTTCGTGTATGTTCTGCTGTCTGTATGTAGAACAAGTTCACTGCCAACGCCCTTCGGACAAAAATCTATGTAACAGTCAGATGGAAGTCTGATCGTGTGTATGAGGCTTGAGACAGAAATGTCATTAAAGTTCATGTGCGTGTAAAGGCAGACGTCCCAGTACTTTTGACAATATAGTGTGTCTATATATATACACTGCATATATGTGCAAAGATTGCCTATGGAGAAAAGCAGACCACGTTCAGCACTTCCCCTGAGAAAAACGATTTTATATATAATTGGCACATAGGCCATTTTGCAACATATTGTTATTAAGAAAGGCCGTTCTGTTTCATGGCAGCAGGTTTCCGAAGGCGTCCTGCGCACTGTCCATGTACATGACAACCTCGGAGATCTCGTTTCCTGCCCCTAGGATTGGCGCACTCCATGTCCCAGGGGGTCTTCAGAAAGCTTGAAGGCGACTGGCATTTCTCAGAGAGAGGTCAGTGATGACAGCTCTCCATATTCCTCTCAGTAAAGGTTTCCAGGCATATCATACTGGTGAATTTTGAAACCAAAGCAGCAATCCCACTCCTTTCCCCAGTGATTTAAAGCTGAACTCTAAACGCAAAAAAAATATTTAACCCCTTCCCGCCCGGGCAATAACAGATTGACGTCCGGGGAGTGGTTCTGAAATCCTGATTGGACGTCTATTGACGTCCTGCAGGATTTCATGTCGCGCGCGCCCGTGGGGGCGTGCCCGTGGGGGCGCGCAGCGCGGCGATCGGTGATGTCGGGTGTCAGTCTGACACCCTGCATCCCCGATCTCGGTAACGAGTCTTCGGCGGAGCCTCGTTACCACGTGATCAGCCGTGTCCAATCACGGCTGATCACGATGTAAGCAGGAAGAGCCGTTGATGGCTCTTCCTCACTCGCGTCTGATAGACGATTGGCGGCTCTCCTGACAGGGGGGGTTTGCGCTGATTGTTTATCAGCGCATCCCCCCCCTTGGATCGCCACACTAGACCACCAGGGAAGTGAAAAAACAAGGGGCAATAAAAAAATAAAAAATAAATAGTAAAATAAATATAAATAAAATAAAAAAGACAGTAAAAAAAAAGATGCCAATCAGTGTCCACAAATGGGCACTGATTGGCAACATGGATCAATCAGTGCCACCCCTCAGTGTCCATCAGTGCCACCCCACAGTGCCAATCCATGCCCAGTGCCCACCTATCAGTGCCCATCTGTGCCACCCATAAGTACCCATCAATGCCCCCCATAAGTACCCATCATGGCCACCCATAAGTGCCGCCCATGAGTGCCCATATGTGCCACCTATGAGTGCCCAGTGCCGCCTATGAGTGCCCTTCAGTGCCGCCTATGAGTGCCCATCAGTGCCGCCCATCAGTGCCGCCTATGATTGCCCATCAGTGCTGCATACCAGCGCCGCCTATCAGTGCCACCTCATCGGTGCCAATCAGTACTACCTTATTGGTGCCCATCAGTGCCACCTCATCGGTGCCCATCAGTGCCGCCATATCAGTGCCAGTAATTGAAAGAGAAAACGTACTTATTTACAAAAAAATTACAGAAAAAAATAAAAACTTTATTTTTTTCAAAATTTTCAGACTCTTTTTAGTTGTTGCGCAAAAAAAAAAAATTGCAGAGGTGATCAAATACCACCAAAAGAAAGCTCTATTTGTGGAGAAAAAAGGACGCCAATTGTGTTTGGGTACAGTGTAGCATGACCGCGCAATTGTCATTCAAAGTGCGACAGTGCTGAAAGCTGAAAATTGGCTTGGGCGGGAAGGTGCGTAAGTGCCCGGTATGGAAGTGGTTAAATATATTCTTCAATAGCCACTAGGGAATCTATAAACACCTTCTGGGTGCACCAAATGCCTTTTTGCAATCCAAGGTATCACTTTGTAAAAGTAGCAGTGACATCATCACTGTGCTGTACATATCCTAGACAGAGAGCAGAGCTGTGGGAGGGGCCCAGCAAGCTCCACCTACTACAGGCTGCCCGCAGAAATCTACAGGACGTGGCGGAGCTGAGACCAGTCACCCTGCACAAGGAGAGAGAGCAGCAGTGAGTGGTCTTTATTACAGGAAGGGAAAGTCTCACACTGGATTACGGCACAGATCTGGAAGAAACACACAAAGCACACCAAGCTTCAAGAAAGAAATACACACAACACAATAATATTTTACCATATTTGCTGATCTTTAACCCCTTCCATACCGGGAAAATTCTGGCACTTCTCTCCTACATGTAAAAATCATAATTGTTTTGCTAGAAAATTACTCAGAACCACCAAACATTATATATATATTTCTTTAGCAGACACCCTAGGAAATAAAATGGCAGTCATTGAAACTTTTTATCTCACACAGAATTTGCGCAATCATTTTTCAAACGCCTTTTTTTTTTTTTTGGAAAAGAAAACTATTTCATTAATTTAAAAAAAACACAGCAGTAAAGTTAGCCTAATTTTTTTGTACAATGCGAAAGATGATGTTACGCTGAGTAAATAGATACCCAACATGTCATGCTTTTCAAAATGCGCACACTCATGGAATGGCGCCAAACGTCGGTACATAAAAATCTCCACACATGTTACCAGTTTAGAGTTACAGAGGAGGTTACATAGTTACATAGTTACATAGTTAGTCAGGTTGAAAAAAGACACAAGTCCATCCAGTTCAACCATAAAAAAATAAACAAACAAAATAAAACACAGTACATCCCATACACCCAACTCCATACCCACAGTTGATCCAGAGGAAGGCAAAAAACCCCAGCAGAGCATGATCCAATTTGCTACCGGAGAGGAAAAAATTCCTTCCTGATCCCCCGAGAGGCATTTGGATTTACCCCGTACCCAGTCAATTTCTGGGTAGTTAAAATCCCCCATTATTATCACCGTCCCAGCCCTTGCTGCCCTTTCCATCTGTGCAAGGAGCCGAGTCGCCACCTCCTCATTAACATTGGGTGGTCTATAACAAACTCCAACGATTAACTTTGAACTACGCACATCTGTATGCAGTTTCACCCATAATGCTTCAACTTCATCACACTCTCTATCAACCAGGTCCTCTTTCACGCTTGCTTTGAGGTCACTTCTCACATAGAGACAGACGCCTCCACCTTTCCTTTTTACCCTGTCTTTCCGAAAGAGAGCATAGCCAGGAATATTAATAGCCCAGTCATGTGAGGATTGAAGCCAAGTTTCAGCAATACCGATTACATCATAGCTCTCCTCATGCACCAGAGCTTCCAACTCACCTGTTTTGCTTGGAAGGCTTCTGGCATTGGTGAACAAACACTTAAATGTATTGTTACATTTTTCGCTGGTGTTTTTCATATAATTTTTAGTAGTGCAAATGGCACTATAATTTCCAATGGCTGTTTGCAACATGGGAACTATCTTGTCACCTGCCATAACCCCACCTCCATCTATCCCCATTCCACTCTCCATTAATGTCTGACCCCTAACTGACCTGTGTGCCCGATGTAATTCTAGTTCACCCTCCCCCTCAAGTCTAGTTTAAATACTCCTCCAGAGGTCTAGTACTAGAATTGTTCCTCGCGCTCTAAGGCCGCGTACACACGGAGGGACATGTCTGCTGAAACATGTCCGACGGACCGTTTCCAGCGGACATGTCTCCTCCGGATTTTCGTTCCGACGGTGTGTACACACCATCGGATGAAAATCCCCTCGGCAGGGAACGCTCTGACGTGGCGGTGACCAAAACTGGAAATAAAATGCTTCCGCGCATGCGTCAAATCCATTCGACGCATGCGCGGACAGTTCTGTCCGCTGGTTAGTGTACTAACCAGCGGACAGATCCGACGGACAGGTTTTTAGCGGACAAACGGTCTGCTCGCCCGTGCACACGATCGGATTTGTCTGCTGAAACGGTCTGTCGGACCGGTTTCAGCAGATAAATTCGATCGTGTGTACGCGGCCTCACTCACGCGGTGTGGTTTGAATGGCGTTTACATATGTGGGCGGGACTTACACGTGTGTTCGATTCTGAGCGCGAGCTTTACGGGCACAGGGGTGTTTTAACATCTACATTTTTTATTTATTTTTTTACACTTTCTTTTACTGTACATTCAATTACATTTAAAACATTTAAATCCTTTATAATATGAATCTATTGTGACAGGTCCTCTTTATGGAGAGATCCCACATCACTCCTCCAGGCTGGAAAGCATGAGATCAAAAAAAAAAGGTCACCAATCTCATGCTGACAGCCACGATCGTGGCTTTGTTTACATCCGGGGCGTGACATCATAACATCACGCCCGGGCCTCCGACGGTCATAGAGATGACTGGAAATCTCTATGGTCTTAATCCGGCAGCAGCAGATTATTTTTCTGGGTCCCCGATGGCGTGGGAGAGCCCGGAGGAGCACCGGAGGGCGGCGGGAGGGGGGACGTCCCCTCCCGTAGCCTGTAAGAACGATCAAGAGGCAGAACTGCTGCTATGATCATTCTTATCATGCACATAATCACTGCCTGAAAATAATGATATCTGAATGATGCCTGTTGCTGCACCTAACATTCAGATATCCCCCCTAAAATTCAATGACGTCATATGACGGCGTGCAGTAGGAAAGTGGTTAAAATGCTCTGCCCCCTGTAAAATGGGCTTCTGCAGTCTGTTTATTGAAGTCTATCGAACCAAAAATGCACCGTGTTGAACTTAAAAAAGTCTCTGACCCTTTTTAAAAGTGCACCAGATGAAAAACAGATAGATGTGAAGGTGACCCATTGGAAACCATGTTAAATGCCTTGTAGTGCATTCTGCAAAACACACTATAAAATACATACAGTGCCTGCCGCCGAGAATGTGTTTTTAGCACGACAGCATCACGCTGATTCTCGGCGACAGGCTGCCGACATCTCGCACTCGCTGGAATAGTAAAAGCACATTCCAGCGAGCGCGTCATAGAAGCGACGAGGATCCAACGTGGATTCCCGCCAATTCTACACGTGGGCGGCGTTTGTTATGAATCCTGAAGGGGAAGTCCCCGCCGGATTTTAAATAAAAATCCAGCATGGGTCCCCCCCTCAGGAGCTTACCGGGCCCTTAGGTCCCCCCACAATCCATACCAGACCCGTATACAAAGCACGCCAGCCGGCCGGTCAGAAGGGGAGTTGGGGCGAGCGCCCCCCCCTCCTGAGCCGTACCAGGCAGCATGCCCTCAACATGGGGGGTCAGGTGCTCTGGGGCAGGGGGGCGCACTGTGGCCCCCCCACCCCAGAGCACCCTGTCCCCATGTTTATGAGGACAGGGCCCCTTCCCGACAACCCTGGCCGTTGGTTGTCGGGGTATGCGGGCGGGAGGCTTATCGGAATCTTGGAGCCCCCTTTAATACCCCTACCCATTCACCTGCAAGAAAAGTGTAAACACAAATAAACCACACAGGGTATTGAATTATTTTATTAGTTGGCCACCGGGGGGGGGGGGGAGGTGTGTGGTCGCTTTTATAAAAGCGCCCCCCTCCTCCGGCGGGCTTCTTCCAACATCTTCGGCGGGGGTGGGTCTTCTCCGCTCTCCGGGGGTCTTCTCCGCTCTCCGGGGGTCTTCTCTGCTCTCCGGGGTCTTCTCCGCTCTCCGGGGTCTTCTCCCACTCTCCGCTCTTGATTCGGCGCTCTCCGGTGCCTTCTTTCTCTTCAGGACTGGCCACCACTTCTGTCACGTCGTCGTCTTCTTCTTCTTCTCTTCTCTTCTCCAGATGTTCACGCGACGCTTCCTCCCCCTGTTATGCCGGGCGTGCGGCTCCCAGCTACTTATATAGGCCTATCTTGTGACGTCGCAGTCCCATCATGCTCCGGTAGGTACCACGTGGGTAGGTAGCACGTGGGTAGGTACCACTTTTTTTCATGATTGTGTGTGGGTTGAATTTTATTTTTTTCTAGACCATTAACCACTTGCGGCCCGTGCTATAGCCGAATGACAGCTACAGAGCGGACCTGAATTTCCAAGCCGCCCCATAAGGCGTTCCCCGTGCGTGCTCCAGAGCGTGCAGCTCTGAAGCTCTGTGTTGGCCGTGTCCCTTGGACACAGCCAATCACAGATCGCGGCGAACGGCCAATCAGAGTGGCCGTTTGCTATGCGATCTGCACGGCCAATGAGAGATGATCTCATATGTAAACATATGAGATCATCTCTCATTGCCGTTTTACACAGAGCTCCACGTCCTGTCTCTGGAGAGGAGGAGACCGATCTGTGTCCCTTGTACATAGGGACACAGATCGGTCACCTCCCCCAGTCACCCCACCACCACACACAGTTAGAACACTATGTAGGGAAAACATTTAACCCCTTCCTCACCCCCTAGTGTTAACCCCTTAAATGCCTGTCACATTTATACAGTAATTAGTGCATATTTATAGCACTGATCGCAGTATAAATGTGAATGGCGCCAACAATTTGTCAAAAGTGTCCGATGTGTCCGCCATAACGTCGCAGTCCCAATAAAAATTGCAGATCGCCGCCATTTCCAGTAAAAAAAATAATAATAAAAAATAACAATTCTGTCCACTATTTTGTAGGCGCTATAACTTTTGCGCAAACCAGTCGCTTATTGCGTTTTTTTTTTACCAAAGATATGTAGAAAAATACGTATCAACCTAAACTGAGAAAAAAAAATGATTTTTTTTTTTTAAATTGGGATATTTATTATAGCAACAAGTGAAAAATATTGTATCTGTTTTCAAAATTGTCACTCTTTTTTGTTTATAGCGCAAAAAATTAAAACCGTAGAGGTGATCAAATACCACCAAAAGAAAGCTCTACTTGTGGGGAAAAAAGGACATCAGTTTTGTTTGAGAGCCATGTTGCACGACTGCGCAATTGTCAGTTAAAGCGACGCAGTTGCGGAAGCTGAAATTTCACCTGGGCAGGAGGGGGGTATATGTGCCCAGTAAGCAAGTGGTTAAAAACATCATTTTTTAGAACCCGAAAAACGGTCGTGTGTACGCAGCATCAGTCTTTCATATAGTTTGGCTAGCTGATGGCAGCCAGGCTGGACAGTACACCTGTGCCCTCTGATCACAACTAAACGCTGGAGCCCCATGCACCAGGGCTAAACGCTCAGGCACTTACACAATAGCGCAATGTGTATTACTGAGGAGGACGCACCCGGTGACATTTCAGCATTGCTGTTTTTTTTTTTCTAAAATGTGGCCTAATAAACCAGGAAAGAGATATTATTTGATACGACTCACAATCAGCAGCAGAATAATCTGCATGGACAGGCGACTTCCCAACAAACGCCTTTCTGATTCTATAAAGCGCCTTTTCACTTATGAAAAGTATAATATATAAGTCTGTGAGTTGCAGAGAGAAGAGGCGATAATTATCATTTTCCTTTTCTTCCCCCGTATCTGTTGATCTGTGTCGTGCTGAATACACACAGATGTACAATTATATTGAAATTAATTTCTCAGCACACGGCATGTTAGACACCAGGCATGAATACAGAATTATGCTTCTCCCGAGCTCGGCGTTCAATGCTGACAATTCACATTTCCATTTCATTTTTTTTCCTCCTCGCTTGCCTCCGCACTGACTTTCTTTCAGCTTTCAGAGAATGTGCAAATTAGTTCCTCATTAGATTTTATTCTGCGCGGCAAATAATAACGCACAGAATGTTCGCAGCTTTAATGTGTTCAAAATTGTTTTATTTCTAAATGTACAATGGGGGCCCCCGATGTACCACGGCTTAAAGGCAATGGATTTTGTGCAGTAAGTTTGATGTAGAAATCATAAAAAATTGTTTGCTCCGGGTTATCTATAATAGGGCTGGATCTATGGCTTGATGCCTTTTCTGTTGGAAGCGTATCAAAATGTCAACGGTCACTACCACGCATTGCACTTTATTATGTATTAGATGTCAAAGCAGACCATACTTTACATTGATGTACAGCCAGCCTCAGGCCCAGGGGTCAAGTCCTGGGGAAAAAGTGTGGGAACTCCCACCCAAGATCCACTCCCCCACCAAAAAAATAAAAAATGATACGCTCATATGCATAATTACTAAACCGCACGTGTTTTTATTTTTTTCGATCCACTGTACCTTAGTAATCCTTTATGTTACTGGCCGCTTTCCTGTATATGGACTCATTGGGTAGTGTGCGGGTATTCCGTCACTTCCTCAATGCCGCAATGTCTCCTGGGAGCTTTTGTCATTATTCCCAGGAGACATTGCGGAGGTCTGCCGCGAGTTATCGCGAGATTTAGAAAGAACTTTACACTACCTGATGAATCCATATACAGGAAGCGGCCAGTAAGGCCCTGTACACACAAGGAGACGGACCGTTTTCATCGGACATGTTTCCGAGGATCTTTTGGTCTGATGTGTGTACACACCATCAGACCAAAATCCCGGCGGACAGAGAACGCGATGACGTAAAAGTCACCGGCATCCTCAAACCTGGAAGTTCAATGCTTCCACGGATACATCGAATCAATTTGACGCATGCGCGGGATTTCGGTCCACTGGTTAGACGTACTAACCAGCGGACATGTCAGACGGACAGGTTTCCGGCGGACAAGTTTCTAAGCATGCTTAGAAACTTTTGTCCGCTGGAAACCTGTCCGCTAGGCCGTACACACGATCGGACATGTCCACGGATACTGGTCTGCGGACCAGTTTTAGCGGACATGTCTCCTCGTGTGTACGCGGCCTTACATAAAGGATTACTAAGGTTCGCCTGCCCCTGACAGTGACTCGAGCTGGGCATCGCCGCTTAGTGAAGGATTGGCTCGGGCGGCTCGGATGCTCTTGTCCTGCAAAGGGAACTGCGTTCCTGCTGTGAAAAAAGTGCAGGGACTCCGTTCCCACACATTCCCGCAGGACTTGAGCCCTACTCAGGCCCCATTCTCACAACCGCATTTTAATGCGCAGTTTGAAATGCACTAAAACAAATTTGCCATCTAAGGCATAGTTGCCAACAGTCCCGAATTGTCCAGGACATTCACGGAATTCAGACCCATGTCCCGGCCTGAGCCTGTCCCAGGCAGAATCCCAGGAAATAAGCTTTGTCCCAGGCAGGGGCAGATTGGGCCAGGCCTATAAAAAAGCCACACCACTCTGCCATCACCCGGTGTAGTTTTTTTTTTGAAAAGCCTATGGCGTGCAACTCCACCCGGTGCCAAAAAAATGTGCACACACATCAAGAGTGAAACACAAAAAGTGCAACGGGTGCTACGTCTATCCTCCATCCTGACCCTGATCCCCCGGGGCGTTAGGCTCCAGACAGGGACTGAGGTACTTCACATGGTCCTAGCAGCCGAAGCCACAAGAACCCCATTCTTTGGAGGGTCTGCCGAAACAGAACCCACCCAAGTACTAGGTGGGGCTCCCCCGAAGGGAGACCCCATGAGAGCAGGCGAACTAAGCCAGAAAGCCATGTCCACCCACTCCCAAGACGCTCAGGGCTGGCCCAAGGACCGGCAACCTACTTATCACACTGTGACAATAAGGTGACACCAAACAAAAAAATACATAAAGTGACACACACAGGGATAAATAAAAAGAAAGTGGGGGAGAAGGAAGATGAGGGAAAGTGAAAAGTGACCATCATGCAATACGACGGCCAGGAAACAAAAATTCCTCTGGTCCCAACCAAAAGACTCGGCCCCAGAGGCAGGTGTAAAAAATGTGTGATGGTAAAGTGACGATGGTGCCAAAAAGCAAAAGTGCCAGTAGAAACACTAGTGCAATTATGGCACCCCTGAACTGCCACTCCAGGGGCACATTCACCATAGGCTTTTCTCACAACCCTGACCCACAGGCCAGACTGATGCAGCCCTACCCCAGTCAGGAAGGTATCAGAGCAAGTAGGAGCCTATGGAAAGGGTAAATTGGCAAACCTCAACCATCGCTCCCATTGCTCCCACCTAATTATATTCAGCGGTACCCGTCAATTTCCCTCAATAACACCAAAAAGAGGCAGGTTTTCCCAACCGAAAAACTGAAAAGGGGCGGATACTACCCAAATCTAGGCCAGAAGGCCAGGGACCCGACGGCCTTCATGTCCACGCCAGCAGGTTCTGCATCTGCAGGTTCTGCATCTGCCACTGCCATCCCTTTCCACCTTGCCATGTACTAGAGACGGTTAGCATAGCGCCACCTCCTGGCAACTGATAAGAACAGATACTACACTTGATCTTAGCCAAAAGGCCGAGAAGCGATCACCCGATGTAGTGTGCATTGTGAGTATGGTCAGATTATTGGTAAAGTGTCGTCCCGGCCCGCCCACATAGTGAGCTGGGTGGGCTTGGCGGGTTGGGAGTCTGGAATGGGCTATGGAGGGAGAGGGAGAGATGTAAGAAAAAACTGCAGCCAGCTACTGGCTGAGGAGGTATCAGGAGGCGGGCTGCACAGTATCCCAGCCAATGGGTGCACTGTTCGTTATGCCCGTGCCCGTATTGTGGCATGGAGCTGCTGTGGAAAGAAGCTGCAAGTGATTAAGCTTTCCATTATTTCAGCTCAACAGGCCCCTCGTGCTGTGTCTATTAGGGGCACAGGGTGACTGAGAAAATTATGGACAGCTACTAATGGACATTGAGAATGTAGTTTAGATTAGACATGTGCATTCGTTTTCGTTAGAATGCATTTTCGTCCGAAAATCGGGTATTTTCGTTATCATTTTAACTAACGAAAACGAAAGCGCAAGAAACGAAAACCGAAAGATCCGACATTAAAAATGCTTTATTCTCCCCCCGCGGTGGGCCGCCTCCGGACCTATGGCACCCGAGTCTGCACCATCCGCCTCAGATAACTATAACCCCCTCCACCCATACACACCCCCATGGCTAAGATAATGTCCCTAAATGTCCATGGACTGAACTCCAATAGAAAAAGGCACCTGGCACTGAGGGAGTTTAGGCAGTCGGGGGCGCATGTAATCATAGTCCAGGAAACACATTTTGAGAAGGGGGGATCCTTTGCGTTTGCTTCACGGTACTACTCTCAGATTTACCTCTCCTCAGGGCCCCAAAAAAGAGCCGGGGTGGCAATACTCATTAAGACAGGCTCCCCCTTTGTCAGCTCCCACCACTATAGTGACCCGCACGGTCACTACCTCATCCTCCAGGGACAATGGCAGGACCAGGAGATTACCTTATGCGCTATTTATGCCCCAAACGTTCGCCAATTAGGGTTCCTGTCCAGGGTGTACGGGCGCCTCTTCAGAACGGATCATGGGATTCTGGTGATCGGGGGGGACTTTAATCTGACCCAATCGGCCACTTCAGATCGTCACGTGATGGACCCCAGGGCAGCTCCAGCCCAGGTGCTTAGGGACTCACGGTTGTTCCGACAAATAACCAGACGCTACGCGCTTTTTGATGCCTGGCGGGTTCTCCACCCGAGCGACAGACAATATACTTTCTACTCAGCCCCTCACCGTACACACTCCCGAATAGATTATTTCTTTATTAACAATCCAGCCCTATGATTGACCCGAGCGGTGCAGATCCAACCGATCTCCTGGTCTGACCATGCCCCAGTACTGCTGACCATGGCACTAGGCTTCCCTGCCGTCAGACCCTGCAGCTGGCGTCTGAATACGTTTCTCCTCCAGCATCCCCCCTCAAAATCTGAACTGTTATCCACCTTGAGGTTCTACTTTGAGGAAAATGACACCCCAGACACAACCCCGTCCACATTGTGGGAAGCCCATAAGGCGGTGATGAGGGGAAAGTGTCTGGGCCTGTCTTCGGCTATGAAAAGAAATGCACAGGCACTGAAACTGCGAACGGAGGCGGAACTTAAGGTCCTAGAGCGACGGTTGCAGGACTCTCCTACATTATCGCTCCTTAAAAAGATCTCCACACTGAGGGTGACGCTTGGGGAGATAGCGCTAGGTAGGGTGGAGAAAGCATTACTTAGACTTAGACAGCTATACTATGACAGGGGTAACAAAGCCCATTCTCTCCTGGCCAGAAAGCTCCGGGATAGCGTTCAAGCCACGACCCCGCATCAGGTCAGGAACGGTTCGGGAGACCTGGTCTCCCATCCTAGAGATGTGGTCCACTCCTTTGCTGAATTTTATAAGACTCTCTACAATAACCCTGATATCCCCAGTAACCCTCCACCTCCTGATCTTACTCAGCGCATGACCCACTACCTGGAGCAGAGTGGCATTTCCAAGCTCCAGCCCTCAGACTTGGCACCCCTGAATGCGCCCATCACGATAGAGGAGCTGGAGCAGACCATTAAAGCCCTACCCTCGCGCAAAGCTCCAGGACCAGATGGCTTCCCTTACGAATACTACAAAGCATTCCTTCCCCTCCTAGCACCCCACATGTGTGTACTGTTTAATGCGTTTCTCCGGGATACCACGGTCCCCGGGGATATGCAACGCTTTTTTATTACAGTGATCCCGAAGCTGGATAAGGACCCCTCTCTGTGTGCCAACTATAGACCTATCGCTCTTTTAAATTCGGACTTAAAGATCTTTTTTTTTTATTAAATACTTTTTATTATTCAACGCATGATATTATCTTACATATTGTGCACATATTCAAGTACAAAAATGCAATACATATTAAACTCTTATTTCCAAACTTGCACTCTTATCTATACCCCTTTTATATATTATTGTGCTTTTATTTTGTGTATATTTTCATGTACCACCCACCCCCTCCCATCCCTGCCCTTCCCGCACCACCTAATCATACTCATAAGTATTTGATTTTACCTCATTTGTTTTCTCATTTCCTTACGCTACACTTCTTTAATCCTAGTGTTTATCTCCTAAGTCCTTCCCTTATCGACTGTGGAGGCGAGAGTCTATCATCGCACAGCCAGGTTTGCCATATTTGATTGAATTTCCCGGTGTCCCCCCTCCGGCTATATGTTAATCTTTCTCTATGGAGTAGAGAGTTCACTAGTAAAACCCACTGCCTTCCCGTAGGGACCTCTGGTGCCATCCAGTATCGTGCTATGAGTTTTCTTGCTAGGTATAATATCCTAGTTAACATTATGTACATTCCAGTTGGGAGTGTTTCCATCTCTATGGCCCCCAGTATATATATCATTGGATCCAATGGGATGGATATCCGTGCAAGTCTACTTATGTGCTGAGAGATCTCCTCCCAATACCGGTGCAATTTTGGACATCTCCAGATCAGATGAATAAAGTCGCCCTGATGTATTTTGCACTTCGGGCATAGCGGGGAATCTCTTCCTATATATCTGCTCTGGCGTTCTATATGCCAGGTACAGCTGCGATAGTCTGTGGGATGCTGATATCGATACTACTGGGATACATTCTACGACCCTTTTCCAAAGGCTTTCGTCTATATTCCCTACGTCTTCAGCCCATTTACTACGACATTTTAAGGCTGTATAGTCCTGTGCCCTTGATATTATTTCCCTATATATTTTAGATATTTGTCCTTTCCGATCCTCTACTCCTAATACTGTCTTAATTAGGGGAGCTTCCGATATTATTAGAGATTGTGGCCCAGATTCACAGAGCAATTACGCCTGTCTAACTGGTGTTAGACAGGAGTAATTTCAAATTTTGCGCGCCGTATCACTAGTTTGAATCCTCAAACCATGATACGGCGGCTTCGGGCTTCGATCCGAGAGGCTTACGTCTTCGTAAGCCTTCGGATCTACGCTGCGATATTTTTGCGGCCGCTGGGAGGAGTTCGCGTCGTTTTCATGCGTCGGGGTATGCAAATTAGTTTTTACGGCGATCCACGAAGGTACGAGTGTCCCTCGCAATCGCCTACGTCATTTTTTGGCTACGTAATATTAGAGGAGCTTTTTGCTGGTCTAACAGTGCGTAACCCATGTAAAGTATGGCCGTCGTTCCCGCGTCGATTTGAAAATATATATATTTTTTTAACGTAACTCGTTCGGGAATAGGAATGTACGTAAACGACGATACTACGACGTGACGACGTGTTTTCGCGCAATGCACGGCGGGAAATTTGCGAACGGAGCATGCGCAGTTCGATCGCCGCGGGAACGTGCCTATTTTAAATGCTTCACGCCCCCTACTCGCGCAGATGGATTGCGAAGGGAGAAATACACTACGCCGCCGTCGTTTACTGGACAAAATCTACCTGGATTCCACGTAGAACCAGGTAAAAAACGGCAGCGTAGTGTATTTCTGATACTCTACGAGAATCTAATTCTCTGTGAATCTGCCCCTGTGTTTTTTGTTGTGCCTGTAACGCGTGCCGGAGTTGGAGATATTGATAGAATCCCTTTGATTCTAACTGGAATTCTTGACACAACTTCTCATATGTCTTCAATACCTCTCCTTCATACAGCTGCTTGAAATATTGTATCCCTTTCTTTTTCCACACAGTAAATCCCTTTAGATCTTGTATTTCCGGGTACCTTGGGTTATTCCATATCGGGGTAAGGGGCAGCGGCCCCCTTACTCCCAAAGCTTTCCTAACCTCTCCCCATACCCTTTTGAGTAAAATACCTGACGGGGCTGAGCGTGGTATACTAGTGAGGTCCATTTCCAGGTGTGATGCTGCCACCAATGCAGGATCGCAGCTTGTTACCATATTACAAATAGAGTCCTCGTTTTTTTCCCGTCCCCATCCTGCTAAATGTTGGATCTGAGCAGCCAGAAAATATGTTTTGGGGTGTGGAACTGCAAGGCCACCCCTATCCTTACTGTACTGAAGGGTGGCCAAGCTGATCCTAGCCACCTTTTTCTTCCATATCAGAGCTCTCATCAATGTTTCACTCTGTTTGAACCATTTATTTGTAATCCACATAGGGGAATTATGAAAATTGTATAGAAGCTGTGGTGCCCAAATCATTTTAATTAGGTTTGCTCGGCCCACTACTGACAGAGGAAGTTTGCACCAGCTGTTGCATTTCTCCCTCTGTCTAGCCAATAGTGGGACCAGATTTAACTGCAGGTATTTCGCCGGATCTGGCGATATCACTACTCCTAAATATTTGAATCTATTGCTTATAACAATCTGCTCTGCTCCAGGTGGCAATGGTGCCTCCATTGGATCTATAGGCATCAGGGTTGACTTTGGCCAATTAATAGTAAACCCTGAAAAACGGCCGAACTTCCCAATGATCTGCATCACCGCATGTAACGATACAGAGGAATCGCCCAAATAAATTAGCGCGTCATCTGCATACAGTGATATCTTATCTTCCCTCTGGCCCCTACGGAATCCCATCACCTCAGTGGAGTTACGAACATATATAGCCAGAGGTTCAACCGCCAAAGCAAACAACAATGGGGACAGTGGGCACCCTTGCCGAGTCCCTCTATGGAGCTTGAATACAGATGAAAAACTATTGTTGATGCGAAGTCTGGCTCGGGGGTCAGAATACAGCACCTTCACCCATTCTATAAACCTGTCTCCCATTCCAAATCTTGCCAATACTTCCATGAGGTAGGGCCACTCCACACTGTCGAATGCTTTGGCAGCATCCAGTGAAAGAATGGCCCTACCACCCGGGTTGTCCACCGGCATCTGTAAATTCAGATAAAGTCGCCGTATATTATCCGCCGTAGAACGAGATGATATAAAGCCACATTGATCCCTATGTATCAGTTTTCCTATCACCCGCGATAGCCTTGAGGCCAGTATTTTGGCCAATATCTTGACATCTGCGTTTAGCAGAGATATTGGGCGTTATGAATCTTAAATCTTGGACTTAAAGATCTTTACTAAATTGTTATCCCTACGTCTGAACCTGGTCCTCCCCTCCCTCATACATAGAGATCAGGTGGGATTTGTCCCCCTTCGTCAAGCAGGGGACAACACTAGGAAGATAATTGACCTGGTGGAGGTGGCGAACAGGGAGGGTCAACGTTCCATGATACTTGGCTTGGACGCTGAGAAGGCCTTCGACCGTCTGGGGTGGCCCTACCTGTTCGCTACGCTCCGCCATGTGGGATTTAGGGGCCCTTTCTTACGGGCCATTCAACACCTGTACTCCAGTCCATCCTCCCAGGTCAAGACCCCCTTTGCCCTTTCCTCCACGTTTCCTGTAACTAATGGTACCAGGCAGGGATGCCCACTGTCCCCCCTGCTCTTTGCGCTTTGTGTGGAACCCCTGGCAGCCATAATCCGTAAAAACCCAGATATCAGGGGAATCTTAGTTAGAGACCGTGAATTTAAAATATCACTATTCGCGGACGATATCGCCCTCACGCTCACTCAGCCTAGGACCTCCCTCCCTAACCTGCATGCGGAGCTCGACTGGTTTGGGGCTCTCTCAGGATACAAAATCAATGCGTCCAAGTCGGAAGCGCTCCCGATTAATATCCCTGACGGGGAGGTGGCCCATCTGAGAACCGTCTTTCCTTATAGCTGGAAAACCTCTTCCTTGAAATATCTAGGGATCCACATCACCCCAACCTTCGCCTCCCTTTATCAACAAAATTTACCCCCCCTCTACCGCTCCATCAGGGCTCTTCTACTACAGTGGAAGAAGCACCATATCTCCCTACTGGGGAGGGTGGCGTCAGTAAAGATGATGGTCCTCCCGAAACTGCTCTACTTGTTTCAAACCCTACCCATTCCAGTGCCCCACGCCCACCTGAGAAAGCTCCAGGCCGACTTGCTCCAATACACATGGAACTACAAACGACACAGGATCCCTCACTCGTTCCTGCTAGCGGCACGATCAGATGGGGGTTTGGCCTATCCCGACCTGATAAAATACTATCAAGCAGCCCAGTTGAAGGCCATAGCCTCCTGGTTTACGTTGCGCTCGTATAATATATGGACGCAAATAGAAAAATTATGGCTGGCCCCGAACTTGCTGTGGAGTGTGGATGCGGAGGTAGATCCCAATCGCATGCTGGGTCCCATGACCCAGCTCCGACGTCTGTGGCGCAAATTGGTGCGCCAGCATAAGCTGACCTCTGATAGCTCCCTCTTGACCTCCTTTGCTTGCAACCCCAAGGTGCCAGACAGCCTCACCCACAGAATGTCCTCTCCATGGACTACAAGGAACCTCTTTCACTTTGGGGACCTAGTGGATCCCCTGACTCGTAAAATGCGTACTTTTACGGAGCTACAGGCCATGCATGACCTACCACGCCGGGAGTTCTATGGATATCTCCAGATACGCCATTATGCATTGACGATAACTCCAAACCTGAAATTTTCCCCTCCAACACCTTTTGAGAGGTCGATACTGGCCGGCTCGGCACAGAGGGGCTTAATCTCTAACATATATAAAATTTTGAACTCTAGGCCTGCAGATACGGTGGCCGAGCACGCATATATGGTTAAATGGGAAAAGGCCCTTGGCGAGGAGATCTCCATGGAGCAATGGCGGGTGATTTGGTCTCAGGCAGCGAAAAGCTCGATCTGCACGCTATACAAGGAAAACACATATAAAATACTGTACTTTTGGTACATGACCTCCGACCTCTTACATACCATATACCCAACTGCCTCAGACCGCTGTTGGCAATGTCAGCAGGATAGGGGAACACTTCTCCATGTGTACTGGAGTTGCCCACTGATCGTCCCTTTCTGGAACTCAGTCCAAAGTCATACCTTTTAGGCTTACCCCCACTGAAAACCCCAGCACCCTACAAGAAATTGACCCGGCATATCCTCACAGCAGCACGCTGTCTGGTGGCTCTGCACTGGAAGCGCAGCTCCCCCCCCCCCCCCACCCGAGGCCCTATACACCAGGATTAAAGACGTGGAACTAATGGAGAGGATGACGGCACGAATGATGGACAGATTGGAGGCCCACGACAAGGTCTGGGAGCTGTGGCATCGTAGGGAGGAGACATCCTGATCAGGTAGCTAAACCACATTGATGACTTTTCACTTCGTTCCCTTCCCTCGGCTCTTCCACTCTTAGTTCGCCACCCTACGTCTTTCTATTCCCCTTTCTTTTTTTCCTCTCTCTCTTCCTTTTTCCTCTTTCTCTCTTCTTCTTATGAGTCCATAAGTGACTTTTAGGCATGTAACGGAATGTACCGTGACAGACTGAGATATTCCTATGTCTAGGGTCACCTTATGTTCACTAGGGCCATAGGGTGACAAAGAATCATAATTCATATATTACAGATGGGACATTATTATTACTTCATTTTAGGACTGAGATATCCCAAGGAGTTCATGATGACATGACCAGGTCAACCAGACAGTGAGTCATACCTTTGTATAATATGCTATTGAAATATCTTAAGGTGTTGGCTATTCACTGTAAAGACATTCCGTTGAAGGTGTTGATTGCACCCACTCTCACAAGACTCTGCCATTGTGTGATAAAGCTGTCTAGATAACTTATTCAACTAGATGTCTGTGTATTATTCAAGGTTAATTGAACACTATTAAAGATGCGGTGCCGACAAGTCTACATGGTTAGCTTACCTGAATGCCTTTTAGAGTGTGATTGAAGCCCCCCATGGTGTGAAGGGGGGTGGAGACTACATTGTCCTGTGATTAACTGCATTATGCTTGAGACTGTATAAGAAGTTGAGAAAATACCAATAAATTGTCATATCTTTGAAGCAAGTGCAGAGCTTGAGTCTCGTCTTGTTTATGGGAATTGATATGGATCGTGTATGCGGTATTGTCGGAGTGTGTCAGATAAGCTTGTCGTGGCTGGATGGAAGGTCGTAAGCGGTGGTGACCGTTACAAGGCATTTAATAGTTAACTACTGCACTGTTCTAATTACTTTATTCCATGAGCGTACCAGGTTCGTGAAAAGTTTGCACAATATAGTCTAGCCGCTCCTTCATGAGATGACTCATGGTTGCTCGTTCGGCACTCAGAATATTGTCATAATGTGTTAATGACCACTATACTTTCGCTGCTTGCGAGGATTGTCTTGCATGTATTCTGGTTTTATATAGAACAATCTCTGAATAAAACCGTTATTGAAAAACAAAACAAAAAACAATGCCTTATTTTCGTTTTCGTTGAGATTTGATGATTTTCGATGCTTTGTCAAACTTTCGTCGTTCAATTCCTACCTATTGACTGTATTCAGAACGTCGATTTTCGATGCTTTGTCGAATTGAACAACGAAAATTCGACAAAGCATCGAAAATCGTCGTTTTCAGACGAAAACAAATAAATCAAAACGATTTTCGGGAGTAACTAAATACATTTATTTTCCAGACGAAAACGAAAAAACAAAACAAAATATTTCAGTCTGCACATGTCTAGTTTAGATTATTGCAGAAGGAATAGTAACATTTATCCACAGTTTCTCCCTGGAAATGTATAAAGACTATTCCTGGTTTATTTGATTCTGAACTATACATGTTAATTGAAAGAGCTGATCACATTGGCCTCTGTACAATGTAGCAGACGGATAGTCTGCTACTGGTGATCTCCTGCTATTGTGTGAAGGTGTGTTGTGTATATAATTATGATAATGTGTATTGTAATGTGTAAGTTAGGAGACGACCTCTGAGGCCTTGTACACACGATCAGTCCATCCGATGAGAACAGTCCTAAGAACCGTTTTCATTGGTTAACCAATGAAGCTGACTGATGGTCTGATGTGCCTAAACACCATTGGTTAAAAAAACGATCGTGTTAGAACGTGACGTAAAACACAACGATGTGCTGAAAAAAAATGAAGTTCAATGCTTCCAAGCATGCGTCGACTTGATTCTGAGCATGCGTGGATTTTTAACCGATCCTTTTGAATACTAACGATCGGTTTTGACCTATCGGTTAGGCGTCCATCGGTTAAATTTTAAAGCAAGTTCTCTTTTTTTTGACCGAAGGATAACTGACAGATGGGGCCCACACACGGTACTGTTTGGACCGATGAAACGGACCTTCAGTCCGTTTTCATTGGTTTTGACCGATCGTGTGTACACGGCCTGAGTCACCTAGTCTGGTTAAATTACTAGTTAATTAGCTCATGTTATTTATGTTTCTGGTTACAGTTTGTATTGTTAGGGTAATATGATCAGGAGGGGAAACTTACTTTTCAAGTGTATAAAATGCCTTTATCCTTGTCCAATAAAACATTCCATGTTTCAGTTTTATAACTGAACTAGTCTTGCCTGGTTCTTGGTTACAATATGTAGCTGTAATATCTGATTACTGAAGGTCCCCACTGGAGGAAACAGTGTACTGATGGAAGCAACGGGGTTCAATGACAGGGACAGCGAGGACAAACCCTTGTGATTGGGAAAGAGCACCCAAACCTTGACTCCACTGCTGCCACCTACAGCTCCGGGGCTGGAAGAACACCCCAGCACAGCAGAATGGGCTCACAGCATAGCCAAGCTAAGACAGAGACCGTATTTTGCAACTAACAATCTGGATCAGAGTTTAACTACACCCTGATCTACACGTAAATTTAACTAGCACCAGTACTATAAAGTACATAGGTTCTACATAAGGACCAAAGAAGTCAATGGTAATCCATGAAAACACAGGCATGATGCGTTAAGCCTCTAGTAAAAAGCTTAAAAATTAAAAATGCATGGTGTATGAAAGCATGTGAAAATGCATTAAAAACGTGCAGTAGCACATACGCACATCATGCAACAACGGAAAAAGACGATGCTGACCCGACACCATACTTAACATGGCATACGACGGAACTTCGTAAGCCTACCCCTCATATAGCAAGGGTAGGTTTATGCTTACGGAAACAACGTAAACGATGATAAGGCAGCGTAAAAACGTCGGGAATCGGCGTATTAGGCTCATTTGCATAGGCAAATGAGAAATCAACGTAAAGGCCACCTAGCGGCCAGGGAAGGAATTACATCTAAGATCCGGCGGTGTAAGTGTCTTAGACCTGTCGGATCTTCGCCGTATCTATGCGTAAATGATTTTAGGAATCAGACGCATAGATACCCGGGGAAAAAACAGAGATATGACGGTGTTTCCTGCGATACACCGCCGTATCTCTTTTAAGAATCTGGCCCACAGACTCTAAGAACCCTGTATATGCCATTTTATAGTGATGGCTTCATAATGTTGGGGCTCATAGAAGGTGCCGATGTCATCAACTCTAGCCACCTGTCTGTCTGTCTGTTGTCTGCCATAATGTGTTTATTGTAAATACGGCTAGTTTGCGATCTAACAGTATTTCATCCCACTGTTGTTTGTGTTAATTAACTCTGCTATTGTGTGAAGGGGTTCTGTGTTGATTTATGATAACGTTTATTCTAGTTAGGGATCTAGAAGACAGCCAGGCTAGGAACTAAAAGGTCATGCCTATCCTGTCTTAAGGATTGCTTATTAGCCCATGTTAATTAGGTTTCTGGTCACAGTAATATGAGCAGGAGGTATTCCTTGTGTAGTGCTACCCCATTCAGGAGCCGCTGGTTAGATTAGGATTGGCGAATTAAGTTACCTCTGTGTATTGTCTAGGGTTAGATGTAGTGAGCAAAACAGTAACGAATGTCCAACCTGTAGCTGAAGTTTTCTGAATGCTTTATTTTCCTGGTCCAACACGACCAACACATCAACTTGAGGTTGATAGGAAAAGGTTGATGAAGGAAGATTAAAGCTTGGATAGAGAAAGCAGTCCTGCCTTCTGTAGTTAAATCAATCACGTCACCACTCCAGCCGGAATGGGTGCAGTGCACCTGGACAGGCCTCTCACACACACCTGGCAGCCAGGGTGTCACCGAGAAAGCTGAGAAGGAACAAGTCGCTGCCACCAACTTGGCTCTAGAAGATTAGTAGAGGCATCTGCCACAGGTCTGGTATTTAAGAGCAATAGAGCATATCCTCTCAATTCTGTCTTCTTGAAATGTAGAACCCCAGTCAATCACTGAGGTTCCCCAGTCACTTCAGTGTCTCTGGACCATGAGGGCCCAGAGATGGGAGCTCTGTGTGGCACGGCCCCGGCCAGGTAGGCCATAGTGGTGGGGGCCCGTGATGTGCGCACACCCTGAAGGTGGGTGCCGCACCTGGAACCAGGAACCCGCGAAGAACCCCGAAAAATGGCGTCTGCCACAGATATACCCCTCCCCAGCATGCCTAGCGAGGGAAACGCTCCTCCAATTGGCTGCTGGATAAAAGTGGCTCTGTCTGAACCCCTGTAGTGCCACCTGTCACCCAGAGATGGAACCACACCCCCGGAGCACAGAATGACCCACGGGACAACCCAGAACTGACAGCCGCCAAACCTGAACAAACCAACCCGGATGAGAGCAAGCAAGTCTCTCACCATACTAATCCCAGCGTAACACCCTTTCTGAAAGTAAGGGGGCGCTACACTTGCAATTGCAGCACTACCCCCGGAGGAGCTGCTGGATTTTTGGGCGGTGTGTTACCTCTTGGCTCCTCCAAATTCCTAGGGGTGAATGATGCGTATTGCATATAATGGAAGTAAAGGAATGTCCAGACAGATGTTCTTTGCAGTACTCTTTATTACCCAGCCGGGTTAAAACAATAACTTGTGGTGAAGAAAGTAAAGTTAAAGAAGAAGAGAGAGCTGCAGATTCAGGCGTGATGATAGGAAACAGTCCTGTTCCCAAATGTAATACTTCTCTGCGAGTGGGTTTAGCGTAGCCGGACAGGCCTCTCTCACTGACCTGGCAGCCAGAGTATCACTCGGACAATTTCAGGATAAAGTCTCTGCCACACACTCTCCTTGGTGAACTTGAACTTAAGGAAAAAGTCTCTGCCACAGACCCTCCTCGGTGAGCCTCAGAAGATACCTTTGCCACAGACCCTCCTCGGTGAGCCTCAGAAGATACCTTTGCCACAGACCCTCCTCGGTGAGCCTCAGAAGATACCTCTGCCACAGACCCTCCTCGGTGAGCCTCAGAAGATACCTCTGCCACAGACCCTCCTCGGTGACAGACCCTCCTCGGTGAGCCTCAGAAGATACCTCTGCCACAGACCCTCCTCGGTGAGCCTCAGAAGATACCTCTGCCACAGACTCTTCTCGGTGAGCCTCAGAAGATGTCTCTGCCACAGACCCTCCTCGGTGTGCCTCAGAAGATACCTCTGCCACAGACCCTCCTCGGTGAGCCTCAGAAGATGTCTCTGCCACAGACCCTCCTCGGTGTGCCTCAGAAGATACCTCTGCCACAGACCCTCCTCGGTGAGCCTCAGAAAGGTACTTCTGCCACAAGCCCCTTTCTGGATTGAATTCTGGGAGATATCCCTCCTTGGATGAGTTACATCTGGATCTCCTTCAACTTGTCACCCAGGCGCCGACTGACAGGTGATCAATCCCTCAGTGTCCAGGTACCTCGATCCCCGGAGGTTTGTCCAGGCACTTTTGGACCGCCAGCCTCTCAATGGCGCTCCTCAGACTGACTCCCCACCGAACAGCAGTAAAGTTTGGGATGTTAAAAGGTGGGAACCCAGTCACTTACTGGGTCCCTGTCGCTGTTCAGATGCTCCGGGCCAGCATGGCTCCGGAACCAGGAACACTGCATGGCATGCACGGCCCGGCCAGGTAGGCCATAACACCGGGGCGCTGTGGTGTGGCCACCCTAAAGGTGGGTGCCACACTGGACGAAGAAGACCCAGAACCAATGGCGTCTGCCTCATAAATACCCCTCCCAAGCATGCACAGCAAGATCAAACCCTCCTGTTTGGCTGCTGGAAAAGAGCACCCAGACCTTGACTTCACTGCTGCCACCTGCAGCACCGGGGCTGAAAGAACACCCCAGCACAACAGAATAGCCCACAGCACAGCCCAGCTGAGACAGAGACCCTGTTTTGCAACTTACAATCTGGATCAGAGTCTAACTACACTCTGATCTACCCTTAAATTTAACTAGCACCAGTACTATAAAGTACACAGACGCTACACAATAAAGACTGATTCCTGATTGACCCTCAACATAGAGCCTCGTCTTAAGAATTATTCATATGGGTTTCTTTCATGTTCGGCTGATTGAAGTGTTCAGTAGCTGCCTTTGTGTTCTGGTATGGAACGTCCTAAACAACTTTAACCCCTTTTATACTTGTGGTGTCGTTACAGGTGGCTTATCTACAGTAGTTCATTAATGAGCTGACAGGGTGTCCAGGTAGGGAACTGTTTTTAACTGCTCAAAAAAAAGGGGGATAGGGGTGGGACTTTAGATGAGGCATATGATAGATACTACCATAGGCCTCCATCCCAGTAAATAGATGAAAAGAGGGGGGAGGGGGGTTGGGACTTTAAATGAGATGCGTTTTTTAGCAGTAGGCAATTAAATATAAACATGGAATATAAAAAAAATTTCCATATTGGCCAGGCTCAAAGTTGTCAACCAAAAAGCACTAAACCAAATTAGTCTGTCTAACTGATGTAAGTAAAAACAGAGGTTTAGTTGCAAGTATTTGCAAATAGCTGGGAAGCTGCAGAGCCAGCGACAAGGCTCTCTGTGTGACTGCAGTCCTACCTATGAATTTAAGGTCTCCTGAAAAGGAGCATCAGTTAGACAGATTAATTTGGTTTAGTGCTTTTTGGTTGACAACTTTGAGCCTGGCCAATATGGAAACATTTTTTATATTCCATATTTATATTTAATTGCCTACTGATAAAAACGCATCTCATTTAAAGTCCCAACCTCCCCCCTTTTTTCATCTGTTTTTAACTGCTTGCCGACCAGCTGCCGCAGTTTTACGGCGGCAGGTCAGCTCGGGTGCGCAAAATCACGTAATATTACGTGATTTTGCATTTCAGCCACTAGGGGCGCGCGTGCCCCCTGCTCGTCCCTGGAGCCACGCGTGTGCCCGGCGGACGCGATCACTGCCGGGCACCCGCGTTCGCTCGTTACAGAGCGTGACCAGGGAGCTGTGTGTGTAAATTCACAGCTACCGATCCTTTCAGGGGGAGAAATTACTGATCGCATGTTCATACAATGTATGACCAGCAATTTGTCATTTCTCCATGTCAGTCCTACCCCTACTTCAGTTAGAACACACCTAGGGAACATAATTAACCTCTTCCCCGCCCCCTAGTGTTAACCCCTTCCCTGTCAGTGACATTTTTACAGTAATCAATGCATTTTTATAGCACTGATCACTATGGTCCCAAAAATGTGTCAAAAGTGTCCAAAGTGTCCGCCATAAGGTCGCAGTACCAATAAAAATCGCTGATCGCCGCCATTACTAGTAAAAAAATATATATATTAATAAAAATGCCATAAAACTATCCCCTATTTTGTAGACGCTATGGCCTGGATTCACAAAGCACTTACGCCGACGTATCTCCAGATACGCCGCGTAAGTACAAATATGCGCCATCGTATCTGTGCACCGTACCTACAAACATAGATACGCCTAAAAACTGACTTCATCCGACCGACCGACCGACGTAGCATATTTACGCTGGACGCATGTGGCTTTCCCATTGATTTTCTATTCAAATATGCAAATGAGGTAGATACGCCGATTCACGAACGAATTTGCACCCGGTGCATGATTTAAGTGGTTTACGTAAGTTTTACATCCGGCGTAAAGTTATTCCCCATAAAGGAGGTGCAACCCATGCAAAGGTATGGACCAGGGAACACACGCTGTAGAATTTTACGTAGTTTACATTGTACGTGAATAGGGCTGGGCGTAGGTTACATTCACGTCGTAGGCAGTGATTCGACGTATCTTAGGCAGTTGTTTCGACGTGATTGTGAGCATGCGCACTGGGATGCGGCCACGACACAACGCATGCGCAGTTCGTTCTAAGTACTTGCCTGGCACTCGGCACATCATTTGCATGGGGTCACGCTCCATTACCATGGATCACGCCCACTTCCAGCCCACTTCCACCTACTTCCACTTACGCTGCCTTACACCTACGAATATATGCTACGCCAGCGTAGAGTTGGGAGCATTTGCTTTGTAAATTCTATGCTTCCCTCTCCGCGCTGCGCCAGCGTAGCTTAAAAGACATACGCTACGGCGGCATATATATGCGCCGATGTATGTGAATCCGGGCCTATAACTTTTGCGCAAACCAATCAATAAACGCTTATTGCGATTTTTTTTTACGAAAAATATGTAGTAGAATACGTATCGGCCTAAACTGAGGAAAAAAATAGTTTTTTTTATATATTTTTGGGGGATATTTATTACAGCAAAAAGTAAAAAAAAATCAAAATTGTCGCTCTATTTTTGTTTATAGCGCAAAAAATAAAAACTGCAGAGGTGATCAAATACCGCCAAAAGAAAGCACTGCGCTGACAAGCCGTTCACCTCTGCAGCCAAGGGTTTGGATCCTGGTCACGGCTACATGTGAATTGAGTTTGGTGGTCTCAGCCTGGCTCCCGGTGGGTGTGCTATGCGAGGTAAGCCTGTGACTTAGTACGCCCACCCCCCTCCCACAAAAACCACCACACTTACACGCACTCAAAATTGGGTTAACATGCACGCACTTTGGCCACGCGGTCTCTAAAAAAGAGAGGCGAAGGACTAACAGGGCTGGCTGAGCGGGCTTGATCCTCTCACTCCTCATAGGGGAGTCCCTCTGCCCCGTTGGGCTTCAAAGCGGAGCAGGTAGGGCGAGCTGTGTGGGAGGACCCCCTCACACCCGCCATTGCCACCCGGGGGCATGGAGAAGGATGGCAGATTGCCTCTGGGGGAGGTCTGCCTACTCCCAACCCCTGCAGTCTGGCTCCTCTCTCGAGTACACACACAAAATACACTTTAAAGAAAGAAAAAAAAGAAAGCTCTATTTGTGGGAAAAAGAGGACGCCAATTTTGTTTGGGAGTCACGTCGCACGACCGCGCAATTGTCAATTAAAGCGACACAGTGCCGAATCGCAAAAAGTGGCCCGGTCATTGACCAGCAAAATGGTCCGGGGCTAAAGTGGTTAAAAACGTTTTTTTACTGTAGGGGAATCTGAGGGAGAACGACGTCATTGTTCATTGATATTCTATAGCACCACCGCTGTTGAAAAAACATAACCCATGAAGTCCTTATGTTGGAAACTGAATGGTCTGACAGCCTATTGGCAGATACCGATTCATTAGCATGCAATCTTCTTTGTTTTTCGAATTCTGTGTCCGTTTTACCAATTCTGTTCAGCAAGAAAAGGGTTATTATAAAGAGGACAGGCGCACAGTTGACATACAACGTCATCAGGTTGCACTCCTGGGTCCCCTAATGCTGCTTGCGTTCTGGTCAGATGTCATCTGTCCGTATATGACGAGAGCCAGAAGGAAAACATCAGATGGCTTGTGGGTACTCAGAACACGCTGATTCTGCCAACATGGGAATATGGCGCTTTATTTTCCCATCAATCTGTCAATCTGAGAAGCCTGGATGGAGAACATTTACTTCTCTCCTGGTCTGTATGCCAGATTGCTTTAGTGCTTATGGTTGGGGGACTGTGCTGTGTACAGTACCATCTCGTGACAAATGTTTGTTAGTCTGAAAAGTGAAACACCGGCGTTCATCCTTGGCCTTCTGAATCTTCTTTATGAAACAGCTGGGTGCTAGCACTTTTGGATCTGCGATTTTTGCTGGATGTTTAACCCCTTCAGCCCCGGACAATTTGGCTGCCTAAAAGACCAGAGCACTTTTTGCGATTCGGCACTGCGTCGCTTTAACTAACAATTGCGCGGTCGTGCAACGTGTTTTCCAAACAAAATTGGCGTCCTTTTTTTCCCACAAATAGAGCTTTCTTTTGGTGGTATTTGATCACCTCTGTGGTTTTTAATTTTTGCATTATAAACAAAAATAGAGCGACAATTTTGAAAAAAAACTCAATATTTTTTACTTTTGCTGTAATAAATATCCCCAAAACATATATATATATATATATAAAAAAAAACATTTTTTTCCTCAGTTTAGGCCGATACGTATTATTTCACATATTTTTGGTAAAAAAAAAAATCACAAGTGTTTATTGATCGGTTTGTGCAAAAGTTATAGGGCCAGATCCACAAAGAACTTAAGGGGCCAGATTCAGGTAGAGTTAGGCTGGAGTATCCAGTGATCCGCCAGCCTAACTGTCACTTTAAGCCGGCGTTTTTGTTTTCTGTAACCAGAAAACAAGAAACGCTGGGTTGGAGTTCCGATGCGATCGGCGCAATTGAATTTCGCCATCGCATCGTTACTTCAACCTAAAAATGGCGCCAGGGGCTTTCCCACTGATTAACGCTGAAAAAATATGTTAATCAGCGGGAGTCGGAAATTCACGATCTTTTTCGGGCGCGACGCAGTGACTTTACGACGTTTCTGGAAGCGCCGTAAAGATAAAGCAGCCCCCTAGTGGAGTATCCTATGTTAAGTATAGGCGTGGTCATCGCGTCGGAAAAAAAAATAATCGCGTCGCTTGCGTAAAACGTTCATGAATGGGGATGTGACGTCATTGACGTTCACGGACAGAATTTGGAGCATGCGCACTGGGATGCATTGACACTTGACGCATGCGCAGTACGTTCGCCGCGGGATCGTGCATAGTTTAAATAATACACGCCCCGTACCCGCCCAATTTGAATTCCGCCGGCTCATTTGCGATGCGCTGCCGCAACTTTAGGAGCAAGTGCTTCATGAATAACAGCACTTGCTCCTAAAATTTCGGCAGAGTAACGTAAATGAGAAGCGTTACTCCAGAGCAAAGATGCTCCCATCTACCTGAATCTGGCCCAAGGTTGCCTAAGTTCTAAGATGCGCCGGCGTATCTTTGTTTTGTATCCACAAAACAAGATACGCCTGAATGTGGCATAGAGTCGACCGACGTACGTCTTAGTACGCCGTCGTATCTATGTTGCATTTTTACGCTGGCCGCTAGGTGCGCTTCCGTTGATTTTCCGCGTCGAATATGCAAATGACCTAGATACGCCGATCCACGAACGTACGTGCACCCGGCGCATATTTTTACGTCATTTACGTAAGGCGTTTTCCGGAGTCAAGTTACCCCTGCTCTATAGAGGCGTACACAATGTTAAGTATGGACGTCGGGACAGCTTTGAATTTTCCGTCGTTTACGTAGTTTGCGCAAAACGTTCACGAATAGGGATTTGCGTAAGTTACGTTCACGTCGAAAGCATTGACTATTTGCAACGTGAATTCGCGCATGAGCACCGGGACACCTCCACGGACGGCACATGCGCCGTTAAAAAAAAACGTCATTTACGTGGGGTCACGATGATTTTACATAAATCACGCCCACATCTTATACATTTAAATTGCGCAGGCTTACAGGCTTTATTTAGTAATTTAGTAATGACGGCGATCAGCAATTTTTTATCGTGACTGCAACATTATGGTGGACACGTTAGACACTTTTGACGCCATTTTGGAACCATTGTCATTTATACAGCGCTTTAAAAATGCACTGATTATTGTGTAAATGACACTGGCAGTGAAGGGGTTAACCAGTAGGGGGAGCTGAAGGGGTGAAGTGTGTCCTAGGGATGTGTTCTAACTGCAGGGGGGATGGGCTACGTGTGACAGGACACTGATCAACGTTCCCGATCACAGGGAGCAGTGATTGGTGTCCTGTCACTAGGTAGAACGGGGAAATGCTTGTTTACCGCCCACAATGCTGCGTCTTAAAGGCAACATATAGGTACGTTGATATGCCCAACCATGCCATTCTGCCGACGTTACATAGTTAGTCAGGTTGAAGAAAGACACAAGTCCATCCAGTTCAACCATAAAAAAATTATAATAATAACAATAATAATATCATACAATCGCATATACACAATTCTATACCCACAGTTGATCCAGAGGAAGGTGAAAAACCTCCAATTTGCTACAGGAGGGGAAAAAATTCCTTCCTGATCCCCCGAGAGGCAATCGGATTTTCCCCGGATCAACTTTATCTATAAATGTCAGTACTCAGTTATATTATGTACATTTAGGAAAGTATCCAGGCCTTTCTTAACCACTTAGCAACCAGCCGCCGTCAAATAACGGCGGCAAGGTGGTTGCTTAACTCTGGGATCACGTTATATAATCACGCTCCCGCGCAAGTCCAGAAGACCCGGCGGATCAAGGTAAATCGCCGCTGATAGCGGCGGTTTACCACGTGATCGCTCTGTCCAATGACGGAGCGATCACATGTAAACAAACCGGCGTCATTTGATGACGCCGGTTCCTCCCTCCTCTCTCTGTACCGATCGGTACAGCGTGAGAGGAGAGCGCGGATGGCAGCAGCGCTGTGGGATGGATCTGTGACTATTGCAGTCACAGATCCATCCATCCCTGCTCAGCCATCCCTGCATTAACCCCTTCCTTCCCTGTGCATTACTCTGCATACCCCCTGCACAATACTCTTCCTTCCCTGCGCAATACTCTGCAATACCCCCTGAGCAATAGTCTGCATACCCCCCTGAGCAATAGTCTGCATACCCCCCTGAGCAATAGTCTGCATACTCCCCTGAGCAATACTCTGCATACCCTGCGCAATACTCTGCAATACCCCTGCGCAATACTCCGCAGTACCCTCATGCAATACTCCGCAGTACCCCCACACAATACTCTGCAGTACCCCCGCACAATACTCTGCAGTACCCCCGCACAATACTCTGAACAATACTCTGCAGTACCCCCGCACAGTACTCTGCAGTACCCCCGTGTAATACTCTGAACAATACTCTGCAGTACCCCCTGCGCAATACTCTGAACAATACTCTGCAGTAACCCCTGCGCAATACTCTGAACAATACTCTGCAGTAACCCCTGCGCAATACTCTGCAATACTCCCTGCGCAATACTCCTTGCGCAATACTCCCTGCGCAATACTCTGCGTTAATTTTTTTTTTTTAGGCTACCCAGCCTAGAGGCAAGATGTGGGGTCTTATTGACCCCATATCTCACTGTAAAGAGGACCTGTCATGCTATATTCCTATTACAAGGGATGTTTACATTCCTTGTAATAGGAATAAAAGTAATCAAAACATTTATTTTTGGGGAAAAATGTATCAAACTAAAATAAATAAAGTAAAATGAATAATAACATTTTTATTTTTTTAAAAGCGCCCCTGTTCCCGTGTGCTCGTATACAGAAGCGAACGTGCACGTAAGTCCCGCCCACATATGAAAACAGTGTTCAAACCACACATGTAAGATATCGCTGCGAACGTTAGAGCGAGAGCAATCATTTTGTCCCTAGACCTCTTCTCCAACTAAAAACATGTAACCAGTAAAAATATTTAAAGCGTCACCTATGGGGATTTTTAAGTAGCGAAGTTTGGCGCCAATCCACAAGCGTGTGCAATATTGAAGGGTGACATGTTGGGTATCTATTTACTCGGCGTAACTTCATCTTTCATATCATGCAAAAACATTGGGCTAACTTTACTGTTTTTTTTTAAAGCACAAAACTGTTTTATTTTTAAAAAAAAATTGCTGTGCAAATACCATGCGCGATAAAAAGTTGCAACAACCGCCATTGTATTCTCTAGGGTCTTTTCTAAAAAAGCATATATAATGTTTTGGGGTTCTATGTAATTTTCTAGCAAATAAATTATGATTTTTCCATGTAGGAGAGGAATGTCAGAATTGGTCTGATGGTGCTCCCTGCATGTTGGGCCTCTGTATGTTGCCACGCGGTGTAAAAGTATCACACATGTGGTATCGCCATACTCAAGAGGAATGGCAGAATGTGTTTTGGGGTGTAATTTGTGGTATGCATTTGCTGTGTGTGAGAAATAACCTGCTAATATGAAAAGTTTGTGGAAAAAAAATTCAAATGAAAAAAATCTTGATTTTGCAAAGAATTGTGGGAAAAAATGACAACTTCAAAAATACTCACAATGCCTCTTTCTAAATACCTTGGAATGTCTTCTTTCCAAAAAGGGGTCATTTTTTTTTTTTTTTGTACTTTTCTGGCGTGTTAGGGTCTCAAGAAATAAGAGAGGCTGTCAGTACATCAGATGTGATCAAATTGATCAATTTTCAGTAATTGGTACCATAGCTTGTAGACCTAAGGGCTCTTTCACTCGTCCGTTCAGTTTTTTAGATCAGTTTTTTCCCCCTTCAGTTGATCCGTTTTTCATCAGATTTTCGTCAGTTTTCCGTCCGTTTACATCCGTTTCCGTTCCGTTTTCCGTCCGTTTTTCATCAGTTTTTTTCATCCGTTTTTTCATCCGTTTTTTTTTTTTTTTAGAACTTTTTTTTTTTTACATATTTTGATGAAAAACTGACGTTAGCGGATCGGATGGTAAACGGATCATCCGCTAACGTCCGTTTTTTGTCCGTTCCGTTTTTGACGGAAGAAAAATAGGGTTTTCTTCCGTCCAAAAAAACGGAGCTTACCGCAGACGGATGTTAACGGACGTTAGCGGATGCTCATCCGCTAACGGACGCTAACCCATAGGGAAGCATTGAGGTCCGTTAACGGACGTCCAAAAAACGGACGAACTGAACGGACGTGTGAAAGGGCCCTTATACCTTTCACCCAGACTAAATAATATCAATTTTTTTTTTGTTTTGTTACCAAAGATATGTAGCAGTATACATTTTAGGCCAAATTTATGAAGAAAAATTTCTTTTTTGCAAAATTTTAAAAACCGCAGAGATGATCAAATACCACCAAAAGAAAGCTCTATTTGTGGGGAAAAAAGGACGAAAATTTCATTTGGTTACAGTGTTGTATGACTGAGTTATTGTCATTCAAAATGTGAGAGCACCAAAAGCTGAAAATTGGCCTGGTTATTAAAGTGGAGGTTCACCCTAATTTCTCACTTAATGTTAATAAAACTGTCTTCCATTTAACATAACAAATCCGTGGGTTTTTTTTTTTTTTTGCTTAAGGCTTACCTTTTTTTTCATTTCATTGCGGCCTGTCAATCATTTTCCAATGCGGAGGAATGGGCGTGCCTATTGCTTTTTCCCCGACGGCGCTATGTCTCCTGGGAATCAGTCCTGACGTTCCCAGGAGACGCTCTCTGATCAAATCCCGCGATATTTCGTTGGTCACGTGACTCCGCTCGCCGTCAGCACAGCACATGCGCGGGATACAGCAGTGAATGCTGGGACGCCAGCATTCACCGTATCCCGGAAATGAATACTGCTGGGCTTCAACGTGCCCAGCGTGCCCTAGTTAAAAATGACAACTGCCTGGACCACATTATATAAAATATCCTTTGGAGCTAAAGGATCATGCTGACGGCGAAAACAGTGGGACACACGGGCTGCGAGTTATGGAAGGTAAGAGGGGCACAATAATTAAAAAAATAAAAAATAAAAATCGATGGAACCCCCGCTTTAAGGGTGTTTAAGTGCCCAGTGGTCAAGTGGTTAAAGGAAAAAAATGTTTTGCCTAAAATGAATGTCTGCAAGGTAGACAGACAGAATAGTGTAATGATTCTGTTAACAAACGAGTAAATACCTATTAAATTCCTTCATCTATATCACCTTCGGTGAGGTGGGGGAGGTGATTAACTGGTGGAGTGATCACTTCCGGTTTGTGTAAATAAATGAGCTGTGCTAAGCCATGGGGCTGGCAATGATGGCGAGGATGGTGACTTGATAACAAGCTTGTGTGATGGTCTGTTACTGAATGAATGGCAGGGAATATATGGTGAGTGAAACTTTTAGCTTTAAAGATGGCTTGCTTCACTAAGATGAAATGTGTTACTATTAGAGACAAGAAATCTGTCTGTCTGCTCTGCAAACAGCCAGAAATTCTCAGACAATGGTGCCGGCACTGCCGGAGCTTGTGGCGGGGTGGCGCGCCTGCATGGTACAGGTACAGTTGTATTCAAAATTATTCAACCCCCCCTGTAATTGATTGTTTTGGCCAGTTTGACATTGATTTTGATCATTCAGTCATCCTGCTTACAATTAAACCAAAGAGGCACGTGTAGGTCAGACAAATATAACATAACATTTATATGTGAAATGCTCACATCATTATCAGTTTTATTCAACCCCCAAGTGACATTCAATCTTAGTACTTAGTACAACATCCTTTTACAGTTATAACAGCTTTTAAACGTGAAGCATAGCTTGACACAAGTGTCTTGCAGCGAAATACGGGTATCTTCGCCCATTCGTCATGGGCAAAAGCCTTCAGTTCAGTCACATTCTTAGGCTTGCGCACTGCAACTGCTTTCTTTAAGTCCCACCAGAAGTTCACAATCGGATTTAAGTCTGGTGACTGCGATGGCCACTCCAAAATGTTCCAGCCTTTAATCTGCAACCATGCTCTAGTGGACTTGGAGGTATGCTTGGGATCATTGTCCTGTTAAAAGGTCCAACGTCTCCCAAGCCTCAGGTTTGTGACAGACTGCATCACATTGTCATCCAATATCTCCTGTTACTGAAGAAAATTCATGGTACCTTGCACACGCTGAAGCTTCCCTGTACCTGCAGAAGCAAAACAGCCCCAAAGCATGATTGACCCCCCGCCATGCTTCACAGTAGGCAAGGTGTTCTTTTCTTCATAGGCCTTGTTCTTCCTCCTCCAAACATAGCGTTGATCCATAGGCCCAAACAGTTCTAATTTTGTTTCATCAGTCCACAGAACACAATCCCAAAACTTCTGTGGTTTGTCCACATGACTTTTGGCATACTGCAGTCGACTCTTGTTATTCTTTGGAGACAGCAAGGGGGTGCGCCTGGGAGTTCTGGCATGGAGGCCTTCATTACGCAGTGTGCGCCGTATTGTCTGAGCAGAAACTTCAGTACCCACATCTGACAAATCTTTTCTCAGTTCCTCAGCAGTCACACAGGGACTTTTCTCCACTCTACGCTTCAGGTAGCGTACAGCAGTCGAAGTCAGCATCTTCTTTCTGCTACGACCAGGTAGCGTTTCAACAGTGCCCTTTGCCTTGAATTTGCGAATGATGCTTCCTATGGTGTCTCTTGGTATGTTTAACATCTTTGCAATCTTCTTATAGCCATTGCCCTTTCTGTGAAGAGTAATCACCTCTTCTCTTGTCTTCCTGGACCATTCTCTTGACTTCACCATGTTTGTAACCACACCATCAAATGTCCAGCAGGAGCCGAGTATCGCAGTCATTTTAAAGCTGCCTAATTGGTGCTTATTAGACTTTATTGCTGCTCCCTGACATCCACAGGTGTTTTCAATACCTGATTGAAAACACTTCAATGAACCTCTGTTCTTCAGAGTGGTAGTCTTTAAGGGGTTGAATAATTGTGTAAATGAAGAATTCACAAAAGAAACATTTACTACTGTATTACAAAACCAATTGATGTCATTTTAGTTGCATATGGTTCTTTAAGGCCTCGTACACACGAGGGGATATGTCCGCTGAAAACGGTCCGATGGATCGTTTCAGCAGACATCTCCGCTCGTGTGTATGGGCTAGCGGACAGATTTCTCCACCCGACAGATTTCAAAGCATGCTTTGAAATCTATCCGGTGGGAATCTGTCCGCCCGACATGTCTGCTGGTTAGTACACTTACCAGCAGACATGTCGTCCCCCACCGCCGCCGCCGAATGGATTCGGCGCATGCGCGGAAGTGTTTAACTTCCTGGTGCGGTGACGTGACGGTGACATGGCGGCGACAACGTCACCGCCACGTCACCGCGCCGTCCGGCGGCGGGGAATTTGATCCGATGGTGTGTACACGCCATCGGATCAAACTCCCAATCGGACATATCCGATGGAAATGGTCCGCAGACCGTTTTCATCGGATATGTCCGATAGTGTGTACGAGGCCTAAGAAGTCCTTGTAGGATTTCATTCTGAAAACAATTACAAATGTACACTAAATTCCCTAAAACCCTTTACAGCATTGGGGGGTTGAATAATTTTGAATAAAACTGTACGTCACTTTGCGCAGCCATGCCATTCTGCCGACGTATATGTACAGGCAGCAGTCGGCAAGCGGCTAAATAATAACTCAGGGCTCGACAAAATCTGGGGGCTCGGTCGCAATTGCGACCAAAATTAGCAACCTGGCTCCTGGGGAAGCTTAGGCCTGCAGAAGGCCTCAAAGCTGCGGCCTCAATTATCGGCCACCATGGCCCGACGCGATCACGTGGCGAGGGAGGTGGGGGCACACGGAAACACAGGATACCCCACTGGCCTGTAATTGAGGCCTTCTGCAGGCCTAAGCTTCCTTCTGTGATCTGGCGCCATCTTGTTGTGGCCGTTGGCATGACAAGTAAACCAGCAATCCAGCAATTCTAATGGAGCTTCCCCAGTGTTTTCACTGCCATCTCCTTCCCTCTAATTGGAGCCCCCAAACATTATATATATTTTTTATTCTAACACCCTAGAGAATAAAATGGCAGTCGCAATACTTTCTGTCACACCGTATTTGCGCAGCGGTCTTACAAGCGCACTTTTTTGGGGAAAAAGATACACTGTTTTTAATTAAAAAATAAGACACCAGTGAAGTTAGCCCAATTATTTTTTATACTGTGAAAGATAATATTATGCCAAGAAAATTAAAACCCAACATGTCACGCTTCAAAAATGTGTCCGCTCGTGGAATGGCGACAAACTTTTACCCTTTAAAATCTCCATAGGCGACGTTTAACAAATTCTACAGGTTGCATGTTTTGAGTTACAGAGGAGGTCTAGGGCCAGAATTAAAGCTCTCGCTCTACTAATGACATACATCACATGTGTGGTTTGAATACCATTTACATATGCGGGCACTACTCACGGATGCGTTCGCTTCTGCGCGCGAGTTTGACGGGACGGGGCGCGTTTTCTGGCTCATAACTTATTTAGCTGGCTCCTAGATTCCAAGCAAATTTGTCACACCTTGTAATAACTTATACTGCTGTATAACCAGACAGCGTAGTTTGTCTATGGTGTTCTGACCTAATCCATGTGACAAACAAGTGTTCCATGCAAAGAATAAAAAAGAAGTAGATGGAGCCTGGTTACAGCATGCATCACCTTTCTCTTCACGATGGTATTGTCATGGTAGCAATCAATAGAACCTGTTACTTAAGTTCCCTTATTTCTCTAGGCACACAAAGTACAAATAGTTTACCATTTAAAGTGTTTTGTGCTTTCCAACGTAACTTGATGTTTTTCAAAAAGATGTCATGGCCGTACTGTAATTTCCGAAGAATCAAAAGATGAGTACATTGAAGCTAAGTGCATTAAGCCAGTTACTATTAAAGAGTCTCGGTGATAATCAGTTAACGAGTTTATCCCTGTTATTCTTTCATTTCATTTATAAAGCAAGAACATCACCTGCAGCATTAAATAGAATAGAAGTTGTATGGGCCCCTCTGCAAACAGCCCCCCCCCCCCACCAGTGTGCTGATGAATTGCCGCTACTGTGCCCCATCAGATGATGCCAGTGTGCCCATCAATTGTCCCATCAGATGCTGCCTGGCACTTACCTGTCTCGCAGCGGGTCAGCGGTGGTCTCCTGCACATCCTCCAAGTCTTCTTCATGCAATGCATGAATCTATCTGTAGCGCTACCTCTAGTACGAGCCACTGGTTAGTTTTGGGTCGACCTGTTACCTCTATAGCTTCGATGTCTAGGGTGGTTGAAGAGAGCAGCAGTGATGGAATGTCCAAACAGTAGATGTCTTTTCTTGTGCTTTATTTTACCCAACACGGTAAAATAATAAACTTGAGATGAATAGAAGAAGATGGATGAGGATGAGAGTAACAGATTCAGGCCCACAAGTAACAGAAGCAGTCCTGCTTCAAACGACACTTTACTTTCATCACCACTCCAGCCGGAGTGGGTGTAGTGTACCTGGACAGGCCTCTCACACCGACCTGGCAGCCAGGGTATCACTCGGAAGCTTGTGGGAAAATAGGCCTCTGCCACAGACCCTTCCCTAGAACGTAGTTTATTTAGTGCCTGAATCTGACCTTAGGTAGTCCTTAGACAGGTAGCTGACATCCAACCTCTCAGTGTCCGGTGACCTTGATCCCAGACGGTTCGCTCCAGTGCTGTTGGATCACCAGCCTCTCATTGGTCGTCCTCAACTGGACTCCCCACCGAACAGCATAAACTCGCTTGGGATCTTCAAGTTGGGACCCCAGTCGATTACTGGGGCCCGCCACAACTTCAGTTGCTCCGGGCCGTCAGGGTCCCGGAACCAGGATCTCCATGTTGCGCCCACGCACCGGCCAGGTAGGCCATAACGCTCGGGCGCGGCAATGTACGTTCACCCTAAAGGTTGGTGCCGCAACAGGAACCAGAAGACCACTTAAGATGGCGTCTGCTTCATAAGTACCCTCTCCCAGCATGCCCAGCGAGGCCCAAGCCTCCTGATTAGTTGCTTGGAGAGAACACCCGAACCTCAACTCCATTGCTGCCACCTGTCGACTTGGGGTGCAATCACACCCAGGTTCAACAGGACAAGCCCACAGCACAGACAAGCTGAAACAGAGAGCCCTACATTAATCAGAATTGAGATCAGAGTCACTTACACTCTGATCAATCCCACTAAATTTCTGTAAGGGTACGCCTATTGGGTGTATATGTGGATCGCAACTGCGGAGGCTTCTCAGGTTTGAACCCAGGTTTCACTCTCTTTTATGCAGAGAGTTAGGGTTCTACGCATCACAGCCTCAGTTAAGTACTTGGCGCCTATTTCTTCATAGGCACCAGCCAAGTAGGCGTAACTATAGACTAAAACTGGGGGAATGATGGGACCGTGCGGGACCGGAGCACAGGGACCAGCACAATGATTTGTACAATTAACAGTTCTTGATTAAGGTAGTAGTCAGGAGCAACTTGCTGTGGTAGGTTGCCAGAGTGATACAGTCCCAGAAGGTATGAGAGAGTAGTCTTAAAAGAAAGAGAAAGGTTCCCCAGTGGGGTTATTAGGCAGCGGGATCAAAGGATTAAACAGTTTCCATATAAAACGATATTTATTGACCGATAATATCGGATATCACAGTGAGTGAGAGAGTAGTCTTAGGCCGCGTACACACGATCAAATCTGTCTGCTGAAACCCGTCTGACGGACCGTTTCAGCAGACAAATTCGATCGTGTGTACGGGCAAACAGACGGATTTGGCCAGCCAACAGATTTGAAAGCATGCTTTGAAATCTGTCGGCTGGGAACCCGTCGGACCGATATGTCTGCTGGTTAGTACGCTAACCACAGACATATCTGCTCGCACACGCATCTAATGGATTCGACGCATGCGTGGAAGTGTTTTACTTCCTGGTGCGGTGATGTGGCGGCGTCAACGTCACCTCCACGTCACCGCCACGTCAGCGCACTCTCTGCCGGCGGGGATTTTGGTTTGATCGTGTGTACACGCGAGCAAACCAATACATCCCAGCAGACAGATCTGTTCAAATCAAATCAGATGTATTTGCTCGTGTGTATGGGGCCTTAGAGGTGTGTGGTTACGGTAACAATGGCAACTCAGCAAAGCTGAACAGGCATTAGGGTATATAGCAATAGTGATCTCTAGTAGATCCAAACAACTATGAGAGGTTATGGCAACACTGATAAACGTATATAGCTGATCACACTTGAGAGGTTATGGCGTCACTGACAACTGAATATAGCTGAACAGATATGAGAGGTTATGGCATCACAGGTAACTGATTATAGCTCAACTGGCATGAGAGGTTATGGCATCACAGGTAACTGATTATAGCTGTACAGGCATGAGAGGTCATGGCATCACAGGTAACTGATTATAGCTGTACAGGCATGAGAGGTCATGGCATCACAGGTAACTGATTATAGCCGTACAGGCATGAGAGGTTATGGCATCAGTGGTAAAGAAACATAGCTGAGCAGGCTTGGGCTCTAGCAATACATGGACAGACTGAGAGCAGAGTACTTGCGGTTTAGGAGGAGATTGCTAAGGCAGCTACTGATCCCAGGGGGACGGCATGGGGAACGGCAGAGTCCTTGGTCCAGTGAGGGATGCAGAGCTAGTGCAGGGTGATGGGGTGGATGCAGAACCCCAGATGACAGCAGGAGTCCTTGCGCAATAGAGGAACGCCATGCTGTCAGCGTTCCAGCATGGAATGCACGGGCGTGCAGGAAGTGACTCACGTTGTAAACAGAATAGAGCGCAGCTGCTAGGGAAGAAGCAGCTGTGTCCGTTCTACGGGAAAGTAACGCCAGTGGCGTTACAATTTCAATAGAGTCCATACTTGGAAGTACAGGGGCGCTACATATCTATGGTGATTAGAGCGGTGCAGGAGAGAGGGGGCGGCACTCCTGTGGGGGGGGGGGGGGCAGCACTCCTGTGCCCTTTATGGACTCACTGCCACTGACTTACATTCCTCATCCTCACCGGGCCCCATAGTTCCACCCCTGCATGTAGCGACAGGAGCAGCTGGGAACCTTTTCAAGGTTCTTTTTCCCAGTAATTGCTCGGCAGTCAGGCACATTCACAGTCACTCTTTGGGTCAATATTAAGCCTAGGGGTGAACTTCCCCTTTAGAGTGCCATCGTACGTGTTGTACGTCACCGCGCTTTGCTCATAATTTTTTTAAAACGATGGTGTGTGGGCAACATCGTTTTTAATGATGAAGTTGGAAAAACGTTGTGTTTTCTACATGCTGAAAAACAATGTTTTTTTCATGCCGAAAAACGATTGTGTGTACGCGGCATGAGAGTCTCGTCACAAAGAAGTAGATAGACTGAGCTCTTCAGGACCACTGAAGGTGCACGTCCGCCGCACGGCGGGGGGCCCGATGTGGGTGGCCAGCGTCTGTGATGTCTGCGGTCGCGGGAAAGAGAGCTGGAACAGAGATCTGTCAATGTAAACAGAGAGATCCCCGTTCTGACAGGGGAGGGGAGAGAGATATGTTGTTCCTAGTGATTAGGATCAGCAATCTCTCTCCTTCTCCAGTCAGTCCCCTGAATGTGTCAAAAGTGTCCGCTGTGTCCGCCGCAATGTCGCAGTCCCTATAAAAAAATATTTGTTCAAAATTACAAATGTCTGAGTAAACTAACTCTCAGGCCGTGTACACACGGCAGAGAACCTCGACGGGCAGAACACATCGTTCCGCCCGTCGAGGTTCCCTTCCGGCCGTCGAAATCGGTGACCCGCCCGTCGGGAATGGCAACCAGCCATTCATCCAGGCGGGCCGTCGAGCAAATAGAGAGCGTGCTCTCTATTTCTGCTCGACGGGCTTCCCGACGGGAAGCTCGCCGAGAGCATACACACGGCCGAGGTAAATTTTGAGGGATGTCTTAGGCTGTGTACACACGACCGAGGTTCTCGCTGGAAACCAGCGAGAACCTCGCTGGAAGCTGCATTCCAGCGAGGTTCTCGCTGGTTTCCAGCGAGAACCTCGGTCGTGTGTACACGGCCTAAGACATCCCTCAAAATTTACAATAGCGCTGGCTCAAAAAGAGCCACTGGCTACACTAGTAAAAAAAAAAAAATGCGCTTATTTTTTTTACCAAAAATATGTAGAAGTTTACATATTGGCCTAAACTGATGAAGACATTTTTTTTTTTTATATTTTTGGGGAATATTTATTATAGCAAAAAGTTAAAAATACTGGCCCAGATTCACAGAGCAATTACGCCTGTTTAATTGGTGTTAGACATGAGTAATTTCAAATTTTGCGCGCCGTATCACTAGTTTGAATCCTCAAACCATGATACGGCGGCTTCGGGCTTTGATCCGAGAGGCTTACGTCTTCGTAAGCCTTCGGATCTACGCTGCGATATTTTTGCGGCCGCTGGGAGGAGTTTGCGTCGTTTTGATGCGTCGGGATATGCAAATTAGTTTTTACGGCGATCCACGAAGATACGAGCGGTCTTCGCAATCGCTTACGTCTATTTTTTTTTACGTACTGTTAGACCAGCTTTTTGCTGGTCTAACGGTGCGTAGCCCATGTTAAGTATGGCCGTCGTTCCCGCGTCGAATTTTATTTTTTTTATTTTTTTTACGTCGTTCGGGAATAGAAATGTCCATAAACGACGCTACTCAAACAACGAATGACGTAACGACGTGATTTCGCGCAATGCACGGTGGGAAATTTGCGAACGGAGCATGCGCAGTTCGATCGCCGCGGGAACGTGCCTATTTTAAATGATTCACGCCCCCTACTCGCGCAGATGGATTGCGACAGGAGAAATACACTACGCCGCCGTCGTTTACTGGACAAAATCTACCTGGATTCCACGTAGAGCCAGGTAAAAAACGGCGGCGTAGTGTATTTCTGATACTCTACGATAGTCTAATGCCGCGTACACACGGTCGTTTTTTGCGATGAAAAAAAACGACGTTTTTTGTGAAGTAAAAAACGACGTTTTTGAAACGTCACTTTCAAAGACGATTTTGCATACACACCATCGTTTTTTTCACAAAAAACGAGGTTACGTTCACCACACTTTTCCATTGAAGCTCACTTCATAACTAGCTTCTGGGCATGCGCGGGTTGAAAAACGTCGTTTTAAACGACGTTTTTGCTACACACGGTGACTTTTTGTGAAACAAAAAACGACGTTTTGAAAAACGACACAAAAAATTCAAGCATGTTGGAATTTTTTTTTGGTCGTTTTTTTTAAGACAAAAAACGACGTTTTGCCCACACACGATCAATTTAAATGACGTTTTAAAAAACGACGTTTTTTTTCATCGCAAAAAACGACCGTGTGTACGCGGCATAATTCTATCTGAATCTGGGCCATTGTTTATATTTCAAAATTGTTGCTCCGCAGAGGTGATTAAATACCATCAAAAGAAAGCTCTATTTGTGAGGGGGGAAAAAAGGCAGGTTTGACAATATGGTGTACATTAATTGTATATTAGTACATGGGGAAGCTGGAATTTAGCCTTTAATGGACACAATGATATAGGAATGGCATGCAATGATAGAAGAGAGCTTTCTGCACCACACATGCCTGTATATTCATTGCTGTAATGACTGAACTGCAATAAGTACTAATTAGTATGGACACCCACAGGAAATAATTCAGCTCCGATGCTTCATCTGTGTGCATTGAGGAATTCTGTAGTAATTAACTGGACACGTGACGACCAGGCCGTTCTTAGCGTTGCCTACATGGAAAATAACACGTTACTCTCCCCCTTCCTCCGAGGCACAATAATGTATATTTAACGCTGTCTCCATCTGCTGAGTTATTCGCCTGTGCACGTGCCGATCCATTGTTCCGCTGTGTGCATTGTGGTGTCTCAGTCGGAGAACATTCTTCCGTTCAACAGGAAGAGGAACCAGAAAACTAAGCGGCAGATGACAATTTTAGGACAATAAAACCCTCCAAATAATCAGCCATAATGGTTCTCATTTATCAGATACTGTAGTTACAGGATTAGAAGAGAAGAATTGAGCACAGGAACTGTCACTTGATGTCAAATGTTCTCTATTGAAGGAAAAGTCATATTTAATTATTAATTGATATAATGTACAGAACTTCTACACAAGTAACCTTGTAATAAATATTAATATGTGTTTCAGTCTGTAAGCAGCTATGGTATTAGGAAAGCTCCACTGAATTCAAACACTTCTGTATGTTAGGTATTAATTCAAGTCAGGGGTCTCCAGACCCTTCAGTACGAGGGCCACATTGATTATTTTACAAATATTCCCAGGGGAGGGCTGGCAGGGGGGGCAGGGTGGAAATCTCCCCCCGGGCTGGTGACACTATGCACAGCCACTGCCCGCCACTACCAAATGCTGTTTTTGCAGAGCAGGAATATGCCTGCTGGAGCTCTGTTAACACAGGTCACGGCTGCTGCTCACCTCCCACTGTGCAGCCGTGCCTGTGTCAGCTCAGAGGTAGATGGCTGCAGAGCTGAGCTTTGTCTCGTCTCACACATAGCTCAGCCTCAGCGCACACCAGCGCTTACATCCCCTTCTCTCTCTGCACAGACACGAGGAGAGATGGAGCTCATCTGTTCCTCTTCCTTCTGAGTCTGCCCTGCCCACACTTCCTGGGCATGTGTGGGCACTGGACAGGAAGTTTGAACCCAAAAAAGCATCAGACAGCCTGCCTGCACCTCAGCCTCCATCCTGGTAAGCTCACCCTCTCTAGTCTTTCCTGCAACCCAGTGTTTAAAAAGGGTGGTCTGTGGACTTGTTAAAGGGGAGAGGGGCAGGCTTTGGTGAGCAGAGACCCTCTTTATACAATAGTCCATAGCATGCACCCTTAAATCAAGTTTCCCAGAACACCCCTTACATCAGATCTGATGTATATGGGGTCTGTGCGGAATCTGATGTATATGGGATCTGTGCGGACTCTCATGTAAGGGGGGCCTCTGTGCGGACTCTGATGTAAGGGGGGCCTCTCTGCGGACTCTGATGGAAGGGGTACCTCTGTGCTGACTCTGATGTAAGGGGGGCCTCTGTGCGGACTCTGATGTAAGGGGAGGCTCTGTGCAGACTCTGATGTAAGGGGGGCCCCTGTGCGGACTCTGATGTAAGGGGAGGCTCTGTGCGGACTCTGATGTAAGGGGGCCTCTGTGCGGAATCTGATGTAAGTGGAGGCTCTGTGCGGACTCATGACTGTGATCATGAAAAATCTTAGACTGTTTTCCTCGATCCATCACTTTTTCACGCTCTATAGGCCACTTGACTGGACTTGCCCCCCAGGCCTAAGGCTGCCAGCCCTCCCCTGAATATTCCTGTACCAAAACAAACCCCATCAAAGTCCTCCTTACATCAGAGTCCTCATCAGAGTCTCCCCTTACATCAGGGTCTTTGTCTGACTCACTTTTACATTAGGGTCTCTATCAGAGTTGCCCCTTACTTCAGAGTTTTTATTACATCACAGCCCCAATCAAAGTCCCCCCCATGGGTGTAGCATAAGGGGTTGCAAGGGTCACAATCGCCTCCCTGCCCCTAGCTCCAGGGGGGCCCAGCAGCCTCCCTGTCATATTATCATATCCTCCACTAAGTCCAGCTCTGATCTCCACTAGGGCCCCACAGCCATGCTCCAGTACTGGGCTATTGCCTTGCTTTCTACAGTCCACACCCTTCCAATCTCATTGGCTGGGGAGAAGCTATGAGACATTTCCTGAATGGAGAGGAGCACGAGGTGAGAACAGCCCAAGATGGGGAAGTGTCTGTGCTGTGTGCTGGCAACATGGAATGGTAACCGTGCTTAGTGAGGCAAGAGGAGGAGAGTGCCATCCTATAGCCATGATGGCACTGGTGTCACTGGTGAGGTAAGACACCGCTCAGTGTCTTCTAGTCACCAGCTGGCATTCTCTGTACCCCCCCCCCCCCCACACTCGGGGATGTCCACTTCCCCCACTTCCCTGACAACTGAGGAAAATACGCACACCTCCAAGAGGTGACCCCCAACACCTGCCAACACTGAAAGAGAAACCTTCAGAAATTGCTAAAACAAATCTCTTAACACCTCCTCAGGGGGCCCTTGAAGAGCTAAAGGCTCCAGCTTTTATGTCACATGGCTTTGCCCTCACAAATCTAAGTTGCACCCCCCTACCCACCCCTTCTGCCCTGGATACTATGCCCGGCTGCTGAACTTCTTTTACCATTACAGCACTCTATACTGCTCCTCCTCCGCAGGGCTGTAATCAATCTGCACAGGGTGTATCTGCCTACTGCAACTACACTGCCGTTCTGATCAGAGAATTTCACAGGTCAGAAGGGTAACATAAAAGCCAGAAACAGCCTGTGAAGACTGTGAGACTGTGTGTAAAGGAATGTGATTTCAGCCCTGTGTAGTGGGGGGTGGGGGGATGGGGGTAGGAGCTGTATACAGTGCTGAGATGGGAAAGGACCTCTGCCAAGTGACCTGCCAGGGGTCCCTTGTTCTGTGATTCTCCAGCAGTGATCCCTGTCCTCTGATTCTCCAGCGGTAATCCCTGTCCTCTGATGAAAGAGGAACTCCGGGAACTCAAAACTCTTAAGTCACGTTGAGTATCTTGGCGTGCGGTGGATGTATCTGCACGCACGGTGGAAGTGGTGGGCCCAGATCAACCTTTGCATGGAGGCCCACAAGCTTCAAGCTATGCTTCTGGTCCCCCCTTACATCAGGGTACCAATTAGAATCTCATATTAACCCCCCTGCCGGTAAACCCGAGCGCGACTCGGGTTGGATTTTTCAGGTAAATATCGATATCCACGAGTCGCGCTCGGGGTGAATGCAGAGCCTGCAGCGCGCGCTGGCTTACCTTTGATCCAGGCAGGGTTACTGTACTCACCTTGTCCCTGGATCCAGCGATGCATCCCCGCTGTGTGAGCGAGTGGCGTCCTCCATTCGACTCACACAGTGCCCGCGCGCCGCCGATCTCCGTTCCCTGCGACGTAACGGCGCACGGGGGCGGAGACCGGCGGCAAATTCAAAAAAGTAAACAAACACATTACATACAGAATACTGTAATCTTATAGATTACAGTACTGTATGTAAAAAGTACACACCCCCCCTGTCCCTAGTGGTCTGCCCAGTGTCCTACATGTTCTTTTATATAATAAAAACATTTTTTTTGTGCCTGCAAACTGTAGATTGTCCATAGCAACCAAAAGTGTCCCTTTATGTCAAAAGTGATTTTAGAGCAGCTAGAAAACAGCGATAATAAATGATAATCACTTGCAGAATTGAGCGATAGCGATTTGTGGGAAAATTCGTCATAAAAAAATAAAAGTAATGACAGCGACAATTCTGCAACTGAGCAAATTTCAGTGATTTTGATTTGATTACATTAGTGAATAATTTTTATTATAATTACATTATTATTTGTTATAATTATTTATAGTTATTTATTATATTATAATTTTATGATTTTGTGTTTCAAACTTTATCATACTGCTAATACCTCTAAGGCCTCGTACACATGAGGCAATCTATCTGTTCAAATCAGTCGGTCCGACCGATTTGAACAGATCTGTCTGCTGGCATTTTGGTTTGCTCGCGTGTACACACAAGCAAACCAAAATCCCTGCCAGCAGAGAGCGCGCTGACGTGTCGGTGACGTTGACGCCGCCACGTCACCGCACCAGGAAGTAAAACACGTCCGCGCATGCGTCGAAATCATTCGGCGCGTGTGCGAGAAGACATGTCTGCTGGTTAGCATACTAACCAGCAGACATGTCGGGCGGACGGGTTCCCAGCCGACAGATTTCAAAGCATGCTTTGAAATCTGTCGGGTGGCCAAATCCGTCGGCTCGCCCGTACACACGATCGAATCTGTCTGCTGAAACGGTCTAGCAGACTGTTTCCAGCAGACAGATTTGATCGTGTGTACGAGGTCTAAATGGCACCCAACACACCTTACTAATACGCAGGCAAGATTGTGCGCCGAAAATGCATGATACCAATGTAACATGGGTTTTGGTGTAACGCAATTTTCAAAATATGTCATGCAGCTGTTTTGTGCAATTTTTGCACATAAGGCAGCAAATTGAAATTAATTTAATCCAGGTAAATGCGCAAAAACACATGTGCACTGTTGCACCTGTATAGGTGAAAACAGAGCCTTACTGAACTGTACCTTTTTTTCATTTTACTCGTTTCTTGTAAGCAGCACATTGACTTGGATCAGTGGTGAGTTTTCCTCACTTATTACATAAGCATGGCTTTCTAGGCACTGGGTCTGCTCTTAATTTCCTCCGACTTTTTCCTGATATTAGCAGGCGAGCAGTTCATTACTCAGTCCATTACGCAGCTTAAAACAGTGTGTGTGAGAACCGGAGGCGAATCCCCGCTCGGAATCAGCAAGCTGTGTGCACAGATTTCCACAGCAAATGTGCTTCTGAAGACTGAGACTGAAAAAAGGTCAGTCAGAGGGAAACAGAAAGCAAAAAGCCAGCAAGTGTCCCCGGACTTCATGCTATTTATTTATTAATAATTTGTTTTGAGGGTTGTTCTTCATGAAGCCTGGGGGGATAGGGAAAGGTTCCTCCATCTGCAATACTTCTACAACGTTCACAGTCACTGGACTGATTCCCACCCACGGCCCTTTCCAATTATATCGCGCTGCACCGACAGCTTGACATTTCACCAAACGCATTAGGCTCCGGGCAACGGGACGTGTCCTGCGGTCTTCCCAAAAATAAGACCTAATGTGTGGACCTCTGATGTAATGGCCACAGCAAAAAAAAGGAGCAAAGTGCCCCCCAGTCCAAAATTAAAGAGAGTGGCAGTCTAATTAAAAAACAGGAAATTGGGAATGTCACTTGTATACAACTGGATTATTCAATATTTGTGTACAGTGGAACTTCGGATTACGAGCATAATCAAAGCGAGTTTCCCCATTGAAGTCAATGGAAACTAAAATAATTTGTTCTGCATTGACTTCAATAGTATGCAATACTGCATGTGGCCAGAGGTGGGGGGCGCTGGAGAGCCTTGGAAATACTCAGGACAGCTTGGCTGACACAGCAAACCTCAGAAACTCTGTATTTCTGAGTCTTTCCGAACTAAGCCGATCGGCTGGCTCTGCCCCCCCCCCCCACCTCAGCCCAAACACGGTACTGCACACCGATTTGTCTTGAATCCTGCTCATTTTGTGAGACAACACTCGCAAACCGAATTAGGATTGTTTTTAAATACAGTGCTCGTATTGCGAAACGCTCGTTAACCGCATTACTCTCAATCCGAGGTTCCACTGTATTCTGTATTATGGAAACTTTGTGTAGTGTGACACCATCATTTGGGTTTGTGTTGACCAGTCAGAAGGACCTGGGAATTTCTGGTGGAGACATGGAACTGCTGGAGTAACTGAGAAATATAATATGGCTTTATAGGATTTTAAGAATTCCATGTATGGATATTTTTACGTAGTTACATTGGTCCAGTTTTGACCAATGTACAATAAATATACATATACCATGTTCTGTCTCTAGGACATTCAGCTAAACCTTCTTATCCCATAAACTTCAGATACCATATTTCTTTGATAACTGAAATAGACCTCAATAAGTACACTATTGCATACAATACAGCACACATAGCAGAAACAACGATATGCAATACAAGATGTGATAGTTAAAACATACTTTTTAAGTTCTCTAAGGAGTGATGGCAATAGATTGGAGCAAGTCATATCCTGCTCCCTGCAGTGTCTTCTCAGAGCATGGTGGCTGTTCACTTCCTGTGAAGATTTTACCCAGAATTCCCGGCTTACTAACAACTTCCTTAACTACACACACAGTAATAAAATAAACAGAACTGAAGCAATACCAAAAAAGCCTGCACTCCACATATGATTGTCTTATGTAAGTTACAAACTTTATACCCTGTTAAGTTTTTAACTGCTGTCTGTGTGCCTGCCCTGCTGTGAGGTTATTCATCTTTGTGACGTAACTATTTTCACCAAGACAGGAAGAAATTAGAAATCCTAAATGTTAAAGTTGTCATTACAGCAAACTATAAGGGCAAATTTCCCATGGGGACACCTGTTCTGAAGACAACTGTCTAAGCTGGAATTCCCCACACTGTATAGCTTAAAAGTAAAAAACACCCCACTACCTATCTTGCCCACTTGTCCCTAAACACTTACCTGACTCCTCCACCGACCCTGCACTATCCCAGCTGCAGAACCACCCCTATCGCTTCCATCCATAGGCTCCTGCTGCTGCCAGTCAAAACTCATGTGTGTGTCTGTGGATGCAGCTGGCTTGCTAAGGGAGCACCCAGAGGAAGAAGGAGCAGACAGCACTGGTGGGGCACCGCTAATAAGTAGGTAATGGACCACTCTGTTCAATTTCATTGCACAGAGCAGGCAAGTATAACCTATTTTTTTATTTTAATAAAAACATTTTTTAGTATCACTTAAATTTTTGTAGTGCTTCCCTCCAAAAGAGCTGCTGATAGATTTGGGTCCTATGTTCTTCCTTGGCCCAAAGCAGATCACCACCCCTGCTGATACCACCAGAATACCTTGGCCAGGGGGTCTCCCAGCAGTCACACAAGAATGATTCACACAAGCTGTAAAGCAATGCAACAGTTTAAATAATTTTTAATACAGCTTACCTGTAAAATCATTTTCTTGGGAATACATCAGGGGACACAGAGCCTTAATTACCTAATGGGTTATGTAGTCACCACAGGTGATTGGACACTGACAAACCCAATTTGAATTGAGTTCCTCCCCTATACAACCCATCCAAAATGAAGAGTACCTCAGTTTTGTAGCAAAGCAATAAGTGTTCCACGGTAACTACGAAGAGGGTGGGAGCTCTCTGTCCCGTGATATATTCCCAAGAAAATAATTTTACAGGTAAGCTGTATTAAAAAATCCTATTTTCTTGTTAATACATCACGGGACACTGAGCCTTAATTACTTAATGGGATGACCCATGTTGTGGAAATTTGGGGGTTTGCAAGGCACACCCCCATCTTGCCTTGTGCTGTAAAGCACATTCCCAATCTTAAATGAAATAATGCCATGTTTAAGCTAAAAGATTTACTCACCATATATTCCCTGCCATTCATCCAGTAAGCAGACATTAAAACAGCTGTTCTCAAGTTACCATCCTTGCAATCATCTCCCTCCACAGGGCTGAGCATGGCTCTTTTATTTACACAAAACAGGAAGTCATCACCAGTAAGTCGCCTCCCCCCCATGGGAGGCGACATTACCAGATGTCTCCTATACACAGAACAAAACATTCCTTCTGACAGGAAGTCAAATTGAATACATGAATAGAATATAATACAATGAATACAATACAATGAATAGAAATACAAACAATGCTGTCTAAAGTATTATGGGTGTGTCCGGTCAGGGTGTGCACTTGCCCCCCCTGACCCCAGAAATGCTCACAAGCTCTCAAACCATACGCTGATAGAACCTTTAATCTGCGCCATTCCATAGAATAATGCATATAAAGATTATACCCTTATTGAGGCTATTTACAGATGCACGCTATGAATCCCAAATCCTGCTGATCAGACATGACCCAGATAAGAGTGTACATCTGTCCATAGCCACTAGTGTGCTTGCGAAATGAACGCATCCCCCTCAACGATCGTCTGTGCTAAATGCACAGAGGGGCCCCTCGCTGGTGGGCATACGCCCATGCCGCAACCATCACACTCCAACCTCAAGACGAGAGTCAACCAGCCTCAGGACTGCCACAGTCAGCTCTATTTAGAGCTGGTTGGGGAAGTGTCAAGACTGGGTGCCAATTATGACAATACATAATAAATACATCTTCAAATTTCCACCACACCCATAGCTAGCTATGCTAAAATTTGAGGGGAGGGAGACACAGATCAGAATAAGACCGCCATCCAGCCAGAGGATCTATACTGCTGCCTGCAGCAAAATATGCCTGAATACGGCGGCATCCTCGTAACCTCTCACATCTACCTAGTAGAATTTAGTAAATGTATGGACCGAAGACCAAGTAGCAGCCTTACAGATCTGAGCCATGGAGGCCTGGTGATGCACTGCCCATGAAGCCCTAACTGCTCTAGTCGAGTGCACGTTCACTTGAAAAGAAGGGATATTTCTTTCTAAACCGTAGGCCCGAAATATGACTTGTCAAATTCACCTTGCAATAGTGGATCTCGACGCTGCCTGGCTCTTCTTTGGGCCTTGTGGCAGAATAAATAGATAATCTGTCTTCCTTATCTGAGCCATAGCTTGCAGATAAACCTTCACCGCTCTTACCACATCTAGAGAGTGTAGACTCTCTTCCTCTGCAGACTGGGGATCTGGAAAAAAGGACGGTAGGACTATATCTTGGTTCAGATGAAAACCTGAAACCACCTTAGGTAAGAAATTTGGGTGAAATTTGGGTGATGCCTCAGCACCACTCTGTCTTCATGAATAATCATATACGGTTCTTTACACAAAAGAGCCGCCAATTCCGATACCCTCCTAGCTGAGGATATGGCTACAAGAAAAAACTGTTTCTGTGTCAACAGGCTTAGAGAAACCTGGTGTAAAGATTTAAAAGGATACAGATTCTGTAGTAAATGAGTCTGGAGGCCGGCTTCCTAGCATTAACCAGAGTGGATAGGACTGGCCCTGAGAACCCACGTTTCCTCAGAATGTGGGCCTAAACAGTCAAACCGTCAAATTTAGACTTGGTAAGGCAGGATGGAATATTGGACACTACGATAGTAGGTCTGGGTGTAAAGGAAGAACACAAGGTCTTCCTACTGCCATCCTTACAACCAGGGCCGGATTAACAGAGGGGCTGATGGAGCTGCAGCTCCAGGCCCCTTTCTCAAGATAGGCCCATTTGCCCCCAAAAAAAAAAAATTATATCGACTTCGGGGATTGTAGCTCGATGACCATAGGTCACAGAAACCCCACATTTGGGGGGTAGTCAGTTGAAGACCTACCCCACAACCGGTCAAAATATGGGATGGCTATCATTTATGGTTCCGGAGATACGGGCCTGCTTGCACAGCCTGTCAGAAGCTACATACAGAGCGGCCATTATAAATACAAGCTGACACACTGCAGCTTTTTATGTTGCACAGTATAGAGCTGCATGATTCTGGCTAAAACAACAACTGCAATTTTTTTGCTTAGAAGATAGATCATGATTCTATCACGATTCGTACGGCATAACATCATCTTTCAGATTAAAATGAAAAAAAAAATGGGCTAACTTTACTGTTTTGTTTTTATGGTTTTTATTATTCAATGAAGTGGGCAAATGCAGTGTGACATGAAATATTGCAGCAATTGCCATTTTTGTCTCTGCTAAAATATATATAATGTTTGGCGGTTCCAAGTAATTTTCTAGCAAAAAATATTGCTTTTTAACTTAAACAAGTGTTGGACTTTAAGTGGTTACATTTCTTGCATTTACACACAGAACTTTGATCTAAAAAGGAAGTTGGTTACAATGTTTCATGTTGTTTACAAACTTGGCAGACAGTCGGATATTTTCTTTACACACAGAAGTTTATCATTTTGATATAAGAAGAAAGTGTTAGTTACAATGTTTCCTGCTAAGAACTTGGCAGACTGCCCAGATATTTACTTTTGACAGCTGAAAGTCTCTCCACTTGTTATATGAAAGAATTAGCAAACTCTGCATTGGAGATGTCAGGGGGGTTGAATCAAGATCACAATTTTAACGATTAATTGTGCAGCTCTAGCACGGTACTGTATTTGCGCAGCAATTTTTCAAACATGTTTTTTTGGAAATAAAAACACTAAAGTTAGCACGATTTTTTTATTTTTTTTGGTAGATTAATAGATTGACTTGTGTAAAACCAGCTAGCCCATACATAGATCGACTATGGCTGGTCTCTGCATAATTGGTGTAATTTCAATTCATGTATTACCCGCTTAACCACTACGCAGTCCCTAAACATCCTTCCACTCCTATACATTGTGCCCACTGTCATACCCTCCACACTCCTCTCCTGTACATAGTGCCCACTGTCATACCCTCCACACTCCTCTCCTGTACACAGTGACCACTGTCATACTCTCCACACTCCTCTCCTGTACATAGTGCCCACTATTATACCCTCCACACTCCTCTCCTGTACATAGTTCCTGCTGTCATAGACTCCTCTTCTGTACATACTTCCCACTGTCGCACCCTCCACACTCCTCTCCGATACATAGTGCCCACTATCATATCATCCCCATTCCTCTCTTGTACATACTGCCCACTGTCATACCCTCCACACTTCTCTCCTGTACATACTGCCCCATTATACCCTCCACACTTCTCACTGGTACATACTACCCTCTGTCATACCCCCACACTCCTCATGTACACACTGCCCACTGTCATACTCTTCACACTCCTCTCCTGTACAAACTGCCCACTGTCATACCCTTCACACTCCTCTCCTGTACATAGTACCTGCTGTCATACACTTCTCTCCTGTACATACTGCCCACTGTCATACCCTCCACATTCCTCTCCTGTACATACTGCCCACTGTTATACCCTCCACACTCCTCTCCTATACATAGTGCCCACTATCATACCGTCCACACTCCTCTCCTGTACATACTGCCCACTGTCATACCCTCCACACTCCTCTCCTATACATAGTGCCCACTATCATACCATCCACACTCCTCTCTTATACATAGTGCCCACTGTCATACCCTCCACACTCCTCTCCTGTACATGGTGCCTGCTGTCATACACTTCTCTCCTGTACATACTGCCCACTGTCGTACCCTCCATGCTTCTCTCCTGTACATGATGCCCACTGTCATACCCTCCACACTTCTCTCCTGTACATTGTGCCTTTTGCCGTACCCTTTGCACTCTTCTCCTGTGCATAGTGCCCAATGTTAGACCCTCCACATTCCTCTCACTCACCTGCACATACTTCCCACTTATATACCATCCATACTCCTCCCCTATGTCGCTTACCCACAAAAACAGTTCTTTAAAATGATACTGAATACCCTCAATGTTACCAGCTCTAGAATGGACACAGTTTTGTTAGTTCAACTAAAGGAAATCTCAGTTCTCATATTTGTTCTGTTCCATTATTAGAACTTATTTAATTTTGTGATTACTACTGTGATGTACAGAGGAACATAAGGGATCTCAGCTACTCTAAATATAGCACTTGTGAAAAAGTGTCCTTGAAAATATTTTTTAAATGTTGGCAACTATGCACCAAGGGCCACTGGGTCAGTAGGGGGCCCCATGAGAGGTTTCTGGGATCCTGTGATATTAAAGCGGTAGTAAACTTTCCTGACATTACTACTTTTTAGAGGCCCTGGGGTAGGTTATGCCACAATGTACAAGTATGCACAGCATATTAGCACATTAGGGTACACTTAAATTTTCAGACTGGGCCCTCCATTGCTGCGCTGTAATTCTCACGCATTTATTTATTATTTATAAAAGGCCCCACCAAAATCCTCAGCACCAGGCCCATGATGTTCTTAATCTGGCCCTGCTTACAACTTCTGCGTACCAGGGTCTCCTGGGCCAAGCTGGGCGACCATAATCACTGACTTTCCTTCCTTCTTGGCTCTCTGAAGGAATCATGGGAGAAGCGGAACTGGAGGGAATGCATAAATAAGGGAATACTGATCCCATGAGATTGTTAGGCCATCTGACCCTTGAGCATAGGGATCTCTGATTCTTGACACAAAGCTGTCCAGTTTGGCGTTGAACCTGGAAGCCAACAGGTCCACATCTGGGGTTCCCCATTTCTAACAAATGATCTGAAACATGTCCAGGTGTAGAGACCATTCTCCTGGACTCAGTTGCTGGCAGCTTAAAAAAATCCACCTGACAATTTTCTACCCCTGGAATGAAGACAGCAGATAGGCAAGAAATATGCATTTCCGCCCAAGGCAAGATGTGATTCATCTCTTTTTGGGCATTCACGCTTCTGGTGCCTCCTTGGTGATTGATATAGGCCACGTCCATAGCATTGTCGGACTGAAATCGAACAGGCCAGCCCTGCAGTCTGTGAGACCAAACTTTGAGGGCCAAATGAATTGCCCGTATCTCCAGAATGTTGATGGGTAGGAGCTTTTCAGCCCCTGAACCACTTCCCCTGGGTAGATGCTTCTTCTAGTACTGCCTCCCAGCCCAGAAGGCTGGCGTCTGTGGTCACCACTTTCCAGGTAACTGGAGTAAAGGATTTGACTTCTGACTGATTTTGGGGGAACAACCACCAATTGAGGCTCTAGTGTACCTCTGGAGATAAGATCATAGGAAGATCCAGGGCCTGAACATCTTTGTTCCAAGCTGACAGAATTCTGCCATGTAATGGTCTTGAGTGAAACTGGGCGCAATGGACAGCCTCGAATGAGGCCACCATCTTTCCCACTAATCTTATGCATAGATGGATGGAAGGCCTTCTCTTTGCCTTTGCCACTCAGACCAAGTCTCCTATGGCTTTTGCCTTTGGCTTGGAAAGTAATACCTTGCTTAGGGATGTGTCTATAATCATGCACAAGTACTCTAGCCTTTTTTGAGGCAGCAAGAAAGATTTCTTCAGATTCAGGACCCAGCCTAGGTACTCTAAATATTCCACTGTGCTGTGCACATTGTGGCCCAAGTGTGCGTGGCGGACTGATCTATGATCAATAGATCATTCAGGTGGGCTGTTACTGCTATACCTTGTGCCCTTAGCCTTGCTAGGGTCAGGGCCAGTATTTTTGTGAACAGTCAAGGTGCTGTAGCCAGCAAAAGGAAGGGCCACACACTGAAAGTGCCGCTGATCCACCTCAAACCTTAGAAACCTTTGGTGAGCGGGAAATATTGGCATGTAGATATGCATCTCTGATGTCTATTGATGCCAGAAATTCTCCTCCTTGAAGGGTGGAAACAACTGAATGGACAGACTCTATGCAGAAGGAGTTAATGTTCAGAAACTGATTCAGGCTTTTCAGATATAGAATAGGTCTGACATCCCGGTTTGGTTTGGAACTGTTTGACTAGAATCCTGACCCCTGATCCTCTGGGGCTAACCCTATGATTAACCCTTGGGACAACAGGTGTTTCAAGGCCAACAGTAAAGGCTTGTAGCCTGAGGACACTATGGCGATAACCCACTTGTCCTGAACCTCGATGTATGATAACCCAGTCATCATACATCAGTTTATCCAGCAAGGGATGAACTGGAAAGGTGCATGCAGCCTGTGGGGATTTCCAGGATCCCAAAGAGGAAACAGAGGGCCTAGAAGCTTCAGCAGGAGACAATTTGAAAGTGGCACGCACCACCTCTGCATAATATTGTACCTGCATCTTTAGCGAATGGGAAGTCGCAGAAAACCTCTCATCCTCTGAGTCCTCAGACTGCACATGATCCTCATCTCCAGAGAGGGATTTTCACCCTCAGAAGGCTGACCTGAAAAGAGAGCCAGAGCAGATGAAGGAGATCTACCCCATTTTCCGCTATCTCTTAAGGAGGTTGCGACAATATTAGCAATCCTTCCTTCCAAGCCATCCAAAGCAACTTTTAAAGTGTCCTCAGTGACATATACAGGAGCTGACATAGGAGAAGCTGCAAAACCAGACAGGGGCTCATACTGTGAGGCTGTTATCAGGCTGACAGAGGGGGATGGTAAACTGCAGGCAAGTTCATAATCCTTAGCCGTACGCAGGAATTTTCTGGTGCATCTTTTACTCACCCTAGACCGTCTCCTCTGGGACATAGTCCTTACTGCAAAGCAAATGTACTATCCACAAATATAAATGCAATCACTGGTGTGCTATAGTCTTACAATACACAAAAATATCAGCTCACTGCACAACCTGATGCCGAGTAGGAGTCTTAAGTTTGCCTGGTTCAATCCACAGGGATGCTTATAGCCCACAGCTCTGTGTCCACGCAGCTTACAGAAGGCTCTGGCGTGCTGGACTTTTGAACCAGCCTCTCGGCGCCTGCACTCAGGTGTCCTGCATTGCGCACTGATCAGTAGCAACCACCGTCTTTCCCCTATCCATGTCTCTATTTAGACAGTTAAAGCGGGCTCCCGCCGCGCGCATGCGCCGCTGTCATGGCAGCGCCCAAAAGACGAGGAAGAGGGGGGAGAGTTTACTGGGGGGCATCTCGTGGACCTCTGTATGCAGAGCCTGCAGTGGAAGGAGGTGAGTGGTGTTATATTTGACTGACTTCACTGAGCATGTATCGTGGAAGGCTATGTAAGAAAACACCAGGTTTGCACTTACTCCCTCCAGTGGTGAGAACCAGGAAGACATCCTACTCCAAAGAAGAAGGAAAACTACTTAAAGTAGTTCCAGCTTTCACCCATCACGGTGGGCAAGTTGTGCCAACCTTCAGGTTTACCAAGGGTTTTGTTAGAGAAAACCTCATACCTGGACCTGTAGAAGACTCTGCCAGAAACATTTCGTGCCACATATGTATTTGTACACCAAAGTCTGGATCCCAGAGCTCAGACCTCCATAGAGAGACATTACAGGCAAACCTTGTTTCTTCTTTACACGAGGCCTGGGTACCAACCATCTTAGGCCTTTGATATCAGCCCGAGGAATGGATCCGGTTATAGCTCCTAGGTCTCCGCAGCCAGACTATCAAGCACATGTTGAACTTGACCAATCACCATAACACTGGTGAAAAAAACTGAGGAACTCTCCATTTGGGAGGGGTTATATAGGGGGGGAACTCAATTCTAATTGGGTTTGCCAGTGTCCAATCACCTGTGGTGACTACATAAGTAATAAGTAATCAAGGCTCTGTGTCCCGTGTTGTATGATCAAGAAATTAACTGTTAAAACACAGTGAATCAACAAAGTAACAATACAGTACAGTCAAATACCCTTTAAAGTGTGGCCTAAACAATAGCCCCCTGACTGGGAGATGGCTCCCCAAGTAAGACGTATAAGTATGGTAGTGAGCTAAAATGGCTAAATTTGAACAAAATGGTTGCTTCTGAAAAAATGTTCTTAGTAAGATTTATACATGCGAGTGTGACTAGCAAAAAGTTAAGAAATTACAAACGCTTGCATCTAACTCCCCCTTCCTCTTCCTTCTTCTCTCCTAAGAAGCCAAGAAACCACAGCAACCCTATTAGTGGCTGATAAATTAGACATATAGCTGAAAGACTGTGAATGACACTCTCTAACAGGCTTTATAGGGGCTCACAAGAGGTTTTCGGAATGTCTATGTAATATTTGAAATATATCTATGCTGTAACTACTCAGGAGAGCACACTTGGCTCTTTGGCGTAAGTGGGAGTTGAGTGTCTTTTGCTGGCTTTCTTAAAGTCCATTGTCCAGAGTTACCACTAATGTAGCATCCTGATGCCTATTAGATAAGACAAGGGTATTGCAAGGACAGATTAGGAATTAATGGGGTGTCTCAGCAAATGGGCAGGGATCTTCTTGGGTCCCATGGCCTGCTGGGAGTGAGAGGGACTGGGAGAGGGTGAGGTCAAGTGATTGGGGTTCTGTGCCACCTGAATGTCTTTCTGGGTGGACATTAGGGATGAGCTTTCGAACATTATGGGCGGTTTGCGCCAAATTCGAGTGGCGCGTCACGGCCCATAATGCACAGCATCAATCCATATTGCAGGGACCAGACATTACATTAAAGCTGCAAGCATTTTTTTTTTTTTTTTTTTTTAACAATAGATCCGCAAGCAGTTTTAAATGACTTTCATTCCTTTAGAAAAGTAATTTGTGCAGGGACAGTTCTAAACACAGGAAACTCACACCACTTTACAGGCATACTATAGACCCCCCCGGTACGATATTTAAAGGAATATTTCATTTTTATTTTTTCACTTTAAGCATCATTAAAATCACTGCTCGTGAAAAAAATTCAGTTTTTAAATCTTTTTTTTGCATTGATACATGTCTCCTGGGGCAGGACCCAGGTCCCCAAACCCTTTTTAGGACAATAACTTGCATATTAGCCTTTATAATCCACACTTTTGATTTCTCACATTCGAGTCCCATGGTGGACATGTGTTGTGCTGCCCGGGCTCCTAGGCCAGAGCCAGAGGCCTATCTATCCCGGGGACAACTGGCAGAAGCAAGAGAGCAGCGTAGGGCTGGGATTGCAGCTTGCAGTCCAACCAGAAGTAATGGTTCTACTGGCCAGAGAACCTGTCGTGGTCGGAGGTAGCGGAGAAGCTGTCGCCTCTAAGGAACCATCCACCTTGTTACCGGGGACCACTGTGAGTAGCTGAAGCAAGTACCAGAGCAATATTCTTACCAAGAACAGAGAAACTTCAGCAGGAGTCAAGCCAGGGGTCCCAGCCAGTGGAGGTGATGCTTGCAGAGCAGCCTTGTGTGCAAAGCCAGGGACTGAGCAGGCCAGTAAGGTGATGCTTGAAGAGTATCTGAGTGCCAAGCTAGGGACCCAGCAGTGATGCGGGGGTGACGCTTTAGGAAGATACTCAGTGAGAAGATTGGAAGAGCTCAGGAGATCCAGTGGCAGTGGATCAACGGGTCAAAGTGATAGATTGGGAGCTTAGTTGAGTGAGATTGTGGAGGAAGTGAAAGAGTATGACCTTTGTTACAAACTGTTCAAGATTGTTGCCATAGGAGACAGCGTGTCTACACATGCACATGTGGTGTCCAGCTGGGTGCCTTTCCCTGCATGTCTACCTATAGAAGTCTCAGAGTCTGCTAATTAACATTGCTACAACTAAAGGGTGTCCTGGTCCTAATCCCCTCTCCCACAGTTCTGTTTAAGAGAAAAAAAAATCTTTGCATTCAAGAAGTGTCTGGCACCCATTAATCTACCTTACATCGCACCCACTGTGCCTTGTAACCCACTCTGCACAGAAGGATGTCAGCTGTCCCTAATTCTGAAGGTCACCATTAGGCCTGGAGAAGCCCGGGATTTGAATAGCATAGCAGAATAGCAAGGAAACAGCAGGCTAGCTCACTTATAGGCCCTCAGCCATGACAGTCTAGGTTTAAGCCTGAAAAGCCTGTTAGGCCTCCTGCACACCAGTATTACTAAGTGAGTAGAGCCATAGTATAAAAAAAGGTGTGAAGACTGAGGCTTTGCCAGCTGAGATGGGGCCTGTACGTTGGTGTGTAAGGTGAGGTGCTGTCCCTAAGATGTGGAGCTAATAGGATAATTTTCTTTAAGATTCAGAGTTACTGGCTGTAGGAGATGAAGATGTTGGCAAAGTTTGTTTTAAGACCCAGATAGCAAGGATAACTTTCCAGAAATTTGTTGCAGTGTTGAGATGTAAGCGGGGGCGGACTGACAAACTCATGAGGCCCCCGGGCAATAGGAGATTATGGGGCCCCCAGGCAATAGATTATGGGGCCACAGAGTACTCACAATATACACACACAGAATATGCACACAGTATACATACACACGGAATACACATACACACACAATAAAGGTACTGGAGAGGCGGGGCAGCTATAATCTTGGGATTTTTTCAAAACACAGATTTTTACATACTGTCCCTGGTTTAACTGAGGCTGGCAACCCTGATGGGGGCCTAGGGTGACCACGTGTCCCGGATTGCCCGGGACAGTCCCGCTTTTGCAAGTCTATCACAGGCACATTTATTCCCCCTCCCCCCGGACCAATCTTATGCCCCCAAAAAAGGCCGCCACATCACCACATTACTCACTGACAGTACTTTTCCTGGCCGGGAATGCCTGGAGGAGCGCAATCCCGCCCCCTGATTGTGATTGGAGAAATCATAAATCCTGCCTCTTGTGTCCAATCACTGTGCTGTGATTCGTTACAGCACAAGCTGATTTTTGGGAAGGGAGGGGGTCCCTGAATGGTAGTTTGGAAATGTGGTCACCCTATGGGGGCCCCCTAGTGGCAAGGGGCACTCGGGCACTGTTAACTTGCTGCACATTTTCATTAGCAAGTTGTTCACTTGCAGAGCACTTGAAGCACAAGTTCTAGTTGATATTTTTCCAATTTGTAGAAAATTTTCTTGGTCAGTCCCAACAAGAGCAAAGTTGCAGAGATGAGTCTACAGCAAAAGCTCTGAAAGTCACAGTGCCCCCTGTGGTGGGAGGACTATTGCAGAACATAACTGAACCAGAATTTGCAGCAGACTTGCAGTATTTTTGCAAAGAAAGTTGATCTGGAGTCATGCAATGTGGACTTGCTGCAATTGTGCAACAAACTTGTGAAGCCTGGCAGGTCTAAGAATAGCTTAGCAAGTCATTTTCAAACTGCAGCTTAATTGCTTGCTATCTGGAGAAATGAAGTTGTTGGCCAGGGTCACTTTAAAGCCGCATACACACGACCATTTTTCATGTCATGGGAAAAACTACATTTTTCTCGATGTGATTTTTGTGAAGCCTGCCTTGCATACACACGATCGTGAAAAAAAAATGCTTGAGCAAAGCGCGGTGACATACAACACGTACAACGACACTATAAAGGGGACGTTTCATTCAGATGGCGCCACCCTTGGGGCTGCTTTTGCTGATTTCGTGTTAGTAAAAGTTTGGTGAGAGACGATTCATGCTTTTCAGTCTTTGTGCTTTTCAGTCTGTTACAGCGTGACGAATGTGCTATCTCCATTACAAACGCTAGTTTTACCAGTTTTTACCAGTTTTACCGTCTCATAACTTGCTTCTGAGCATGCGCATTTCTTGCCCGTCGTTAAAAAAGCCTACACACGACCTGTGATGGAGTTGATAAAATAATTATTTTGTGTTTATATTAACTTTCTCCTAACCCCTCAAATATTGCTTTTCTTTCTTATATTGTTTTATTTCTTTTATTTCTTGATATATATATATATATATATATATATATAAAATAATTTCAGTATTCTGTGAGAAAACATTATTATTTTCCTTGAGTAAAGTCATGATAGAATTGAAAACTGAAAGCAGATGTCTCCAAACCCCCCTTCTACTGCACTCCTAATCAGCTGCTACTCGTCCCCCCAACCACCGACCAAAGCAATATGGCGACTGAGAGTTGTGGAATGATCACAAGGAACAGGAACAGTCGTCACAAGAGGATACCATGTGTGGATTAGCCAATCAGCTACACCCATATGAATGATGCTTGCTTATGTCACTTTGTCTATAAAAGCTGTGATTTCAATAAAGTTCCGCCACTTTTCAGTTGGAAGGTGAAGGCTGCAGTCTGAATTGATATTTCCTCCTATATGCATGCTTTCACTATTATAGGTTTGACCCAGCGGCAGAATAGGATATGCCCTGGAATTGAGCCAGGGAACATCCACTACAGACTGTTTTTCACGACGTGAAAAACGATGAGAAAAATTAGAGCATGTTCTAAATTTTTAATGCCCATTTTTCACGTCAAGAAAAAGGCTCTGGAGCGCACACATAATAATTTTTAATGACCAATTTAAAAAATTGCATTTTCTCGTCAGTGACCCTCTCACTCAGTCTTCCTGCGACAACTCAGTGAAGCGACAGTCATTCGGCAGTGGGGAGCCCCCTTTTACTGAAGATGCCGCTATGGCGGCTGAAATGTATGCATTGCTGCAGCTAAAGCCTTCTCCCTGCAGTGTTCGACTTAACAGTCTCCTTAACTTTCCCAGCTAGTCTGAAACAACACGGCTCGGCACAAACTCTCACACACGCCTTCCTTCTGCAACGTCTCTCTCCAACTCGCTTTGTGTCTTCCCGGACTTTTTTTGATATCTTCCAGTCCTCTGTACTGTATTTCAACTCCAGCTTTACTGTGAGGAAAGTTCTGCTTTCATCCTACAACTCCCAGAAGTCTTGGAACACCTGTGTTAAGGCTAAAGCAAGTACAAGTACTGAGTGCTGCCATCTTGTGGATAAATAATGTTCTGCATTCTCAGTAACAATGCATTGTGTCACATTTAACTTACTGTTACACTTGAGGAAGGAAAGTGAAGGAAAATCTCATTGAGTGATTTAAAGGACAACATTTGAAGTAAGTCTTAGGGGCGCTTGTGACATGTTTGCAGCATGTGTACATTTAGATCAATAGAAGGACATACAGAGAATGAAGGGACTGACTGATGGGGCCTGAGGGCACATTGAGGATGGAGGGACTGACTGATGGGGCCTGAGGGCACATGGAGGATGGAGGGACTGATTGACTGGTGTCTCAAGAGGGACTGAAGATACAATGACACATGTTTTATATACATATATATATATATATATATATATATATATATATATATAAACACTGATCTCCAATAAATATGTGTGTATATAATTATATACATTTGGAAACGTAACTACTCCTGAGGTTTAGATGGGGGGGGCATCTGATTTTAGTCTTGCCTAGGGCAGCACAAAACCAAAATACACCATTGCATGCACTTACATAATCTATATAACTTGAAGGAGCTGGAACAGTTTCACCTTGAAGAACAGGCGAAAAAATGGCTAGATGTGTTAAACTAATAGAGACGTACCCCATGAGACCTTCAGCTGTAATTGCAGCAAATGGTGACATTACAAAGCTGTGACTTTTTTTTTTTTTGGGGGGGGGGGGGTTGAATACATTTGCACAGCCAAGATTTCTGTGTTTTTTTGTCCTGATTATTAAAACCACTTCAGGCCCGCGCTACCGTCGGATGACGGCAACAGCGCGGGCCTGAATATCCAACATGCCGTCATTTGACGGCATGTCATTCTGGCGTTCCCAGTGCGCGCTGCGGGGAAGCCCTGTGTTGTCCGTGTCCCTTGGACACGGCCAATCACAGATCGCGGCAAACGGCCAATCAGAGTGGCCGTTTGCGATGCGATCTGTGGGCGAATGAGAGATGATCTCTCATAGATCATCTCTCATTGCCGTTTTACACAGAGACAGCGTCCTGTCTCTGGAGGGGAGGAGCCCGATCTGTGTTCCTTCCTACATAGGGACACAGATCGGTCACCCCCCCCCAGTCACCCCCCCTTCCCCCCACAGTTAGAACACACCTAGCATACACATTTAACCCCTTCCTCACCCCCTAGTGTTAACCCCTTCAATGCCAGTCATATTTATACTGTAATTAGTGCATATTTATAGCACTGATCGCAGTATAAATGTGAATGGCGCCAAAAATGTGTCAAAAGTGTCCGATGTGTCCGCCATAACGTCGCAATACCAATAAAAATCGCAGATCGCCGCCATTTCTAGTAAAAAAAAAATAATAAAAAATAATAATTCTCTCCCCTATTTTGTAAGCGCTATAACTTTTGCGCAAACCAGTCGCTTATTGCGATTTTTTTTTTTAATTGGGATATTTATTATAGCAACAAGTAAAAAATATTGTATTTTTCTTCAAAATTTTCGCACTTTTTTGTTTATAGCGCAAAAAATAAAAATCGCACAGGTGATCAATTACCACCAAAAGAAAGCTCTACTTGTGGGAAAAAAAGGACGTAAATTTTGTTTGGGAGCCACGTCGCACGACCGCGCAATTGTGAGTTAAAGCGACGCAGTGCCGGAAGCTTAAATTTTACATGGACAGGAGGGGGGTGTAAGTGCCCAGTATGCAAGTGGTTAATATTTTGCACTTTCAAATTGTTTTGTATGTTGCGTATATCACAAGCCACAAACCCTCCAAAAATTCATTTTTTATGTATTTTTTTAAATAAAATAAAAAATATATCACAAGCCACAAACCTTCCAAATATTCTTTCTTTTTTTTTAAAATAAAATAAAAACAAGGGGATGAATACTTTCACAAGATACTCTATTTTGTTGCATCATATCTCGATGTACAGCAGTCTGTATCTGTGCTTGTTCCCTTTAATTTGTCTTATTGGACTAACTCCTTCACCAGCTGACTTTTCTTTATAAAGCATTAGCATGAAACCTTGTAAAATGATCTCTCACACTGGGCTGCATCGTCTTAGCAGGTGTGATGGGAATATCTGTATATAACAGATGTCAGATCACTGCATTTTCTCAGAAGAAAAAAAAAGTCTGAAGAGATGAATCACATTTTTATTACATACCACCTGGGTATAAATAGTCATTATTTATGTTACAAGTCCATCAAATCCAGCCCTTTCTTTTTCTTTAAAAAAGACAAGAAAGTCAGAGCAATCGGGCTGTAAAATCGGAGACAACAAAGTATTCACCATTGTAAAGGTTACATATTAACGATCTTGTTTTCTTGACATAAATGTAACTACAATCACACAAAAGGTCAATATGTTAATGTCATTTCCAAAGTCATTTTTGGTTCTTTTAGCCATTGACCATTTGTGGCTGAAGTGGTCTTTTTGCGAATCAGCACTGCGTCGATTTAACCACTTAAGGACCCCTTCACGCCAATATACGTCGGCAGAATGGCACGGCTGGGCACAATATCACGTACCTATACATGTCTCTTTAAGCCCAGCCGTGGGGGTCGCGCGAGGTGTCCGGCAATTGGTCACCAGGGCTGAAGAACGGGGAGAGGTGAGTGTAAACAAACCTTCCGTGTTCTTCACAGTGGCAGTGTCACTAATCATCTGTTCCCTGATATAGGGAAAGACGATCAATGGTGTCACACGTCCAGCCCTGCTCCCCTACAGTTATAAACACACATGAGGTCACACCTTCAGTGAACAATGAATTTTTATAACACTTTTTGGTCCCAAAAATGTGTCAAAATTGTCCGTTGTGTCCGCCATAATGTCGCAGTCACGAAAAAAAAACATTAGTAGTAAAAAAAAAATATTAATAAAAATGCAATAAAACTATCCCCTATTTTGTAAACGCTATAAATGTTGCACAAACCAATCGATAAACCCTTATTGCGATTTTTTTTTTTTTACCACAAATATGTAGAAGAATACTTATCGGCCTAAACTGAGGAAAAAAAATGTTTTTTTTTAATATATTTTCGGGGGATATTTATTATAGCAAAAAGTAAAAATATTGATTTTTTTTCAAAATTGTCGCTCTATTTTTGTTTATAGCGTAAAAAATTAAAACCGCAGAAGTGATCAAATACCACCAAAAGAAAGCTCTATTTGTGGGAAAAAATGGACGCCAATTTTGTTTGGGAGCCACGACGCAGGGCCGCGTAATTGTGACTTAAAGCGACGCAGTGCCGAATCGCAAAAAGGGGCAAGGTCCTTAACCTGCATAATGATCCGGGTCTTAAGTGGTTAATTGACAACTGCGCAGTCATGAGACGTGGCTCTCAAACAAAATTGACGTCCTGTTTTCCCCACAAATAGAGCTTTCTTTTGGTTGGTATTTGATCACCTCTGCGTTTTTTATTATTTTGCGGTATAAACAAAAATAGAGCAACAATTTTGAAAAACTTTTTGCTATAATAAATATCCCCAAAAATATATAAAAAAAACATTTTTTTTCCCCTCAGTTTAGGCCGATACGTATTCTTCTACATATTTTTTGTAAAAAAAAAAAAAATTGCAATAGGCATTTATTGATTAGTTTGCGCAAAAGTTATAGCGTCTACAAAATAGGGGATAGTTTTATGGCATTTTTATTAATATTTAATATTATATAAAAATGCACTGATTACTGTAAAAATGACACTGGCAGTCAAGGGGTTAACCTGTAGGGGTGCTGAAGGGGTTTAGTGTGTCCTAGGGAGTGCTTCTAACTGTAAGGCCTCGTACACACGATCAAATCTGTCTGCTGGAAACGGTCGGCCCAACCGTCCCAGCAAACAGATTCGACCGTGTGTACGGGCGAGCCGACGGATTTGGCCACCCGACAGATTTCAAAGCATGCTAACCAGCAGACATGTCTTCTCGCACACGCGCCGAATGAATTTGACGCATGCGCGGAAGTGTTTTACTTCCTGGTGCGGTGACGTGGCGGCGTCAACGTCACCGACACGTCAGCGCGCTGTCTGCTGGCGGGGATTTTGGTTTGCTCGTGTGTACACGCGAGCAAACCAAAATCCAAGCAGACAGATCTGTTCAAATCAGTCGGTCCGACCGATTTGAACAGATAGATTGCCTCGTGTGTACGAGGCCTTAGGAAGCGTGGCTATAAGTGACACAACACTGATCGCTGTTATCAATGACAGGGAACAGACGATCAGTGACATGCCACTAGGAAGAACGAGGGGATCTTGTGTTTACACTGGGATCTCCCTGTTTTTTCAGCTCTGTGACCCGATCACGGGACACCAGTGGACATCAAGTCCACGGGTCCTGCGGGCACGGTTACGGAGCTTGTGACAGGGTCGCGAGAGTGACGCTTGAAGTGCGAACATTTAATGGCAAATTAAAGGGGACGTATATATGCGCCCATTTGCGCAGCCGTGCCATTCTGTCTATGTAAAAACTCATACAGCAGTCAGCAAGCGGTTAAAGGAGAAGTCCAGCCAGAGCTTTTTTGACTGGGCTTCTCCTCTGGGTCACAGGAGTGCAATATTTCCAAACGACTCTGAACCGTTCCAAGTGTCACCGGCGCCCCCGCACCTCTGGCCATATGCAGTATTGTTTTGCGAGATAACACTCGCAAACCAAGTCACAAACAAACTGGACACTGCAAGGTTTACAACCCCTTTAAGGTAAGTTCCGACACTCCAGTGTTCCCCCTTTTGTGGTTACCCTCACCTTGAAGCATGTGACCACACAATTAAGTTTGGTCAGTACACACTGATTAACCACCCCTGGGTTCTATAGGGAAAAGCTGCTCAGGTGTCCTGGATCATCCTATAGTGCAGGGGTGTCAAACTCAATTTCATTGAGGGCCGCATCAGCATTACGATTGCCCTTAAAAGGGCCGGTTGTATCTGTAAGGTTAGATTTCCAGCGCATCCCCTCCCCTTACATTAGAGGTTAAATGCCACCCCACCATCAGACGTTGAGTCCCCCACTCTCCCTTACATCACAGTGTACCCCCCTTTCCTTAAGCTGCTGCTGGGAAGAAGCAGGATGCATTGCTTGAAAGCATAAAGTAAGGGTCTTGAGGACCAAAGGAGGACGAGGGCCACATGAAATGGCTTAGAGGGCCGCATTCGGCCCGCGGGCCTTGTGTTTGACACCCCTGCTATAGTGGTATCCTTGTGATAATGGAAAAAGAAACAAACTAGATAGGGTGATATCATTTAAAAATCCTTTATTAAAAAAAAAAAAAATCCCAATATGGGTACTCACATGTACAATGTGCTTGCGGCCCACCAAGCTACAAGTGTATCTGTGTGTGCCCTTGCGGCTATCGATCCGTGTATCGGAATTGTGGTCTCTGCAGCCAGCTCACAAGCTACAGCTTGGAATCCGCACAGGGGATTCCACAAAAGGGGGAGCACTGGAGTGTCGGCACTTACACTGGAGTGTCAGGACTTACTCTAAGGCCGCGTACACACGACCGTTTTCCTCGACAGAATCCATCAAGAAACTTGATGGGAGAACCTTTTTGCCGAGGAAACCGGTGGTGTGTACGTTTTTCATCGAGGAAACTGTTGAGGAACTCGACGAGCAAAAAAGACAGCAAGTTCTCTTTTTCCTCGACGGGAGTCCAATTTGGCTCGTCGTGTTCCTCGTCAGGCTGCTTTTCGACGAGAAACTCGAACGCGTGTATGCTTAGAAACCCGTGCACCTTCGGTAAAAGTAGTATTTGTAATGGAAATATCACATTTGTCACGCTGTAACAGACTGAAAAGTGAAAATGTCTCTTACCAAACTTTTACCTAACACACAGTAACATGAGATTAGCAAAAGCAGACCCAAGGGTTGTGCCAGTGGAATTGAACTTCCCCTGCCGTCGTATGTGGTGAAGTCACTGCGTTTGAGAACGAGGAGATTTGGTCTTGACAGTGTGTACGCAAAGCAAGCTTGTCAAGTTTCTCGACAAGCCTAACCAGGAACTCGGCGAGGAAAACGATGCGTCTGAAACGACGAGTTCCTCGGTCGTGTGTACGAGGCCTAAAGCTTGCAGCATTTCTTTTTTTTTTCTTTTTTTTCATCAATAATCTTTATTGAAAGTTTTCAGATATACAAGGAACAGGAACAGAAAGAGAAAAACAAAATAAAATAAAATAAAAATAAAAGGCGATAAAGTGCACAGTATCAATAACAAAAGTGCAGCAAATGCATAGTATTTTACCCATTTAAACGTGTTTAGGCCAAATTGACCAACATTCGTCAAACTTATCACATTTCAGAGCATTAATAGCTTGCAGCATTTCTCACAAGGATTTTCTCTCTATTTACCCTAGTTGGAAATCTTCAATATTGTGTTTGTCATGGACTTTCACTTATAAGCATGTTTTGCACATTGGATGTTATGTAAAGTTTGAGCACATCAGCACTTTTTGCATTAATATGGTATGAATTTTTATCTATGTACTTTTTGAATGTACAAAAGCACTTTATTTATGTATAGTAATTATTTGCACATTATTTATGACTGTTTGTTTAGCTTGACACTTTTTTTGTTAGTGTTGTTTTTCCGGGGTTGGGCTTAGTCTCTTAATTCCAGTGAAGGGAACTCTTAAAGGGGTAGTTCCCCCAAAAAACTTTTTTTTAACATTGATTGAGGCTCGTTTTGTCAAGGGGAATCGGGTGTTTTTTTTTAGAATCGAAGCAGTACTTACCGTTTTAGAGATGCATCGCCTCCGTCGCTTCCGGGTATGGTCTTCGGGTCTGGGCGTTCCTATTTGATTGACAGGCTTCCGACGGTCGCATACATCGCATCACGAGTAGCCGAAAGTAGCCGAACGACGGTGAGCAGGCGCAGTATAGAGCCGCGCGGCGCTCGGCTCCTTTCGGCTACTCGTGACGCGATGTATGCGACCGTCGGAAGCCTGTCAATCAAATAGGAACGCCCAGACCCGAAGACCATACCCGGAAGCATCTCTAAAACGGTAAGTACTGCTTCGATTCTAAAAAAAAAAACACACGATTCACCTTGACAAAACGAGCCTCAATCAATGTTAAAAAAAAAAGGTTTTTGGGGGAACTACCCCTTTAAGGCGTCAGCATACCAAAACATTTTGAACAATTTCATGTTCCCAACTTTCTGGGAACAGTTTGGGGACGGTCCCTTCCTGTTCTAACATGAACCAGTGCACAAAGCAAGGTCCATAAAGACATGGATAAGGGAGTTTGGGTGGAGCTTACATAGGAGCACAATCATTTTCATATAACAAAATCTCACAACATGTTCTGTGCTTCCAACCATCGGTGATACTGACGCATCCTCTTATCTTCTCATTACATATTACCTGTGGACCTAATGTGTTTCACTTCCCATGAACCATATACGTTCACCTCCAGATTTTATACTAATACATTAAGGTCATTAGCTCTTTTGCCCCTTCATTGGCTATATAATGGATGACTCCTCAAGAAGTTTATCCTTCTCTCCAATCTCTCAAAATGCAGGCATTCATGCTTGAAAAAAGAATTGGGACCAACAGTGCTCTCCATACAACTAAAAGCATTTAAAGCGGAGCTCCACCCTGATTTTTTTTTTTTATTCAAAAATCTAAAAAAAAAAAAAAAAAATTAAATGGAAAAAAAAAATACTCACCCTAAATAGGCTGTTGCTATGCGGAAGTCCCAAATCTGCCCTCATGATCCGCGGTGTGGTTTTCTTCCTCCTCCTCCTTTCGGTGTCTTTTTGTGAATGGGCCAAGCTGCATTCTGGGAATTGTGTGTATCCCAGAAAGCAGCCGGACCATTCACAAAGCGTCGCGCTGCTCGCACATGCGCAGTAGGAAACGGGCAGGCTTCACTGCCTGTTTCCCTGACTGTGGATGGCGGTGCCGGGATCGAGGATCGGCATCGGCGGGGGACGTCAGCGCGGGCACCTAGGACAGGTAAGTGTCCTTATTCAAAGTCAGCAGCTACACTGTTAGTAGCTGCCGACTTTGAAAAAAAAATGCGGGTGGAGCTCCGCTTTAATATGTACAACTTTTAAAAAGACACCTACAAGCAAGTGCACACACACAGTGCTATGTACAGAGCTTTACAAATTGATGAATAGCATCCCTCTCACCACAGACTCTGCCGACCGCAGGTAGCCGCCGTAAGACATCACTGTTGTGGCTCCACCCCTATACGCGTTACGTCCAATCCTATAATGAACATGTTGGTTTGTTGTCCGGTAGAGAACTTGTGATAATACTGGATTGAACTGCAGACACCTGGAAAAAAAGGTTTGTGGCAAACAGGGGTGGGGAGATGTTGGCAAGCCCAGGGTTGAACTTTAAAATAAGCATGTCAATGAAAAAATGCAGAGATTAACCCTTACTGCTCAATCCTTCTTAAAGTATTCCATAACCAGGCAACTAACATTATTGGAAGCTGCCACTGTATTTTTCCACATCTATACAGAATTTTTTTTGACTTGAATGATAAATACAAGAATAGCCCAACTTGGACAGAACAATAGATAAATAGTTTCGCTGCACTTTGACATACACTTGACCCGGACTGCATCTATTGGATATTTTCTTACCAACAAACTTTTACTTTTTCATAGTTCAGCTCATGCCATATGGTATTAAAGCATCTAAAAGCTTTTGCTGACCTACTTATCATTTCAAAGCTGAACAGTAGCAGCAAAGGAGATTGTGAATCATACAAATATTCCTTTGTCATCCAGACTGCAAGAACTTAGCATGTCATTTTTCTTGTTCCTTATCCTTTTTATCTCTTTGACAAAAAAAAATATGAATTTTCAGTTCCAAAATCTGCATTGCATTGTGTTACAGTGTAATTCTTTGCTATTTTCCTTTTATTTATGCCAATTCTGCAATTTTTTTTTTACATTTACTGGAGACTTTTCAAGACACGGGAAAAGATTATTGTAGGAACATCTGATTGATGTCCTGTGTTAAAGGACTTTGGGCTTCTGTTGATGGCATCAGTATGACATCAGTTTAAGATGCTTTTCAGAACATTCAGAATTCATTGACAGGGGAATTTGACTTGCAGATGACTTTACTACTGACCGCCATTTGTCCTACTTCAAGGGAGCTTTGCATGTTATGGTCTGCTCAGGGCTCCTGAACTAATGCCGCGTACACACGACCGCTTTTCATGACGAGAAAATTTAGGGCCAGATCCTTAAAAGGATTACGGCGGCGTATCTCCAGAAATGCCGCCGTAATTTCAAATCTGCGCTGGCGTTGCTTTACCCTGATTCTCAAACGCAGATACGTGTAAAAAATAGGCTTCTTCCGCCAACGTAACTTGGCTACGGCAGCGTATAATTGTGTGCAATTATATGCTGGCCGCTAGGGATGCTTTCGTCAATTTGGGCATTAAAAATGTAGGGCCAGATCCTTAAAAGGATTACGGCGGCGTATCTCCAGATACGCCGCCGTAATTTCAAATCTGCGCTGGCGTTGCTTTACCCCGATTCTCAAACGCAGATACGTGTAAAAAATAGGCTTCTTCCTCCGACGTAACTTGGCTACGGCAGCGTATAATTGTGAGCAATTATACGCTGGCCGCTAGGGGCGCTTCTGTCGATTTGCCGCGTTGAATATGCAAATGAGCTACATACGCCTATTCCCGAACGTTTTTGCGCCCGCACGTCGTAGTTTACGTCGTTTGCGTAAGCATAAAACTTGCCCCTGCTATATGAGGGGTACCGTTGCGTAGGTCCGGCGTATGCAATGTTAAGTATGGACGTCGGGACAGCGCCGTTTTTTTCCGTTGTTTAGGTAAATCGTTCGCGAATAGGGATTTGCGTAAATTAGGTTCACGTCAAAACCAATGTATTTGCGGCGTAATTTGGAGCAAGTGCACTGTGATACGTCCACGTACGGCGCATGCGCAGTTAAGAAAAAACATCAAAAACGTGGTGTCACGAATGTTTTACATAAAAACACGCCCACCTGATCTACATTTGAATTACCCGGGCTTACGCCGGGCCATTTACGCTACGCCGTCGCAACTCTGGACGCAAGTGCTTTGAGAATACGGATATGCTATGCCCCGCGCCCATCTACGAGAATCTGGCCCTTAGATTCTAGAAAAATTGTTACTGTGCTGATCCAGAAACATGCTTTTCATAAAGTGCTAATAAACCGTGTACTATAATAGTGTATGAAAACTATAAATGACGTCCTACATCAAGTGCAACATCGCTAGTAATATGCTATATGGATAAACATATATAGAAGTGCCTTCCTGATGACGCAAGTATTGCAAAACACGTAGAAGTTGTTAGGATACATACGGAGGGGGAGCGCACCACGCGCCACAACTATCTGTTGAAACACAGGGTAACAGAAGCGAGGAACGCACGCCGCTAGAGACACAACATAAACGCTGGTGAGCGGCTATAATGCTGGACACTGCCAGGAAGACTCAGTGCCGGTCATAGGCACTTTTTCTTGTAAGTAGGGTTGTCCCGATACAGATACTAGTATCAGTATCGGGACCGATACTGAGCATTTGCGTGAGTATTTGTACTCGCGCAAATGCTCCCGATGCCTGGCGAATACTTTTTTTTTCTTCTTTCCGAGAGCGGGTGGAGAGGGGGTGGAGTGTGGGTGGAGAGGGGGCTGAGAGCGGAGCAGAGCAGTCCTCGTATGGGGGAGAGGAGAGCTGCTGCCGCTGCCGCCTTGTCCCCTTAGACAAAGCCAAGTCCCCCTCCTCCTCCCGCCACGCTGCCGACATCATTTGAATAGCTGTGTGTTCCCCGCCGCGCCTCGTCATGTATAGCCCCTCCCCCTTGCCCAGAAACGTTTATAGACAGGTCATCCGTCCCAGGATTGGACGGGTGATCTGTCTATCAAAGTGCCCGGGCAGGGGGGAGGGGCTATACATGACGAGGCGCGGCTGGGGAACACACAGCTATTCAAATGAAAGCTGTTGTGTTTCCCCAGCGCATATTAACTAGATGTCGGCAGCGACGAGGGGAGGTGGGGAACTTGGCTTTGTCTTAGGGGACACAAGCCTGCATCAGGGACATGGCTGAATTAGGGACATGGCTGCATTAGGGACATGGCTGCATCTAGGGACATGGCTGCATCAGGGACATGGCTGCATTAGGGACATGGATGCATTAGGGACATGGCTGCATTAGGGACATGGCTGCATTAGGGACATGGCTGCATCAGGGACATGGCTGCATTAGGGACATGGCTGCATCAGGGACATGGCTGCATTAGGGACATGGCTGCATAAGGAACATGGCTGCATCAGGGACATGGCTGCATTAGGGACAAGGCTGCATTAGAGACAAGGCTGCATTTAGGGACATGGCTGCATTAGGGACATGGCTGAATTTAGGGACATGGCTGAATTTAGGGACATGGCAGCATCAGGGACATGGCTGCATTAGGGACATGGCTGAATTTAGGGACATTTCTGAATTTAGGGACATGGCGGCATCAGGGACATGGCTGCATTTTTTGCCGCCGTTGACACTTTACACTATATTAAAATTTTAGAACATGCTCTATTTTTGTCATGAAAAACGGTCGTGTGTGGGCTTTATCGATGGGAAAAAACGTGCATGCTCAGAAGCAAGTTATGAGACAGGAGCGCTTGTTCTGGTAAAATTAGCCTTTGTAATGGAGATAGCACATTCATCACGCTGTAAAAGCACGAAGACTGAAAAGCGCGAATCGTCTCTCAACAAACTTTTATTAACACGCGGTAACACAAAATCAGCTAAAACAGCCCAAAGAGTGGCGCCATCTGAATGGAACTTCCCCTTTATAGTGCCGTCGTACGTGTTGTATGTCACCGCGCTTTGCTTGAGTATTTTTTTTTTCATAATCGTGCGTATGCAAGGCAGGCTTGACAAGAATCACGTAGAAAAAAACTAATTTTTTTTTTCCATGACATAAGAAACGGTCGCGTGTACGCGGCATAAGGGTTTGATTGCTTCCCCCTGCCTCTGGAATAAGCTTCCTGTCTGGGGAGGTGAAAATTACTTCTGGGGCTGCTGTTCCAAGAAGTATCACCAAGGCAATAGACTAGCATTTGGCCCTCAGCATTTGCTGTGTTAAGAGCCTGAGCAGGACAGCTGAAAAAGGGAAGACTTGCTGAAGGACACCGTTAGAGAGTCCAGGTCTGAAGGAGGACTTTACCATTTCTCTCATTAAAGGGGTTGTAAAGGTTCATTTTAAAAAAAAATAATAACAAACATGTTATACTTACCTCCACTGTGCAGCTTGTTTTGCACAGAGTGGCCCCGATCCACGTCTTCTGGGGTCCCTCGGCGGCTGTCTCGTCTCTTTTCTGCAAGAGCTAACCCCCTTCATGGGAAGCTCTCTCCCAAGAGGGTTAGCTTGCGGGCATGCTCCGTGATACAGCCAGCGGATATAGCCGCCGACTGTATCACTCGGCCCCGCCCCCGGCACGCATGTCATTGATTAGATTGATAGCAGCGGGAGCCAATGGCTGCGCTGCTATCAATCTCTAATGAAGAGCCGGGAACAGCCTGAAGACAGGGGCGAGTAGCCAGCGCGTTCAAGACTCGAGGCTTTCAAGGGCTCAGGCGAGTAAACTGGGGGGCTGGGGGGCTTGTAAGCATCGGATGTATTAACGATAGGATGCATTAAGATGAAAAAACGCAAAGCTTTACAACCCCTTTAAGAATTGACCCATGGAGCCTGGGTGGCAGACAGCTCCTGGGACACTGTGAGTAAAGACTTTACTGGGGACTGATAGCTTCCTAGAAGTGAAAGGCCGCGTACACACGATCGGTCAAAACCGAAAACCGAACGTGTGTGGGCGCCATCGGTCAGTTATCCTTCGGTCAAAAAAAAAATAGAACTTGCTTTAAAATTTAACCGATGGACGCCTAACCGATAGGTCAAAACCTATCATTAGTATGCAAAAGCATCAGTTAAAAAGCCACGCATGCTCAGAATCAAGTCGACGCATGCTTGGAAGCATTGAACTTCGTTTTTTTCAGCACGTCGTTGTTTTTTACGTCACCGCGTTCTGACACGATAGTTTTTTTTTTTAACCAATGGTGTGTAAGCACATCAGACCATCAGTCAGCTTCATCGGTTAACTGATGAAAACGGTCCTTCGGACACGGACCATAGGGCACCATTCCTCCTACTGACATCAATGGTGGGAGTCTACTCCTTCCCTAATACTAAACATTGGGGCACTATTCCCACCACTGATACCAATGATGAGCCATAATTCCTCCCACATACACCAACAACGGAGCACTATTCCTCCTACTGACACCAATGATGGGGCATAATTTACATCCAACTTACACCGGGGCATTATCTACTTCCAGTGACATCAATCCTTCCTTAAAGTTTTAAAGGGGTTGTAAAGGTAATTTTTTCCTAAATAGCTTCCTTTACCTTAGTGCAGTCCTCCTTCACTTACCTCATCCTTCCATTTTGCTTTTAAATGTCATTATTTCTTCTGAGAAATCCTCACTTCCTGTTCTTCTGTCTGTAACTCCACACAGTAATGCCAGGCTTTCTCCCTGGTGTGGAGTGTCACGCTCACCCCCTCCCAGGGGAGGGCTGGCAGCCTTAGGCCTGGGGGGCAAGTCCAGTCAAGTGGCCCATAGAGCGTGAAAAAGTGATGGATCGAGGACAACAGTCTAACATTGTCCAAACAGAGGCCAGACAGAGACCCCCCTTACATCAGAGTCCGCACAGAGGCCCCCCTTACATCAGAGTCCGCACAGAGCCTCCCCTTACATGAGAGTCCGCACAGAGCCCCCCCCCTATATCAGAGTCCTCATGTCTGTGTAGAGAGAGAAGGGGATGTCAGCACTGGTGTGCGCTGAGGCTGAGCTATGTGTGAGACGAGACATAGCTCAGCTCTGCAGCCATCTACCTCGGAGCTGACACAGGTACGGCTGAACAGTGGGAGGTGAGCAGTTGCCGTGACCTGCTTTAACATAGCTCCAGCAGGCATATTCCTGCTCTGCAAAAACAGCATTTGGTAATGGCGGCCGGTGGCTGTGCATAGTGTCACCAGCCCGGGGGGAAATTTCCACCCTGCCCCCCCCTGCCACCCCCCTTGGACTACTGGAGAGTCAGGACACCCACTAACACACTGCTCCTTTCTCTATCTGCAACATAGAGAGCATTCTCCTGTAGTCCAAGGGAGGGGACGAGCCGGACACTCCACACCAGGGAGAAAGCCTCGCATTACTGTGTGGAGTTACAGACAGAAGAACAGGAAGTGAGGATTTCTCAGAAGAAATAAGGACATTTAAAAACAAAATGGAAGGATGAGGTAAGTGAAGGAGGACTGTATTGAGGTATTTAGGAAAAAAAATTGTACCTTTACAACCCCTTTAAGTGCTAGAATATTTTAACAATTATTATTTTTTGTTATTTCTATTTATCCCTTTTTTTTTTTTTTATAAAAAAAAACAAAAAACTCGCTCACGGCTCTTCCCAATGACCCACATAAAAATAAAATCTTCACGGCACAAAAAGCCTATTACTTTAATGTGACTCTAGTATGGCCTATAAATAAAGCTGGTTTTTATTCTATGTTTATATTCATGTAATTCTTGCGTGTGACGCCGCACAGGATGGGATGACATTATCTCAGCATGCTCTGTATTATTACATGCAAATCATCGGCTTGTTTTCCTCGCCCTAAAAAACAACAACATTGAGATAACAGCGTTGGCATTATTTACGGCATCAATAAAACACCAAAATAGTGGCACATCAATTGAGATTTGACAATAAGACATCTTATTAAAAATGAGAATAATAATAATGTACCTCCAGCAGGGAAGTGTTGTAAGTGGCCATTGATTCCCGCTAGCAGCAGAAGAGTTATCGTGTCTGATTAGACATTCACCGGCCACTTTATTAGGTACACCTCTTCAATGGCTTGGTAACACAAGTTGCTAATCAGCCAATCACATGGCAGCAACTTAATGCATTTGGACGTGGTGAAGACGACTTGTTGAAGTTCAAACTGAGCATCAGAATGGGGAAGAAAGGGGATTTAAAGGGGTTGTAAAGGAGAAAAAAAAATCCCTAAATAGCTTTCTTTACCTAAGTGCAGTCCTCCTTTACTTACCTCATCCTTCCATTTTGCTTTTAAATGTCCTTATTTCTTCTGGGAAATCCTCACTTCCTGTTCTTCTGTCTGTAACTTCACACAGTAATGCAAGGTTTTTTTCACCTGGTGTGGAGAAAGCCTCTTGAGGGGGGAGGGGACGAGCAGGCAAGTCAGGGCACTCTCTACTTTGCAGATAGAGAAAGGAGCTGTGTGTTAGTGGGCGTCCTGACACTCCAGTTTTTACCTGTCACTTTGGTGGTGTGAAATTCCGGGATTGCTCCAGGAGTATATTGCATGAACTGCATTAAGAAAATCCATGCGATCATTATTATGTTCCTATGGACTTGATTTATATCTTATCCTCTAAAGTTTTTTTGGGGGGGGAGCTGTGGTGGCTCAACGTGATTGGCACTGCGCTGACAAGCCGTTCACCTCTGCAGCCAAGGGTTCGGATCCCGGTCTCGGCTACATGTGAATTGAGTTTGGTGATCTCAGCCCGGCTCCTGGTGGGTGTGCTATGCAAGGTACGCCTATGCTTAGTAAGCCCACCCCCCCCCCACAAAAACCACCACACTTGCACGCACACAAAATTGGTTTAATACGCACGCACTTTGGCCATGCGGTCTCCTAAATAAAGAGAGACGAAGGACCTATGGGGCTGGCTGGGTGGGCTAGACCCCCTCACTCCCCTATAGGGGGAGTCCCTCTGCCCCATTGGGGTCCCGTTGGGCTCCCAAGTGGAGCAGGTAGGACAGGGTGAGTGGGAGGCCCCCCCCACACCCGCCATTGCCACCGGGGGCATGGAGAAGGATGGCGATTGCCTCCAGGGGGAGGGTCTGCCTACTCCCAACTCCTGCAGTCCGGCTCCTCTCTCTCGAGTTCACGCACAAAATACACTTTAAAAAAAAAAACGCAAAAAAAAAAAAGTATTTTTTTGGGCTATTGGTTTTTAATGTTTACGTCAAAATAACTGCCTAAGATACATTGAATCACTGCCTACGACGTGAACGTACCCTACGCCCAGCCCTATTCACGTACTACGTTAACGGCGTAAGCGATGTATAATTCGACGGCGTTCGTTCCCTGGTCCATACATTTGCTTGGGTTGCGCCTCCTATATGAGGAGTAACTTTACACCGGACGTAACTCTTACGCAAATCGCTTAAAACATGCGCCGGGCACAAGTACGTTTGTGAATTGGAGTATCTCCCTCATTTGCATATTTGCATTGAAAATCAATGAGTTCCAAAAGAGTCCAGTGTAACTATGCGCCCACTATATGCCGGCCTAGGCAAGTTACGTCGGTCGGATGAAGTCAGTTTTTTGGCGTATCTTAGTTCTACGGGTACGGCGCATAGATACGACGGCGCATATGTACACTTACGCAGAGTATCTCGAGATACGTCGGCGTACGTGCTACGTGAATCCGGGCCATAGTGTATATTTACAAGATGGTAGAGGATGAGTTGTATGCCTCAGTCTACATGTTATAAAACGGAAGCTTTAAAAAAAAAAAATGGCAGGAGAGTCTTTCATTCAAAAGTCTTGCAAGTATCCATTATGACTTTTAGCTCCTTATTAGGGATGAGCTTCGAGTTCGAGTAGAACTCATGTTCGACTCGAACATTGCCTGTTCGCCAAACAGCGAACTATTTGGGGTGTTCGCGGCAAGTTCGTGTGAACTTTAGAACCCTGTTAAAGTCTATGGGACTCGAACGTTTGAAATCTAAAGTGCTAATTTTAAAGGCTAATATGCAAGTTATTGTAATAAAAAGTGTTTGGGGACCTGGATCCTGCCCCAGGGGACATGTATCAATGCAAAAAAAAGTTTTAAAAACTGCAGTTTTTTTTGGCAGTAGTGATTTTAATAATTCCTTTAAGTGAAACAATAAAAGTGAAATATTCTGAAGGAAAAAAAGTAATTTAAAATCACTCGCGGCTATAATGAATTGTCGGCTCCTGGCAATACAGAGAAAAGTCATTCATTAAAAAAAAAAATGTGTGGGGGTCCACGGCATTTTTTTTTAAATTTGGGGTGGAGTTCCCCTTAAAATCCATACCAGACCTGAAGGGTCTGGAATGGATATTTGGGGGGAACCCTACATCATTTTTTTTTTATTTGACGCAGGGTTTCCCTATCCATACCAAACCCTAAGGTGAGTGATTTTAAATGACTTTTTTCCTTCAGAAATTACATTTTGTGCAGTGACAGTTCTAAGCACAGGAAACAAGCGCTACTTTACAGGCATACTATACACCCCCCAGGTACGAAATTTAAAGGAATATTTCAATTTTATTGTTTCACTTTAAGCATTATTAAAATCACTGCTCCTGAAAAAACTGCAGTTTTTTTAAACTTTTTTTGCATTGATACATGTCCCCTGGGGCAGGACCCGGGTCCCAAAAACACTCCCCTGGGGCAGGACCCGGGTCCCCAAACACTTTTTAGGACAATAACTTGCATATTAGCCTTTAAAATTAGTACTTTAGATTTCAAACCTTCGAGTCCCATAGACTTTAACTGGGTTCTAAAGTTCACACAAATTTTTGGTCTGTTCGCAGGATCTGGATGCGAACCGAACCCAGGGGTGTTCGGCTGATCCCTACTTCTTATCATGTCACAGTACAGTTACAGTGCAATTCAATACAGGAAGGTTAGGAGAGACCTATTCATGAGTGCTTATCAGGAAAACCATCAGTTACATTTGATTGCCTCTCTCATCTGTCACATCTCCGATGACATCTCTATTTGTACTGTGGTGTCGCAGCCTGCGCCCTGCTCCTCATTATGTGGCATCTTCAGCTGGATATTTAGAGTTTCTTTCTTATATTTCTGCAGATGCTTAAAAATCTTTTGACTGAGATAATCAACTGGAGTGCCATTATACTGATGAGAAGCGCCTTTTTTTTTTTTTTTTTTTGTTCTTTCATGCAGCTAATTACACTGATGAGACCCTCGCCGCGCTCTTCTGCTGTGGTTGCTTTCAAACAGAAGTGGGAAATCTGCAGTTCTAGTTGTGTTAAAGCATACCTGTTATAACTCAGTAGGGAGGGCTGGAATAAAAAAGAAAACAGCTCCTAAGTGTAAAAGGGACCTTTTCAGAAGATGGGAACTGATGCCTGTATCTTCTTGACCGAGAAATAATCCCACACTTATGACGCGTACACACGATCGGAATTTCCGACAAGAAAAGTTTGCTAAGAGCTTTTGGTCGGAAATTTCAACCGTGTGTAGACTACATCTGACTTTTTCTGTCGGAATTAGGGTTAGGGGTTGGGGTTAGGGTTAGGGGTTAGGGTTTAGGGTTAGAGCTAAGGGTTAGGGTTTGCCATTGAAGAATATGGCTAGGTTTCAGGAATTGGAACAGGGACCTCCCCCAGAGGTCAAAGAGGTTTTATGTCAGAATTAGGGTTAGGGGTTGGGGTTAGGGGTTACAGTTAGGGATTTGGATTAGGGTTAGGGTTTAGGGTTAGGGTTTCCCAATGAGGAATATGGGTAAGACTCAGGAATTGGAACAGGGACCTCCCCCAGTGGTCAAAGAGGTTTTCTGTCAGAATTAGGGTTAGGGGTTGGGGTTAGGGGTTACAGTTAGGGATTTGGATTAGGGTTAGGGTTTAGGGTTAGGTTTGAGGTTAGGGTTTCCCATTGAAGAATATGGGTAAGACTCAGGAATTGGAACAGGGACCTCCCCCAGAGGTCAAAGGTCAGAAGGCGGGTTCCCAGAGGTCAAAGGTCACAGGGCATGGCTGACCCACCCCCACCAAAGTGTTCCGCCTACCCCAACTAAGTCAGGGAATGAACAAGTCGGGGAATGAACAAGTCTAACCCTAACCCGGGAGCAAAAATTTGAGAGCTGGTTCTCAAGTTTTCCGACTGGAAAAGTTCTATTCAATTCCGATGCACAAAAATCCTGCGCATGCTCGGAATCATTTAACTTAATTTTTTCTCGGTTCGTCGTAGTGTTGTACGTCACCACGTTCTTGGCGGGCAGAATTTTGTGTGACCGTTTGTATGCAACACATGTTTAAGCCAACATTCCATCTGAAAAAAAAGTTTTCTTGTCGGAAATTCCCATCGTGTGTACGCGGCGTAAAGCCCCATACACACTATCAGTTTTCCTGACGGTTTTCTCTTAAGGTTTACCAAAACCATCTAATATGAGGTCAAACCTCAAGAGTTTCAATTTGTATGCAATCAGGCAGGCCCTTGCACTACATGGTTTTGGTAAACCTGATGAGAAAACCGTCAGGAAAACTGATAGGGCCAGATTCAGGTAGATGAGAGCATCTTTGCTCCAGAGTAACGCTTCTCATTTACGTTACTCTGAAGACCCTTTCAGCGCAAGTCCTGTAATTCACATAGCAGTTGCGCGTAAACTTGCGCCAGAGTAACGATAATGCGCTGGCGTAACCCGACGCAAGTGGAAGTGGGTGTGATCATATGTAAATGATGGGCGGAGCCCAGCGCAGAGGCTTACGTTCAGCGCATCAACCACGGAGCATGCGCAGTGAGTGCGGCTCCACTCGCCCCCTTTGTGCGCATGCTCACAACTTCCGTCGGCACCACTTCACGGGAAACGTCAGCGCAATGCCTTCCGTTGGGTGTTTAAATGCGCCCGTAGAAGCGCCATTTCGGCACTAAAGTATATCCTGCTCCCCCTCCCCGCAGTGATGTTACTTTTGTTTTGAGATGGCTGCTCCCGTTCCCCGCAAACACACAGGAGAAAGCTGAACTTTAATGGCCAGGAGCTGTCAGCCGTCATCTCGGCTATGGAGACCTATGATGTCTTCCTCCATGGCTGTAAAATTTGACAGACAAGCATGGACAGAGGTGTTGTCCTGCAAGTGGGGGTGCTCAGCTAGCTCTTATCGTCGGTAACGCTGCTGTAGCTGCTCTCCTGCTGACCTGTGGCCATCTGGAGTAAAGATAAAGCAGCCTTTTGTAGAAATAACTTTGCGCCGGACGGACGAGATACGCGCGGCGCATGTAGCCAGCGTATGGTGCTAATCCGTTCGTGAATTGTGAAAAATCCCTCATTTGCATATTTGCAGGGGAAATCAATAGGCGCGACTGATGCGCCCAACGAAATTAAGCGCTGACGATACTCTGGCGTCGGAACGTTCCGCCAGTCGCAAATGACCCGTTATTGGGCGCATCTAGTTTGGTGGGTACGGGCACATAGAAACGACGGCGCATCATCACAGTTACGCGGCGCATATCGAAATACTCCAGCGCAAGTGTTCCTGAATCTGGCCCATAGTGTGTATGGGGCTTAAGAGATAGGCCGCGTACACACGATCGGTCAAAACTGATGAAAAAGGACTGAAGGTCCGTTTCATCGGTCCAAACCAATCGTGTGGGGGCCCCATCGGTCAGTTATCCTTCAGTCAAAAAATAAGAGAACTTGCTTTAAAATTTAACCGATGGACGCCTAGCCGATAGGTCAAAAATCGTTATTATGCAAAAGCATCAGTTTAAAAGCCACGCATGCTCAGAATCAAGTCGATGCATGCTTGAAAGTATTGAACTTCATTTTTTACTTTTTGTTAAAAAAAAATCAAATAAACTAAATTTTAGTCAAACATTTAGGCCAAAATTTATTTAGCCACATGTCTTTAGTAAAAAAAAAAATCGCAATAAAAAAAAATAACTACCTAGCGGGAACAGCGACACTAATACAGCGATCAGAAAAATGATCGCTTAGTGATGCTGGCAATAGGGAGTGAAAGAGTTAACTAGGGCGGTGGTCAGGGGGTTAAAACTTTATTAGGGGGGGTGGGGGGGCTATCCTGAACCTAACACTAACTGATTTTACACTGCCTGTCACACTGACACTAAATGCAGTGATTAGATCACTGCATTCAGTGACACTGTGACAGGGGGGGCGGGGGGGCAGATCGCAAGGGGTTAAGTGTGCCTATGTGTGTGTATGTCAGTGTAGTGTTGGTGCAGGACTTACTGTGAGGTGTTTCTCCCATCGCAGCGCTTGGAAATACCGCTGCGATGAGAGATTACATCACTTCCCCCTTCCTGTGTTTACACAGGAGGAGGAAGTGACAGAACCTGGAGCGCGCGCATTGGCTGGGAGCGATCGCGGGGGGGCGGGTAAACGCCGACATCCGCCCGCTCGTCCCGGATCGCTCCCGGAGCCAGGGGGACCCCCGCACGCCGCGGAGGGGGTCCCGATGGGACCCCCAAACCACACTTAGGCGGGGACGTAAATTTACGCCCTTGTGCCTGTACGAGCCATTCTGTGGCCGTATATGTGCGTGCGGGGGTCCTTAAGTGGTTAAGGACCGCCTCCTGCACATATACGTCGGCAGAATGGCACGGCTGGGCACATGTACGTACAGGTACGTCCTGTAATACTACCCAGCCGTGGGCAACGCTGTATCCTGGCCTAGGCCAACAAGGCCTAGGAGGGCAGCACAGAAAAAGTCCCCGCAGGCTTGCGCTACACTGTTAGTGTAGCGCCAGTCTTATGGGGTGGACTTGGCTGAGAGGCAAATGAGTCTATGGTATGTAGGCGGCCGGCATTTTGCAACGGGGGGGGGGGGGTCAACGTTGCTTCTCATTTTCACTGTCCTATCATCCTGGACCACCAACCTTCATTACTGTGCTATGTGTTTTCTGCTGCAACATTGGCATGGTTATATCTTCTTAGTCCTCTCCATAAAATTATTAGAAATTTGTGCTTAAAGTAGAACTATAGACAACACTTTTTTTTTTGATAGAGTAAGGGGGGGTTATAGCCCCTGTCAGTTCATTTTTTACCATCCCTGCAGAGATTAACCTTCACTTCCTGCCCCATAGCCAAACAGGAAGTGAGAGGAAATATATGCAAATGAAAGAAACACATTCCCACCCACCCTCCGCAGGCCCTTTAGAACTAGTTTCCCTACTCGAAAATGTCAGGTCGACAGAAAAGAGTGTGGCCTTGACAGGAAGGGGTGCATCATATTTAACATAGGGGGTGCACGAGTTTAGTAAGGCCTAGGGCAGCACAAAGCCTAAATACACTACTGGCCGTGGGTCACGGGCGCGCGCCCGCGTGGCGCCCTCCCGTGACCTGGTCCGAAGTTCCGGGACCGATGGACTCGCGGACCCAATCGCCGCTGGAGTGCGGCGATCGGTCCCCGGGGCTGAAGAATGGGGAGAGCCGTGTGTAAACACGGCTTCCCTGTGCTTCACTGTGGCGGCAGCATCGATCGCGTCATCCCTTTTATAGGGTAAACACGATTGATGATGTCACACCTACAGCCACACCCCCCTACAGTTGTAAAAACACACAGGGAACACATAACCCCTACAGCGGTTAACTCCCAAACTGCAACTGACATTTCCACAATATTTTAATATATAAATGCATTTTTTGCTGTGAAAATGACAATTGTCCCAAAAATGTGTCAAAATCGTCTGAAGTGTCTGCCATAATGTCGCAGTCACGAAAAAAAAAACGCTGATTGCTGCCATTAGTAAAAAAAAAAAAAACTATCCCCTATTTTGTAAATGCTATGAATTTTGCGCAAACCAACCGATAAACGCTTATTGCGATTTTTTTTTACCAAAAATATGTAGAAGAATACTGTACGTATCGGCCTAAACTGAGGAAAAAAATATTTTTTTATATATTTTTGGGGGATATTTATTACAGCAAAAAGTAAAAAACATTGCATTTTTTTCAAAATTGTCGCTCTATTTTTGTTTATAGCGCAAAAAATAAAAACCGCAGAGGTGATCAAATACTACCAAAAGAAATCTCTATTTGTGGGAAAAAAAGGACGCCAATTTTGTTTGGGAGCCACGTCGCACGACTGCATAATTGTCAGTTAAAGCGACGCTGTGCCAATTTGCAAAAAGGGGCCTAGTCCTTTAGCTGCATTTTGGTCCGGGGCTTAAGTGGTTAAATAAGGAGGGCCAGATGAACCCGGTTTTCGAGGACAGTACCTGATTTTAGGAGGCTGTTCCCAGGAAACAAAATGTCCCTGATTAGTTGCCATCTTGCCCTACCATTCCCATGATGATGACCTGCAGTGTACACCTGGGTCCTGGGCTTGGGAGGGATTCATTTTGGAGCAAGTTAGTTCACAATAAAAGTGTGGCGCTTCTACCGTGATAAAATTAATTATAAGTGTGGTGTTATACCCTCACCTGCAATAGTATAGAGACTCAATCTCTACAATAATGTATATCGTCTAAGAAAAGAAACACTGGGCCAGATTCACAGAGCGATTACGCCGGCGTTACAGGAGATGCGCGGCGTAAGTCTAAATTTGCGCATGCGTTTCGATGCGCCGCATCCCCAAAACGAGATACGCAAGAAATCTATTTTTTTTGACCGGCGTAATTTCGATAGACAGGCGCATCCATCCGCGCAAAACTGCGGGAATCCACAAAAGAACGTTGGTGCAGCGCAGGCTACGCGCTGTGCGCAACAGCTGCACGGCCTGTCTAAAATTAGACCATATAAAAGGTGGTATAAAATTAGACAATTCGTCTACATGTCAGCTAAAGCAACACTGTTAGTGAGGAGCTGAGCAGTCACACTTGCTGCCCAACAATCTGTATTTCAACATGCCAGTGGCATCCATGCTCATAGCTATACTACTGACTTTAGATGAGCAAAGAAGGAGGAGGGCACGGAGGAGGGCACGGGAGAATATTTTTTTTTTTTCCAAAAAATTTTTTTTTGCTTTTATAAACATTTTTACCAAAAAATATACATACATATATACATCAATACATAACATACATACAAATTACAAACACGGCCTCACTATCTTTCAATAGCCCTTTAAAACCTTGATGGATATAATAATCTAATCTGATACAAGCCCCTCACTCTTCACTTGATATATCACACACGCATAGACATCTTTGGCATGAGTGATTCTGAGGTGTCTCGCATCTTCAGATTCACCCCTCATGCCATCCTGGAATTAACCACAACCCTGCAGGAGCCCAACACCAGCCCAACACATGACACCACCCATTACAGCTACATATACAATCAGAGCCCCATCCCCACAGATTTCGAACAGAACATGTATGGGGACAGCTGGCTGGTTGGTGAGTGACATGGGTGGCAGGCATGACTGTCCCCCCATGATGCTGAAATCACAAGGGGCACATGCACTACTAACATCCTCCTGTCTTATCCCTTCAGGGTGCATATGCACTGGGACCCCATCTCATGACTCCTATCCGGAACCCCCCATGGTACCCTGTTGGATTCCCCAAACTTTGTATGCCAGATCATCGGTGCATGTTGCATGCTGCACAACTTCGCAGTGAGAAAGGGCCTGGAGATTGACATAAGTGATGACCTGACCCCTGAACCAGACAATCCCCCCCTAACCGAGGCTACGCCGTCTTCTGAGGGAAGAGCAGCCAGGAGCCAGCTCACATTAGGCATCTTTGCACATTAAACACACACATTAATCATGGCACAATGAGAATGCATGCATGCAACACCACTGTGGTCCCTAGCACAGACACATCACATCCTCATCACATTGGATTGGCACAAGCCCACCATGCAGGACTTGTGAGCAGCAACGCCACGCCACGGCTCCAATTATGTCACTGTACATTCATACACCATTCACACGGACCTAGGGATCACTTCTCCACCATAAATGAGGGTGACACCCCTTTTCCGGCAGGAATGTCACCCCCACATTCCAAAATCATTCACAAACAGAACAAAAAAATAATAATTGACCAGCAAAAATAAAAAATGCCCAGCAAAAATATAATTTAAAAATAATAACAACAAAGAAAACACATAAAAGACAAAAATCAATCTGCAAAACAGTCCCCAAATATCTCAAAGACACGTCACAAACAAACAAACGCTAACAAACAACAGAACAAAAGCACCTTGCTGTTTAGTAAGGGGTACAAAGGGATGTACTTTTGCAAAGGAAGTGCGTTTGTGTCTGTCTATTTATGCTGTCTGCGTAGTTCACAAAGTTGCCTGGGTCCACTTCCAATTTCACTGATTGCGCCGTTCCCGAGTTGTGAGCATGCGCACAGAGGTGCTGACCATGGTCTGCTTCAAGCGCACATGCGCGAGCCGGCCGGCCCTTCATTTGCATGGGGTCACGGCTCATTTCAATGTAACACGCCCACGTCCTTCCCAATTTGAATTACTCCGCCTTACGCCTCTGAAATTATGTTGCACAGGTGCTAATTTCTGCGCAAATCAAACGAGAATACGGTGATTGCGCCGCTACATTGCGGCGGTCTAACGTAAAGGAGGTGCGCTACGCCAGTCAAAAAATGCGCCGATGTACGTGAATCTGGCCCACTGAGTGTATTTCTTCATAACAAAAACATATGTGCAACAATATTATATATTAATCAAAACAACATGTGAATGTGAATCATCAAACAATAGAATAGTGAGCAATGTGATTGTCCATAGAAAACAGATATTGGATATCTTCAAGGTTTATATTCGAATAAACCTATTCAGGCTGTAAATATCTTAATAGTCTTTCAACATAAGAAACAGCGTGAGTCATCAGACACCTGGGAGCAGGGCTGTCTTTAATATGGTTTGGGCCCTGGGCAAACATTTTTTTTGGGCCCCCCTCCAGCTTATTTTGGGCCTGGCTGGTTCACATGTATGTGTTTTGGTGGCCCTCATTTGTGCAGGCACAGCATTGATTTGAATGGGCTGCCATGCCTTTGTTTCCTGCAGAAAAAAGGTGCATTCAGCATTTTAAAAATACAGTTGCCTTGAAATCCATTCTGCTTTTGCACCATGCTACTTACCTGCAGTTCTTGCACACACAAACGCACTGTGTTTTTAAAAGCGTGACCTAAACGTCTAAAAATTCAGCAAGTTTGACAGTGCAGGAACTGCAGATAAGTCACAGCAGACAGCAGAATGGACAGACAGTGCTGTATTTCATTGCTTGATGGGCATAGGTGTGCCGTGTGCGCGGCCTATTACATGAGGCATGCGCTTTTCTTTGCAGGAAACGCAGGCTGCTGTGCCTCCGCAAATGTGGGCCGCCAAAACACATACATGTGAACCACCCAGGCCCAAAATAAGCCCATCAAGCAGTTAAATACAGACGGTAATGCCATGTGCTCTGAGGCCTTACTCAGCCTGGACTGCAGGTCTGGTCTGTGATTTAAAGAGTTCCTGTATTTTACACATGGCATGGCATGGGGTCCCATGGTGCTAAAGCAGAACGAACAGACGGTGCTGTCACCCCTTGCCATGCCATGTGTGTAAAATACAGCAACTTTTTAAAACACTGACCAGGCCTGCAGTGAATTATCAAATATTATAAAGACTTTGGGCACACTCTACAGAAAACTTCTATTTACAATATAGTTTACCAAACAGTGACATACCTTGAGGAGCAGGAAGAAGTCAGCCTCGGGAAGATCAAACTAGGGATGCTATAAAATCACATTCTAATTCACTTTTATATACAAGCAGCACCCAGTGGCAGGAAGGGAGAAGTGCACTTCTGAAGGGAAGCCAGGGGTGCTGTACATTTTAAAACACTGGGAAGGGAAGCAGTACTGCGTGCCGCTGATGATTTTCAGCGCTAATTTGTGGGCAGCACAGGGGCTTAACGGGCCGCTCTGCTTTGGGCCCCCAACAGTGAACGGGCCCTGGGCAGCTGCCCATGTTTGCCCTATGGTAAAAACGGCCCTGCCTGGGAGTGTCTTCACCTTCCAAAAAAGAGGGGAGATGGATACTCTTACCAGACAGCGTGGATCCAACTCACCAATACGGCGGTGGATCTTTCGAGCATGGGAAGCCAAACAGATGCTTCAGCGAAATCCCAAGATAGGTCATTCAGGCAGTGGCGTCTCCAGCTTTCATATTTAGGGGGGGGGGCACATGGGGGGACAGGGACAAAAGTAGGGGGGCTAACTTTAAAATGCAACTATATATCTATATCTATATCTATATATATATATATATATATATATATATATATATATATATATATATATATATATATATATATATATCCTGGGGCCCTTTACTACGATCCCACAACGGGCCCTTTCACATGTTCTCCAGTGAGCTCCCTTCCTACTATATTGGGGCCCCCCCAGAGTGGCAGAAAACAAGCGATATATGTCACCAGCACACCAAGAAAATATAAGGGTCCAAAGCAGTGGGAGAACTCTCAGGGTTGCAAAGGTTGTCTTGCCACCGGGCCCTGATGTTCTGCCACTGTGGGGTTCCCCAGCTGTCCTGTCCCTGATATTGACATCGCTGGTCTAGCATCTGTCTCCTTGGCAGCAGCAGCAGTCTATTAGGACCTAGTGCTTGTGACATTATGGGTGCATGAAGGAGAAGGCTGGTACTATTGGTTATAGAAAAGCCGATCCCCTAGCTGGTCACCTAGCAGCAGTAATGCAGGGGAAGGAGCAGATCGGGCGACTGTGTGAGCGCTTGCATTATGCATTGTCAGCGAGCAGAGGGAGGAGCTGACTGGGGATGCTCTCTGTGACAGACTCACCCGGGACATCCCCGAACCACCTTATGTCTAAAATCATCCTATGTCCACTAGGGGCATAGGATGACTGGGAAATGATATCTTGGACTACTAGAGATGGGATTATTATGTAATTATTATCCACAATATATTCCAGGATATCTGTAGAACTATTTACTGGTTGTTGATTCCGAACTCAATGGGTTAATTGTAAGATTGACTCATTCATATTGTTAGATGCTAATGCCATTGCCTTCTGCCATCTCTCTGTTCTCTGTGCTAATTGACCCTCCCTAGGAGTCTGTGGATGGAGGGGGCAGGGGGGACAAAACTAGAAGTGGGAGCGGGTACTATCAATCAGGGTACCTACTCTCTGAGAAAAAATCTAGCATTTTTTTTAACAGGTTGGAGAAGAGCAGGTTAAAGGTAAAATGTTATTATGGGTGAAGGTCTGCTTTAAGTAGTTACATATTTCATGACAGAAGAGTAATTAGACTACTTGCTAATGTGGATGTAGGGAATTTATATGTATAGTGTGCGTCTGAGGGCCCAAGTGCACTACAAGTCATATATCCTAACCTCCTGCATTCATTTGCCCACTTATTATATTAATACAAAAATATTAAAATTAGCACTATAATCGTATAAACTACTCTGAGCATGCCACAATCCTTAACCCTTATCCTACTAATCATTATTAATGGCCGGAATGCAATCACTTATTGGGAATTCTGCAGTAATTATAAACACATGATTTTATCAGCTGAGCTGTTTCAAATGAGCCATAGATGAGCCATTGACTTAGGGCCCTTTCTCACGTCCGCTCCGCCTGTCCGTTCATTACAAGTCCGTTTACGGACTTGTAATGAACCCCTATGGGAGCGGATCCGTTAGCGGATGATGCATCCGCTAACGTCCACTAGATCCGCATCCGTTTTTGCGGACGGAAGAATGCCCTATTTTTCTTCCGTCCGGCCAAACGGATCGGATGCAAACGGACAGACGGTCCGTTTCCATCCGACTCCCCATAGGGGAGAGCGGAGGAGAGACAGGGCGGTCCCTGCACAGTGTGCGGGGACCGCCCCGTCTGCCGACAGCTGAGCGGAGACCCCCCCGCTGAGCTGACGGACACACGGAGCGGACCGAAAAACGGTCCGCTCCGTGTGAAAGGACCCTAATTCTCAAACATCATTAATTCCTCATTAGCTTTTGCAATGATTGTACATTTCTATCTGCAGAACCCAGAGCTGTGTGGATCAAGTACGGGAGAGGAGGAACATGAGACAAAGCAACCACAACTTGTTGCTGGCAGCGGGAAATAGAATGAGCTTTCCATGAATCAAGACCATGAAAGACCAAAGTATTAAAGATCCAACACAGAGGATCTTAAATCTCTACAATCTGTTGAATCAATAAATTGATTTAAAATAAATATTCCAATACTAACGATGGCGTCCCTAGGGGGGGGGGGGCAGAGGGGGCCCTGAACCCCCCCCCAACATTATGCTGTGCCCAACCATGTGCCCAACCATTTTTTTTATAGCGAAGATGTAGGAATGGGATAGTTTCCAGGGACAGATGCTACCTGTAGTTCCATGCAGCTACGGCCGACAATAATAGAACGGTGTGCAGGTGCAGGTGCAGTGCATAAGCACTGATTCGAGAAACCCCCAAGATTCGCGGCGCACCTCCACGTTCCACAGTGGAACGCACGCGGAACGCTGGAATGCATAAGGCGACCGCGCGATGATGTCATCACCCGGCACCGCGTGCGTTCCACTGTGGAACGTGGAAGTGCACCGCGATTCTTGTCGGTTTCTCGAATCAGTGCTTATGCACTGCACCTGCCTCTACTCTATAAACAGAGCAGTGTGCAGACTGCACACCGTTCTATTATTGTCGGCCGTAGCTGCATGGAACTACAGGTACCATCTGTCCCTGGAAACTATCCCATTCCTACATCTTTGCTATCAACCTCACTGTTGTTGCTGCGGACACCCTAAAGATACCTTCCTTCTTGGATCCCTACACCACGGAATCCCATTGCTGCTGAACTACAACAAGTCTTCCTCTGCAAACGGATAAGTAGCCATTGTTTCACTTGTAGTGGGTTGAGGATATTTCAGACCTGCTCCCTTAGTGACCTAATGCATTCTTTACGTTAAAGTGATATGATGTAGAGAACCCCCATGCTCCTGTTCCCTGATTGGAGTGACGCCTGGGGTCCCGTACTGATAATCACTTGCATAAGAGAAGTGTATTGGAATCTTCAAGTGAATCATATCTTTTTAATGCTAGGGTTTGGTAGCATGTTGTAATTCAACCACCCCTAGTAACTGAACTAGAGAGAGATGATGCAGAGAACCCCCAAACTCCTGTTTGTGTGGAGTGACGCCTGGGGTCCAATACTGAAATCTCACATAGAGACGTGCATTGAATTCCTTCCCTATCCGCAGTTGTGGTTCATTCCCGTTCACCAGAGCCGTTACAAACATACAGGGATATACAATGTAATACTGACATATAATCACACACATAGGTTGGACTTGATGGACTTGTGTCTTTTTTCAACCTCACCTACTATGTAACCTATGAAATCCCCTTACCAGATAGAGTACAGCCATCCTGTAGCAATGAAACAGACCAAAAGGGAGCAAATACTAATGTTCATCATTAGGATTTTTCATACACTTTAAATACATAAGGCCAAGCTAGTCTGTCTCTCTGTCTAAAATTACAACATGGAAGTCGATTTCCAGCTTGCCCCCCCCCCCCTCCTCTTTAAATAGAACAGTATGTTTCCTTCAATTCAGTTTATCTCGTCGCCTCACTGTGTGATTAGAAGTCCCCCCGGGCCGGGTTACGTCCCCGTCCTGACTCTTGCCCATTTACTTGATCAGCCAGCAGAGCAGAAGAGATGAGATTCGTTCCTCGTTGTCTGGTGTGCAGCAGAATCAGCTTCCAAGGAAAGTCTCAGATCTACGAAACAGATTTTTATGGATTTCTGGTTCCCAGGATGCTCAGATGACTAGATATAAAGAGATTAAAGTATACAATAATAACACTGGGATTATATTTGACGATGAGGATCGGTATAATGACATGTCCTACTTTAGGTGTCCACGTCACTATCTGGCTACCATGGACACTTTCCTTGGCTATCCAGTGGCAGGGTCTTCTCAGGCTGATGGCACATTCAAAAAAATGCTTTGGAAAATGTAAAGAGGTCCAGTTTGGACCAACTTAACTATGTACAGTATATACCATACCTGGCCAATGCCCCTGGAAGCTGAAAATCAATTAAGTAGACACCGCTCCTGTGATCTCCACTAGCTTCTCAGTCCCATGCCGAGCAACTGCCCTGCTGCATTCCCGAACACAGGAGCTCAGTATCTTGGCACAGGCGCCATTCAGAGAATGATTTGCATTCTCCGAATGACTGCAAAGTGTTCTTTGATTGGACAAAGTGGTGTGGTGGGGGTAGTAGTCACGCCTTCCAGGGGTTTCAACCTGATATGGTAAATGCAAAGCTAAATTGGTCCAAGCTGGACCAACGTAACTATGTATAAAATGCACTATTTAAGTATATCCCTAAAGCCAAACCTGGTTTTAGTGTTGGATAGAGTAGTGATTGGTTAGAATCTCTGTCAGATTTCAGTGCTGTCTGTGTCCCCATGGGTGTAGCAGCGGGGGTTGCAGGCAGAGGCGGCTCTAGGCTTTGTGAGGCCTTAGGCAAATCTGAGACATGAGCCCCCACTCACAATTATAATAGGAAAAAGAATTCAAGCAATAAAAATTAACGGTACAAATTGTATATATTACGATTTATAATATCTATGAACTATGAATTCACCGTTTAGAGAATTTTTCTCTAACCAATTCTTCTTTAATCAAATATATATTTTACACGCATATTTCCCCATTTACATGAAGGGCAGGTTAATTTAACCCAGCCAGCACAGAGTTTCCCCATATATCAGAGTCTGCAGGATTCCCCCTTATAGTGCAAGGGAACTCTGATATAAAGGGGAATGCTGCAGATGATAATCTAAGGGAGAGTCAGCAGACTTTGGTGTAAAGGGGAACTCTAATGTAAGGGAGGGGCGGAGCTCTGGTGACCAAAGATTACTTGTATAACAGAGTCCACTGCATTCCCCTTTACATTACAGAGTTCCAACTTACATTTAAAATGGGAACTCAAATGTGGAACTGGCTCTGGAGCACCTTCCGCAGAGTGAGAGGATCACAGACATGTTACAGTAGATGGTCAGAGACTGCAGACATGATACAAGAGATGGTCAGAGACGGCAGACATGATACAAGAGGTGATCAGAGACTGCAGATATAGTACAGGAGATGGTCAGACTGCAGACATGATACAGGAGATTGTCAGAGACTATGGACATGATACAGGAGATGATCAGAGACAGCAGACATAATACAGGAGATGGTCAGAGACTGTAGACATGATACAAGAGATGGTCAGAGAGTGTGCCGACATACTACAGGAGATGATCAGAGACGGGGGGGGGGGGGGTTATGCCAACAAACTGAAAAATTATAAAACAAAAAAAAATCAATCGCAGCCACTGTGCCCATTAATCGCAGCCACTGTGCCCATCTAGTGTAGCAACGTGCCCATTAAATGCAGCCACTGTGCCCTCGATAGCAACCACTGTGCCCCAATTAACAAGCGCAACCCCCCGTCCGCTTGTTGTCTGACCGGTGGCAATAACATGCAATGTCTGTGAGATGCAAGTTCAGCCTTACAGTTGTATGGCTAAACTTGCATTAGATTTACAGGAAAAAAAAAGTGCAGGGACGTTTTTCCCTGCACTGGAATCGGATCGCATGGATGTTCTCACCTATGCGATCCAATTCTTGTGCATGTTCACAGTTTGCACTGCAATCTGTGAACTGATCTGAGGGTGTAATTAACAATGTATTGATACCCCCAGCGGTTTGCAAAAGGCAGTGTGAATTGCCTGTGGGAGAGATGCGGTGCGAGAACCAGCGCTGTAATCGCGCTGGTTCCTGCATCACATCAGTGTGAACCTAGGCTAATGGATGGGCTGCCACTGCAAGAGATGGTCACAGACTGCAGACATGAATGGGTTGAAATTACACTGCACTCGGGTCACATGTGACTTTATTCCACTAACTTACCTGGTGGGGGGCACTAGTTTGGGCAGTGGGAGCATTTATCCACATCTCTTGTGGAGTGCCTAGAGCCATCCCCTTTGTGGCAGACAGCGTCTGTTTGATTGGGGGGAATATGTGCTAGAGGGGCTTTGGGAGGGGAGAAGACGTGCTTGGGGGGGTGGATTTCATATCCAAGCCCCCTTGTAGCACAAGTTCTAAAGTGCCCCCTAGCACACAGTGGCGTCACTAGGGTTGGTGTCACCCGGTGAGGTAGAACATGGTGTCACCACCTGCACTTAGCAGGCTAGTCCTTTGGTGTCCCCCCTTAACCTGCCACAATGGATGGACCAGGGATGGGATTGAGGGGGGAAGGAATGGAGCTGGGATTGTTTGGGTGGATGGATGGAGCCGGGATGGGATTGTGGATAGAGCTGGAATGGGATCAGGGGATGGATAGAGCTGGGTTTGTATCGGGGTGGTAGATGAGCTGGGATAGGATCGGGGGAATGGATGAAGCCGGGATGTGATCTGGGACAAGGATGAAGCTGGGATGGAGTCGGTGGGAATGGATGAAGCCGGGATGGGGTCAGGGGGGAAGGATTGGAGCCGGGATTGTTTGGATGGATGGAGCCGGGATGGTATGGGGGATGGATTGAGCTGGGAATGGATCGGGGGGTGGATGGAGCAGGGATGAGATCAAGGTGGGGTGGATGGAGTTGGGATGGGATTGGGGTGGGGCGGATGGAGTCGGGATGGGATGAGATGGGCGTACATAGAGCTGGGATGGTATGGGGGGGATGTATGAAGTGGGGATAGGATTGGGGTGGAGTGGATTGAGCTGGGATGGTATGGGGGATGGATGGAGCTGGGATTGGATTGGGGAGATGAATGGAGCTGGAATGGTATGGAGGGGATGCATTGACCTGGGATGGTATGGGGAGTGGACTCTTTGCTTGTCCCCCCTCCCTCACCCCCTTCTTCGTGCCCCCTCCCCTCCAGGACTCACTTTTAGATTACAATGATGACAGACCTCAGACGAGCGTGCTCTCGATACATGTGGTGTGCCTCCTTGCCTCCTTACCCCCTCCTCCTCTGACCTCAGTGCACAGGAAAAACATCGCAGCACAGGAGAGGCAGGTTCAGGTCGCTCCGGTCCACACAATGCACGGCACTGCAAGCTGTGTGTGTTTGCCAGGCAGCTGGCAGCTGGGGAAAGGAGAGATGCCGGCTGCAATGCACAGTGGAGTTGACCGGCGCTCGTGGCATGTGGGAAAGGAGACACCCCGCACAAGCCGCGGGCATTGGGCAAGAATGTAACATATTACAGCATGGTCCTGCTAATCATCAAAGTTGCGGTATAGGAAAATTAGGCGGCCGCGAGGCCCCTGTGGGGGCGAGGCCTAAGGCGACTGCCTAATTTTCCTAATTGGAGAGCCGCCTTTGGTTGCAGGGGTCACAATCGCAACCCTGCCCCTTGCTCCAGGGGGCCCATGCAGCCTCCCTGTCATATCATCATATCCTCCACAAAGTCCAGCTCTGATCTGCCCTAGGGCCCCACAGCTACGCTCCAGTACTGGGCTTCCACTTTGCATTCCACACCCCTCTGTTCTCATTGGCTGGGGAGGAGCTGTGAGCCATTTCCTGAATGGAGAGGAGCATGGCAAGTGTCTGTGCTGTGTGCTGGCAACATGGAATGGTAACCAAGCTCAGCGAGTTAAGAGGAGGAGAGTGCCGTCCTGTAGCCATGACTAGTGTAGCCCAGAGATACCCACCATTATAATAGCCATTATAAAAATTCTACTTTCCCCATACTTAATCCCCTAAAATAACGAGACGAGATTGGTCATAACAGCCTATTTATTTAAACACTGTAAAAACTCCAACTCAAGAAATAATCAAATATATCCCACTGACTACAGCCCAGCAGTATGGATGGTGGCTGCCACAGGACCCCAAGGCAAAACCAGAAAGTGACCATCCTTGGATTCAAAGTACACGACATCCCATGATCAATAGCCCAATGACCAGGTTTGTGGATCAAATGGCGGTGACTAACAAAGAATTCCGTTTATTTTAGCACCTACCATGAAGCATAGAGGACACCAGTTATTAAAATTTCTTTTGATAAAAAAAAAAAAAAAGAAATAATCAAATATAAAATAAACATATAACATAAACTTGTAACATCATTACCACAGTCTGTTGGTCTTTTCTGGCAGCCCCCCAAACTCAAACATATCTTTAACCAATACACTACGGGCCCATATAACAGCTAGGCCTTGTAGTCCGCTCAGAGACAACCCCCACCCACAGTCAGGGCCGTTTGAAGGAATTTGGGGGCCCCAAGCAAAGTGGGGCCCCCAAGCACCCCCCCCCCACATGCAAAGCCTATGTTAGCGCTACACTAATTTTTTTTTACGCCCATGTTCTTGCTCCCCCTCCCTAGTCCCTACGTTTTCTATTCTCACCTCCCCTTCTTCCCTGTAGGCTGCCACTGTAGCATGGCCGAGCTCCTCTTCCTCTTGTCAGTCCGGTGTTCTATTATTATGGGTCCCCAGTCCCCTATCAGATAGTGCCAGGGTCGGGCTGGGTACCGCATGGTACAGTTTCTTGTGTTCCCGGCCGGACTGAAAGGAAGTGAGCACTCAGTGTGCACTTCCTGTCAGTCCGGCCGGGAACAGGAAACTGAATCTCCTGTACCATGCGTGTTACCCGGCCGGACTGACAGGACTCCAGGAGAAAGGAAGAGGAGCTTGGCCACGCTATAGCCTGAGAAGGGGAAGTTGGGGGCCCCAGGCCTACTCGGGGCCCCAAGCAATTGTTTGTTTTGCCTGTCCTGTAGCAACAGGCCTGCACACAGTGCAACAAATCCAGTATCCAGCAAGCCTTCCGCTGAAATACACCGGAGGGGCACATACTACCGATGAGCCCCCCACCCCTTTTATCACATTTCTTACTGCCACCGTAAAAGACCAACAGACAAAAACACCGCCACCCACACAGCTGTCATGATGACCATCTTCCCTTGAACCTGCAAAAGAAAAAACACACAGCAACAACATGGATAAATACACAGGGAGGGAGGGTGGGAAAACTGCCTCCTGCAATGCTCTAACCACTAGCTGTTCCCCTTCTGGTCCCCGTCTCCTCCTTATATAACACTCCTCCCCCCTTTCATCTTCCTCCGCTCTGCTCTCCTCCCCTCCTCACACTTAACTCTTGCTGTGCCTCCTGGCACACTGTCATGCCCAGCCCTACACTTATGCCGCGTACACACGATCACTTTTTGTGATGAAAAAAAACAATGTTTTCAAAAACGTCATTTAAAATGATCGTGTGTGGGCAAAACGTTGTTTTATGTCTTAAAAAAAAATGACCAAAAAAAAATTCGAACATGCTTGAATTTTTTGTGTCGTTTTTCAAAATGTCATTTTTTGTGTCATAAAAAGTGATCGTGTGTGGGCAAAACAAAGTTTTTAAACCCGCGCATGCTCAGAAGCAAGTTATGAAACGGAGCTTCAATGGAACAGAGGGCCGTTGAACGTGGTGTACGTCACCAGACTTTGCTAGAGCATTTTGGAAAAACGATGGTGTGTATGCAACGTCGTTTTGAAAAATGAAGTTTGAAAAACGTAGTTATGTTTCGTCACATATAACGTCGTTTTTTTTCATCACAAAAAGTGATCGTGTGTACGCGGCATTAGTGTCTTTTTGTCATTTTTTCCGAGACTCTCTATGTCTCTGGTGAGTTAAGACACCGCTTATAATGTTTTTATATCTGTACACAGATGTTTTGCCTTTCATTTCTATTTAAGCTGAATGCAAGTCTGGCTTATCTATTAGGTAGCTAGGTGCAGTAGCTAAAGCATCCAACCACGGTCCTGGGTTTGGGTTCCTGCACTGTGCAATGTTTATTGAACGGTCCATTGGTGTTCAGCGCACCTCCAGTCCTTCAAGGATCTCCTGCAGCTTTTGCGTGTCCTTGGAAACCACATTCTTATCATAGCAGCTATACATCAGCCAAGCCACGCGTGTAATTACATGCTGCTCTCTATACATACTCGTACAGATAAGTCCCTGTGTACTGTTACTCTGCCGTCTGGGTTATCTTCTCACTGGCACTGACATGTAGACTATAAAGTGACAGGGATCACAGTGCAGTCCTGCAATGGTGCAGATTCACCCCAATATGTAATGGGGGAAGGTTATACATTGTTACTTAATGACACAGAACACGTCCTTCAGAATAACCTACAGAACTGATAACATGATTAATGAATACTGGAGATTCTCATTCTGTTGATCCCGGCTGGTAGGTAATGTACATTTCTGCAACGGTGTCTGCAGGGAGAGATAAGCAGGACAAATCACATGTGAAGGGAGAGTGATATCCATTTCGATTACATTCATATTATATCATTGCTGAGGCTGGGTTCACACTACACTACACGACTTTCATCCTACTTTGCTCTGCGACATTTGTCCTACATTGATCCTACATTGATCCTACTTTGGTCCTACATCCATCCTACTTTCATGAACAGGATACTACTTTGGTCCTACTTTGTGATAGACTGACTTGTTCTTTGACCAATCAAAACAATCCCAGAGTGAGATAAATTCCTTTTACTGCTGCTGTAATCACATGTCAGATGGCAAAAGTCGGATGGTTAAGACAAGGCTCCTACTTTGGTCCTACTTCAATGATATTCAATGGGCTGAAGTAGGATCAATGTAGGACCAAAGTAGTACAGGGAGTAGTTTCAAAGTCGGACCGACTTGTGTAGGACCAGTTAAGACAGCTCTCATAGGGAAACATTGATTTTCACACGTCATGCCACATGAGCTCCCAATGTAGGAGCGTTGTCGGAACAAGTGTGAACCCAGCCTTAATATATATATTTGTAGCGTGACCCCCGAAGGAGCCACTTGGTCATTTTTGGGTTCTCTGTTCTGCGCCTTAAGGCTGGGTTCACGCACACGAGTTTCATCCTACTTTGTTCTGCGACATCTATCTGACTTTCATGAACAGGATACTACTTTGATCCGACTTTGTGATAGTCTGACTTGTTCTTTGACCAATTAAAACAATCCCAGTGTGAGATAAATTCCTTTTACTGCTGCCGATGTCAGATGCCACAAGTCGGGTGGTTAAGGCAAGGATCCTACTTTGATCCGACTTAAATGATATTCAATGGGCTGTAGTAGGATCAAAGTCAGACCAAATTAGTACAGACTGCCACTAAGGAGATCTCCTAAAAGTGCTGACCGGCTCCCGCTGTCCTCTCCTGGCTCCTGTGGCTCCAGGAAGGATGTCCTCTGTGTTGTAGAGCAGTGGTCATCAACCCTGTCCTCAGCGCCCACTAACAGGCCAGATTTTATAATCCTATCTAACACTCTCCCTCAATCAGCAGCAAACCTGTCCCTACCCTAGCTAAAGCAGACTGACGAGCCCTAAACGATGTAATGCACAGTCCCTAAACGACAAGATGCAGATCTCACAGAAAGAAAAAGTGCTGGTGCAGATTTCTCAAGCAGGATAATTCTATCTAACTCTGTCCCTCAATCAGCAGCAGCCTTTCCCTACCCTAGCTAAAGCAGAGTGACGAGCTGTGCTGTGTGCCTCTATCTGATATAGAGGCTGGGTCACATGCTGGGTTACATGCTGCACTGGCCAATCACAGCCATGCCATTAGTAGGCATAGCTGTGATGGCTTCCTAGTCACAGTAGTAAAACAAATGGCGATTGGCTGCAGTGCAGCGCGCCATAACATAACCGAACTCCGCACCCAAACTTTTTCCAATTTTTCGGGTTCGGGTACAAAAAAAAACAAAGTCCGTAAAGTTCGGGTTCGCTCAACCCTATTTGTCATCCAGTTATCTATCAAAGAAAGGCATTTCTCTAGTCCAAGAGGATAATCCTTTTTGTTCCAGATGTGGAAATACAGTTGTGTGTCATCTGCATAGGAATGGTAAAGTAACTTCTGGTTACTGATGATTTCGAAGAGAGGGCGAAGATAGATGTTGAACAGTACAGGCGACAGAGGGGATCCTTGAGGGACTCCACATGATACCGTGCGTTTTTCAGAAGTGAAAGATCCCAGTTTCACTATTTGTAAACGGTTTTCCAAGAAGGAGGAGAACCAGGGCATATCACCTTCCGCGACTCTGGCTACTTCAGCTAGCCGAGTCTGTAGTAGGGCATGGTCTACAGTGTCAAAGGCCGCGCTTAGGTCCAACAGTACCAGGAGACAAGATTCTTCTTCGTCTGCGGCCTCTAGAGCCTCATCCCATATTTTGAGCAGTGCCGTTTCAGTTCCGTGACCAGGACGGAAACCTGATTGAATGGATCGAGTAATTTATGGGTGTCTAAATGATGTTGCAGCTGTTGTACCACTTCTTTCTCCATTACCTTGGAGAAAACATTTAGGCCTGTTATGGGTCTACGGTTAATTGGATCTTTGGGGTCGAGGGTAGTTTTTTTTAGAAAATCCTTGAATGATTGATTTATGAGCTGCGTGATAGCTGGTGCCAATATAACGGCACATTCAAAAGAGATGGCCCAGTCCAGCAAAAAATGGCCCAGTCCAGCAAAGAGACAGCCCCATATTCTGCACAGAGATGGCCCCATAACCCTCAAATAGACATTTCCATATCCAGCAAAGGGACAGCCCCATATCCAGCAAAGAGACAGACTCATATCCAGCAAAGAGATAGCGTAGTCAAGCAAAGAGATGGTTCAATCCAGCAAAGAGACGGCTCAATCCAGCAAAGAGATGGCCCAGTCCAACAAAGAGATTGCCCAATCCATCAAAGAGATGGCCCAGTCCAGCAAAGAGATGGCCCAAATCCAGTAAAGAGTTGGCCCAAACCAGCAAAGTGACAGCCCAGTCCAGCAAAGAGACAACCCAGACCAGAAAAAAGACAACCCAGTCCAGCAAAGAGAGCCCAATCTTGCAAAAAGACAGCCCAATGCAGCAAAGAAACAGGCACAGAATTGTCAATTAATTTACCAAAAAAAGACTAAAAACTTGTCTCAACTGAAAAAAATGGCCAATCTGTGCCTCTGCTAGACAGTGACAGCGACTTCACTGCCTCAGATTTGCCTAAACGGGCTTCCAGTCTGCAGGGAGAGGCGGAGCGAAATGCAGATCACTCCACCTTCTGCTCTTTCAGGCTGCACCCGGAGTTGAGCTGTATCTCCTGCTCGCCCGCTCCGCTGTATGATCACTCTGACGCAGCAGTGGCCTTTGCTCCCAGTGCCTCCCACACTGTCTCTGGCAGAGGCGTCGGAACCCAGTTTCGGCACAATCTTCCAAAAAAAAAAACTGGTTTTAACCTTTCTTCCCTCCAAAACTAAAAATGTGTTTCTTTGCCTAGTATGGGTTCACCTTAAATGAGTCATTCACAACTAGGGTTCCTTTATGCCCCTTTCACACTTGTACAACTTGTCCCACGATTTTGGACTGCAAAGAAGCATGAAGTCGTCCCTCATGATTTCCAATGACAACCATTCATATTCATACGACTTCAAGTCGTGCTGACTTCAAAGTAGTCCCTGTACTACTTTGGTCTGACTTTGATTTCCGGTTCAGGTTCATAGACCACAAGCCTCCCTGAAATCGGTGTCAAAGCGTGGCAAAATTGCGCGACTTTGAAGTCGTGGTAGTGTGAAAGGGGCCTTAGAGGTTGCTAGGGGTTTCTTGAGCTGTGGCTGATTGAGCTCCCATTATTTGATAATTCCTACATTGTTCCAGAGACCTACACCACACGGTAGCAGGGATCTTCAAACTATGGCCCTCCAGCTGTTGCGGAACTACAAGTCCCATGAGGCATTGATGGCATTGTGTTCACAGACGTGACTAGTAGGCATGATGGGAATTGTAGTTCCTGAACAACTGGAGGGCCGTAGTTTGAGGACCGCTGTGGTAGAGCCAGCAGTTTAACACGAAGATCGTTTTTTAGCTGTCTAATTTTCAACTCATCACCAATGTATTGGCCTTTTTTTTCCACTCATCCCCAAATAATTGCATTTAGTAGGGGTTCCTTGAGACCCCTACTATTTTAAGGGTTCCACTGGGGTAAAAAGATTGAGAAAGGCTGCTTTAAACACTAGGGGCCAGATTCTCAAAAGAGATACGACGGTGTATCTCCAGATACACCGTCGTATCTCTGTTTCTTGCCCTGTGTATCTATGCGACTGATTCTTAAAATCAGTTATGCATAGATTTGGCGTAGATCCGACTGGCGTAAGTCACTTACACCGTTGGATCTCTGTTTCTGAGGCGTCCTATCTATGCGACTGATTCTTAGAATCAGTTACGCATAGATTTGGCGTAGATCCGACTGATGTAAGTCACTTACACCGTCGGATCTTAGATTAATTCTACGCTGGCTGCTAGGTGGCGTTTCCATCGATTTCAGCGTCAAATATGCAAATGAGCGTGATACGCCGATTCCCGAACGAAGTTGCGCGCCATCGACTTAGTTTATGTAGTTTGTGTACGTGTAAGGTTACCCCTGCTATATGAGGGGTAACCTTGCGTAAGTCCAGCGTAAGCCATGTTAAGTATGGACGTCGGGACAGCGTCGTGTTTTTCCATCGTTTACGTCGCTTGCGTAACTTGTCGCGAATAGGCCTGTACGTTAATTACGTTGCCGTAGGAAATCAATGTATTTGCGGCGTACTATGGAACATGTGCAGTGGGCTACGTTTGGGGGGGGGGGGCGCATGTGCAGTTCGTTCGGCATGGGGGAGCGCTTAAAGGGGAGGTTCCCCTAAAAATAAACTTTTAACATTGCCTGTGTCTTCTTAATAATAATTAGAATCGGCTGGGTTTTTTTTTTTTAACCACCCGTACATACCATTTTCGGCATGTACGCTCACCGCCGCTTCCGGGTCTGGCGGCCGGGGATGGGAGGGCCTGCTTCATTGACAGGCATCCGATCGACGCATACAGCGCGTCACGGGATGCCGAAAGAAGCCGAACGTTGGTGCGCATGCGCCGTATAGAGCCGCACCAACGTTCGGCTTCTTTCGGCATCTCGTGACGCGCTGTATGCGTCGATCGGATGCCTGTCCCCGGCTGCCAGACCCGGAAGCGGCGGTGAGCGTACATGCCGAAAATGGTATGTACGGGTGGTTAAAAAAAAAACTACCAGCCGATTCTATTTATTATTAAGAAGACACAGGCAATGTTAAAAGTTTATTTTTAGAGGAACCACCCCTTTAATTTAAATACAGCACGCCCCCCTCCTTCCCTATTTGAATTACGCGGCCTTACGTCGTCCCCTTACGCTACGCCGCCGCAAATTACAGAGCAAGTGCTTTGAGAATACAGCATTCGCCCGTAAAAAGTGCGGAGGCGTAGCGTAAAGGGGATACGCTACTCTACTCCGGAAAGCCGCAAAAGTACAAGAATCTGGCCCACGATATTTTTAAATTGTTAACTCTTTTTAAGTCAACATGATACATTGCCTGGTACGGGCTCACATTAAACTTTAGAGATTTCCTTTAAAAGGTTGGCATAAATTATTTCCACACAGGCACTTTTGCACATTCGGCATTTCTAACACGTTTTCAGTGTTTAGATGTGTTCTTGTTTAGTGAAAGTTATGCTAGCCTCCGCCTGTGCCACGCATAATAAATGACACATTGCCGTAGAAAGTCATTTATTGACTGTATCTCATATATCTGCATAATTGTGATCTATAATAAGCATTAAAATGGTAATATTCGTCAGTCTATGAATGAGGCCTTGCCTGTACACAACAGCTTCACATAAAAAAAGCAGAGTTCAGGCACGATGAGAATAAATAAAAAAGGCCGCCACATCACTGCTTTACTCACTGACAGTATTTGCCCTGGCTGGGAATGCCTGGAGGAGCACAACCTCCGCCCCCTGCTTGTGATTGGAGAAATCATAAATCCCACCTCTTGTGTCCAATCACTGTGCTGTGATTCGTTACAGCACAAGCTGATTTTTGGGAAGGGGGGTGTCCCTGAATGGTAGTTTGGAAATGTGGTCACCCTAGTCCTCGGGTCTTTCCATGCGTTTCCAAGCCTCTCCGACGCCCCCCACCTCTGACCATATGCGGTATTGCACGCCATTGAAGTCAATGCGGAACAAATAATTTTCGTTTCCATTGACATCAATGGGGAAACTCGCTTTGATATGCGAGTACTTTGGATTACGAGCATTCTCCTGGAACGGATTATGCTCATTATTCGAGGTTCCACTGTTGAGGGAAGTGATTCTTCTATAAGGAGAGAAGTAGGTGGTAAAAGCACAGTGTATGGTGAGTTGGTCGTGGTCCAAGTTTGCTGTCTCTTTAATCACAGTGGATGGATCATTAATCAGAGGATCTATTTTTGTGTGCCTGGTACAAATGGTCATACACTGCAGCGTTGCGTGCTGATGATTGGTCAAGCATGCACCATGACCCTGCATGCTTGGCCAATCACAAACGTGCAAAAAACGAAGAACAATAATTGGCCAAAGTCAGGGTGGCTTTGGCCAATTATGGCTCAGGGGGTTTAGTACACGCCCCACACTATAAAAGGCAGCCTGCAAGGCGGCCTCGTGTAGTGTGTTCCGGCTTTGTTAAAGAGAAGATCAGTCAGACAGTTAGAGAAAGAGAGATAGATAGAGACACAGTGGGCCAGATTCACATACAGTGGCGCATATATTGACCGGAGTAGCGCACCTCCTTTACGTTAGACCGGCGCAATGTAGAGGTGCAAGTACGTATCCTCGTAGTATTTGCGCAGAAATTTGCACCGGTGCAACGTAATTTCCGAGGTGTAATGCGGTGTAATTCAAACAGACCATGGTCAGCAACTCTCTGCGCATGCTCACAACTCGGGACGGCGCAATCAGTGAGATTGGAACTAGGCCCGGTCAACTTAGTGAGCTACGCAGAGAGCTTAAATAGACAGAGACAAACTCACTTCCTTTGCAAAAGTACATCCATTTGTATCCCTTCCTATACAGCAAGGTGCTTTTGTTCTGTTGTCTGTTTGCGTTTGTCGGTTTGTGACTTGTGTTTGATATATTTGTTGACTGTTTTGTATAGTGTTTTGGATAGTGGTTTTCTGAGTGTTGTTTGGTGACTGTTTTTGATACTTTTTGGGTGACTGATTTTTGGTGACTGATTTTTGTTGATTGTTTTGGTTCCAGTTTGTGAGAACATGAGTGAAAGGAAGCGAAAGTTGAATTTTTCTTTGCGGGAGAAGGCAATTCTTGCCCGGGCAACTACCCAATATGGCCTGGAGAGTGCCAACATCACCCCGGCCAGGATGGCTGAGATATTGCAGACCATCACCGACGAGGTAAACTCAATGGGTGGGGGAGACCCGGACACGCCAGGGGATCGACAAGAAGATTATTGACCTCCGGCGTGTGGTCCGTGGGAAGCTGGGCAAGATTGCAGCCCATGCCAGGGGCACTGGAGGGGGCCCACCATGCCCTGTTTGGCTGACTGAGGAGGAGCGTGCAGTGGCCCAGACCTTCAACTGGCAGCAAGTGGAGGGGCTGCCTGGCTTTGACTCCAGTCAGGAGGCCGTGAGGACAGGTACGTTTTTTTTTTTGTTTTTTTTTCTATCTGGTGTGTAGCATGTGTGTGGGGAAAGAGAATATGTGGCAAGTGTGTGGATCCTCCAACCTGTGAATCTTTTGTGTCATCCACAGATGTGCAGGAGGGTGCTGGGCCATCTGGCCTGACCGCACCATCCCCGGGACAACAGCCTGATGAACACCCCCAGACAAGGCGGGAGTCCTCTGAGGAGGTTGAGGAGGAGGAGTTTGAGTTGGAGGAGGAGGTCATGTCAGGGAATGGCTTGTTTATTTTGGAGGAGTCTTCCCCTATGGCTGGCAGCAGCCAACCTGAGAAGGGACCAGGCCCTTCAGACCCGCCATCTGGGACAGGTCAGCCAGAGTTTGGGGCGGATGGAGGAGAGCCTGTCCTCCATAAAGGATACAGTTGGGGACATGGCCTGCAACTCCCTGGCTCTGATCAATTGCCTAAATGAACAGCAGGCATTGGTCAGGATGTGCGGGCCCCCGGTCAGGATGTGCGGGCCCTCACCCAGGCTATCCAGGCCAATACGGCAACAATCAATGCTGGCCTGACCAGAATTGCCGTGGCCTTGGAGGGCAGGCCGCCAGGTGGTCAGAGACCAGGGGATGCTCCTCCTTCCCCAGATTACCCCCCCCATGAGTCGGCCCTGAGGAGCCGGGGGCGTGGCCACCCCAGGTGTGGGTCACGCCAGCGGCGGTAGTTTTCTTTTTCTTTTGCTGGTCAATTTTTTGGGGCGCTGGGCAATTTTTTTTTTTTTTGGGGTTGTGTATTATTTTTGAATGTGGGGGTGACATTCCTGCCGGAAAAGGGGTGTCACCCTCATTTGTGGTGGAGAAGGGTTCCCCAGGACCAGGGAGAAGTGATCCCCAGGTCCGTGTGAATGGTGTATGAATGTACAGTGACATAATTGGAGCCGTGGCGTGGCGTTGCTGCTCACACGTCCTGCATGGTGAGCTTGTGCCAATCCAATTTGATGAGGATGTGATGTGTCTGTGCTAGGGCCCACAGTGGTGTGCATGCATGCATTCTCATTGTGCCATGATTAATGTGTGTGTTTAACGTGCTCTACCCTCAGAAGACGGGGTAGCCTCGGTTAGGGGGGTATTGTCTGGTTCGGTGGTCAGGTCATCACATATGTCAATCTCCAGGCCCTTTCTCACTGCAAAGTTGTGCAGCATGCAACATGCACCGATGATCTGACATACAAAGTTTGGGGAATACAACAGGGTACCCCCAGATTTATCCAGGCATCGGAAACGTGACTTCAGGAGGCCAAAGGTGCGCTCCACGACTGCACAGGTTTTGGCGTGTGCTTCATTGTATCTTTCCTCTCCTGGGGTTTGGGGTTTCCGGATAGGAGTCATGAGATGGGGTCCCAGTGCATATGCAGAGTCACCTGGAAGGCAAAAGACAGGAGGATGTCAGTAGTGCATGTGCCCCTTGTGATTTCTGCATCATGGGGGGGGACAGTCATGTCTGCCACCCATGTCACTCACCAACCAGCCAGCTGTCCCCATACACGTTCTGTTCGAATTCCATTGGGATGGGGCTCTGATTGTATATGTAGCTGTCATGGCTGGATCCAGGGTGTTTGGCATGGACGTGCCATATGAGGCATTTGGCATCGACTATCACCTGTACGTTGATGGAATGCCAATGCTTCCGATTGCGGTATATGTGCTCTGTCTCACGGGAGGGCTGGAGTGCCACATGTGTGCAATCAATGGCCCCCACGGTGCCTGGGAATCTGGCAATTCTGTAGAAATCTGTCATTGCCTTCAGCCGCAGGTCCTCCTGGGTGGGTATGATGATTTGGTTGGCCATGCGTCTGAGAATTGCAGGGATAACCTGGTGCACACATCCGCTCATGGAGGATTGTGACATCCCAGCCACCACTCCACTTGTTCTTTGAAAAGAGCCACTGGCATGGAAATGGAGTGTTGCCAGGACCTTGACCAGTGGCTGCACTGCATGTGAGCGGTGTGTTGGGCTGGTGATGTCCTCCTGCAGGGTTGTGGTTAATTCCAGGATGGCAGCAGGGGTGAATCTGAAGATGCGAGACACCTCAGAATCACTCAAGCCAAAGAGGTCTATGCGTGTGCGTATATCCTCTCCCGTGTCCTCCTCCATGCCCTCCTCCTTCTGCGCTCATTTAAAGTCAGTAGTATAGCTATGAGCAATGATGCCCCTGGCATGTTGGCATACAGATTGTTGTCCTGCAAGTGTGGCTGCTCAGCTTGTCCCTAACGGTGTTGCTTTAGCTGACATGTAGACCGATTGTCTAATTTAAAGCCTGTTTTTATATTGCCTAATTTTAGACAGGACGTGCAGCTGATGCGCACAGCGCGTAGCCTGCGCCACACAAACGTACTTTTGTGAATCGCCGTAACTCCCTCATTTGCATATTTGCCTAGCAAATCAATGGTGTGTCTAGCGCAATTTTGTCGGTCGAAAAAGTCTAGATTTCTGGCGTATACGCTAGTGAATTGACGTATCATGCTCATTTGCATATTCGCCACCTAGCGGCCAGCATAGTATTGCATTTAAGAGCCGACGGTGTAAGTGACTTACGCCAGTCGGATCTACGCCGTATCTATGCGTAAATGATTCTAAGAACCACGTCGCATAGATACCCGGGCACAGAAACAGAGATACGACGGTGTATCTGGAGATACACCGTCGTATCTCTTAGAGAATATGGCCCATAGGGCCAGATTCAGAAAGACTTACGCTGAAGTATATCGATATGCGCCGCGTAAGTGTAAAGATGCACCGTAGTATCTATGCGCCGTACCCACCAAATTTCCTTGCCAGTGGATCGTTTCAGCGTACAAGTGGTACGGTGGTGGCTGGGATGTCACAATCCACCATGAGCAGATGTGTGCACCAGGTTGTCCCTGCAATTCTCAGACGCATGTCCCACCACATCATCAGACCCACCACTGAGGACCTACGGCAGAAGGCAATGACAGATTTCTACAGCATTGCCGGATTCCTATGCACCGTGGGGGCCATTGATTGCACACATGTGGCACTACAGCCCCCCCAGTGCCACAGAGCACATATACCGCAATCGGAAGCATTGGCATTCCTTCAACATACAGGTGATAGCCGGTGCCCAATTCCTCATATGGCACGTCCGTGCCAAACACCCCGGGTCCAGCCATGACAGCTTCATATACCGTCAAAGCCCCATCCCAACGGAATTCGAACAGAACGTGTATGGGGACACCTGGCTGGTTGGTGAGTGACATGGGTGGCAGGCATGACTGTCCCCCCCCATGATGCAGACATCACAAGGGGCACATGCACTACTAACATTCTCCTGTCTTTTCCCTTCCAGGTGACTCGGCATATGCACTTTGACCCCATCTCATGACTCCTTTCCAGGACCCCCAAACCAGAGGAGAGAGAAAATACAATGCGGCACATATCCAAACCCGGGCAGTGGTGGAGCAAACATTTGGGCTCCTGAAGTCCCGTTTCCGATGCCTGGATAAGTCTGGGGGGACCCTGTTGTATTCCCCTACCTTCGTGTGCCAGATCATCGGTGCATGTTGCATTCTGCACAACTACGCCATGAGAAAGGGCCTGCAGATTGACATACGTGATGACCTGACCCCCGACCCACACAGTCCCCACCTGCCAGAGGCTACCCTGTCTGCTGATGGAAGAGCAGTCAGGAGTGTCCTCGCGGTAGGCATCTTTGGACAATAAACAAATACATTGATCACACGGACAATGCACGCATGCACACCACTGAGGTCCCTAGATCACACACACCACATCCACATCGCATTGGATTAGCCCAAGTCCAACATGCAGGACTTGGGTGCAGCAACGCCGCGCCAAGGCTCCAATGATGTCGCTGTCCATTCATACTACATTCACACGGGGATAACTTCTCCCCAACTACCGAGGGTGACACCCCTTACTGGCAGGAGTGCCACCCCCACATTCACACAACATTCACACTGTAGTCTGCACTACTGACTGTGTGCAGTTTGTAAAAAAAAAAAAAGGCTCATAACCTGAGCATAATAAAAACAAAAGGCTCATAACCTGAGCATAAACAAAAAATGTAGAAAAAAAAGAGCAACAAAAAAAAAACATCATTTGGCCTGACGGGGGCTCCTTCTGGTGGGCCCTCTCTGGCTCCTCAGCTGCCTGGAGGGAGTGGGTGGGGGGAGGCATCTGGAGGTGGCTGATGGCAACGACTCAAACACAGAGATGCTCCCCTAACACGGACAAGGCACGGACCGCCCCCCCCCCCCCCCAGCGACGCCACTGCATGGCTGGTCTCTCTCCACACAGAGACAGCCGCTGCTTCGCTCTCCTCCTCTGACAGGAGGAGGAAGGGACTTGGGCAGGAAACACAGTGGTGGCGGAGAGAGCCGCCTCTGGATACGTACAAGGAGAGGAGGAGGAAGGGGAGCACTCTGGTGCTTCAGTGCCCCTATCTCTGTGGCGCCTGGGTGCACTGCACACCAGGCACCTGTCTAGGATCAGCCCGGCTAAGAGATAGCTGTCAAGGAACATCGCACCATTTTCTAGCAATCCTTTTAGAATGCACTGGTTATAGTATTATTATTCACACTGCAGGTAATGTTTATATGTATTGTTTATTGCTGACTTTGCTGATTCATGAGTTAATTCAACCACTCGTGTAATCTAGACACCCCTGTCAGACAACATAGATAGGTCAAAGACCCCACTTTTCTTCACTACAATCAAACAACACAACATAACCACCTTCCCACTTCCATGCTGTGAATGTTTAATGAAAAACAAACAGTAAGCTGATAAGGTCATTCATCCCTCTGCATGGTCACACTGATGAATGACAACACTACTGTATTCAAAGCAGCAAAGCTCCTTGTTCTTCCAATGTGATTGCTGATGTACATGGAATTAAAAGATCATAAAGACAGCTTATAGATTATACTGTATGTAAAAGTACACTGATCTATTTATTTTTTAGTGGATACATAACTGGATTAATTTGTGTTTTAGTATAAGCATCGAGTTTAGTTTTTGTGGATGAACTGGTGTGTATTTAATGCACATAATGCATCTGGACTGATGTTTATAATGAAGATGTAATCCCCACGTATTTATCCTTTTACTGAATTCTATATGGCTGTGTACTTGTATCCCGTCAATGTGTCTGACTGCTGTACAGGTACTGGTCTAGATTAGGGATCCCCGAGGACTAACATCACAGGGACATGACCTGCATGGGCAGGAAAACAATTTCTAATCAGTTTACTTTTCAAAAGCTTTAAGAGACATTTTTACTCGATAAGGGTCTGGGGATGCAGAGACCCCTGTCAATGTTATATTCAACGGGCAGGGGCATCAGGAGGGGGGCTGGGGGGGCTGGAGCCCCGAATGGGTCCCTGAAAAGTCCCAGGTCACGGGCATGCAGTATTCTATTGTTAGCCCCGAGCCGCCAAGTGGGGACCGATCTGATGCCGTGCACCGCCAAGTGCGGCCGAGTGCCATTGCAGCTATTTCTGTACTGCACCGACCCACAAACTCATTCTCGTCTATAATTTGGTGATGGTAAAACATACCTGCTAATGAACCTGGAACATACTTGCTGGTTATGCTGGAACATGCCTGTTGGTTATCTTGAAACACACTGGCTGGTGATCCTTGAACCATCGTAAAAGTGATACCGGAACATACTTGCTGGCAATCCTGGAACACATCTGCTGTGTCTCACCGCAAACAATCAGATTTAAACCGGCTTTTGACATTTAAATGGGATTCTTTATCACAGTGTGCCCAGCAGTGATGGTTGTTGCTCAATATTTTGGGGGGAGCGGTAAACAAACCTCCCTCCCTCACTTGCACCGCCGCCACCCGGGATATGGACAGGAAGGCAGCCTTACCTTAGGAAAAGATGAGGATGGAGGATGAGGTGTAGGGCTGCTCCCAGCCGAACAGGAACTGGTTCCTGAGACCCGACTGGCCGGGACTCCTAAGACTCCCTGGCCAATTGGGTCTCCGGACGATCCCCCCGAGGAAAATACAAAATGTCTTTGTATGATCACACGTACAGGAGGGGACAGGATGGTGTAGGAGGCAGCTGATTGCCTCACAGAGAAAGGACACACGTTCTCATCTAAAACCCAGTGGCTTTAGGCAAATATTAGATATAGAGCGGTGCACTACACGCACTTAATCCATGTGAGTACTCTGTATTTGGGCTTTCTTGTTTATTTAATAAACTGTGTAAAAACGATATCACGCTATGGAGCCTCTTTTTACTGTTTGCATATGAGGAGCCTCTTCTGATGCCTCGTACACACGTACAGGTTTCCCCAGCGGACTTTTTACTGCAGGGTAAACCGAGGGGAAAGCCGAGAACCTGCTCGGCAGCTTTTTCCCCCTACGCAAGGCCAGTTTTCCTGCCAGGAAAACTGCCATGAGAGCTTTGGCCGGGAATCCCGGTCATGTGTATGCTCCACCACAGTGTTTCCCATAGGAAAACTGCCGGGAAAAAGACCGCCAGGAATTACGTCAGGAAAAAAGAAAACTTGTTCTCATTTTTCCCGCTGGGATTCCCGGTGGTTTTCTTGACGGAAAAACTTCCATGGAGCATACACACACCCAGTTTTCCTGGCCAATAGCTGTCATGGCAGTTTTCTCGATGGTAAAACTGGCCGTGTGTACGAGGCATGACTGTTTGCATATGAGTAGACATCACCAGTGAGCAGCAAGGAACCATACAGCTTATCTAGAATCCTTGAGCTGATTCACAAGCGTGGCTGACCAAACTTAGTTGTGAGGTCACACGCTCTGAGGTGAGTGACCATTACCTGAGGGTGGGGAGCACCTGGGTGTGGACACTGGAACACATTGTTTTCATGGAGTCACCATTATAAGGACTGTATACAACTTGTGTTGGACTGACCTTCATTTAATCAGGACGTCACTGGTTTAATGCACTGCAGCACTTTATAATTCACGTTCATGGCATCGCTTCTCGGCCTTTTGGCTAAAATCAAGTGTAGTATCTGTTCTTATCAGCTGCCAGGAGGGACTGTACTACTCCCACGGGGAGGGCTAGGCAAATCCAATGGTGTAATAGCACCCGGAGGGCGGTTTCGGTAGGGACTATGCTAGTGCTGCCAGACAGATACTAGGGGCCGGCCAATGGTCGAGTCTGAGCCGTCTATCCGGAAGGGTGCTCCTGGTGAGCATGGGTGGCTGCATTTGGTCTGGCCTTATGTCTGCCTTTTTTCCGGCCTTTTGGCTGGTATTGGTGCGGTCGCTGTTCCTGTCAGCGTCTGGTGGAGGAGCTTGCAAGGGAGGGACAGGGTGGTGCCGTGCATTCGCTGGATTAATGGGGGCCTGGAAAGGCTAGTATCGGTGGAGCCTGTTATGTGTCCAGGCGGCTCTCCCTGAGAAAACCTAGAAGGGCTCTCTATCTGGCAGGCACGGAGGGCTGCACTGATCGGTCTGAGGGTTGGATGGGAACTGAAAGCCTATGGTATATATGCCCCTGGAGTGGCAGTCCAGGGGTGCCGTACAATCACTGTGAGTGAGGGTCACTTTACATTGTGGCACCATGGTCACTGCACCATATACAGTACACGCCTTTTTCTCCCCTGCCTCCTGGGCTGTGCCTATTGCCTGGGACCGGAGGAATTTTTTATTTCTGGCCAGAGGGCCTGGCCATTGTATTGCACAATGGCCACTTTTCACTCTCCTCTCCACTTCCTTCCTCCCCCACTTTCTTTTTATTTATATCCTGTGTTTGTCACTTTTTGTATTTTTGTGTTTGTACGTGTTTTTGCACATGTGACTGGTAGGCTGTAGGTCCTCAGGCCTGCCTTGAAAGTCTTGGGAGGGGTGGACATGGCCTTTTGGGCTTAGTTTACTCTCTCTCATGGGGTCTCCCTTTGGTGGAGCCCCACCTAGTACTTGGGTGTGTCTGTTTTGGCAGACCCTCTAGAGAAAGGGGTCCGTCTGGTTTCGGGCAGATGGACCAAGTGTAAAGTACCCCAGCCCCCGTCTGGAGCCTCACGCCCGGGGGATCAGGGCAAGGTTTTAGAGCAGGGGTGCCCAACCTTTTGAAGAGCGAGGGCCACTTAAGCAGCTTGGTAACCAGTCGAGGGCCACAATGAGCTGAGCGGGCGGATGACAGGTCACAGCTACTCTATAGGCCCTCCGATCCGCCCAGATGAAAGGGGAAAAATTCTCTTCTGTTTTTCGGATTGGAGGTAGGCAGGCGTAGACAGACATCTGTCACTCTATAGAGGTGAATTGAGGCTCTACCACCTTCCACCAGCTTTATTCACAACACTGATGCTGTGGTATGGAGGGTCGCAACCTGCGATCTGGGTTTGCCAACCCACCATTCCAGAGCAGGAGGTCGCAGGCCACATCAGAGGGCTCCGCGGGCTACATGTGGCCCCCGGGCCGCTGGTTGGCCACCCCTGTTTTAGAGGGCTTGTGTACACCCGTACCCACTTTTTTGTGTCACCTCTTTATGTGTGTGCACATTTTTTTTGCACCGATTAAGTTTTTGTGTGTGTTTCACATGCAATGGGCAGTGGTCTGCACCCCAAGCCCACCCTTTTTTTAAGCCAATTAGAGCCTCGGACTCCAAACATGTACTTCCATAAAAAATAAACATTGAAATCCATGCATCCCATGCAATGAAATGTACAGTAGATAAGGGGGGGGGGGCGGGCGGCGCCCCTGTGCCCATTATGGATGGACCGCCGCTGGAGCCCATTTTGAATTGATTGTTTCCTTCACACCTAATGCTTTATCTATGTCTTTAGAAAAATAAGACCATGGGGCCACATCAGAGAAGTGGGCAAAGCCTGTTTATTGAGTTCATAATGAAGGACAGACAGACAGACAGATACATTAGATGGACCAAGTGCTCCTTCCATTAAGCAAAACACTTTGGAATAGATACTAGCTTACCATGGTGATGGTGAATCTTGTTTTATTTTGGTGACTGTGACATTTTGCAAAATGTAATAATAAAAATACATTTTCTGTTCAACCCATAATATTACACCCCCACTATATACATCATACCACAACTTGTCACCCACAGGACCATATAAATGGATCTTTAAAAAGTTGAGTAGCATTTCCCTTTTTTTGTTCCAATTAAGCATACCTCACAAAACTGGAATATTACATGGAAACAAACGTTTTTGACAGTTCTTTTTTTAGATCTATAAATATGTAAATGTGATTGCAAATATATAATGTAGACGATCTTACCAATGTGTTTTAATGTTATAAATTGCTTTTAATTCTTTACTTGTATGGTCTTTAATTATTTATATATACTGTATACATGGGGGCAGTCATATTTGCGTATTACATTGTCCTCGTAGTATGGCCCAAGGACTGTACCCTGTTTGCTCCTCTTAGGAGTCATGTCTGACCTGTTAAAAAATAGACCATCTATAGCTGCCATTCTCAATCACGGTTCTGTGGAATCCTAGGGTGCCTCCAGAGGTTGTTAGGGGTTCCTTGAGCTGTAGCTGACCTCTCATTTTATGATACCAGCATAGTTCTGGGGCCAATGCCACTTGGCAGAGTCACCTGCATAACACCAATAATCTTATTAGCGGTCCTTAACCACTTCAATACTGGCCCATAGTCATATGACGTCCACAGATGGGATCTCCCATCCTGGGTGGACATCATATGACGTCCTGGGCTTTGTGGGGGGATATCTGAATGATGGGTGCAGCTAGAGGCATCATTCAGATATCCATGTCTTCAGCCGACGATCCTGCGCACCATAAGAACGATCATGGCGGCAGTTGATCGTTCTTATAGGTGGCGGGAGGGGACATCCCCCCCTCCCGCCGCCACCCAGTGCTTCTCCGGGCTCTCCTGTGCCATCGGGGGCCCGGAGAAAGAATCGTCTGGTGCAGGCTAGGAAGCATAGAGATGACTGGTGACCAGATGGTCACCAGTCATCTCTATGACCGTCGGAGGCCCGGGCACGATGTGATGACGTCACGCCCGGGTACCCGTAAGTAAACAAAAACGCGATTGCGGCTAGTAAGCAACACCGATCGAAAAGCAACCGTAAGCAACACCGATCTCATGCTTTCCAGCCTGGAGGAGAGATGCGGGGTCTTATTGACCCCGCATCTCCCCATAAAGAGGACCTGTCACACACATTTCCTATTACAAGGGATGTTTACATTCCTTGTAATAGGAATAAAAGTGATACATTTTTTTTAAAAAAAAAGTGTAAAAAAAATAAATAAGTAAAAAAAAAAAACAATAATAAAAAAAATTAAAACGCCCCTGTCCCCGGTAGCTCACGCGCAGAAGCGAACACACACATAAGTCCTGCCGACGTGTGTAAACGCTGTTTAAACCACATATGTGAGGTATTGCCACGTGCGTTAGAGTGCCAGCAACAATTCTAGCACTAGATCTCCTCTGTAAATCTAAACTGGTAACCTGTAAAAAAAATTCTAAGCGTTGCCTATGGAGATTTTTAAGTACCAAAGTTTGGCGCCATTCCATAAGTGTGCGCAATTTTAAAGGGTGACATGTTAGGTATCTATTTACATGGTGTAACATAATCTTTCTGATTTTACAAAAAAATTGGGCTAACTTTACTGTTTTGTTATTTTTTTAATTTGTGAAACAATTTTTTTTCCAAAAAAAAAGGAGTTTGAAAAATTATTGCGCAAATACCGTGCAAGATAAAATGTTGCAATGACCGGCGTTTTATTCCCTAGGGTGTCTGCCAAAAAAACATATATATTGTTTGGGGGTTCTGCGTAATTTTCTGGCAAAAGAATGATGATTTGTACATGTAGGAGAGAAGTGCGAGAAAAGGCCGGGTATTGAGGTGGGTATAAAAGCCCGGTATTGAAGGGGTTAAAGTGTAAGTAAACCCCCCCTATCATTTTCAGCCAAGGAAGCTGCCATCTTTGCCTCTGTTTAATCTACAACTGCCATGATGCTGTACATTGGATGGTTTGATAGTTTGGTTGAGAGCACAACCAACGGGAGTATTAAATTTCTTGAACGTGCCAGAAATGAAACCAATTTATGAATGGGTTTACTTCCGCTTTAGGCCGGATTCACACCTATGCGAATTGGTTGCGGCTTAAACCTAAATACATTTTTTTCAATGAGGCTGGTTCACATATGTGCGATGCATTCGCACTGTGCATTGCAGAAAAAACGTGTGCGTATTTTATGTCTTGCGGTGCGGCTCAGGTGCGAATTCAGGCCCATTATCTTCTATGGGTACGCAGCTGATTCGCAGATGTGTTCATTTCTCTTCAGGAATTTCTCTCATTCAGCTCATTACACTTCTCCCCCCACTCTCCTCTCACCTGTAACTTCTCCCAGGTCTCCAAATTCGCATCTAAAACATTGCTAATCTGCTGACCACTTCTGTAATCTCTCTGCAGATATAAGAGAGCTGAAATCCGCACCGCACAAGTGTGATTCCGGCTTTAAGGGTGGTATTCTGACCACCAGTGTAATGCCCTGAACACACAAGCGGCATTTCCGTCGGGAAAAAGTTGGATGGTTTTTCCGACGGAATTCCACTCAAGCTTGGCAAGGTTTCAATATTACTTTCAGCAAAAGGTTACATTAAGTCAAATTATGTTCTCACTAAAAATACACTGTAGTCCCCATTTAAAAATATATAAAAAGTGATCTCCCGCGGTGATATATAATCACTTAAACACTAAATCGGAATCTCAAAGGAGATTAGTATTGTGAATAAAGTGAAAAATATATTATATATAAAAGTCTAAAAAAGTCAATAGTTTTATATTAATCTTCAAGGAAAATCAATGTTCAAAAATGCATCTAAAAAAATAAAAAAACAAGAATATAACAGTGTAAGTCCATAAAATACTCCACGGAAAGCCTGCGATAAAAATTCCTTAATGGTTCTTCTTAATAGTTCCGTGGAATATTTTATGGACTTACACTGTTATATTCTTGTTTTTTCCTTCTTTTAGATTTTTAGAATTAGATTTTTGAACATTGATTTTCCTTGAAGAGTTATATATTCTATTGACTTTTTTAGACTTTTATATATAATATATTTTGCACTTTATTCAAAATACTAATCCCCTTTGGGATTTCGATTTAGGGCCAGATTCAGAAAGGTTTACGCCGGCGTATCTCGAGATACGCCGACGTAAGTACAAATGTGCGCCGTCGCATCTTTGCGCCGATTCACAAAGCAAGATACGCCGAAAAACATGGCTTCAGCCGTCCGACGTAACTTGCCTACGCCGGCGTATCGTGGGCGCATAGTTACGCTGGACGCATTCAGCGTTCCCATGTAAAATATGCAAATGAGCAAGATACGCCGATTCACGAACGTAGGTGCGCCCGGCCGCTTCATATACACGCTTTGCGTAAGGCTTACATCCGGCGTAAAGTTACCCCTGCTTATATGAGGCGCAGCTAATGCTAAGGTATGGGCCAGGGAACGACGCCATTGAATTTTATGTTGTTTACACCGTTTATGTAGTACGTGAATAGGGCTGGGCGTAGGTTACGTTCACACGTCGTAAACATTGCGCGCCAACGTCACTTAGGCATTCTATCCGACGTGATTCCGAACATGCGCTGGGATACGTCCACAGACGGCGCCTGCGCCGTTCGTTCGGCCTATCATTTGTATGGGGTCACAGATCATTATACTAAAACACGCCCACTGCCTAGCTACTTTGAATTACGCGGACTTACGCCGGCCCATTTACGCTACGCCGCCGTAACTTAGGGAGCAAGTGCTTTGTGAATACAGCACTTGCCTCTCTAAGTTGCGGCGGAGTAGCGTAAATAAGATACGCTACGCCCGCACAAAGATACGCCGGGTACGTGTTTAAGTGATTATATATCACCCCCGCAAGATAACTTTTTATATTTTAATTATATTTTCTATACTGTGAACACTCTTAGGTTTTACTGTTATTCATAATTATCACTTTTTCTGCTACTTGGGTACATTTTATTATTCACCTTTAGTAGCGCGAAGGACACTTTTCACACAGTCCCCATTTAAAGCAGATCTCTGGGCATGGACAGTCCCCTTCCAAAGCAATCACCACTATGAAAAATAACATGCCTGCCCACCAGTATCTCCAGTGTTTAAATATCGTTTATTTGTACAATACATAATATAGACTAGGCATGTGCATTTCGTTTCGTTCCGAATCGAAATTCGGACGAATTTTCCATTATTCGGACATTCGGATGCATACGAATTTCCGAATTGCTATAATAACGAAAAATTTCGACAATTTTCGGAATTCGTTCATTTTCGACCGAATTTCGAAAAAAAAAAAAAAAAATGGTCGAAATCGAATTTTTTTTCGAATTCCGAATCGAATACCCGCGGACTAAATTCGATCGGAATTCGAAAAAAAAAAAAAAAAAAAAAAAAAAAAAAATTCGAATTTAATTCGAAAAAAAAATCTATTAGAAAAGAGACTATTTGTTTTCTAATCTGGTTGAAATATTTTCGATTTCGACCGATTTTTTCGAAATTCGGTCGAAAACGAACGAATTCGAAAAACGGTCGAAATATTTTCGATTTCGATCGTATTTTTCGAAATTCGGTCGAAAACGAACGAATTCCGAAAACGAATTCAACACATGTAACGAACCTAACTTAACGAAATTTATTAAATGACGAATTGAAACGAAACGAAACGAAACGAATTTTTCACTTTTGCACATGCCTAATATAGACCCCACCTAGGGTGACCACGTGTCCCGGATTGCCCAGGAATGCCTGGGGAAGCACAATCCCGCCCCCTGATTGTGATTGGAGAAATCATAAATCCCGCCTCTTGTGTCCAATCACTGTGCTGTGATCCTTTACATCACAAGCTGATTTTTGGGAAGGGAGAGTGCCCCTAAATGGTAGTTTGGAAATGTGGTCACCCTAACCCCACCATGTGTCAAAAGTGTCCGATGTGTCCGCCATAATGTCGCAGTCACGATAAAAATCCCTGATCGCCACCATAACTAGTAAAAAAATAATTGTTAATAAAAATGCCATACAATTATCCCCTTTTTTGAAGACGCTATAACTTTTGCGCAAACCAATCAATAAACGCTTATTGCGATTTTTTACCAAAAATATGTAGAATACGTATCGGCCTAAACTGAGGAAAAAAATATTTTTTTATATATTTTTTGGGGATATTTATTATAGCAAAAAGTTAAAAATATTATTTTTGTTTATAGTGCAAAAAATTAAAACCGCAGAGGTGATCAAGTACCACCAAAAGAAAGCTCTATCTGTGGGGAAGAAAAGGACATCAATTTTTTTTGGGAGTCACGTCGCATGATTACACAATTGTCAGTGCCGAATCGCAAAAAAGTGCTTTAGTCTTTGGCCAGCCAAATGGTCCGGGGCTTAAGGGGGTTGTAAAGGTTAGTTTTTTATTTTCTAAATAGGTTCCTTTAAGCTAGTGCATTGTTGTTACTATTTTTCTCTTTGTCTCAATTTCTCACTTCCTGGAAGCTTGCCCCCATCACCCTATGGGGGTTAGTCAGCCAGAACAAATTACTGAGGAGGAACAGGAAGAAATTCAGACACTGTTTCCCTGCAGACAGGTACGGAAAAAGAGCTGGGTCATGTGACAGCTGTACATCAATTAGGAAAAATGGTACTTGGATGATTTTTTTTAAATTAAAATAAATACAGTGCCAGCATCCATATAGAGAAAAAGAAGGGATAATGTAAATTAAGCATTGTGGGCCAGATTCAGATACACTTAATATTGCGCTGCGTAATCGAAATACTCTACGCTGCCGTATTTTACCAGGCTCTACACCGAATCCTGGTAGATTTTTGCCCGTACGCTACGGCGGCGTAGTCTATTTCTCGCCGCGTAATCGAAATACGCGATTGGGGGGCGTGAAGCATTTAAATTAAGCGCGTCCCCGCGGCGATCAAACTGCGCATGCTCCGTTCAGAAATTTCCCACCGTACATTGCGCGAAATCACGTCGTTACGTCATTCGTTGTTTGAGTAGCGTCGTTTACGAACATTCCTATTCCCGGACGACTTACGTAAAAAATAATAAAAGACGTCGGAAAACATAGAAATTCGACGCGGGAACGACGGCCATACTTAACATGGGCTGTCTAATATTAGACCAGCAAAAAGCTGGTATAAGTTTACGCAGAAAAAAGATGACTAAAGGTGCCGTAAGAGATTGCGAATGAAGATCGTAATTTCGAGGATCGCCGGCAAAAGCTCATTAGCATACCCCGACGCGGAAAACGACGGGAAGTCCACCCAGTGGCCGCAATTTTATTGCAGCGTAGATCCGAATGCGTACGAACACGTTATCCAGTCGAATTGAAGCCCGCAGCCGTCTATTCATGGCTTGAGGTTTCCGACTACCTAGAAAACGTGCGTAATTTGAAATTACTCCAGTCTAACACCAGTTAGACAGGCGTAAGGGCTCTGTGAATCTGACCCTGTGTGTTTAGTATCACTTGCCCCAAAAGTTCTTGTACTTGGGCTTACCACACCTACTAATATGAAGCCCCACTCCTCTAAAAATTAAAACTGGCTCAAAACAGAGGTATGCTTTTAAATATTGGTATTCAATATTTTTTTTTCCATAACAGCTAACACGAGGTACAAATCTTCTAAGGTTAGGGTTGGGGGTTAGGATGAGGGTTAGGGTTAGGGTGAGGGTTAGGGTGAGGGTGAGGGTTAGGGTGAGGGTGAGGGTTAGGGTTAGGGTGAGGGTTAGGTAAGGGGCACTATAAAGGGGAAGTTCCATTCGGATGGCCCCACCCTTGGCGCTGCTTTCGTGTTAGTAAAACTTTGGTGAGAGACGATTCGCGCCTTTCTGTCTGTTACAGCGTGATGAATGTGCTATCTCCATTACGAACGTTAGTTTTACCAGAACGAGTGCTCCCATCTTATAACTTGCTTCTCAGCATGCACGTTTTTTTCACATTGTTAAAGCCCACACACGACCATTTTTTACGATGTTAAAAACGATGTGAAAATTTAAAGCATGTTCTAAATTTTTACTGCCCATTTTTTACGTCGTGAAAAATGCTTACACACGATCCTTTTTAATGACATAAAAAAAAAAATTAAAAATGGTGATGTGTACGCGGTATAAGGCTCTATTTGGCTTTAAAAAGGGTGGGTTCTGCACCCCAAGCCCGCCCACTTGCCATTTTTTTACATCCCGAAAAACGGTCGTGTGTACGCGGCATTAGGCTAGGACTTAGGAATTGGAACAAGTACCTCCCCCAGAGGTCAAGGGTTAGAAGGCGGGATCCCAGAGGTAAAAGTTCACGAGGCGTGGCTGACCCACCCCCATTTTAAGTGGAAAACTATTACCAAAATAAATTATCTCACAATCTGGTCGAATTTGAAGCCTCAATGTGATATTGATTTTTATGTAAACCTTGAAAATTGAGGACATTGCACATTCAATATCAGTCATGTTGCCCTTAGTATTTACATAGATAACTGTGTACATTTCTCAAAAGCATTTTCCACCCAACAGACTGTTCAAGTTTTTTTTTTTTTTTATGTTGGAAAGATGCCACAGATTCACAAATGAATGTTAAAGACTTAAATAAATATCCATTAAATATCACACACAATTCACAATAAAGCGTCATCACTTGGAGTAGGCACTGTATAGCATGTCTTTTGGAGGTTTCCTTCAAGTCCACCAAAAAGAAACCACGCCAAATTGTTACAGAATGCCCTCGTGTCTCTCCGTGACTTTCAGAGCTTCATGCATGCTAGCAGCTGACAGCCTCCGATTGATATTGGTGTATTTACACCTCAGCAAGTTCCAGAACGTAGTCCTTAAATCCCTGTTAAAGAAGGCGTAGATCAATGGATTTATGAGAGAGTTAGTGTAGCCCAACCACAGAAGGGTCCTCTCCAGCCTGAGGGGCATGCAGCTGCAGCTAATGCCACAGATGAATGGCCGGGCCGTAGACAACAAGAAAAACGGGAGCCAGCATAACGTGAAGGCCCCCACAATGATTCCGAGAGTCCTTGCAGCTTTCTGTTCCCGCTTGAAGATGGAAATGTTCTTTCTGTCTTGGCGTATTAACTTCGACAAGGTGGCAAACTCTTCCACCGCTTTCTTTTTTTTGGAGTTCTTTTTAGGAGCCATTTTCTCCTCCAAAGTGTATATGCCTTCCTGCTCCATAAGTCTAGGGATGTTCACAAATTTGTGCTTCTCAGCACTGATTTTAGCTGCAATAAAAATCCTCTGGTACATTATGAGCATGACGGTCATAGGGATGTAGAAGGCCACTGCAGTAGAGTAGACAGTATAGCCAAAGTCTTGACTTATGAGACACGTTCTCTCCACGGTCACATTTTGGGCCCATCCAAAGAGAGGAGGGAGGGTTATGGAGGCAGAGAGGAGCCACACGATAAACACCATCTTAGCCATGAGCTTGCCATTTTGTCGCGCAGGGTAGGTCAAGGGACGAGTTATTCCAAGGTATCTGCAAAACAAAATCAAATGTTTAGAACTTGTAGACCCCACAAGAAAAAGGTAAAGAATAAATCTCCTAAAACAAATTGCCTGCACGACTTGAAGCGCGACTCTGCAAGGCAATCTGCACACGACTTCAGAGGCAACTTACAAAATGACTTCCGTATTAGACATGTGCAAAAGGAAAAAAATAGTTTTGTTTCTTTTTAATTTGTTATTTAATTAATTTCGTTAAGTTAGATTCGTTAAATTTGTTAAATTCGTTAAATTTGTTAAATTCGTTAAATTTGTTAAATTCGTGTTCGGAATTCGATCGTTTTCGACCGAATTAGAAAGAACCCGGTCGAAATCGAAAACATTTCTACCGGATTCGATAATATTTCTACCGGATTCGAATTCGATCATATTTTGATCGGATTCGAAAATATTTCAACAGAATTCAATAATATTCCATCCGCTATCGTTAATATTTCAACCGGATTTGAAATTATTTTAACCGGATTGGAAATTATTTCCACCGGATTTGATTGTATGTATTTGTATTATTGTATTTGATTACATTCTATTAAATTCTATTCTGTTTTTTACTATTCTTTGATTTTCATTCTATTGTTTTATTATTTTATATTCTATTTTACTGCATTCTTTTTCAGAAATCGATTTATATTTTTTAGATTTTGATTCAAATTTGCTTTCAATTTTCATTCGAATCTGTTTTAGATTCAAATTTGTTTCGAATTCGAATTTCGTTCACGTTTTTTCGAATTTGTTTAAATTGGTTAATTTTGTAATTCGGAAATTCGATGCTTCCGAATAGTGAAAAATGTGTCCGAATTTGAATTCGTAATGAAACGAAATGCACATGTCTATTCTGTATTGAAGTCAACGCAAGTTGCCCTGAAGTCGTCCCAAAGGCGTACAGGAACCTTGAGTCGCTCCCATTAGAACGGTTCTGTGTGAACCGGCACTAAGCTGTTCTGACTGACTAACCCCCAGCCAGAATGGCTCGGATGATGGGGGGCAAGTTTACTGAGGTGGAACAGGAAGTCAGAAATTCAGACAAAGAAAAAAAACATTTAGAAGGGAAATGGAAGGAAACCAACCAACAATGCACTAGCCTAAAGGAACCTATTTAGAAAATAAAAAATAAACCTTTACAACCCCTTTAAGGCCCGTGTCACGCCGATATAGGTTGGCAGAATGGCACAACTGATCACCTCTGCAGGAGAAAGGCTGGGTTTGGGACTTTAAATGAAGCACACTGCTGAATTTGATGGAACAACTGATATACAATTGTTTATTGATTACAAAAGGGTAAAACAGACACATGGTAAAATTTGATGGATAAAATAGATATGAGTTTCAACAGGTAGGTCTGGACAGTGCAGGATAATACCTAAAATTAGCAGTTTAGCATACATAGTAATGTATAACAATCATAGGTCACACTGAATAACTCCAGACAATACATAGTTGCAAAAATTCATCTCATGGTAACAATGTCATAATATTGAATCTAGCGTCTAGGAACCAATTCTGTAATGATAACAAGGTCAATATTATAACAATAATGGTTGATCCATTGAAATAGTTTGAAGATACAAGTAGTAGACCTATACTGTGACACCTCATTGTGAAGAAGCTCTACGCGTTTCGTGGTTTATACCACTGGTCAGGAGCAGATATACAGTATGAGGATGTCTATAATTAAAGAAATTGCCAAAAGTGATATATTGGTAATAATAACATATTGATAACATATAGTATATATAATGCATAAAAGAAAAAGGGGGAGCAATAAAGGTCCCAAACACTCTTACCTATTGGTAGCATGAAAATATGGTAATAGGTTAGGTAGGTTGGTATTAATAGTAAGAGGCGGCTGTGGGCAGTTTTTATTTTTTGCGCTATAAACAAAAAAAAAAGAACATTTTGAAAAAAAAGCAATATTTACTTTTTGCTATAATAAATATCTCCAAAAAAAAATAAAAATTCTTTCTTCGTTTAGGCCGATACGTATTCTTCTACACTTTTTTGGTAAAAAAATCACAATAAGCGTATATTGATTGGTTTGCGCAAAAGTTATAGCGTCTACAAAATAGTGGATAGATTTATGTCATTTTTTTTTTTTTTATTAGTAATGGCGATCTGCGATTTTTATTGTGACTGCGACATTATGGCGGACACATCGGACACTTTTGATGCTATTTTGGGACCATTGACATTTGTACAATGATCAGTGCGATAAAAATGCACTGATCACTAGGGGGTGATGGAGGGGTTAAGTGTGTCCTAGGGAGTGATTCTAACTGTGGGAGGGATGGGCTAGCACTGACATGACAGCAATCACTGCTCCCGATGACAGGGAGCAGTAGATCTCTGCCATGTCTCGGGGCAGAACTCACAATCACACGATTGCGGAACCCGTGAGCACGCTCTAGTGGCAAATTCAAAGGGACGTACCTGTACACTCATTTTTCTGCCTGTGCCATTCTGCTGACGTATATGTGTGTGCGGCGGTCGGCAAGTGGTTAATGACCCATATGACCCCCGTAATACTATAACATATTTGTGTCTGGTAGTATCTGTTATATATACCATGTGAATACAAGAAGGATGAATGAATTGTGTAAGTGCCACCATCAATTCCTACATAATATATATAAAATACGATCTGCTGGTATGGCTATTGATGGAATGTTGGTATGGAAATCATGAAACTATGAAAAAAGCATGATTAGAGAGGTGGGTATAATCAGGATTGGCAGGCAGAGAAAAGAGATGGGGAGTACAAGGGTGAAGGAGTTAGGCCCCTTTCACACCGGTGGCATTGTGGCAGTATTCGACCTCTAGCGGTGCGGTTTTAACCCCGGCTAGCGGCCAAAAAAGGGTTAATACCACCGGCAAAGCGCCTCTGCATTGCGAGCGGTAGAGCCGCGGTCTCCCATTGCTTTCAATAGGAAGGAGCCGTGGAGGAGCGGTAAACACACCGCTCCTCTCACCGCTCCAAAGATGCTGCTAGCAGGACTTTTCGGGCGGTCCTGCTAGCGCATCACCTCAGTGTGAAAGCACTTGGGCTTTCACACTGAGACTGCAGAGCAGGAGTTTTTCAGATGCCATAAAACTACCCCCTATTTTGTAAACGCTATGGGCCAGATTCAGGTACACGTACATTTGCGTAGCGTATCCGAGATACGCTACGCAGACGTATTTTACCAGCCTCTACACCGAATCCTGGTTGATTTTTGCCCGTACGATACGGCGACGTAGTCTATTTCTCGCCGCGTAATCGAAATATGCGATTAGGGGGCGTGAAGCATTTAAATGAGGCGCGTCCCCGTGGCGATCGAACTGTGCATGCTCCGTTCAGAAATTTCCCGCCATGCATTGCGCGAAATAATGTCGATACGTCATTTGTTGTTTGAGTAGCGTCGTTTACGGACATTCCTATTCCCGGACGTTTTACATCAAAAATAAAAAAGACGTCGGAAAACGTTGATATTCGACGCGGGAACGACGGCCATACTTAACATGGGCTGTCTAATATTAGACCAGCAAAAAGCTGGTATAGTGTTACGCAGCAAAAAGATGACTAAAGATGCCGTAAGAGATTGCGATAGACGTTCGTAATTTTGTGGATAGTCGGCAAAAGCTCATTTGCATACCCCGACGCGGAAAACGAGGGGAACTCCACCCAGCGGCTCGAATTTTATTGCAGCGTAGAGCCGAAGGCGTACGAACACGTAAGCCAGTCGGATTGAAGCGCAAAGCCGTCTTTTCATGGTTTGAGGATTCAAACTAGTGAAAAAACAAGCGTAATTAGAAAGTACTCCAGTCTAACACCAGTTAGACAGGAGTTACAGCTCTCTGAATCTGGCCCTATAACTTTTGCGCAAACCAATCAATAAACGCTTTTTGCGATGTGGATATGTAGAAGAATACGTATCGGCCTAAACTGAGGAAAAAAATATTTTTTTTATATATTTTTTGAGGATATTTATTATAGCAAAAAGAAAAAAATATTCATTTTTTTCAAAATATTTAATTTTTGTTTATAGCGCAAAAAATTAAAACCGCAGAGGTGATCAAATACCACCAAAAGAAAGCTCTATTTGTGGGAAAAAAAGGACGCCAATTTTGTTTGGGAGCCACGTCGCACGACCGCGCAATTGTCAGTTAAAGCGACGCAGTGCCGAATTCGCAAAAAGTGCTCTGGTCTTTGGGCAGCAATATGGTCCGGGGGTTAAGTGGTTAAAAAAAGTTGTATCGGTGCAACCCTAGAAATAATGCAAGGTTGGCTAATTTTGTTGGCTGTACTGGAAGGCACTGCACTGGTGTGAACTAGGGCCATTGGAATGGTGTGAACCAACCTTTATAGAGTCCTAGATATATTGGCCATCCCCTGGTACCTCCAGGAAGGACTGCTTCGAGAAGATTAAAGAGAAGCTGTCTTCTTGTTATTTATTTTTTGGTTTGGAGTACCCTAATCCCTATACCCCTCTCTTCTTCAAGTTATTCATCAATAAATTCTAAAAAGCCAACCCCCCTTCAGATTGAGCATGTAGCTCCCAGCAGTCCATGTGCTGTGCCCCCCCCCCCATATAAAACAACATCCAACCTAAGATGAATGGCAGACGTTGGAGATGTCAGTATGTGTTGTAGAATGTGGACGTATGTGACCTGAGATGTATGCTGGAGGAAACAGAAGTGTATGATCGCATTTGCCTTCATTTTATGCTCTCTTGACTCCCTTCACTGATGATAAGAGACAATAATTAAATCTCATTTGTGTAATGACTTCAAAGTAAGAAATATAAGATCCATTCAAATAGGATATCTACAGAAACATAATTAGAGTTTGATACAGAAGACTATCAGAATTGGACAAGTAAAATTAATGTAAAATAATACCATGTAGCAAACATAAGAAAAATATCAAAAAATTATCTGAACCTTCAAGCGGTATTTTTCTACTTTACTTGGTAAATTATCCTGTTTGAATATCTTTTATAAAATGTTATTTAGCTTTTTAAAGGCAAATACAAAAAAAAAAAGATCCTTTGCCGTGGGGCTGTGCCAGCACTGCAAGGGTTAGTTGCTCATTTTGGTCTTATGGCGCGTACACACGGTCGGAATTTCCAACAAGAAAAGTTCGATGGGAGCTTTTGATTGGAAATTCCGATCGTGTGTAGGTTCCAATGAACTTTTTCTATCGGAATTTCTGAGAGCAAAAATTTGAGAGCTGGTTCTTCAATTTTTCGACGGGAAAAGTTCTTGTCAGAAATTCTGATCGTCTGTATGCAATTCCAAAAAAACACACATGCTCGGAATCCTTGAACTTAATTTTTCTCGGCTCGCTGTAGTGTTATACGTCACCGCATTCTTGACGGTCGGAATTGTGTGTGACCGTGTGTACGCAACACAAGTTGGAGACAAAATTCCGTAAAAAAAAAGCAACTGTTTTCTTTTCAGTATTTACGATCATGTGTACATGGCATTAGAAGAACAGTCAAAGGAAATATACTTACCTGCAGTGTTAATTTTATGTAAAATTTCGATTTTGTTTTAGTCATAAGGCCAGATTCAGGATGGCGAGCGGTTCTTTGCGGCGGTGTAACTTTTCATATTTACGTTACGCCGCCGCAACTTTACGCGCAAGTGCGTGTACAGTTGTGGTGGCGTTGCGTAAATTGGACGGCCTAATTCAAATTCGGCGGGTAGGGGGCATATGCTATTTAAGTTAGGCGCGTCCCCGCGCCGAACGTACTGCGCATGCGTCGACCATTGAAAAATCCCAGTGCGCATTCTCCGAATTATGGCGGTGTTTTCGATGTGAACGTAATCGACGTTAATCCCCATTCACGGAAGAGTTACGCAAACGACGTAAAAAAAAAAATTGCCGCGGTCACGACGTCCATACTTAACATAGGATCGGCCATCTTTTTGTAGCTTTACGCCGGGAAACCCCTTACGGAAACGGCGTAAAGTCACTGCGTCGGGCAGGCGTACGTTCGTGAATTGGCGTATCTCGCTGATTTACATATTCTCTGGTGGCCATTTTAAAATTGCATTTAAGATCCGATGGCGTAATACAATTACGCTTGTCGGATCTTTCCTGCAAACCGGCGTATCTTGTTTTCTGAATACAGAAAACAGATACGCCGGCGCAGTCAGAGATATGCCGGCGTATCACTGATACGCCGGCATAACTCTACCTGAATCTGGCCCATAGTCTTTTGACACGTTTTAGACACGTGCACTGGTGAAAAATGTGTTAAATTTTTTTTTTTTGTTTTTTAGGGTCATTCGTTATGATCGTAATTCGTAAAATAAGTTCTAAAATTTGTCAATTCATAAATTTATAAATTAGAAAATGTGAAAATCCGACCATAAGAAAGAAAAACTGAAAATTCTAAAGAATAGCTAACTAATAATAACTAATGATTAAATTATAGGTGTTAGATTTTCCTTTCAAATTTGACTGTTAGTGAACGTAACGAAAACGAATTTAATCCGAAGTTACGAATTCCCCGAAATAACAAATGCCACATCTAAACAAATGGAGCGGAATTAATTATTCATAAATAAAAATAATAAAAAGTTTATTATTATTATTATTGTTATGTATTATTATTAATTTGTTACATTCCATTTGTTTAGATACGGCTTTCGTTATTTCGGAGAATTCATAACTTCGGATATATTCGTATTCTTTACGTTCAACAGACAAATTTAAAAGGAAATTCCACACCTATAATTGTTAGTTGTAGTTAAGTTATTATTAGTTATTATTTTCGATTTTCAAATTTTGGAATTTTTGAATATTCTAATTTTGAATTTACGAATTTTTGAATATTCTAATTTACTAATTCAATTTAAATTTCAAAAATAGTTAAACGGATTTTTGTTAATTCGGATATTTCAGAATTAACGAATTTGTCAAAATGAGTTAAAAAACAAATACGCCCAAAGTCCACCCTTTTTTTAAGCCAAATAGGAGCTTCAAAAAAACACCCCCGCCACTGAAATTCATTCGCCCAACCGTTTGGGAGCCACGTGACCGCGCCATTGTCAGTTAAAGCGACGCAGTGCCGAATCGCAAAAAGTGGCCCGGTCATTTGGCAGCCAAATCCTCTGGGGCTGAAGTGTTAAATAAAACAGATGAGGTTGCATTGAGTAAATAGATACCAAACATGATTCAAAATTGTGTGCACCCGTGAAATGGCGACTAACTACGGTACCTAAAATGTTCATAGGTGATGCTTTAAAAGCCTTTATAGGTAATCAGTGTAGAGTTAATCATAAATGATAACCTTATAATTACTGCTACCAACGCCAGCTAAAATATTTGTATTTTTATACCACTGGATACAAGAAAGGAGTACATCACTGATTACAACAAAGCCTTTGATTGTGTCCACCATGTTAAATTTAGGAATGAAGGTACCTGAACATCTTGGGCCAGATTCAGGTAGAATTAGATTCCCGCAGAGTATCAGAGATACTCTACGCCGCCGTAAATTTACCTGGCTCTAGGAGGAATTCAGAGAGATTTTGGCCCGTAAGGTACGGCGGCGTAGTGTATTTCTCCCGGCGGAATCAAAATACGCGAATAGGGGGCGTGAGGCATTTAAATTAAGCACGTCCCCGCCGCGATCGAACTGCGCATGCTCCGTTCAGAAATTTCCCGCCGTGCATTGCGCGAAATCACGTCGTTACGTCATTTTTTTTTGAGTAGCGTCGTTTACGGACATTCCTATTCCCGGACGACTTACGCAAAAAATAAAAAAAAATTTGAACGTCGACGCGGGAACGACGGCCATACTTAAAATGGGCCGCGTAACGTTAGACCAGCTAAAAGCTGGTTTAACTTTATGTAGCGAAAAAATGACGTAAGCGATTGCGAACGATGCTCGTAACTTCGTGGATCTCCGTAAAAAGCTCATTTGCATCCCCCGACGCTGAAAACTACGCGAACTCCACCCAGCGGCCGGAAAAAGATCGCAGCGTAGATCCGAAGGTGTACGAAGACGTAAGCTTGTCAGATCGAAGCCCAACGCCGCCGTATCATGGTTTGAGGATTCAAACTAGTGATACGGCGCGCAAAATTTGAAATTACTCCTGTCTAACACCAGTTAGACAGGCGTAATCGCTCTGTTAATCTGGGCCCTTGTTTTTTATGAAGAACCTCTACACCTGAGATCTCCAAACTGTGGTCCGGGGCCCCGGATGTGGCCCGTTGCTCAATTTTATCCGACGCTTTGGCCACTATGTCATCCACTGACACTAAGGGTCAGATTCAGAAAGCTTTATGCTGGCGTATCTCGGGATACGCCGACGTAAGTACAAATGTGCGCCGTCGCATCTTTGCGCCGATTCACAAAGCAATATACGCCGAAAAACATGGCTTCAGTTGTCCGACGTGACTTGCCTACGCCGGCGTATCGTGGAAGCATTCGGCGTTCCCATGTTAAATATGCAAATGAGCAAGATACGCTGATTCACGAACGTAGATACGCCGTTTACGTAAGGCATTTTTCCAGCGTAAAGATAAACCACCAAAATGATGGCGCAGCCCATGTTAAGGTATGGACGTCGGAACAGCTGTCGTTTTTACGTCATTTACGTAAGTCGTACGTGAATGGGGCTGTGCGTAGGTTACGTTCACGTCATAGGCATTTACGCCGACGTCTATTAGGGAGTATATGCAACGTGATTCTGAGCATGCGTGCGCATGCCTAGTTCGACCGGCCATTCATTAGCATGGGGTCATGCTTAATTTAAATAGATGCAGCCCACCTCCTTCCTACTTTGAATTAGGCGGGCTTGCGCCGGCCCATTTACGCTACGCCGCCGTAACTTAGGACGCAAGTGCTTTGTGAACACAGCACTTGCCTCTCTAATTTGCGCGGTGTAGCATAAATAAGATACGCTACGCCCGCCTAAAGATACGCCGCCCTATGTGAATCTAGCCCTAATGCGGGGGAACAATTCCCAGATAGCAAGCAATCAAACTGCAAGTTTGAAAATGACTTGCTAAGCTATTGCTAGACCTGCCAGGCTTCACAAGTTTGTTGCACAATTGCAGCAATTCCACATTGCATGACTGAGTCCAGATCAACATTCTTTGCAAACATTCTGCAAGTCTGCTGCAGGTTCTGGTTCAGTTATGTTGGGCAATAGTCATCCCACCACAGGGGGTCACTGTGACTTGCAGAGCTCTTGCTGTAGGCTCACCACTGCAACTTCACTCTTGCTAGAGCGGAGGTCGTCAACCCCCAGGCCACGGCCCACTACTGGGCTGTAGCGTCTTTGCAGCCGGGCCGCGGCGGGCGGCATGACATTGTAAGGCGGGTGAGAGAGCACCGGTGGATCAGAGAGACAGGCGGGTGGGCAAATGAGAGAAGCAGGCTGGCGAGCAGAGATGACATCTCTCTGGGGCCACCTGGCAAAACCGCCCTTCTGCTCTGACAGCATACAGAATGTGGGAGGTGCGGCAGGGAGCAGAGAGATGAGATCTCTCACCACCCGTCCCTGCATCTCCGATCTCCTGCCCTCACTCAAGAATGACCACTGAACCAGTGTCACCAACAGGGCTGTCTTAATGAGAGGGCACACCTGGGCAGCTTGAATGTTGGGAACTCGAAGGCTGCATGGTAGGAGTTGGAGTGGAAGCTGCTGAGTCAGCAGCACTGAGAGCCCATCTGCGGAAGTAGAATTGTGGATGGTGTCATAGTGAGCCAGGCTGTTCGTTCAGCACTGTTTGCACTGAAAAGCCCGGAGGGATGCTCCCTCCTCTGCCTGCTTAATTGGTATAGGTGAGTTCAGTGCTGGAGGAGGGCACAGAGCCACAAGTTTACATGCACTATATCTCCACTGGAACAGGGGGTACTACATGGATGGAATAATGGTGATGGGGATATCAAGGGTTCTGGGGTGTATAGCAATGCTATACAACAATGCTGAGGGGGGATCTGGGGTGTATAGGAGGTAGCAATGCTTGGGGTAGCTTGGGTGGCTATAGTGCTAGAGCTATCAGGGATGTAGAGAGGCTACAGTGTAGGGGGTATCAGGGATGTAGAGAGGCTACAGTGTAGGGGGTATCAGGGATGTAGTGGGGTCACAATACAAGGGGTATCTTATGGTATATGGTTACAGTGCTGGGGGAATATCTAGGGTGTAGAGGGATCAGAGTGCTGGGAAATATCTGGGGTGTAGAGGGGTCAGAGTGCTGGGGGGATATCTGGGGAAAAGAGGAAGCTCTGCTTGTCTGCCTCCTACCTACTTGATGTCTGTTTACCTGCACGGTCTCTATTGTAAGGGCCCCGTGTGTGCATACATGCCAAAAAGGTTGGGGACCACTGGGACTTGCCACGCAAATTTGTTTCAAATTGAAAAAGTGTCAATCAGAACTTGTGCTTCAAGAGCTCTGCAGGTGTATAACCTGCCAGTGAAAATGTGCAAGTTGGGGGAAGTTATCCTTGCTATCAAAGATGGGGCATTGCTTACTTCTACCAATACTGGGACATTTTGTACACCTGATGGCCACGGTCTGGCCCCCTAAGGTCTGAAGTGACACTAAACTGGCCATTTTTTTTTTTACAAAGTTTGGAGACCCCTGCTCTACACCAATCAAGAACACTATGGTCATGGCAGAAAATGGAGACACAGACTGGTTTAAGCAAAGGAGACAAGGTTATGTACACCTATCCTACTTTTCAAGCTGAACTATAAGTGGAGCAAACATGAAGGAAGGTAGAGGTTTCAAAGGTACATAGGTGTGCACAGCCTATTGCATTAGGGTGTGCACTTCAAAGCTCAAACACATGATACCACCACTTACTGTGTTCATTCACAAAAGGAAAGGGGCCGGTAAATGATATATTTACCGGCCCCTTCCCACACTCCTTTTAAAACGTCTCCGCTGTGTGCCAACAGCGGCAGTTTTTGGGAAAGGAGAGGAATGAGCCAGGGCAGTAGGGGCAATCTGCACTACACAAGGTAATTAGGGTGTGTCCAGGCACACCTGGCACACCCTGTGCGCACATCTATGGAAAGGTACAAAAACAACCTTTGATATTGTAAATGTGGACAACCTCAAAAGCCACCAATAACAAAAGAACAGAGTGAAAATATCAAAAAAGGTTATGACAAGGAAGACAGCACACTTCAGAGCTAATGGTGAAGATATAGCTGGCGGCTTCTCCATCCTCGGATCAATTATTACCAACAAAGGATCCAGCAGTGGAGAAACATGAAGTACAGCGGCTTTTGGAGGAGCAAGGATGAAAGACCCAGAAAAGATCTTAGAAGTATTGATGTGTTTAGAAGATCAATGGTCAGATTTGTCCAGGCTTCGGTATTATCTGTCACTTGTTGCAGTAAAAGCCGGACAACGAAGAAGAACATAATGGAAAAGTATCGATGTCTTTGAACTTTGGCGTTGGTGATACATTTTATGATTTTTTTTAACAAAAAAGAAAACAAACAAATGTATCCCTACGTAGTTCAAGCCCAACTTTTCTGTAGAAGCCCAGTTGGCCTAGTTGAAGCTCTTATTTTGGACATTTTATGAAAATAGCCAACTCACCGGAAACAATATACTTGGGAAAGGTGAAGAGGACTGCCAGCAACATGGGGGCTGGATACAGCCAGAGAAAGTATGGACATGTAGTTACAAAGACGTAAAACCCAAGCTGAAGACAGATCATGTGGTCACCAGGAGTTTACTGTCTTGACAGCACATATTAAAAATAATAATAATAGTATTATAGAGCCGGGAACCAGTGGCGGTTCATCCATAGAGGGCGCCGGAGGGCCGCCCCCTCTGGCTCTTGCACTGCCACTGAAATACATAGGTTCATGCATTGCATGAATCTATGTATTTTCGCCGCCAACTATTCAGATGGCCCGATGGTGAGCGCTGGCCACCTGAATGACGGCAGCTGGTTGGCTGTGTGGAAGTGCCTATCAGAGCCAGCGGCTTTCCGAGTACAGCCCTCAGGCTGTAGTCAGCTTCCGAATGCTTATCCAAGGGACGTACGGGGGGGGGGGGGTTCTTTGGATTAGACTGACAGGCGTCACAGCCAATCAGGTTCACCTGTTCTGCCGGTAACCTGATTAGCTGAAGCGTTATCGAGGGCAGGGGAAGACATCGAGGGACGTGGAAGGAGGATGGCTGACCCCCAGAAAGGTAAGTGCCGGGCGGGGAGGGGCATGTTACAGGGCACAGTGGCATCAATGGGCACAGTGGCGACAATGGGCCTAGTGGCGGCAATTAAAGGGAACAGTGGCATCAATTGGCACAGTGGCGACAATTAAAGGGCACAGTGGTGACAAAGGGCACAGTGGCGACAATTGGCACAGTGGCGACAATTGATGGGCACAGTGGCTGCGTTTGATGGCATGGCACAGTGACTGCGTTTGGCATGGCACAGTGGTGACAATTGATGTCACAGTGGCTGCATTTGATGGGCACAGTGAGGCTGCAATTGTTTTTTTTTTGTTGTTTTTTTCATTTGCTCCCCCCCATAAATTTTAAGCACCAGCCGCCACCGCCGGGAACGTTATAATTTGTCTGGTTTGCAGTGCTGTTTATGTCATTCATTTCCACTGCAGTGGAACCTTGGATTGCGAGTAACGCGGTTAACGAACATTTCGCAATATGAGCACTGTATTTATAAAAATCCTAACTCGGTTTGTAAGTGTTGTCCTGCAAAACGTTTAAGATTCAGGCCAAACCGGTGTGCAGTACCGCTTTTGGCCTGAGGTGGGGGGTGAAAAAACACCTTGTACTCTCCGGCCCCCCCGAGCCCCCGTTTTACTTACCGAGAACCAAATCTCCGTGGGCGCGATCCCGCGTTGCTTTCCCCCAGCTCTTCATTGGATGATTGATAGCAGCGCAGCCATTGGCTCCTGCTGCTGTCAATCAAATCAATAATGCAGCGCGCCAGGGGGGTAGACAGAGTTATACACTCAGCGGCTATGGCAACTGTATCACATGGGAGCATGTCCGCAAGCTAACCCCCTTGGGAGAGCGTTTCCCAGAGGGGGGTTAGCTCTTGCGGGGAGAAGACGAGACAGCCACGGAGAGACCCTAGTAGACGATGATCAAGGCCACTCTGTGCAAAACAAATTGCACAGTGGGGGTACAGTAAGTATGATATGTTTGTTATTTAAAAAAATTAAACCTTTACAACCACTTTAACGTTACCAAAAAAAATTATTGCTCCAGGTTGGTCCACACCGTACTCATTCCAAGAAGCTTTACATTGAGATGCTTGCCCGGCTTCCAACCAAAGAGGCTTCAATAGAACAAATGGATGGCCACACACTGTAGTAAGGACACTCCAAAATACTTGATATTGAAGCAAAATCACAATAAAACATAACATCACAGCAACAAAATCCATGAAGATATGTTGATGTTTCATGCTCAAATCACATACTTATTAAGAGTAAGTGCCTTTGAGCACGAAACGCGTCAACTTTCTGTATCTCCTTGGATCCTGGGGCTGTGATGTTCCTATTGTGAGTTTGCCTCAATCAAGTATTTCAGAGCGTCCTTACTACAGTATGCGGCCATCCACTTGTTCTATTTCAGCTTTATTATCTGGGAGTAAGTTCAAACAAACACAAGGGGCCAGATTCAGGTAGAAGTTACGCGGACTATCTGTAGATAAGCCACGTAACTTCTCACCTACGCCGTCGTATCTGTTTTCTGTATTCAGAAAACAAGATACGCCGGGATTGAGTTCAGATACGAGCAGCGTAATTGTATTTCGCCGTTGTATCGAACTGCAATTTTAAAATGGCCGCTAGGGGCGTTCCCGCTGATTTACGCCGAGAATATGTAAATCAGCGAGATACGCCAATTCACGATCGTACGCGGGCCCGACGCAGTGACTTTACGACGTTTCCGTAAGAGATACGCGGCGTAAAGAAGAACATGCCCCCTAGGTGGCGTATCCTATGTTAAGTATGGCCGTCGTGACCGCATCGAATTGAAAAAGTTTCACGTCGTTTGCGTAACTCGTCCGTGAATGGGGATTGACGTCATTGACCTTCACGTAGAAAACACCGTCCTAATGTGGAGCATGCGCACTGGGATACATTGACGGCCGGCGCATGCGCAGTGCGTGTGCCGCGGGATCGCGCCTAGTTTAAATACTACACGCCCCTACCCGCCCAATTTGAATTCCGCCGGCCCATTTTCGCTACGCCGCCGCAACTTTAGGAGCAAGTGCTTTGTGAATACAGTACTTTCTTCTAAAGTTTCGGCGGAGTAACGTAAATGAGCAACGTTACGCCAAAATAAAGATTCGCCCATCTACCTGAATCTGGCCCAAGGAGAACATACATACTTCGTGCAGGTGGGATGTAAGCCCAGAACCTTCGTACTACAAAGGTGCTCACCACTTTCCGCCAACATAATACCTTCATTAGTCTTTATTTGAGCTAGTCCATGATAAAAGTGTAAGTTATATGAATACCTAATTGACTTCCTTCTAAGTATACACACAGGATCTGTGTTTACCAGGCAATATGTAAATATTCTATGCAATTACCTATAATTATTCCCTGGATTACTATATCTGAGGATGTTATAGCTTTAGGGGAGAAAATATAAAGGAACAATTCATAATCATGAAACGTTTTACATCCATCTTTATTTAAAGGGGTTGTAAAAGTAAAACAATTTCCCTCTAAATAGCTTCCTTTACCTTAGTGCAGTCCTCCTTCACTTACCTCATCCTTCTATTTTGCTTTTAAATGTCCTTATTTCTTCTGAGAAATCCTCACTTTCTGTTCTTCTGTCTGTAACTCCACACAGTAATGCAAGGCTTTCTCCCTGGTGTGGAGTGTCGTGCTCGCCCCCTCCCTTGGACGCCCACTAACACACAGCTCATTTCCCTATCTGCAACGTAGAGAGTGTCCTGACTCTCCTGTAGTCCAAGGGAGGGGGTGAGCACGACACTCCACACCAAGGAGAAAGCCTTGCATTACTGTGTGGAGTTACAGACAGAAGAACAGGAAGTGAGGATTTCCCAGAAGAAATAAGGACATTTAAAAGCAAAACGGAAGGATGAGGTAAGTGAAGGAGGACTGCACTAAGGTAAAGGAAGCTATTTAGAAAAAAAAAAATGTACATTTGCTACCCCTTTAATCGATTTTCCAAAGAGTTTAAAGCAATAGAGCATACAATGGTATTGTGTTTAAACAGGCAGTCAGAGCATTGTGTGGGAGGGGCCACTGTGGGAACAAAGTGCATTGTGTGTAACGGCTAGTGTGATGACATTGATCATGTGACCCAGCAATAACCTCATCTTAGAAACCATTTTCTCTCGATTTTTTTCAATAAATTTGACATTAATCGATTCAGCCCCAGGAGAATTTACCCCCTTCCTGACCAGAGCACTTTTTGCGATTCGGCACTGCATCGCTTTAACTGACAATTGCACGGTCGTGCAACATGGTACCCATACAAAATTGGCATCCTTTTTTTCCCACAAATAGAGCTTTCTTTTGGTGGTATTTGATCACCTCTGCGGTTTTTATTTTTTTGCGCTATAAACAACAAAATTGCGACAGTTTTGAAAAAAAAAAAACAATATTTTTGACTTTTTGCTATAATAAATATCCCCAAAAAATATATATAAAAACTTTTTTTTCCCTCAGTTTAGGCCGATACGTATTCTTCTACATATTATTGGTAAAAATCGCAATAAGCTTATAATGATTGGTTTGTGCAAAAGTTATAGCATCTAAAAAATAGGGGATACATTTATGCCATTTTTATTAGTAATTTTTTTTACTAGTAATGGCGGCGATCAGTGATTTTTATCAGGACTGCGACATTTCGGCGGGCAGATCGGACAATTTTGACACTATTTTGAGACCATTGTACAGCGATCAGTACTATAAAAATGCACTGTTACTGTCTAAATGACACTGGCAGGGAAGTGGTTAAACACTAGGGGGCGATGAAGGAGTTAAGTGTGTCCTAGGGAGTGATTCTAACTGTGGGGGGATGGGCTACCACTGACATGACAGTGATCACTGCTCCCGATCACAGGGAGAAGTGGATCCCTGTCATGTCACTAGGCAGAACAGGGAGTTGTCTTGTTTACATAGATATTTCCCCGGTCTGCCCCTCCGTGTCACGATCATGGGCTGCTGGCGAACATTGAGTGTGTTGGGCCCATGGGCACAGCCACGTGGCAAATAAAAGGGGACGTACCTGTGCGCCCATTTGCAAAACCGCTGCCATAGTGCTGATGTATATCGGCGTGCAGCAATCGGCAAGTGGTTAAGAGCCCTTTCACACCGAGCCCCCCCCCCACACACACACAAATAGAGCTTTCTTTTGGTGGTATTTGATCACCACTGGAGTTTTTTTTTGTGCTATTAAAAAAGACTGACAATTTTGAAAAGAAAATCATAAAAATCTATATTTTTTATTTTATTATATAAAACTTATCCAATAAAAAAATTGAAAAGAAAATCGAATTTCTTCATCAATTTAGGCCAATGTGTATTCTGCTACATATTTTTTGAAAAAAAAAAAAAAATCCTAATGAACGTATATTGATTGGTTTTCACAAAAGTTATAGCGTCTACTAACTATTGTAAATATACTGGAATATATAAGTAGCGGTTCAGCCGGAATTTGGAACCAGCTGTGGTCAGAGGTAGTAGGGGAAGCTGTCGCCACTATGGGATCACCCACCTTGTCATGGGAGACCACTGTGAGTAAGCTAAAGCCAGTACCAGAGAAGTCTTCTCACCAGCCGGGGATGGTGAAGAAGTGTGAAAACTTCAGTGAGTGCCAAAACAGGGTGGCTCGAGGGTGGCTCGATCTGGAACAAATAGGCCCAGCACTTTTTACACCCAGCAAGGGCAGGACAGTCCGAGGGCCTCCACGTCTCCACTGGAAAACAGCACAAACTTCCCTTGGGTCCGCATTCGGATTCCAGTATCCGTCAAGGAAATTCCAGCAGTGGCAGACATCGCGGGGACTCCCGGATTAGACATCGGGGGTCTCAGCTTCGCAAAAGACGTGGATGGCACCGACATGTTCACACGACCTTCTGGAACAACACCCCAGGCACAGCAGAGTGAGCCCACAGCACAGCCAAGCTGAAACAGAGAGCCTTACAATAATCAGAATTGAGATCAGAGTCACTTACACTCTAATCATCCCCTTGGAAGTACATGGGCGCTACATAAACATTTACAGTGCAGGTAGAAAAAGTATGTGAACCCCTAGACTAATGACATCTCCAAGAGCTAATTGGAGTGAGGTGTCAATCAACTGAAATCCAATCAATGAGATGAGATTGGAGGTGTTGGTTACAGCTGCCCTGCCCTATAAAAAAACACACATCAGTTCTGGGTTTGCTTTTCACAAGAAGCATTGCCTGATATGAATGATGCCTCGCACAAAAGAGCTCTCAGAAGACCTACGATTAAGTATTGTTGACTTGCATAAAGATGGAAAGGGTTATAAAAGTATCCCCAAAAGCCTTGCTGTTCATCAGTCCACGGTAAGACAAATTGTCTATAAATTGATAAAGCTCAGCACTGCTCCTACTCTCCCTAGGAGTGGCTGTCCTGTAAAGATGACTGCAAGACTGCTCAATGAGGTGAAGAAGAATCCTAGAGTGTTAGCTAAAGACTTACACAAGTCTCTGGCATATGCTAACATCCCTGTTAGTGAATCAGCAATACTTAAAACACTAAACAAGAATGGATTTCATGGGAGGATACCACAAAGGAAGCCACTGCTGTCCAAAAAAAACATTGCTGCACATTTACAGTTTGCACAAGAGCATGTGGATGTTGCACAGCAGTACTGGCAAAATATTCTGTGGACAGATGAAACCAAAGTTGAGTTGTTTGGAAGAAACACACAACACTATGTGTGGAAAAAAGAGGCACAGCACACCAACATCAAAACCTCATCCAAACTGTGAAGTATAGTGGTGGGGGCATCATGGTTCGGGGCTGCTTTGCTGCGTCAGGGCCTGGACGGATTGCTATCATCGAAGGAAAAATGAATCTCCAAGTTTATCAAGACATTTTGCAGGAGAACTTAAGGCCATCTGTTTGCCAGCTGAAGCTCAACAGAAGATGGGTGTTGCAACAGGACAACAACCCAAAGCATAGAAGTAAATCAACAACAGAATGGCTTAAACAGAAGAAAATTTGCCTTCTGGAGTGGCCCAGTCAGAGTCCTGACCTCAACCCGATTGAGATGCTGTGGCATGACCTCAAGAAGGCGATTTACACCAGACATCCCAAGAATATCGCTGAACTGAAACAGTTCTGTAAAAAGGAATGGTGAAGAATTACTCCTGACCGCTGTGCACGTCTGATCTGCAACTACAGGAAACGTTTGGTTGAAGTTATTGCTGCCAAAGGAGGTTCAACCAGTTATTAAATCCAAGGGTTCACATACTTTTTCCACCTGCACTGTGAATGTTTACATGGTGTGTTCAATAAAAACATGGCAACATTTAATTATTTGTGTGTTATTAGTTTAAGCAGACTGCGATTGTCTATTGTTGTGACTAAGATGAAGATCAGATCACATTTTAAAGCGGAGCTCCAGCCACGAAATTTTTTTTTTTTAAAGTCAGCAGCTACTAACAGTGTAGCTGCTGACTTTAAATAAGGACACTTACCTGTCCTAGGCGCCCGCGCTGATGGCCCCCCCGATGCCGGTCCCGCGATCGCTCCGAGTCCCGCGCCGCCATTTACACTATGGGAAACAGGCAGTGAAGCCGTACGGCTTCACTGCCCGTTTCCTACTGTGCCTGCGCGAGTCTCACGCTGGCTTGTGAATGGGCGCGCTGCTCTCTGAGAACACACACAGTTCCCAGAAAGCAGCGCGCCCCATTCACAAGGAGAAGAAGAAGAAATCAAACCGCGGTGCAGGTGAGGCAGATTACGGACTTCCGCATAGCAACAGCTATTTCGGGTGAGTATTTTTTTTTTTTTCAGGTTTTTTTTTTTTTATTTTTTTAAACAACATGGCAAAATGTTGTTTATATGGGTGGAGCTCTGCTTTAAGTTTCAATAGTTTTATTCAAATTTTAGATGAGAACAAAGGTAAAAGAAACAAAAGATAAGGTGCAAACAAATAAAGTAAGCCAAACAATGCATTTCATTCCAATCATGTAAAACTTTACGCTAAAAACATATGCAAACTATAGAGCACAATTCGTGCTTGTGACTATAACTGCCCATGCCCAGGCACATACCCAGCAGCCATACCATGTGACTGAATAACGTACCAGAGTGTAACAAGCCCTGAGACCCTCATACTCCCGGGAGCCCCAAAGGGAACACACTGCATCACAGAAGACGGGGAACCACAAGGTGCCCCTCCCCCCGTGGCTACCGGAGCCACGCCCGAGCATGCGCAGAGAGGAACTGCTTCCAGTGTACATGAGTCTTTCTAATTACTAAGTGAGGTACCTTTATGGTAATCCTCTGTAAAAAAAGAGCAACTCAGGTATGCCAAGAAAGGCGATAAAAAAAAGAGAAAGAATAAAACGTGAGAGAATAGAATATAGGTGCAACCACAGATTATCTGGGGATACAGGCGTTCACATCTCCAGGCCGGGCTCCAGGTATGAGAGATATATTGCAGTAAGTGGCCCAGGGTTCCCAAATGAACCTACATTTTTCAATTCTGTCATTAAGTTTAGCTACGATTTTCTCTTGTACCATGATCCAGGAGACTTTCCTCTTGAATCCTCGGAAGGAGATAGTAGGTTTCTTCCAGGCTCTGGCTATGGTCAGTTTGGCGCCCAATAGAACAAAGGATGCCAATGTCTGAGAATATTTTGATAAGTCTGGAATACTATGGTTTAGTAGTGCCAGACAGGGATGTGGGGCCACTGTCACCCCTGTCAAGGAACCAAAGGAGCAGAAGACCTTCCGTTAAAAGGTTCCACAAACTTGCAGCATTGTGCCCTCAAGTTCACAGCCTCTGAAGCAAACTGGGGAGGTCCCTGGATACATTTTAGCCAGCCTGGAAGGAACATAGTACCACCTAATCAATACTTTCAGGCCAGCCTCGATGAGGTAGACATTAAAGCGGAGCTCCACCCTGAAATGGACTTTATTTTAATATTAATGGCGCTGCAAAACAATCCCTAATCGGCTATTATTAAAAAATCTGGTGTTACAATACCTTTTAAACACTGAGGCTTCCGGTCTGTAGGCAGTCGGGTTTTTCTCGGGTTATTCCTCCTTCCTGTCCCTCGCTCTGCATGCTGGGAGCCTTTCTCAGAGCTCCCTAATTATAATAATTCACTGTATTAGCCCAGACATCGCGCGACTTGGTTTTACAGGAAGTGGCGCGGATGTAAACAAAGGAAAGGGTGGGTGTTTGAAATTTCTCCATTACAGCACAGATACTGATCCTGTAAGGAGAAATACACACAGCTGAAGTCTCGTGGCACGGAATTCAACTGCTATCAATCCGTTTTCATCTAGTTCTAAGGTAAGTGTTAATTTCACAGATCGAGCGGTGGATGCTGGGACAGCATCCACCGAAAACAGGAAGTGACATGCCAGTGTGCTGTTTCCTGCCCAAAGCCAAGATGGCAACAAGAGGACTTGGGGAATATAAGTTCTTATTCTGTACAGAAAACGAGCGGAGCGGCTGTGGAAAACGGAAAACGTGAGTTTAGCAGAGGAGTGCTATTACTAATTTAAAGAGCCATTAATCCAAAATTAAATTTTTCGGCGGAGATCCGGTTTAACCACTTAGTCACCGCCCTATAGACTAAATACATCTATAAGGCGGTTCCTGTACTCTAACAGGACGTCCATGGACGTCCTCCGTTAGAGTCAGGTTTGCGCACCCGACCGGGCGCGCAAACGCGATCACCGGTGCTCACCGGGTCCACGGGACCCGTAGCATCGATGATCGCGGTAAGGAGCCAATGGCGGCGGCTCCTTACCACGTGATCGCGCCGTCCAATGACGGCGCGATCACGTGTGTAAACAAACCCGGCGTGTAAACAAACACGCGGTCACGGCGCTCAGCGGGTCCACGGGACCCGCAGCGTCAAAGATCTCGGTAAGGAGCCAATGGCAGCGGCTCCTTACCACGTGATCGCGCCGTCCAATGACGGCGCGATCACAAATGTAAACATTGTGGGGCACCTCTCTCCTCTCCTCACAACATTGCAGCGTGAGAGAAGAGGAGAGAGATTAGTGCCCAGCAGGGCCCCCCAGTGCCACCAGTGCCCCCCAGTGCCACCAGTGCCCCCCCAGTGCCCCACCTGTGCCTCACCAGTGCCACAACATCAGTGCCACCTGTGCCCATCAGTGCCAATCAGTGCCACCTGTGCCCACAAGTGCCACCTGTGCCCACGAGTGCCGCCTGTGCCCATCAGTGCCTCCTGTGCCCATCAGTGCCAATCAGTGCCGCCTGTGCCCACAAGTGCCACCTGTGCCCACGAGTGCTGCCTGTGCCCACGAGTGCCGCCTGTGCCCATTAGTGCCACCTGTGCCCATCAGTGCCAATCAGTGCTCATCTGCACCCCACCACTGCCATATTTGCCCACCAGTGCCATATGTGTCCACCAGTGCCATCTGTGCCCACCAGTGCCATCTGTGCCTACCAGTTCCACCTGCACCACTGCAGTGCCGCCTGTTGGCTTGTTAGGGTCTCAAGAAATGAGAGAGACTGTTAGTACATCAGATGTGATCAAATTGATCAATTTTCAGAAATTGGTACCATAGCTTGTAGACCCTATAACTTTCACCCAGATTAAATAATATCCATTTTTTTTATTTTTTTTACCAAAAATATGTAGCAGTATACATTTTAGGCCAAATTTATGAGGAAAAATTACTTTTTTACAAAATGTTATGATAGAAATGAAGAAAAATTCATATTTTTACAAAATGTTCGTTCTTTTTTCATTAATAGCGAAAAAAAAAAAAAAAAACCACAGAGGTGATCAAATACCACCAAAAGAAAGCTCTATTTGTGGGAAAAAAGGACAAAAATTTCATTTGGCTACAGTGTTGTATGACTGAGTTATTGTCATTTAAACTGTGAGAGCACCGAAAGCTGAAAATTGGTCTGGTTATTCAGGGGGTTTAAGTGCCCAGTGGTCAAGTGGTTAAGTATACCTGTATATGCTCTATTAGATGCGCGGAACCGCCCATGTCCTCCTTCCAGGCTTGAGCATATCAGATCACATTTTATGACCAATTTGTGCTGAAATGCATATCATTCAAAAGAGTTTGCATACTTTTTGTGGCAACAGAATATATGTATATATATATATATATATATATATATATATATATATATATATTTTGTTTATAGCGCAAAAAAAATCCAGTGGTGATCAAATACCACCAAAAGAAAGCTTTATTTGTGGGGGAAAAAAGGCTTACATTTCATTGAAGTACAGCGTTGCACAACCGCGCAATTGTCAGTTAAAGTAACGCAGTGCCTTATTGCAAAAAAACTCTGGTCATGAAGGGGGATAAATGTTCCGGAGGTCAAGTGGTTAAACCTGTAATGAATAAAAATAGCAGTTGCCACAGCTGACCTTCTGAAAATACCATTCGCTTGACTTTTTTTTTTTGACCCTTTAGAATCCAGATCAAAGGTTCAAACTCTCCAAGCAAGAAGGTCAGCAAGACAACCAGAAGGAGAGGTCATCAATGGCAGCCTCCATGTTCCTCCTATGACATCTACCAAAAGTGTCAACCAATTAGACTCAATAATGAGTGAAGCGTGTCATAGAGGAACATTTCTTCTCCCTGGGGGACTTCTGTAGAGAACAAAGACAAATTAGAAAACTGATTTTTCTCCAAAACAACTACTGCCTAAAATTCGAATGCAGCAACTGATACAGCAAAGTGAATATTTGTAATCATAACCACCTATTTACTGTATATATAAAAATGGAAAAAATACCGCGATAAGTGAGTGATAAGAATTATAAGAAAGGAAAAGAACAGCAGCAGCTCAATATGAGATACACAAATAAACAAATGGAAATAATAACAAGTAACTGCGCTAACAATAATTGAGAAAACGTTGCCGACGGCTGCAGCTGATGTACGTCGGCAGAATGGCACAGCTGCGCATATTGGTGTACATGTACGTCCCGTTTAATATCCACAACCGTGGATCGCGTACTCAGTGACCGCGCCTGCGGACCCGATCGCCGCCGGTGTCCCGCGATCTGGTCACAGAGCTGAAGAACGGGGAGAGGTAAGTGTAAACACAACATGTTCCCGTGCTTCCTAGTCAGACTTTCACTGATCATCTGCTCTCTGTCATAGGAAACGACGATCAGTGGCGTCACACACCAAGCCACTCCCCCCCACACAGTAAGAATCACTCCCTTAGGGCACACTTAACCCCTTTAGCGCCCCCTACAGGTTAACCCGTTCACTGCCAGTGTCATTTTCACAGTAACCAGTGCATTTTTATAGCACTGATCGCTGTAAAAATGACAATGGTCCCAAAAAAAGTGTCAAAACGAACCCCTATCATGTGCTCGTCACATTCGATGCCATCGCCGCCATCTTGCTTCACCCTACCTATGCCGTGGAAGCTACCACGCATGCGTCAAAGTCATTTCGAGCATGTGTGGGTTTCCACAGCGACAGGTAAGTGTACACACTCTCGGGTTTCTCTTCGGGAAACAGGCCGACAAGAATCCCGTCGAGAAAATAGAGCAGCGCAGGATCTCTTTTTTTCTCTTCGAGATTCTGTCCAGATTTCCCGATGAGAAACCTGAAAGCGTCGTACACACGCTCGGTTTACTTGGCGGCAGTTTTCTTGCTGGTTCTTGCAGAGAAAATCGAGCGTGTGTACGAGGCATGGGATGAAAGAAATCCTGGACCACCGCACTCCTTAAAAAACAATGTCTTTATTCAGAACATAAAAAACAAAAATTCAATTGGAAAAACAACCAAAGTTCATGCAGTCAAAAAGGAAGAAGTGGACAAGGGAAAAAGGCTGACATGTTTCACATCGTGCGATGCTTAGGCCCCTTTCACATTGAGGCGTTTTTCATGCGGTACAGCGCTAAAAATAGCGCTGCTATACCGCATGAAAAATCATGCCCTGTAGTGTTCAATGTGAAAGCCCGAAGGCTTTCACACTGAAGCGGTGCGCTAGCAGGAACGCTCCAAAAGTCCTGCTAGCCGCATCTTTACCGCGGTATAGGAGCGGTGTGTTCACCGCTCCTATAGCGCGCCTTCCCATTGGAAACAATGGGAAACCGCGGCAATAGCGCGGTAATACCGCCCGCAACGCGGGCGGTATTAACCCTTTTTCGGCCGCTAGCGGGGGTTAAAACCTCACCGCTAGCGCCCGAATATCGCGGTAAACACGACGGTATAGCGGCGCTACAAATAGCGCGGCTATACCGTCACCGCGGCTCCACGCCTCAATGTGAAAGGGGCCTTACTCGTAGCTGTACGAGGCTTCAGGCTTGTGCATGAAATAAGGAAATCACCTGTCACTCACAGCAAGGGGGAAGAACTGACTTCTATTTCTCTGTCAGTTTTTATCTTACTGAAGAAAGATAAGAGGATTGCTCAGAGCTGGATTAACTCTTTGTGGCAAGACTGGGCACAGATGAAATGACATCCTCTGCTGTAACAGATATGAGTCTTAATTAAAAGAAAAAAAACATTTTGGGGGGTATACATCCACTTTAGTTCACCACCCTATACTTAGGATGACCATATTTCTAAAATACCATTCAGGGACACTACCCTACCCGGGATTGTGCTCCTCCAGGCATTCCCGGCTGGGACAAGTACTTTTTTGGGGGCATTAGTTTGGCTTGGGGGGGGGAGGTGGCTGTCAGTTTCATTCCGGGACACTGTATTGTCCTGGAATGAAGGTGCCCAGGACAGACCTGCAAAATGCGGGACTGTCCCGGGGAATCCGGGACACGTGGTCACCCTACCTATACTGCGTACGTCTATAGGCGGGTATGACTGAGTAGAAGATCATGGGGTAGATTCAGGATCTAGAGCCTATCTTTAAATTGGCCTAATGTATCTAATTTACGTTAGGCCGCCACAACTTTTTCAGGCAAGTGCTTTATTCATAAAGCACTTGCCTGTAAAGTTGAGGCGGCGCAGCGTAAATCACCAGGCCGAATTCAAATTCGGCGGGTAGGGGGCGTGTATCATTTAAATAAAGCGCGTCCCCGTGCCGAACAAACTGCACGTGCGCCGGCTGTAATTGGTTCCCAGTGCGCATGCTCCAAATCTCAATGTCAATTCGACGTGTAAACGTTGTGAATGGCACTTACGCAAAGCCCTATTCGCAAATGTTCTACGTAAACGACGGGAAAAAAAGCGCCGGCACGCTGTCTATACTTAACATTGCCTGCGCCTCATATAGCAGGAATAACATTACGACGGTACTACACTAACGCAAACGACGTAATAGAATAGCGCCGCCCGGGCGTACGTTCGGGAATCGGCGTATAGGCTCATTTACATATTTTAGACAGGAACGCCACCTAGCGGCCAGCCTAAAATATGAAAATAAGATTCAACGGCGTAAGAGACTTATGCCTGTTGGATCTTATGGAAATCTATGCTTAACTGATTCGATGAATCAGGAGCATAGATAGGAGGGGGAGACGCTGAAATAAGACGGCTTATCTGGAGATACGCCATCTTTTTTCTTTCCTGAATCTGCCCCATGTTTATTTATTATAACAATATCAGCTATCATTTTAGAGATCAATGGCCATGCTGACAGATGTCTGAGTTGGAAGAACATCCTGGATCCTGGGCAGCTGGCCACGGGACATAGATGCCATGGGGTAGAGTCCAAAACTGTGAAACTGTCCTGCAGCCAGTTCTGGAGCCTTTGGCAACCATGCCACCAGTCAGTAGGCATTAGATTCCTATAGCTCCAGCTTAGGTGATGATGTATGAGTTTTGAGAAAGCTCTGAAGACCTGTCTTGGATCGATTTTTTTACAATTTTTATTTTCTCTCTACAGGTGTCTGTTTTTTGGCCATGTAGTAACCCTGCGAAGCCTCAATTATTGTTCGCTATGCCGCTCTGAATGAAAGACGGAGCTTTGTCCAGACACAAACAGCCTTTTACTCTGCCACTTGCTGTGACTAACCGTGCCAAATGGCTCTGAAGGTGAGAAGTGATGTCTTGCAGGTGATTCATTAGCAGGCTGGTATAGGGGATGAGTGTGGGGGAGATGATGCATGTAATACTGAAGATGAAAAGAATCATTATAAACCCGATCATAAAGGTCATCACTAGAACAAATACAAGCTGCAAAATATGGGAGATGGACCATTATTGATTTATAGACTTCAATCTGGTGTTTATTATGCCAGCTGTCTTTGTGTGTCTGTCCATGTGTGTTCTCCGGCTAAAAAATGAATTTACCAAAGAAAAAGCGAATTGACGCGTACACACGATCGGGATTTCCACCAAGAAAAGTTTGATGTGAGCTTTTGGTTGGAAATTCCGACCGTGGACTTTTTCTGTGGTCATTTCCGACAACAAAAATTTAGGAGCCGGTTCTCAAATTTTCCGAAGGGAAAAGCTCTTGTCGGAAATTCCGATTGTCTGTATGCAATTCCAATGCGCAAAAAAGCCACACATGCTCGGAATCAATTCGACGCATTCTCAAAATCATCGAACTTCATTTTTCTCGGCTCGTCGTAGTGTTGTACATCACGGCATTCTTAACGATGGGAATTTTGTGTGACCGTGTGTATGCAACACAATGTTGAGCCAAGATTCCGTCAGAAAAAAATCCATGGTTTTCTTGTCGGAATTTCCGATCGTGTCCTTTTATGTCCCATTCATGGGATGCCAGTGCACCAAAATGAACCAAAAATTGGACATGCTTAATATTTTCCAACACAGTGCACCACAACCCATGTCGGGATGCAGTGCAACACATGTGCAGCAGTGGTACATTGCATAGCAGACCTTTTCATTTTCAGTTGCACCCCAGTGGGCTAACGCAATGTACCATGATGCACACGTGGGCCCTTAAAGGAGTTGTAAAGGAAAAAAAATGTTTGCCTAAAATAATGTCTGCAAGGTACATAGACAGAAAAGTGTAATGATTCTGTAAAAAAAACAGTAAATACTTATTAAATTCCTTCATCTATTTCACCTCCAGCTTTCTAGTTTCTGTTCTCTCATTCACTTCCTGGTTTGCGGCGCTTGTTCATGTAAGAACTACATTTCCCAGTATGCATTGCGGCACGCCCAGTACTTCACACCTCCTTGAAGTCTCCAACACGTAGAGAGCATCCTGCCACACAGATGTAGTTCCCAGGAGGGGGCGAGCACGTCACTGACCACCGCAGTAAAGTCTTCCTTCATGGTGGTCAGTAATAATCAGACAAGCAGGAAGTGAACAGAACAGAGAAGAAATAGAGCAACTTCTGAGCAAAAATCAACAATGAGGAAGTGAAAAGAGGAATGTCTGCAGGTAAAGGATGCTTATTATGAAAAAATAAGCTTTACAACTCCTTTAAGCCCTGTATACACAATCGGTTTGTCTGATGTAAACAGACCGATGTATTGTGTTGTGTGGGCAACATCGGTTTGTTTTCCCATCGGTGAAAAAAAATAGAACATATTTTACATTTTTCCTGTGGATAAAAAAACGATAGAAAAAAACGATCTTCTGTGTGGAACTCCATTGGTCAAAAATCCGCGTATTCTCAGAATCAAGCCGACCCATGCTCGGAAGCATTGAACTTCAGTTTTCTCAGCACGTCGTAGTGTTTTACGTCACTGCGCTTGGACACGATCGGATTTTTAACCAATGGTATGTAGGCAAGACTGATGAAAGATAGCTTCATGGGATATGCAACAAAAAAATCCATCGGATTAGATTCCATCAGATATCCGATCGTGTGTACAGGGCTTTAGGGTCACCTACACTATAGTATTGGGACGCCTGCCTTTACGCGCAAATGAACTTTAATGGCATCCCAGTCTTAGTCCTTGGTGAGTCTGTCGCATGTACTAAAAAAAATAGCCAACATGTTTCAGGGGTCAAAAGAGCTTTCCCTTCATTAGGGCTGCAATAAAACATAATATAATATAAACATAATTGTGACTTATAAAATCATGAGTGTAGGGCCGCATACACATGATCGAATATATCTGCTGAAACTGGTCCGCAGACCAGTTTCAGCGGACAGATTCGATCGTGTGTACGGGCTAGCAGACAGTTTCCAGCAGACAAAAGTTTTAAAGCATGCTTTAAAACTTGTCTACTGGAAAGCCGTCTGTCAGATATGTCAACTGGTTAGTACGCCTAACCAGCGCACCGAAATCTCCCGCATGCGTCCAATACATTTTACTTCCTGGTTTGGTGACGTGGCGGCGTCAACGTCACTGCCACGTCACCGCGCTGTCTGTCCGCGGGGATTTTGGTTTGATCGTGTGTACACGCCATCAGACCAAATATCCGAGGAGACTTGTCCGATGAAAATGGTCCGTCGGACCGTTTTCATCGGATATGTCTCCTCGTGTGTACGCGGCCTAGCAGTCAGAGAACATCACAGATAACATACATACTGTATTGAGTTGGCCCACCCTTTGCAGCTATAACAGCTTCAACTGTTCCGGGAAGGCTGTCCACAATGTTTAGGAGTGTGTCTATGGGAATGTTTGACCATTCTTGCAGAAGTGCATTTGTGAGGTCAGGCATTGATGTTGGATGAGAAGCCCTGGCTCGCAAGTCTCCCAAACTCGCACATCCATGTCTTTATGGACCTTGCTTTGTGCACTGGTGTGTAGTCATGTTGGAACAGGACGGGGCCACCTTCAAACTGTTCCCACAAAGTTGGGAGCATGAAATTGTGTCAAAAATTTCTTGGTATGCTGATTCCTTAAATGGGTTGTAAAGGTTCCTTTTTTTTATTTTTTTTTATTTGTTTCAATTTTTTTATTGGTATTTCAAAATAGAGTACAATAGTGACTCAGAAACAAATAATATCAAAAAACTTGTAACAATTGTTAAGTGCTTTACAATAATGTCAACATGTGAAAGACAAGTAAATATGTATTGCCAAACATAGATATACATATAAAATAAGACGGTAATAATACAATCATCAATACAAAATAAAAAGAATGATAGTCAAGTATTTACAGAAGAAAAATTAGATGCAAAAAAAAAGGAGGAGGACATAGGGGTAAAGGGGAATTATAAAGCTAGACTATTTTGGTGACTACACCTGAAAGACAAGTATAAATAATTACTTGCACAGAGATTTCTATTCAGTTAGAAATCGTATGTTGCGCTAAGTTCTGAAATTCAGCGGATTTAGTAAAATTGAACCAACAAGCCCAGGTTTCTTGAAATTTTTTAGGTGATTCTCTAGATTGTTGGATTAAATCCTCCATTTCAGCAATTTTTTTTTTTTTTTTAAATAACAAACATATCATACTTACCTCCACGTGCAGCTTGTTTTGCACAGAGTGGCCCCGATCCAAGTCTTCTGGAGTTCCTCGGTGGCTGTCTTGGCTCCTCCCTGCAAGAGTTAACCCCCTTCCGAGAAGCGGGGTTAGCTTGCGGGCGCAATCCCGTGATACAGTCGGTGCTACCCCCGGTGCGCAGCGTCATTAATTTGATTGACAGCAGCAGAAGTTAATGGCTGCGGTGCTATCAATCATCGAATAAATTAGTCGAGAAGAGTCGAGATGCCCGACCGAGAAGCCAGCACGTTCATGACGCGGGACTTTTGAGGGCTCAGGTAAGTAAACGGGGGGGGCATAGAATGCATTAAGGTGAAGAAACATGTACCTTTACAACCCCTGTACACACGATCAGTTTTCCGGCGGAAAAACCTTGGATGGTTTTTCCAATGGAATTCCGCTCAAGCTCGGCTTGCATACACATGGTCACACAAAAGTTCTCGCTACTTTCGACCGTCAAGAACCTCGTTGACGTACAACGCTATGACAAACCGAGGAAATTAAGTTCAATGTTTCCAATGCGTTGAATATTTTCCGAGCATGCGTCTGAATTTAGCACGTCGGACGATCGGAATTTTCTATTGGAATTTTTTCCATCAGGAAAAAATTGAGAACCAGCTCTCAATCTTTTGTTGGCGGAAATTTCGACAGCAAAAGAGCCTACACACGGTCGGAATTTCCGATCAAAAGCTCACATTGGACTTTTGCTGTCGGAAAGTGCAATTGTGTGTACAGGACATAAGGCCTCGTACACACAACTGTTTTCCTTGGCAAAATCCATCAAGAAAAAAATAGAACATGTTCTCGTCTTGCTGGTTTACGACGAGAAACACGTTCATGTGTATGCTTAGAAACCCGAGCTTGCTCAGAATAAAGTATGAGACGGGAGCGCACCTTCGGTAAAAGTAGCGTTGAGTGAGTGAGTGAGTGAAAAACTTGTAGAGCGCAACACCTGCGAACTGAATCGCCTCTGGGCGCTGTTTGCATTCCATGGGTAGGAAAAACCCCCTTGACCTCAGAAGAGATGGGTTTTTATCTTTCTCCTGAAGTGGTCCGACTCTAGATGGATAGTAGTTGGTAGCGTTCAGACTGAAAAGCGCAAATCGTCTTTAACCAAACTTTAAAAAAGCTAAAAAGCTACACGATCAGTCCATCTGATGAGACCGGTTAGATGAAAATGACTGATGGTCCGTCGCGCCCACACACCACACGATCGCGTCAGAACGCGGTGACGTCAAACACAACAACGTGCTGAAAAAAATGAAGTTCAATGCTTCCAAACATACGTCAACTTGATTCTGAGCATGCGTGGATTTTTAACCTATGGTCATGCCTACTAACGAATGGTTTTGACCTATCGGTTAGGTATCTATCGGTTAAAGGGTCACTAAAGGAAAACATTTTTTTTTTGCTGAAATGACTGTTTACAGGGTATAGAGACATAAAAGTTAACTGATTTCTTTTAAAAATGATTAAAAATAGATAAAAATCAATCATATAATGTGCCTCTAGTTTCACTTTCGTTTTTAAACTGGTTTCACGTTTCTGTGAAGTACAAAAGACACACAGAACAAAAACAAACAAATCCAGGGCAGTGTTTTGTTTTTAAAATGAATCTGATTCTGAGGAGTTTTAGACACACAGCTTGGACCACAGTGAAAAGCTGCAATGACATTTTTCATAAGGAGCCAGACAAGCAGGAAGTGTGGAGATCAGAGCAGAATTACAGCAACTTCAAAGCAAAAATGAACAATGAGAACATGAAAACAGCACTGCATTAAGGTAAAGGAAGCTATTTAGCTAAAAATAAAAATTCCTTTAGTGACCCTTTAAATTTTAAAGCAAGTTGGCTTTTTTTTAACCGAAGGCCTACACACGATCGGTTTTGATCGATGAAAACGGTCCATCAGACCGTTGTCCTCTGGCTATCCTATCGTGTGTACGAGGCCTAAGGCCGCGTACACACGATCAGACATGTCCGATGAAACTTGTCCGACGGACCGTTTTCATCGGACCACGCTGAAGTGGTCTGTTGGTCTGACGTGCGCACACACCATCGGACCAAAATCCCATCAGGCCAGAACGCGGTGACGTAGAACACAACGACGTGATGAAAAAACGAAGTTCAATGCTTCCAAGCATGCGTCGACTTGATTCTGAGCATGCGCAGGTTTTTGGTCCGATGATTTTGTGTACTAACCATCGAACCTGTCCGACGGACAGGTTTTAAAGCATGTTTTGAAACTTTGGTCCGCTGGAAAATGGTCCGATACGCCGTACACACCATCAAACATGTCCGCTGAAACTGGTCTGCGGACCAGTTTCAGCGGACATGTTCAATCGTCTGTACGCGGCCTAAGAGTTCCCTTCACTGGAACTAAGGGGCCGAGCCCAACCCCTGAAAAACAAACCCCACACCATAATCCCCCCTCCCCCACTACCAAATGATTTGGACCAGTGCACAAAGCAAGGTCCATAAAGACATGGATGATCTTATGTTATATTGAGGATATTTCTCTTTACTTCCATATATCCTACGGGGTAAAAATGACCGCACCAGCCAAGCAGACACTGGCTGGAAAAAGCGCCCAGAGGCGATTAAGTTTGCATGCGTTGCGCTATACAAGTCATTCATTCATTCATATAATCTCAGCATTCATATTAAACATTACAGCATTTTAATTATCTTTTGGATGGATAAAGGAAGCTTTGAATTAGAGATACTTTATATATTTGTCAGCTTTAGATGAGCAATAACCATGCTGCAAATGATGTGACCGCATTACATTCCTCTCTATAAATTCCTTTAAGGGAAATTAGAACAGTCTAGGCTTATCTCTCTGAATTAATGTTTTTCTTATCTCTTTATTGTGGAATAATTAGTTATCCTGACCAATTTGTCATCTCCCTTCCATGTAAAGTAGGATGAATTCCGTCTCCTCGTCTCCTTGCTTTCTCCGCTCAAGGTTAGTGTTGTAAAATCTCCCAGTATGGATATACTATCCTCCCACAGTGGCGGCACCTAAGATATTTGCGAGTGTAATTTTCCAGCCGTGATCTAGTGAAATAATTACAAACGATCGCAGCTTATTGTAGGTTACCATGACAATCTCGGCAGGACATTTCATCTTATAATGCCGTACGCCGTCTATTTATGGGTAGAGACAAGTGAACCTAAATTAATTTGTTCTGTTAAGTCACTTCGTATAATTCTAACACAACCGTATGAGGTCACAGAGTTAACCACAACAGCACCTGAGAAACATTCACTGAATTAAGACGGAGCGACTCCTGCTTAAAGCACCCAGCGGGAGAGGTGACATGAAATTGCATTTAGTGACATGATTCAAATCAGCAGCTCATGCAGAAGAGCTATTCTGGGGATAAAGAAAAAAGTGCATCAGCTCTTCGAGTCTATGATTTAGCTGAGAAAGCTTCAAAGTTCAGGTCATCCAAAACGTATACAGTAAAACCTTGGATTGCGAGCAGAATAGGTTCCAGAAACATGCTCGTAATCCAAAGCACTTGTATACCAAAGCAAATTTCCCCATAAGAAATAATGGAAACGCAAATGATTTGTTCCACAACCATTTATTCATAGGTCCTTCAGTTTACAGTCCATATAAAAAGATTATAGCAATGTGATAGGTTGTGTAACCATAAAATGTCCATCCACAAATGAAAGCCTCAACAAGAGGATTAACCTCCCTGGCGGTCTTCCCGTGTGTGGCACGGGGTGAGATTTTTAAGCTACGATCGGTAACCCCGTGCCACACACGGACTTGCCTCGCTGGATGCAGAAAAGAGTTTACTTACCTTTTCTCTGCGATCCAGCGATGAATCCCCGCAGTACACGGCGGCCGGATGTCCGCCTGATGCTGTGTGTACCTCCGATTCCCTTCCCTGCGAGCGTCGCGACGTAGGGGGGGGAACGGCGCCAAATTCAAAAATGTAAACAAACACTATACATACAGTACACTGTAATCTTATAGATTACAGTACTGTATGTAAAAAATACACACCCCCCATGTCCCTAGTGGTCTGCCCTGTACACTACATGTCCTTTTATATAATAAAAACTGTTCTTTCTCCCTGCAAACTGTAGATTGCCCATAGCAACCAAAAGTGTCCCTTTATGGCAAAAATTGTTTTAGAGCAGCTAAAAAACTGCGATAATAAATCAGAATCACTTGCAGAATTCAGCGATAGCGATTTATGGGGAAATTCGTCATAAAAAAAAAAAAAATGACAGCAAAAATTCTGCAACTGAGCAAATTTCAGTGATTTTGATTTGATTACATTATTGAATGATTTTTACTATAATTATATTATTATTTGTTATAATTTTTTATAATTATTTATTATATTATAATTTTTAATAAAAAAAAAAAAAAATCATACCCGGGATGCCTATTAGACTCTTGTTTGGATAGATTTCAGTGAGTTATTCCTAAGAATTACAAGCCTACAGTATAAAACGCCAAATTCCCTTGCAAATAATGGTACCGCTTTCAGCACCTAAAATCTGAAAGAATCATACCGACAGGGAGGTTAAAAGCAAAATCATGCAGGAGCCACAGAGTATAAAAGAGAAGAAAGGCGCCTCTAAGGCCTTGTACACACAATGGGATTTATCCGCTGTAAACGGTCCCCGGACCGTTTACAGCGCACATTTACGCCGGGATGTTTTGATCCGATGGCTGTACACACCATCGGATCAAATTCCCCGCCGGCGGACAGCGCGGTGACGCGGCGGTGACGTTGACGCCGCCACGTCACCGCACCAGGAAGTAAACACTTCCGCGCGCATGCGTCTGATCCATTCACAGGATACGACGCATGTGCGGGCAGATATGTCCGCTGGTTTTCCGTAATAACCAGCAGACATATCTGACGGGCAGCTATCTGGCGGAAAAATTCCAAAGCATGCTTTGAAATTTTTTCGCCGGAGGAATCCGGCCACAACGGTCCGTTTGCCCCTACACACAAGCGGATTTTTCGGCTGAAATGGTCCGTCGGACCATGTTCAGCGGATTTATTCCCTCGTGTGTACAAGGCCTAAGTGTAGCAATATGTTGCTTAATATTGTGTCCTCATTAACCACTTAAGTTCCGCTTCCTGCACATTTACATCGGCAGAATATCACGGCTGGGCACAGGCACGTACGTGTACTTTGCCTTTAACAGCCCAGCCGTGGGTCGCGTGTGCGGCCCAGTCCGAAGCTCTGTGAGCGCGCCCGCGGGACCCGATCTCCGCCGGTGTCCCGCGATCGGTTTTAGGAGCTGAAGAACGGGGAGAGGTGTGTGCAAACAAACCTTCCCCGTTCTTCTCTGTGGCAGTGACACTGATCGTCTGTTCCCTGATAAAGGGAACGAAATCAGTGACGTCACGTCTACAGCCACGTCCCCCTACAGTAAGAATTACTCCCTTAGGGCACACTTAACCCCTTAGCGCCACCTAGCGGCTAACCCCTTCACTGCCATTGTCATTTTCACAATAATTAGTGCATTTTTATAGCACTTTTTGCTGTGAAAATGACAATGGTCCCAAAAATGTGTCAAAAGTGTCCGATGTGTCCGCCATAATGTCGCAGTCACAAAAAAAATTGCTGATCGCCGCCATTATTATTATTAAAAATGCCATAAAAGGAGGAGCTGCGGTGGCTCAACGTGATTGGCACTGCGCTGACAGGCCGTTCACCTGCAGCCAAGGGTTCGGATCCCGGTCTCGGCTGCATGTGAATTGAGTTTGGTGGTCTCAGCCAGGCTCCCGGTGGGTGTGCTATGTGAGGTAAGCCTGCGCTTAGTACGCCCACCCCCCTCCCACAAAACCACCACACTTACACGCACTCCAAATTGGGTTAACATGCACGCACTTTGGCCACACGGTCTCTAAAAAAAGAGAGGCGAAGGACTAACGGGGCTGGCTGAGCGGGCTAGATCCTCTCACTCCCTCATAGGGGAGTCCCTCTGCCCCGTTGGGCTTCAAAGCGGAGCAGGTAGGGGGGCGGGCTGTGTGGGAGGACCCCCTCACACCCGCCATTGCCACCCGGGGACATGGAGAAAGATGGCAGATTGCCTCTGGGGGAGGTCTGCCTACTCCCAACTCCTGCAGTCCGGCTCCTCTCTCAAGTACACGCACAAAATACACTTTAAAAAAAAAAAATGCCATAAAACTGTCCCCAATTTTGTAAACGCTATAACTTTTGCGCAAACCAATCAATAAACGCTTATGGCGATTTTTTTTTTTTTACCAAAAATATGCAGAAGAATACGTATCCGTCTAATCTGAGGAAAACATTTTTTTAATATATTTTGTAGGGATATTTATTATAGCAAAATTGTCGCTGTATTTTTGTTTATAGGGCAAAAAATAAAAACCGCAGAGGTGATCAAATACCACCATAAGAAATATTTGTGGGAAAAAAAGGACGCCAATTTTGTTTGGGAGCCACGTCGTACGATCGCGCAATTGTCAGTTAAAGTGACTCAGTGCGGAATCGCAAAAAGGGGCAAGGATCTTAACCTGCATAATGGTCCGGGGCTTAAGTGGTTAACTGTAACCATATTGCTACACTTATGCCGCGTGCACACGATGTCAAAAAACGTTATTTTATCTCACGAAACAAAACAACGTTTTTCAAACTTTATTTTAAAAAACGACGTTACGTACACACCATCGTTTTCTGAAAATTCTCTTGCAAAGTGTGGTTACGTACACCACGTTCGATGGCACTCTGTTCCATTGAAGCTCCGTCTCATAACTTGCTTCTAAGCATGCGCGGGTTTAAAAACATCGTTTTCAACAACATTGTGCCCACACACCATCATTTTTTATGACACAAAAAACACCATTCTGAAAAACGACATAAAAAATTGAAGCATGTTCAAATTTTTTTTTGGTCGTTTTTCAGAAGACATAAAACAACGTTTTGCCCACACACGATCATTTTAAATGAAGTTTTTTAAAACGTCGTTTTATTTCATCACAAAAAACAACCGCGTGTACGCGGCATTAGAGGCGCCTCTCTTCTCTTTTATACCTAGTTGTGATGTGACGCTACTTGTATATCAAGACATTGCTTGTATATCAAGCTAAAATTTATTTAAAAAAAATAGCTTGTCTTGTAAAACGCTCTCAAACCAAATTACTCTCATACCAAGGTTTTACTGTACCTCTATTTACAGTAGATTTTGCAGAGGTAAATCACCTGATGGTTCCTCCGATGAACTTGTGAAATCTCGAGAAAACAGGACTGCACATCTGTTGTGGTCAATATGGAAGGGTCCATTTTTCTTGCTGGATTTAAATTCAATTTTATATCTCAACAAAAGCCAAGTGAGAACACCAAAGGTAGAAGAGAACACCAAAAACTCCAAGATAAGCAAGGACTATGGGAAGGTTTGCTGATCTGCCACTAACACTGCCATTAACATACTACAGGTGAGGCCGTGTACACACGGCAGAGAACCTCGACGGGCAGAACACATCGTTCCGCCCGTCGAGGTTCTCTGCCGGCCGTCGAAATCGGCGACCCGCCCGTCGGGAATGGCAACCAGCCATTCATCCAGACGGGCCGTCGAGCAAAAAGAGAGCGTGCTCTCTTTTCGCTCGACGGGATTCCCGACGGGCGGGGCGAGCCAAAAGCGTACACACGGCCGAGGTCCTCGCTGAAATGCAGCTTCCAGCGAGGTTCTCGCTGGTTTCCAGCGAGAACCTCGGTCGTGTGTACGCCGCCTCATACTCGAAAAACTTGAATATCGTGCAAAAGTTCATTTATTTCACTAATGCAAAAGGTGAAACTGATATATAATATATACTCAATACATACAAAGCAAGATAGCTCAAGCTTTCTCATAATTGTGATTGTCATGCCTTTGGCCTAAAGAAAATACAGTAATATCTTCTGGACTTGTAATTCAAATATTGTCAACCAGTTGTCACAATTAAAGTGGAGTTCCACCCATTTTTTTATGTTTGTCTGTGCTGCATGTCCTAATCTCATAGTGTTCAGAATGGACAATTTTTATTTATTGTGTTGCTTGTAACTACCTTTATTTTGTAGTCCTTCATTACTTCCTCCTCCTTATTAGCCTAGGCCCTAGGCTATTAAGTCACAAGGCTATTTGCAAGGGTTTCTGGGATAGGCATCATGTTTCCCAGTAGTCCTTGCAAACCTGACTGAAACCTATTACATTGCTTGTGCAGCAATGAGCATGTGCGAGATATGCAAAGCTGAAATCCAGGAAGTCATACAGTCTGGCTTCATGATGCCCACACTTAAGATGGCCACGGCCTGTTTCTAGATTATAACCTAAATGCTGTAACAACCTAACAAAACGGACCTTAGTTTACAGACTAACTTTACTAGAATACATTAAGCGTGTGTATTACGGGGGTATTTATATTTAAAAAATAAAATTGTGGGTGGAACTCCCCTTTAACAAATTACTATTGATGGGCAGTGTTCTATGGTAATGAACATTTCCTGTTGTGTTAATGAAATCTGTCTTCACTTTCTATCACAACTCTTTCATCTCTTTTCCACTGGACAGTCCACATGGAGTCAGCTAAGCCTGCACCACATGTTTCCTAAGTCTTGACCTCTTAGGACAGCAATGCTGGTATGATAAAGACTGTTTATCTATATGCCTAGGAGACATTTGTTTGTGTTCATATAATTCTTACATGTTCATTTATTTGTTTATCTCTAGTTTCACCATTATTCATACGCATCTTATATGGGCACCATCTGTTCATCGTAATAAAGATCCAAAGTTACAGACAGTCTGGTTATTTAGGATGCAAGGTTTAGGCTGTACGTTGAGCTACATATACGCCAGGGGCAAACGTGTAGCGAGAACAGAACAGTGATGATTATGGCTTACAGCTCATGAAACACCCAAATCCACAATCTCAGACAATTTGAATATTACATGCGATCAATAAAACAAGGATTGTACATAGAACAATATCAGACCTATCGGCATGCATATGTACTCGGTACTTGGTTTGGGCTCCTTTTGCAATCAGCCTGTGGCACTGCTGAGGTGTTATGGAAGACCAGGATGCTTCAATAGCGGCCTTCAGCTCTTCTGCATTGTTCGGTCTCATGTCTCTCATCTTTCTCTTGGCAATGCCCCGTAGATTCTCTATGGGGTTTAGGTCAGGCAAGTTTGCTGGCCAATAAAGCACAGTAATCCCACAGTCATTGAACCAGGTTTTGGTGCTTTTGGCAGTGTGGGTATGTGCCAAGTCCTGCTGGAAAATGAAGTCAGCATCCCCATAGAGCTCGTCTGCGGAAGGAAGCATGAAGTGCTCCAAATTCTCCTGGTAGACGGCTGCGGTGACCCCGGACTTAATGAAGCACAGTGGACCAACACCAGCAGATGACACGGCTCCCCAAATCATCAGACTGTGGAAACTTCAGACTTGGACTTCAAGCATCTTGCAGTGTGTGCCTCTCCATTCTTCCTCCATACTCCGGCTCCTTGGTTTCCAAATGAGATGCAAAATTTGTTCTCGTCAGAAAAGAGGACTTTGGACCACTGAGCACCAAACTAGGTGTGTTTTTCTTTAGCCCAGGTAAGACGCTTCTGACGTTTTTTGTTGTTCAGGAAGCTTGACAAGAGCAATACGACATTTGAAGCCCATGTCCTGGATCCGTCTGTGTGTGGTGCTCTTGATGCTCTGACTCCAGCCTCAGTCCACTCCTTGTGAAAGTCCTCAACACTTTTGAATGGTCTTTTCCTGACAATCCTCTCCAGGCTACGGTCACCTCTGCTGCTTGTGCACCTTTTTCTTCCACACTTTTCCCTTCCACATAACTTTCTATTAATGTGCTTTGATACAGAACTTTGGGAACACCCAACCTCTTTTGCAATTGCCATTTGAGGCTTTCCCTCCTTTATGGAGAGTGTCAGTGTTGGTTTTCTGCACAACTGTCAGGTCAGCAGTCTTTCCCATGTTTGTGATTCCTACTGAACCAGACTGAGAGACCATTTAAAGGCTCAGGAACCCTTTACAGGTGTCATGGCTTAATTAGCTGATTAAAGTGGGACACTTAGAGCCAAGAATATTGCACCTTTTACAATATTCACATTTTCTGAGATTGTGGATTTGGGGTTTTCATGAGCTGTAAGCCATAATCATCACAATTTTGACAAATCACGGCTTGAACTAATTTGCTTTGCATGTAATGAGTTTATCTCTCATATGTTAGTTTTACCTTTCAAGTTGCATTAGTAAAATAAATGAACTTTTGCACAATATTTTTTCGAGTATCACCTGTATATGTTGTTCTGTAAAAGTAATGCAGTATGAAGGTTTGGTTTATTTACCTTTTTGTACTAGCTGCTGCCCTTCTTCTTTTTTTTTTTTTTGCCACTGAGTGCTGACTTAATACTTTTTAGTATATATTATTCTGGGTATTTGTAAGCATGAAAGCACTGATGAGGGAGTCAGTGGACAAAGTGCTACGCTACTACAAACTAATAAATACAGTCTTTAAATAAATCATCCATAAGTGAAAAAATTCTGTCCAAATAAAGATTGCCCCACTTCTTCTTGTGAGCAAAAGAAAATGTGACAAACCCACCCAGGCCTCCACCTCTTGAAACAGACCACCACTGAAAGGTGGTTTCAGAGGTGTATTTCTCTGAGCTGTAGGCCTTGTTCATGCGAGACTGATTATTTTTCCAAAAAGACACTGATAAAGCCGACATCAACATTTCCAGAACAACTGCAGTTAGGGTGACCACGTGTCCCCGGTTGCCCGGGACAATCCCGCAGGTCTGTCCCAGGCACCTTCATTCCAGGACAATACAGTGTCCCGGAATGAAACTGACACAGCCACCCCTCCGGGCCAATCTGATGCCCCCAAAAAAGGTCGCCACATCACCTCTTTACTCACTGACAGTACTTGTCCTGGCCGGGAATGCCTGGAGGAGCACAGTCCCCGCCCCCTGCTTGTGACTCGAGAAATCATAAATCCTGGAAATGTGGTCACCCTAACTGCAGTAATGTGATGATATGGTCAGGACTCTATCTAATGCTGCATAGGAACGTGGAGAGTTTGGAGAACCACATGTAATTGTGGCTTGTTTAACCTTTATTGTAACAGAAGGTCCTTGCCATTTGGTAAGCATACATCTGACTCCCTTTCGGTGGTGTTTCGTTTCAAGGGGTGGAGGAACTTGACTGGCCTGTCCAGAGTCTGGACCTCAAGCCGATAGAACACCTTTATGCCCCATACACACAAGCGTTTTTCCAGTCGAAAAAAAAAAACAATGATTTTCCCAAAGGAATTCCTCTCAAGCATGCCTTGCATACACACGTCACACAAAAGTTCGGTGAACTTTAGACTGCCAAGAACGCGGTGACGTACAACATTATGATGAGCCAAAAAAATTAAGTTCAATGCTTCTTAGCATGCGTCGACTTGATTCTAAGCATGCACATTTTTTTTTTCTGCGTTGAAATTGCATACAGACAAACGTTTTTTCCGCTAGGATTTTTTCCTGATGGGGAAAAATGAGATCCTGCTCTTTTTTTTTCCCGGCGGTTTTCCTGTTGGAAAAAGCCTGATGGAGCATACACATGGTCAGGATTCTCAGTCAAAAGCTCTTATCAGACTTTTTCCGACGGGGAAAACCGGTCGTGTATACAGGGCATCAGAATAAATTAGAGCGGAGACCGCGAGCCAGTCAGTGCCTCACCTCAAAAATGTACTTCTGGAAGAATGGTCAAACATTCCCATAGACACACTCCTAAACCTTGTGGACAGCCTTCCCAAAAGAGTTAAAGCTGTTATAGCTGCAAAGGGTGGGCCAACTCAATATTGAACCCTACAGACTAAGACTGGGATGCCATTAAAGTTCATGTGTGTGAAAACGCAGGCGTCCTAATAATTTTGACAATATAGGGTGTATGCATGTTATCCGTGATGTTCTATGAGGCAGCGTACACACGACCCAGGAACTCGTTGGGCGAAACTGTCGTTTTCCTCGTCGAGTTCCTTGTTTGGCTGTCGAGGAACTCGACGAGCCAATTTTCTCGAATTCCCGTCGAGGAAAAAAAGAACAGGCTCTCTTTTTGGCTCGTCGAGTTTCACGACAGTTTCCCTGACGAAAAATGTGCACACGTCTCCCAATAAGTTTCTTGCTGGATTCTGCCGAGGAAACCGGTCGTGTGTACGCGGCCTTACTGTTACACTCATGATTTTATAAGTCACAATTAAATTTACATTATATTATGTTTTATTGCAGCCCTGATGAAGGGAGAGCTCTCCTTTGACCCCTGAAACATGTTGGCTATATTTTTAGTAAATGTGACAGACTTACCGAGGACAGAGGCTTTTGGAGGGGGACTGCCTACTGACTATGGGCCCAGGCTTTGTAAGGGAACACTATAATCAACAAGCCACCTGGTGCTGGTGGTCTCCGGCTATAGTCTGTTTTTTAAGGTGTTATGTGTTTTTCTGTTAAATATGCCTCTCCTATTGTTAATTGTGTTAATTGTTCTGTCTGTCTTCTCATCTATGGGCCAGATTCAGGTAGATGGGCGCTTCTTTACTTTGGAGTAACGTTTCTCATTTACGTTACTCCGCCGACACTTTCGGCGCAAGTACTGTTATTCACATAGCACTTGCGCGTAAACTTGCGCCAGAGTAACGATAATGCGCTGGCCTAACCCGACGCAAGTGGAAGTGGGTGTGAGCATATGTAAATGATGGGCGGAGCCCAGCGCAGAGGCTTACGTTCAGCGCATCATCCACGGAGCATGCGCAGTAAGTGAGGCTTCACTCTCCCCCTTGTGCGCATGCTCACAACTTCCGTCGGCACCACTTCACGGGAAACGTCAGCGCAATGCGTTTCGTTGGGCGTTTAAATGCGCCCGTAGATGCGCCATTCCGGCACTAAAGTATATCCTGTTCCCCCTCCCCGCAGTGAAGTTACTTTTGTTCTGAGATGGCTGCTCCCGTTCCCCGCAAACACACAGGAGAAAGCTGAACTCTAAAGGCCAGGAGCTGTCAGCCGTCATCTCGGCTATGGAGACCTATGATGTCTTCCTCCATGGCTGTAAAAGTTGACAGACAAGCATGGACAGAGGTGTTGTCCTGCAAGTGGGGGTGCTCAGCTAGCTCTTATCGTCGGTAACGCTGCTGTAGCTGCTCTCCTGCTGACCTGTGGCCGTCTGGAGTAAAGATAAAGCAGCTATTTGTAGAAATAACTTTGCGCCGGACGGACGAGATACGCGCGGCGCATGTAGCCAGCGTAAGGTGCTAATCCGTTCGCGAATCGGGAAATAACCCTCATTTGCATATTTGCAGGGGAAATCAATAGGCGCGACTGATGCGCCAAACGAAATTATGCGCTGACGATACTCTGGCGTCGGAAAGTTAAGCCGATCGGAAATGGCCCGTTTTCTGTCGCATCTAGTTTGGTGGGTACGGCCACATAGAAACGACGGGGCATAATCACAGTTACGCGGCGCATATCGAAATACTCCAGCGCAAGTCTTGCTGAATCTGGCCCTATGTGTTTATACTTGTAATAATGTGTATTGTACAGTACTTTGTATTCAGGGTTGTAGGTTTTGGGCAGTCTAATCACCTAGACTGGTTTAAGGGACTAAGTAATTAACCCATGCTAATTATATCACTGTCAGCTATTAGTTACTAGAGGTGGTTTTGCATATAGTATACGGTATGTTGGTTGTCCCTTAGTTATGTCAATTATATTTCTGTGTACATTTTCTTTGCATACAATAATGTGATTAGGCTCCCCTGATCTGGTGTACTATAAATTCTGTGTGAGTTTTCAACAAACAGTTCCAGTTCTCATACAAGCTATTGTCGGCTAGTCTTGTATGGTCCACTATAATCTCTGGCTCCTATGTCCAGGCTGGAGGAAGCTATGCAGGGTGATTGAAAAGTAACTCCCTATTTTTAACTATTTATAATTTTTTTCTATGAAGTTACTTTTTTCTCAATTCTTTAATGTATGTTCCTTAACCACTTCAATACCGCACATAGTCATATGACGTCCACAAAGGGGATCTCCCATCCCGGCTGGACATCATATGACGTCCTGTACTTTGTGCGGTGATATCTGAATGATGCCTGCAGCTAGAGGCATCATTCAGATTTTATTGTGTTCCGGCGGCGATCCTGCGCACCATAAGAATGATCATATCGGCGGTTCCCCTGTTTGATCGTTCTTATAGGCGGCTGGAGGAGACAACCCCCCTCCTGCTGCCACCCAGTGCTTCTCCAGGCTCTCCCGTGCCATCGGGGGCCCGGAGAAAGAATCGCCCAGCGCTGGATAGGAAGTATAGAGATGACTGGTGACCAGATGGTCACCTGTCATCTCTATGACCGTCGGAGGCCAGTGCATGATGTGATGACGTCACGCCCATGTACCCAGAAGTAAACAAAGCCACAATTGCGGCTAGTAAGCATGAGATCGGTGAATTTTTTTCACAATCTCATGCTTTCCAGCCTGGAGGAGAGATGTGAGGTCTTATTGACCCCGCATCTCTCCTTAAAGAGGACCTGTCACACACTAATTCTATTACAAGGGATGTTTACATTCCTTGTAATAGGAAAAAAAGTGATTAAAAAAAAAATGGAAAAAAAGCGTAAAAAATAAATAAATAAATAATAATAAAAAAAAAATTAAAAGCCCCTGTCCCCGTTAGCTCGCGCTCAGAAGTGAACACACACGCAAGTCCCGCCCACATATGTAAGCGTCGTTCAAACCACATATGTGAGGTATCGCCGCGTGCGTTAGAGCGTGTGCAACAATTCTAGCATTAGACCTCCTCTGTAACTCCAAACTAGTAACCTGTACATTTCAAAGCGTCGCCTAGGGAGATTTTTAAGTAACAAAGTTTGGTACCATTCCACGAGTGTGCGCAATTTTAAAGCATGGCATTTTAGGTATCTATTTACTCGGCATAACATATTTTTCTTATTTTACAAAAAAATTGGGCTAACTTTACTGTTTTGTTATTTTTTAATTCATGAAACCATTTTATTTTATTTTTTAAAAGGCGTTTGAAAATTATTGCGCAAATACCGTGCAAGATAAAAAGTTGCAATGACCGCCATTTTATTGCCGAGGGTGTCTGCTGAAAAAAACATATATAATGTTTTGGGGGTTCTGAGTAATTTTCTAGCAAAAGAATAATGATTTGTACATGTAGGAGAGAAGTGCCAGAATAGGAATGGTTTTGAGGTGGGTATTAAAGCCCGGTATTGAAGTGGTTAAATAATAAATGAAAGATTTTTAAAATAAGGAGTTACTTTTTAATCACCCTGTATACCAGGGATCCTCAAACTACGGCCCTCCAGCTGTTGTAGAACTACACATCCCATGAGGCATTGTAACACATTGATATTCACAGACATGACTAGGCATGATGGGAATTGTAGTTCCTGAACAACTGGAGGGCCATAGTTTGAAGACCCATGCTGTATACCTTGCAGCGCTGGACGGTTCCATCACAATACAATACCAATAAATGAATTCGAACTCTTTTATCCTTTGGTCTGGTGTTCCTTCCTTTTATGCATGTTTTTTTTTTTTTTTTCTGGTATTCCAGGCTATGGAGCTGTGTGTTTCTATTAATGCACACAGCGTAGGGAGACACAACTCTAGTCCCCACATTCAAGGTTGACTCCATTGGATGCTGCAAGAGAAAGGAGCCACCCTAAAACAGGAAACCTGGGACAGTGGTCATAGCACCAGCTAATACTGGAAAATAGGCAGGGATTAAAAGATAGAGAAGTTGCATACTCAGTAAGTGATCTGCCGAATTCTGCAGAAAATGCTTGATACTGAGGGTGTATTATCACTTTAAGAAATCAACAAGTCTCTGGTCTTTTGCATTACTACTGTAAACATTGGCCCATATCACTGACATCATTACATATGGCCATAGGCGTGCGCAAGGAGTGTGCCAGGGCACACACTAATCCTGGAGTTGGCAATCCGTCAATCGTGGGCAGGTGACAGGTAAGCCATGACTTGCCGACCCCCAGAGCCTTGATAGGATAGGCGACGGGGGTAGAAATTAGTGGAACAGATCTATATTTTCTTCTGGAGCAGCTGAAAGTAGGCTTCTCCTCCTCTCCCTCTCTCCGACATTCAGCTGCCACAGGCGTAAAATACAGGGGATCGGTACCAATATATGCCACCCCTCTTGTCCCTGTTCCTCTTCTTTCTTCTGCCCAGGCCCCCCTGTGTTCTCCCCCACACACCCCCCCCCTATTGTTTCAGGATGACGAGCGGGGAAGAGGCTGGGTAATATGTCCCAAACGCATATGTGTTGGAGCTTTGAGATGCACGCACTAATACAATAGGCTGCGCACACCTATGCATATGGCACATTTTGGGCAGCATTGTCCTATAGGTAGCATCCTAGGATTCTGGATTTTACCCATACTGCCAAACAAAACCAGACACCCCCTATACGTCAAAAGAACAAAATTGGATAAAAAGAAAGAGAGACATTAGATTGTCTAAGATTGTTAGAATGTCTCCCCAAACAGGCAGCGATCTTTTTCTCTAGAACTTTGGAAAATAGAGTTCTGAGGGGAAAATGCAATCAATGACCTCAAGTTCCTCCAGAACCATCATAGATCACGCCGGCGGAGGGCAAGCAGCTCCGGTAAACACAGAAGATGGAACATAAGCACAGCCCAATGTTATCTTGTAGAGACCAAAACAATTATCTTAGAAAATATAATTGTAACTTTTCTGTATTCTAACTCTAATTGCTTCACTCTGCTATTGATTTTTGCGGCACAGCCACCCACGTCTCCAAGGGGTTTTTACAAAATATTATCGATTTTTTTCCATTCCCATCTATACCTCAATTTTGTAAAATCTGATTGATTTTTAAAAAATGTTTTTATTCCTCGTTATTTTTTTTTTTATTGTGCCAAACCTATTAATCATGGGCTTTGTTGCTTTGAAACATAATTACTACTTTGAAACTGAGGGTGTTGACATGTTACAGTGGAGAAATGTAAACCCAAAAAAATGCTTACATAGGAAGCAAAATGTAAGAAAAAAAAAATTGAAACTAATATACCAACACACGCCATCTTTTAACCACTTGCTTACTGGGCACATAAACCCCCTTCGTGCCCAGGCGAAATTTCACCTTCCGGCACTGCGTCGCTTTAACTGACAATTGCGTGGTCGTGCAACGTGGCTCCCAAACAACATTTACGTCCTTTTTTCCCCACAAATAGAGCTTTATTTTGGTGGTATTTGATCACCTCTGCGGTTTTTATTTTTTGCACTATAAACAAAAAAAAGCGACAATTTAAAAAAATATTTTTTTTTTACTTGTTGCTATAATAAATATCCCAATTTTTTCTTTAAAAAAAACTATTTTTTTCTCAGTTAAGTTCTATGTATTCTTCTACGTATTTTTGTAAAAAAAAAAAAAAAAATCGTAATAAGCGACTGCTTTGCGCAAAAGTTATAGCACCTATAAAATAGGGGACAGAATTATGATTTTTTTTTTACTATTTTTTTTTTACTAGTAATGGCGGCTATCTGCGATTTTTATTGGGACTGCGACATTACGGCGGACACATCGAACACTTTGACACATTTTTGGGACCATTCACATTTATACAGCGACCAGTGCTATAAATATGTACTAATTACTGTATAAATGTGACTGGCATTGAAGGTGTTAACACTAGGGTGTGAGGAAGGGGTTAAATGTATTCCCTGGGTGTGTTCTAACTGTGTGGGGGGAGGTGACCGATGCTGTATCCCTATGTACAACGGAAACAGCATCTGTCTCCTCTCCCTGACAGGACGTGGAGCTCTGTGTTTACACAAAGAGCTCCACGTCCCTGCTCTGTCACCGCCGATCGCGTGTACCTCGCAGATTCCGTGGCCTCCGGGTACACGCATCGAATCCTCAGCAATGCAACGGCACTGTTTTTCCCCGCTGCGCGCCACCCAGTGGGGCGCGCTGGGAATTACAATAACATTGACGTCCAAAGACGTGATCCCGGCACTTTAGGTCTGTGCTGTTGACGTCTTTTGTCTATAGCGTGGATCTGAAGTGGTTAATGTGCCTTGATAAAAAAAATGCATACATGTTTTTTTTTTTTTAGTTAGCAGCTACAAATACTGCAGCTGCTGACTTTTAAAATAAGGACACTTATCGTATTTTCCGGCGTATAAGATGACTTTTTAACCCATGAAATTCTTCTTAAAAGTTGGGGGTCGTCTTATACGCCGGTAACCTAACATGCAGACTCTCAGTCAAACCGCGGCCGTCCAAAGTCGTGTCTCCTCCTTCTGCTGTTCTGTGATAGGTGGAACACTCAGCTTCCCAGCAGAGCCTCTGTTCAGTGTTCCACCTATCACAGATGTCCTCTCGTCCTCGGTCTCGGATGAGAGGGCATCTGTGATAGGCGGAACACTGAATACAGTGTCTCCTGGGAAGCTGAGTGTTCCGCCTATCACGGAACAGCATGAGGAGGAGGACAGCTGGGTCTGACAGATTCTGCATGTCAGGGATAAGGTAAAGGATCATCAAGACATGCAGTGAGGTATGCAGTGACACAGTGAGGCATGTAATGGTGGCACAGTGAGGCATGTAATGGTGGCACAGTCTGGCTTGTAATAGTGGCACAGTGAAGCATGTAATGGCATAGTGAGGCATGTAATAGTGGCACAATGAGGCATGTAATGCTGGCACAGTGAGGCATGTAATAGTGGCACAATGAGGCATGTAATGGTGGCACAGTGAGGCATGTAATGGTGGCACAGTCTGGCATGTAATGGTGGCACAGTCTGGCGTGTAATGGCACAGTGAGGCATGTAATGGCACAGTGAGGCATCTAATGGTGGCACATTGAGGCATGTAATGGTTGCACAGTGAGGCATGTAATGGTGGCACAGTGAGACATATAATGGCACAGTTAGCCATGTAATGCTGGCATAGTGAGGCATGTAATGGTGGCACAGTGAGGCATGTAATGGTGGCATAATGAGGCATGTAATGGTGGCACAGTGAGGCATGTAATGGTGGCACAGTCTGGCATGTAATGGTGGCACAGTCTGGCATGTAAAGGCACAGTGAGGCATGTAATGGTGGCACAGTCTGGCATGTAATGGTGGCACAGTGAGATATATAATGGCACAGTTAGCCATGTAATGCAGGCATAGTGAGGCATGTAATGGTGGCACAGTCTGGCATGTAATGGTGGCACAGTGAGGCATGTAATTTTGGCACAGTGAGGCATGTAATGGTGGCACAGTGAGGCATGTAATGGTGGCACAATCTGGCATGTAATGGTGGCAGTGTCTGGCATGTAATTGTGGCACACTGAATCATGTAATATTGGCACACTGAGGCATGTAATGTTGGCACAGTGAGGCATGTAATGGTGGCACAGTCTGGCATGATTGTACCTTTCTGCTTCCAAAAAATACCCTGCCACTGTAATTCAGGTGCCCGGCGACCGAAAAGGCGCCGGGCACCTGAATAGGGGGTGGCAGTGGCAACCATAGATAGATTCATGCAATGCATGAATCTACCTATGGTGATAAAGTGGTGGCAGGACAGAGGGGACGGTGCCCATGCACCCCTTATGGACGCACCGCCACTGGTCCAACCTAAGTTCAGCCAAACCCATGCTCATCCCTACTGCTAGGTACAATCCCGTACAGTTTGCCGATTCCCTATATTTCGCTTATGAAAACATCTCAGTGCCGCCCTGTTCTGTTCAGCAGTTGTTCGTATTCTTGAGTGTATTGCCTTTTTATGAGATGCTTTGGTTTATTATTCTTCTTTGGCCAATTTATAGAGCTCAGTCTGTCTGTAAATTCTTTTTTTATATTCAGTCCCAGTATGGGCAGATTTATCATTTGCTTTCATCTATCCCTACACTATCGGCTCGAAAATAAAACTGCTGGAGCAGCCGTAAACAACAGCACAAGAGAAACTTCCAGAAAGTAATTATCCCGCTGTAGTAAATATCCTCCTTATTAAGGTGTGCTTGTAGTGGAGCTACTTAACTGGCACACGATTCATTTTATTGCACTTTTTATAAGAACATTACCCGGCTTCCTGAGACAGGGACGGGGGGAAGCTTTATAACCACAAATTTCTGCACAAGGTGGTTGTAAACCTCAGAGATGAAATATGAACAAAACATATCCCTCTATAGTGTGTACTTGTCTCAATTAAGAGCATTAAGTGTAATTTCTGTCTGCTGCTTCGTTCCTCTGCTATCAGCATGAATCACTTCTTAGGCGCCGTACACACGGCCGAGGTTCTCGCTGAAAATCAGCGAGAACCTCGCTGGAATGCACATTCCAGCGAGGACCTCGGCCGTGTGTACGGTCTCAGCGAGCTTCCCGTCGGGAAGCCCGTCGAGCCGAAATAGAGAGCACGCTCTCTATTTCCTCGACGGCCCGCCTGGAAGAATGGCTGGTTGCCATTCCCGACGGGCGGGTCGCCGAATTCGACGGCCGGGAGAGAACCTCGACGGGCGGAACGATGTGTTCTGCCCGTCGAGGTTCTCTGCCGTGTGTACGGCACCTAACAAGTTTTTCTGACACAAAGAGAAAAATGGTGACAGGGGAGGGACCTCCAGCTGATTGACAGCATAAATTCCCCCTCCCTCCAGTACAAATCTACCCCCTGCTGAAATCCCCCCCCCCCCCGTCAGCACAAATCTAAGCCCTCCATCCCCACTCCTTCTGTCCAAATCCCCCCAGCACAAATCAAAGCCCCCATCCCCCCTCCAAGCTCAAATCCTCCTTCTCTCCAAATCCCCCCCCCCCCCGGGCAAAAAAAATCACCCATTCTAGCAGAAATCCACTACCTTTTAAATTTCCCCTCCAAGCACAAATCCTCTCCCCCCACTCCAAATACCCCCTCTTAGCAAAAGTCCCCCCCCCCAATCCCCCCTCCTAGCACAAATAGCCCAGAAATTTCCCCTCCTAGCATAAATACCCCCCAATCATTCTACTCTACCAGCACAAATCCCCCTCCCCTCCCCCCAAAAAATCCCCTCCTAGGACAAATTCTCTGCCCCCTCTACCATATCACCTCTTCTAGCCTAAACCCCACAAATCCTCATCCCCCTTCCCAACACAAATCCCCCCAAATCACCATTCCTAGGGCACACCCCTCCTAGAACAATCCTTATTCCCTGCCACTCGCCGAACTCCCCCTTTCAACACAAACCCCCCCCCCCCGTATCTCTTTGAAGGTGCCCCAACCTCACTTAATCCCACAGTGCCCAGGGCAGCTTTCCCTTCTGTCCATCCTTTGTCCCGACCTTGGTCCTGTTACAATGCAAAACTTCACAAAATCCTCTAGTACATTGATGTAGCAAATCATTGTTATAGTAAATGTACTGGGTGGGGAATTGGGAGGAACCTCATGCCATTAGACATGTGCATTTGTTTTCGTTCGAATTTTTGTCCGAAAATCTGTTTTTTTTTCGTTATTGTTTTAACAAACGATAACGAAAGCGCAAGAAACGAAAACTGAAAGATCCGACATAAAAAATGCTTTATTTTCGTTTTCGTTGCGGTAAAAATTCGATATAGAGAGATTTGACATTATAGAGAAAAGATTCGACATTATAGGGAAAAGATTCGACACTATAGGAAAAAGATTAGACACTATAGAAATAATAGATTCGACATTGCAGAGATTAGATTTCGATTTATGAGAAAATAGATTCGACATTATTACTAGTCATACAACATTAGAATTCTTGTAGGCGGAATATTCCAACGGAAATGTACGATTCGACGTTCCGTTGAATATTCCTTTGGCCATTCCACCGAAACCAAAAAGATTTGACGTTCCGTTGAATATTCTTTTGACCATTCGACAGAAACCAAGTATTATTGGATTTTCGGACGAAAGCTATTCCCCAACGAAAAACAAAATAAATCAAAACGATTTTCGGGAGTAACTAAATAAATTTATTTTTCAAACGAAAACGAAAAAACAAAACAAAATATTCCAGTCTGCACATGTCTACATGCCATTTATTTTTTTATTTAATACCTATCCCCCACCCTTTTGCTTACATGCCTGCGCCCTTAACAACATCTTTAACCACTTCAGTCCCAGAAGGATTTACCCCCTTCCTGACCAGAGCATTTTTTGCGATATGGCACTGCATCGCTTTAACTAAAAATTGCGCAGACGTGCAACGTTGCTCCCAAACAAAATTTACGTCATGTTGGAACAGGAAGGGGCCATCCCCAAACATTTCCCACATGAAATTGTCCAAAATGTCTTTGTAAGCTGATGCCTTAAGAGTTCCCTTCACTGGAACTAAGGGGCCAAGCCCAACCCCTGAAAAACAACCCCACACCATAATCCCCCCTCCACCAAATGATTTGGACCAGTTCACAAAGCAAGGTTCATAAAGACATGGATGAGGGAGTTTGGGGTGGAGGAACTTGACCGGCCTGCCCAGAGTCCTGATCTCAACCCGAAAGAACACCTTTGGGATGAATTAGAGTGGAGACTGTGAGCCAGGCCTTCTCATCCACATCAGTGCCTGACCTCACAAATGCTCTTCTGGAAGAATGGTCAAACATTCCCATAGACACACTCCTAAACCTTGTGGACAGCCTTCCCAGAAGAGTTGAAGCTGTTTAGCTGCAAAGGGTGTGGCTGCACTTCTGCTGTTCTCCTGAGCTCCAGTGAGGCCTACTGATCCAGGGAGCTTGATTACTCCCTATACCCAGAGTGGATGCAGGAACCTGGGGTGGACCCAGGGGAAGATCCCCCGGATGGCCAGAGTACCGATCCTCCCATACCAGTGTTTGAGGACCTGGGAAATGGCCCAGCTAAAGGGGAAAGCCTGGCAACCTACAGAAAGAAGGTTTGTGCAAGGATTGCGAGAATCGCCAAGGAGGAGGAAGTACTGGCAAAGTTGAAGTTTGACTTCAAGCAAAAAAAAATCGCAAGTGATCGGCTGCATAGTTCCAAGAGGAGACAGATGCGGCCTGAGTTAATGGCTTTGGAGGCCAAAGTGGAAAAGCAGAGTCTGCTGGTGGCTACATTGAAAGAAACCAGCGGTGCTTTCAAGGAGAAATATGGCAACGATGATCGCTTCCGTGCAATGCGCAGAGGGGCTATAGAGGCCAGTGGAGGACAGGCATCACCAGAGTGCGAGAAGCCAAGGTCAGTGCAAAGCAAAAAAGTTTCTGTGGGCTCTGATTGTGTTTCTGGCCAGCACGCTGGAAAATCTTTGCATTCCAAGCCAAGTACCAGTATGCTTGAAGACAGTGGTGAAAGCTCTGGCACACAGGCTGCAGGTGATCAGCAGTCAGGTGTTTTGTCTGGCAGTATGTCATCGGGCCAGGAAAGTTCTGTGCCCTTACCACCGCAGCAGGAGGCTATGGAGCAAGATGATCCATCTGAGCCTGTGAAGGGAGCAGGTATGATGAACCTTATTGCAGAAATGGAATCACCTTTGCATGGTCGCAAGTTTGCAGTGTCTGGATCATCTGAGGATGAAGAGGAGGATAATGATGTCCCCCCAAAATCTTTGAAACATGAGGTGAAAGTAAATGCAGGTTTTGTTCAGAACTTGCCTATACAACACAATGGAGGTGTAGTTCCTATGGATTGTGCAGTAGAGGGCGGCGCAGAGCAAACGTATCCCCTGGCTGAGACTTCCACCTGTGTACAGCCAGCCAGTGAAGGGTGTGTGGACTCTGCTGTGAAGAGTAATGATAAAGACATCACTGTTGGTAACCCTTCAGTTACTGGTAATGAAGGTAGAATTACCAAGGGCAATGTAAATGACATTTCTGTGTCAGAAGTCTCTGCTCCTGACAATATTGTTGTTGCTGCTTTATCTAAAGAGGGGTCTGTACCTAAGAGTGATGTTGCAAGGAGTGCGATTATTTCTTATGCTGCAGCAGTGGCTGCAACTGTGCCAGGGGTGAGTAGGGCCAATTATTCTGCAGTTGCTAGGAGTGATGTGACTGAAGGTCAGGCCAATATGACACCATCTGGTAGCTCCTTTAAACGCCGCAATGTGGTCCAATTGAGGTGGATTGGAGAAGGCCCCCCCCCAAATAGGAGAGATGTGGTGGACCGCATTCTGGGGATGGGTTTTAAAGCGGAGGAGATTTTTGCCCTTATCAGCCCAGTTGGGTCATATGAGTATGACCTCTCCTTTGTCAAGGCAGAAGGATTAGATGTCTTTTGGGAGAGGTATGAGCAGAAGTGCAAGAAGTCCCCAAGATGGGCAGGTTTGTCACCTAAAGTAGTCTCCCGCCAGCCATTATATAAAAACGTCACAATTCTAGTGCGTAATGAGTCCATTCCTGCTGCGGATCTGGGGGTGTGGTTGGGGAGATATGCGGATGTCCAAGCCCCCTTGAGGAAGGTTGTAGATGACAGGGGGATATGGACAGGAGGATGGACAGTATTAGTAAAACTGCATGTCACCGGTAATGTTGTTAAGCACATCCCTTCCTCTGCCTTTATAGGTCGTGACAGGATCATTACTTTTTATGCAGGACAACCAAAGTTATGTCACCGCTGTGGTGAAAAAGGCCATTTTTCAAGCTCATGTACTATGCAGAAATGTTCCCTCTGTCAGGGCTCAGACCATGTTGCAAAGGACTGCAATAATATTCGCTGTAATCTTTGTAACAAGTTAGGTCACCCCTATAGCCTTTGCCCTGAAGCCCTCCATAATCAGCCGGGGTTGGTGGAAGAACTGCTGAGAATGGAGGAGGAGGAACGTGGGGGGCAGCAAGGGGTTGGTGGAGCTGTTTCAGCTAGTCCTGAGGGGTCCCCCCAGGTGTCAGTTTCCCAATCTGAAGGTGTGACCCCTCCTGTGTCTGCTTCCCAGTCTGTGCTTCCTACTGTGTCAGTGTCTACTTCTGTTGTGTGTTCTTCCCCAGTGTTTCAGATACCCAGTGTTCCTGATGTATCCAAGTCATCCAGATTGGCTGAGGCTGCCAAAGGGGCGGATTCATGCCGATCTGAGGTGGCAACTTCGTCGGGACCTTCCCTGGGGAAACGTAAGACCTCTAGTGGAGGTTCTAAGGGGAAGAAGGGGGAAGTTGCCACTGCTAATGATATAGATGAGGCCTTTAAGGGTAATGTTTTAGGGGAGGAGGGAGAGTGGACCAAGGTGAGCAGAAGGAGGAATAAAGTAGTCCTGACCTCTGCCTCCTCGGCTTCATCTTTAGAGGTAGAAGATCTACCTCTGGGAAACAAGTTTGGGTCCTTATCTGACGGGGAAGAGGAGTCTTCTAATTCCGTGTCTCAGATGGAGGAGGATGAGGGAGAAGGTTCCCTAAAGAGGCCAGGGTCTCCAGTAAAGGAGGAGGGTGCTCAGGCTAAGAAACGCCTACCTCAATCATCCTAATGGCAGTTCCCACTCCGATAAAGGTGGCAACGATTAATGTTGCCAGCATAAAATCTGTAGGGGCTCGCAATATGGCCTTATTTTTGCTCAGCGAGATGGATGCTGATGTTTTATTTTTGCAAGAGACCCGGCTAAATTGCCTTGCCGATGTCCACCTGGCAAAGAGGGAGTGGAGACGTGGGCCCTCCTTCTGGTCTCTTGCGGCCGAGCCTTACAGCGGAGTTGCAGTACTTTTTACTGGCATGGTAACGTGTCGGCGGGTTATCGAGGTAGAGATTGGAAGGTGTATGGTCCTGGACGTCTCTGTGAAGGGGCATGATCTACGTCTGGTAAATATTTATGGACCACAAACTAGATGGGAGAGGAAATGCCTCTTTACAAAGATTAAGCCTTTCCTTTTTACATCTCGGCAAGTTGTCTTTGGAGGTGATTTTAACACCGTCACTAGGCCCAAAGACAGGAAAGGCTCCACTGACAGCCTGAGATATGATAGCGTCTTTCTTAATATGATAGCCAGGGAAGCAGGTCTGGAAGATGCGCATATTAAGCGTTGCCCAGACAGCACGGGGTACACATTTAAGAGAGGCAGTTGTGAGAGCAGGATAGACAGGTTTTTTTTTAAGGGGGACTCTGCCTTTTCGGCTCCTGAGTGTCGTATGGTGGAGTTCTCTGATCACCTTATGCTGTCTGTTATTCTTAATGCTTCAGATATGCCACCTAAAGGAAAGGGTATTTGGAGGATGAATTCGGCTCTGCTGGATGACGAGGAGGTAAGACAATCTTTTGAGGATTTTTTTCAGGCTCAGGTAACCATCCTGGATTTCTGCAGCAGTAAGTCAGAGTGGTGGGAGCTTACCAAAAGCCGGATCAGTGGGTTTTTCAAGGCCATAGGAAAAAGGAAACAGCTTGGTAAGTACATTGCCTACCAGCAGCTGCGGAGAAAACTTGATCGCCTTGTCTCGAATGGTGGAGATTCAGGGGCAATCTCTGAGGTGAAACTTCTCCTTAGGAAGTATCAGTATGACCGGCACGCTTCTTTGGTTCTGGAAAGGGACTACGGGAAATATCACTCGCCCGACCCTTATCAGAACTGCAAACAAAGCGCAGCAGTTAAGACGGTTGTTGGGCTAAGGGATAGTACGGGCTCTTTGACGAAATCCAGGTCAGGGATCCTGGAGGTCTCGAGGTCTTTTTATGTGGAACTTCTGGGGGAGAAGTACCTCGATCGGGCAAAGATATCAAGTTTTCTGGATTCTACACCAGATCTGGGAAATAACATTCCGCTGGCAAGTTTGACGGGGGTAATCACAGCAGAAGAGGTAGTCAAAGCTATAGACGGTCTGGCCATTAAGAAAACGCCTGGGCCAGACGGATTGACGGCTGAATTTTATAAGACTTTCAAATCCAGCTTGGTACCTTATCTTGTGGAGGTATTTAATGGCTGTCTGCAAGAGGGTTCGCTCCCTCCCTCCATGAGACAATCTGCTGTTATTCTGTTGTCAAAAGGTAAGGATCCCTCGATGGTTGAGAATTGGCGCCCCATTAGCCTTCTCAATGTCGATAGAAAGATTCTGGCAAAGATAATTTTCTGCCGCTTGTCGTCAGTAGCGGTCAGATTGCTTTCCCGTCAGCAGCACTGTTCGATCCAGGGCAGGAGCACTTTTTCAGCGGTGTTAGCTGTCCGGGAGGCTCTGGAGCGTTGCAGGGCTGAGGGCTGGGGAAAGTACTTGCTGGCATTGGATCAGGCGAAGGCTTTTGATCGTGTCAATCATGAGTACCTCTGGCTTCTCCTTGACAAGTATGGCCTGGAGGGTGGGTTTATTGGATGGCTTAAGACTTTATACAGAGAGGCAGAGAGCTTCATGCTTGTTAACGGTTGGGTTGGACGGCCCTTCAGGGTTGGATCAGGGGTGCGCCAGGGGTGTCCGCTGAGCCCTTTGCTATACGTTTTCGCAATCGACCCCTTCATCAGAAGGCTAGAGAGCGGACCGTTGTGCGGAGTGCCGGTGGGCACTGCTGGTGAGCCGCCCTTGAGGGTTGTAGCCTATGCTGATGACGTTTCTGTTTTTATCTCTGGGACAGAGGAGGCGCAAGAGGTGGTCTCAGTTATAGAGCAGTATTCCGAGGCATCAGGCTCCAAGGTCAACCGTGATAAAAGTGAAGTTTTTTGGATGAGCGAGGGAGATGAGAGCTTTGCACTTCCGGACATCTTCCCGAGGCCTCAGAAGAAAGTCAAAGTATTAGGCATCGAGTTTGGCCCTGATGATTACAGTAAGTTAAATTGGGAAGCCAGGCTAAATGATGCTGATGTCAAGGTGAAAAGCTGGAAAGGGTGGCGGCTCTCCTTGAGGGAAAGGGTGGACTTGATCAAGACCTACCTGATTCCTACCTTTCTGTATGTCAGCTTCGTTTGCATCTTGCCGGAATCCTTCTATACCAGGATTTATAGTTGTTTCTTCCAATTACTATGGGGGAACAGGCTGAATCTTGTCAAGCGGAATGTAACTTACCTATCTAGGCAGCAGGGTGGCTTAGGGATGGTCAACCCAGTTGTATTCTTCTCTCTGATGTTTTTAAAACACAATTTTGGTAACATGCTGGCAGAGAGACCGCCTGGATGGGTGGGTATTTTCCAGATCTGGTTTAGACCTTTTCTGGGCTGTTGGGAGAGTGGCGGGCCAGTGAAAAGCCTAAGGATCAAGCATGGTAAGCTCCCGGCTTATGTTGCCCCGTGCCTGAAAATTCTTAAACGGTGGCATGTGACAGCAGAGGATATCAGGTCCCTCCCTAGGAGACTCCTGGGTGAAAGGATCGTGGGTACTGTCTTTCATGCGCCACTGGCCTTAAGAGATTGCCCAGGTCATATTATGAGGGAGGGTTTACGTTTAATAAATTCTGAGCGGATTCCCTTGAAATTTGGGGACCAGGCCTGGCTCGCTTTCCACAGTAGGCTCTATGTGAGGGGGAACGTGAAGTGCCGCTCTTTGGACAATCGAGGTTGTCCAAGAGCGGAGTGTCAGGGTGAAGTGGAAACCATGGACCACTTTTTGCTTCAGTGCCCTTTCAATATAGAAGTCTATAAAAAGGTGGGGAGGGCTCTGAATATTCCTTTCTTGTCTAGCATGTCTTATGCTGAGTGGGTGTATGGAGCATTGCAGAATCGCAAGGGATATGATTTGCACACTCTTTTTCTAGTCAGCTTAGTAGTCCGATATTACACCTGGAATGCACGGTGTCAGGTATCCCTTCGGCAGAAAGTCCTTCCTGTTCTGGTGGTGGTGTGTGAGATTCTTGGTGAGGTAGGGAAAATTCGGGGTCTCGAGAAAGACAGATGGCAGAAAAGGGTCTGGATAAAGGCGTGGAGGAATATCAGGCCGGTAGCTGCTGTTTGTTGATCTCTGGGTGTTGGGTTCTTTCCCTGGTTTCTCTCTGGACACTCCCTTAGATTTTCAAGGATACCATTTTTGAAGAAAGGCTACATACACATGATAATCTGTTTCTTGGTCTGAATGTTATTTAAGTTGAGTGTAGAGATGTGTAGAGTTTTTAAAGATGTCTGCTTTATTTAGTGATGCGTTCATGTATTATTGGTTGAAGTAAGCCTTTATTATGTATATAATATGTTATGCATAAAAAAAAAAAAAAAAAAAAAAAAAATATCTATAATATTTATGTTTTGTATTTTTGTATAAAAAAAAAGTTGGAATGTGTTTCTTGTTTGCAAGATTCTCAAAATAAAAAATTGCCAACTCAATATTGAACCCTACGGACTAAGACTGGGATACCATTAAAGCGGAGTTCCACCCTAAAAATTAACTATCTATTAACAGCTTGCCTTTAATGTAAAAATAAAATACAATTTTTACTCACTTCTATCTGGCTATTACTAGGCAGATTTCCTAATCTGCCTAGTTCATGGTCCTAGGTGGTTGAACTTCCTGTCCAAAGACCCCATTGCCTCCTGGGAAATGATGAGACTCATTTCCCAGGAGTCTCTGGGCATTACTGTGCTTCACATGCCCACACATATGATGGATACGGCCACAACATGAGCTGGAGGATATAAGGGAGGAAGTTAATATGTTTTAGAGACTATTTTATGTGATTCATTGAAAAAAAAAATTGCCGGAACCCCGCTTTAAAGTTCATGAGAGTGTAAAGGCAGGTGTCCCAATACTTTTGACAATATAGTGTATATTTGTATGCTAATTTAAAATGGCTTATTGATATTTATTGTTATTTTTACTCTGTATTCTAAAAGTTGTTTGTTTGGTTTTTGAACATGTGACCAGCAGCAGAGGACTAGAAGCTTCTCCTGCTTACGTTTCCCTGCAGACAGGCTAGGAGAGAGCTGGGTCATGTGACAGCTGTATACTGATTAGGAAAAAGGTAAAAAAATAAAAAATTAAAACAACTACAATGCTATCATCCACATTGAATTACAGTGGAACCTTGGATTACGAGCATAATCCAAAATCCATTCCAGGAGACTGCTTGTAATCCAGAGCACTCAGAAACAAAGATAATTTGCTCCCCATTGACTTATATGGCATGCAATACCACATGTGCCCAGAGGTGGGGGGGCGCTGGAGAGCCAAGAGCCGAGATCTCGAAAACCCCCAGAAAGGTTCAGAAACACTCGGGAAGTATTTCCGAATGATTCCAAGTATTTCAGAACGGCTCCAAAAAGCTCCGAACCATTCTGAGTGTAAGGCCCCATACACACGGCAGAGAACCTCGACGGGCAGGACACATAGTTCCGCCCGTCGAGGTTCTCTGCCGGCCGTCAGAATCGGCGACCCGCCCGTTGGGGAAGGCAACCAGCCATTCGTCCCGACGGGCCGTCGAGCAAATAGAGAACCTGCGCTCATCAATTGCTGCCACTGTGCCCATCAATTGCCGCCACTGTGTCCATCAAACGCAGCCACTGTGCCATCAATTGTCACCACTGTGCCATGCCATCAAACGCAGCCACTGTGCCCTTCAATTGTCACCACTGTGCCCATCAATTGTCACCACTATGCCATGCCATCAAACGCAGCCGCTGTGCCCATCAATTGTCGCCACTGTGCCCAATAATTCTCGCCACTGTGCCATCCCATCAATTTTCGCCACTGTGCCATGCCATCAAACGCAGCCACTGTGCCCATCAATTGTCACCACTGTGCCATGCCATCAAACGCAGCCGCTGTGCCCATCAATTGTCGCCACTGTGCTCAATAATTCTCGCCACTGTGCCATGCCATCAATTATCGCCACTGTCCCCATCAATTCCCCACACAGCAACATGCCGCTGCCGCCCCCAGCGCCCTGCCGCCCCAAGGCCTGGCCTCGGTGGCCTTGTGGGGAATCCAGGCCTGCGCGCATCGGCACCTTAGTGACGCGCCAGGCTCGCATGCTCCCCCCAGTGGCCGGAGGACTAGAGGTCGAAAAAAAAGGGGGCCTCCCGGCATTGTAGAGCATTGTAGAGCCTTGTGGCCCTCTTTTTACAATTACCCGGGTCTGAAGAAGTTAATGATTACAGAGCTGTATTAATGTATGTCTTTTATATCTCCCCAGTGTTCAGTTTTAAGTATTACCTTAGAGCAAACACTTCCATAATAAGTCAATATGTGATTACTACACTATAATTTCCCCATGTTAGGCCTGGGAGGTGTGTGATAGCGGGGCACCAAGGAGAGCGGAGATTGATTTCTAATGAATAACTTAATGATTGATTTTGTGAATACATGAATGAATGATTCTAATGAATAAAGAATGAAGTTTTTTTTTCTTGCTGGAGTTCAACTTACAGCAAAAGAAAGCACCCCGTTATGACCTAGGCTGCTCTCACTCTGATTATGATCGTCAAATTGCTCAACAACTTCTGGGTGTGTCGTTAGAAGGGCAAAGTACACATTTCCATTTCTCTTGAAATTCCGTTTAAAATTGTTATTTGTTAACCACTTAAGCCCTGAGCCTCTTTCTGAGGTCTGGGGGTAGATTCACATAAAGATACGACGGTGTATCTACTGATACGCCGTCGTATCTCTGAGATCCGACGCTCGGATCTATGCGGCTAATTCCTCGAATCAGGTTCTGCATAGATCTCCCTTAGAGCCGACAGGTGTAAGTGACTTACACCGTCGGATCTTAGGCTGCAATCTCCCGCCGGCCGCTAGGTGGCGCTTCCGTTATTATACGCGCCGAATATGCAAATGAGGAGAACCGCCGATTCAGAAACGAACGCCCGGCCGTCGCTTTTTTTTTACGTCGTTTGCGTTCGGCTTTTTCCGGCGGATAGTTACCCCTGCTATATGAGGGGTAAGTGTGGCGTATCCTATGTTAAGTTTGGCCGTCGTTCCAGCGTCGAGTTTTGAATTTTTTACGTCGTTTACGTAAGTCGTTCGCGAATACAGCCATACGTAAATTGCGTTAAAGTCATAACCAATGACGTCCTTGCGACGTCATTTGGAGCAATGCACGCTGGGAAATTTAGCTGGCGGCGCATGCGCAGTACGATCGGCGCGGGGACCCGCCTGATTTAAATAGTAAACTCCCCCTAGCCACGGAATTTGCATTCCGCCGGGGGATTTATGATCCACCAGGGCAACTTATGAGGCAAGTGCTTTCTGAATACAGCACTTGCCTCGAAAACTGGCGCTGGCGGATCGTAAATAAGATAGATCACGCGGATCTAAAGATCCGCTGATCTATGTGAATCTACCCCCTGGTGTTTACAAGTTAAAACTTTTTTTTTGCTAGAAAATTACTTAGTACCCCCAAAAACACCCTGGAGAATAAAATGGCAGTCGTTGCAATACTTTTTGTCACACCGTATTTGCGCAGCGGTCTTACAAGCGCACTTTTTGGGAAACATAAGTAAATTATTTAAATAAATAAAAAACATAAAATTGATCTTGCGGCGTACCCTCCGCAGAGACCACTTTTGACTGAAGGAGGACCGCCCCCTAAAAAACAGGATACTGGGGTTATGAATTACCTCATTACCGAATTGAGTCCGATGCAGGATATTATGAGTGGAGATTCTTAGGCGGCGTACACACGACCGAGGTTCTCGCTGGAAGCTGCATTTCAGCGAGGACCTCGGCCGTGTGTACACAGAGCGCTCGCCCCGCCCGTCGGGAATCCCGTCGAGCGAAAAGAGAGCACGCTCTCTTTTTGCTCGACGGCCCGCCTGGATGAATGGCTGGTTGCCATTCCCGACGGGCGGGTCGCCGATTTCGACGGCCGGCAGAGAACCTCGACGGGCGGAACGATGTGTTCTGCCCGTCGAGGTTCTCTGCCGTGTGTACGCGGCTTTATTCGCTCCGATACTAGCCAACAAAATGGCCGCCTCCGAGGTGACAACTTTGTCCTCGTTAGCCGCTGTAATGTCAAAACAGCTCAACCGCTTGCCAACCGTGATCTGCACATATATGTCGGCAGAATGGCACAGCTGTGCAAAGTGACTGCGCTAAGTGACGTATATATACGTCACTTTAAATTTAACGCCGCAGCCCTGGCTGCGAACTCTGCGAGTCAGTTTGCCCGTTTGTCCCATCAAATTCTGCCAGTCTGCCCCATCAATTGCCACCAATTTACCCCATTAAATGCTGCCAGTATAAATGCATGCAATGCATGAATCTATCTATTGTTGATTGACAGGTGTAGGAGAGAGGGGGTGGCGCTCCTGCGCCCACTATGGACACACCACCACTGAAGCCCTCCTGAAGTTCTCTAGTCTGGTACATGCACCCAGCACAGTAGGGGTGAGATGGTTCATGAATGAAGAGATTGGGAGAAGGAGGGGGGTGAAGTTGTAGTGTGGTTCTTATTCCGGCAGTGAATGGAAGATCTCATCCTCCAGGCTGCTTCTAGACACTCCAACGGTCTTCCCATCATCAGCGGAAAGCCTGTAATGGGGGTTTTCTGTCATGTACTCAGCAGGCATTAGAGGACGGCGCTCGGCTTTCGCCTTAATCTGCTTCATCTGCAGCTATGGAGCAGAAGAAAGGAGAAAAGCCTCTTATAATAGTAGAACGTTGTTCATTGACTTGTAACATCACTAATGTGAGGATTCAGCCTCCTGCCCGCACTTCTGAGGATTATCAGCCACTGCGAGACCCCCGACTCTACGAAATGTTCTTCTACCCACTAATCCAAATACAGAGCTTTCATCAGGACCGAGACATGCAGAAACAACGCATCTGACCTTCTATTCACTTCCTGTCTATTCTATCTAATTCTGTATAGTACACACCTCATTATCCCCAATTCTGTATAGTACACCCCTCATTATCTCCAATTCTGTATAGTACACCCCTCATTATCCCCAATTCTGTATAGTACACCCCTCATTATCTCCAATTCTGTATAGTACACCCCTCATTATCCCCAATTCTGTATAGTACACCCCTCATTATCCCCAATTCTGTATAGTACACCCCTCACTATCTCCAATTCTGTATAGTACACCCCTCATTATCCCCAATTCTGTATAGTACACCCCTCATTATCCCCAATTCTGTATAGTACACACCTCATTATCCCCAATTCTGTATAGTACACCCCTCATTATCCCCAATTCTGTATAGTACACCCCTCATTATCCCCAATTCTGTATAGTACACCCCTCATTATCCCCAATTCTGTATAGTACACACCTCATTATCCCCAATTCTGTATAGTACACACCTCATTATCCCCAATTCTGTATAGTACACCCCTCATTATCCCCAATTCTGTATAGTACACCCCTCATTATCCCCAATTCTGTATAGTACACCCCTCATTATCCCCAATTCTGTATAGTACACCCCTCATTATCCCCAATTCTGTATAGTACACACCTCATATCCCCAATTCTGTATAGTACACACCTCATTATCCCCAATTCTGTATAGTACACCTCTCATTATCCCCAATTCTGTATAGTACACCCCTCATTATCCCCAATTCTGTATAGTACACCCCTCATTATCCCCAATTCTGTATAGTACACCCCTCATTATCCCCAATTCTGTATAGTACACACCTCATTATCCCCAATTCTGTATAGTACACACCTCATTATCCCCAATTCTGTATAGTACACCTCTCATTATCCCCAATTCTGTATAGTACACCCCTCATTATCCCCAATTCTGAATAGTACACCCCTCATTATCCCCAATTCTGTATAGTACACCCCTCATTATCCCCAATTCTGTATAGTACACCCCTCATTAACTCCAATTCTGTATAGTACACCCCTCATTATCCCCAATTCTGTATAGTACACACCTCATTATCCCCAATTCTGTATAGTACACACCTCATTATCCCCAATTCTGTATAGTACACCCCTCATTATCCCCAATTCTGTATAGTACACCCCTCATTATCCCCAATTCTGTATAGTACACCCCTCATTATCCCCAATTCTGTATAGTACACCCCTCATTATCCCCAATTCTGTATAGTACACCCCTCATTATCCCCAATTCTGTATAGTACACCCCTCATTATCCCCAATTCTGTATAGTACACCCCTCATTATCCCCAATTCTGTATAGTACACCCCTCATTATCCCCAATTCTGTATAGTACACCCCTCATTATCTCCAATTCTGTACAGTACACCCCTCATTGTCTCCAATTCTGTACAGTATACCCCTCATTGTCTCCAATTATAAATAGTACATCCCTCATTATCTCCAATTCTGTATAGTACACACCTTGTTACCTCCAATTCTGTATCAAACACCCCTATTTATCTCAAATTCTATACAGTACCCCTGTCATTATCTCCAGTTCTGTATATAGTACACCCCTCATTATTTCTACATCTATATAGTACACCCTCACTTACCACTCCTTCCCCCTCTCTCTCTCTCTCTCTCTCTCTCTCTCTTTCTCTCTCTCTCTCTCTATTCTATATAGTAAACCCATATCAGCCACTCTCTCTCTATCACTCCCTCTCTTTTTTTATAGTATGCCCTCACCTACCTCTCTCCCTCCCCAAGGCAAACTTAGAATGGGAAAACGATTTGCAGTTTAGGGAATTTATATGGTGTAAAAAGACGGCACACATTAGATTGTCCACACTACAACTGGGAAAGGATTTAAGGGGGTTTGGCGATACCACATTCCAGAACCTATTATATAGCATCTCAATTGCAACAGTTGGAAGGTTGGGGACTAATGGACCCATTAGATTCAATCAGGAACCTGCTTCTACCTGAGGAGTCAGGCCCCGTACACACAACCGGTTTCCCCGACAGAATCCATCAAAAAACTTGGTGGGAGAGCTTTTTTTGCCGAGGAAAACGGTCGTGTGTATGCTTTTCATCGAGAAAACTGTCGAGGAACTCGACGAGGAAAAAAGAGAGCAATTTCTCTTTTTCTTCGACGGGAGTCTCAGTTTCCTTGTCGGGCTGGTTTTCGACGAGAAACACGTTGGTGTGTATGCTAAGAAACCTGCGCACCTTCGGTAAAAGTAGCGTTTATAATGGAAATAGCACATTTGTCACGCTGTAACAGACTGAAAAGTGAAAATGTCTCTTACCAAACTTTTACCTAACACGCAGTAACATGAGATTAGCAAAAGCAGCCCCAAGGGTTGTGCCAGTGGAATCGAACTTCCCCTGCTGTTGTATGTGTTGAAGTCACCGCGTTTGAGAACGAGGAGATTTGGTCTTTACAGTGTGTACGCAAAGACAGCTTGTCAAGATTCTCGACAAGCCTAAGGGTCCTTTCACACGGGCGGACCGTTCGTTCGTTTATTACAAGTCCGTTTACGGACTGTAATGGTACCCTATGTGAACACACGGTCCGTATTCATCCGATTCCCCATAGGGGAGAGCGGAGGAGAGACAGGACGGTCCGCTCCATGTGAAAGGACCCTAAGAACTTGAGGAAAACCATGTGTCTTTTCCAACGAGTTCCTCGGTTGTGTGTACGAGGCCTGAGACTCATTTAAAAGGAGGCTTTCTACATCTGCCACCAACTCAATAAGATATTGCCATCTGGAAACAAAGCTTAAAGGGGTGTTCCACCCAAATGTAATGTTTATTAAAAGTCAGCAGCTACAAAAAGTGTAGCTGCTGGCTTTTAATAAACAGACACTTACCTTCTCCACGTTCCAGCGACGCGCCGTCCGGGGCTACGCTCCTCCCCCCCCCCTCCCCGGCCGGCATCCTCATTGCGACTGTGGGCACCCAGCCGTGACAGCCTTCGGCTTCACGGCCAGGCACCCACTGTGCATGCGCGAGCCGCACTGCGCATGTGCGCGGCACGGCCCGCCGCTGATTGGACAGGGGATCGTCTAGGACCTGTCAGTGTCCTAGACGATCGCCAAAGGGAGGGGCTGCAGTAAGGCAATTACGCCTAATCGCCTTACCAGCCCCTCGGCGGAAGCAGGAAGTGGGACAGGAAGTCCCACTCCTACTGAAGCCCCCACTCCCCCCCCAAAAAAATGACATGCCAAATGTGGCATGTAATGGGGAGGGGAGGGGATTAAGGGGAAGTTCCATTTTTGGGTGGAACTCCGCTTTAAGAAGTCATGGCAATCCTGAGGTATAGGCAACAGTCAAAATTCCAATTCCACATTAGCTTTTGTTTTACATCCCAAGGGTCCATTCACAGCACTGCGATGGTTCCTGGCGCACTGGGAAAGTTGTATTTCTCACAGGTATAACTCCATGTTTACTGCCATGTTCACTCCGGTCAAAACCCACTCAACGTGCAAAACTTAGGAAACTTTTTGGAGGCCCTCACCATTTAAGAGACAATAATCAACACTTTTCACTCCTACATGGACTACAAATATTGGCCCGCATCCACAAAGGCTTTACGCCGGCGTACCTCCAGATACGCCGCCGTAATTTCAAATGTGCGCCGTCGTATCTTTGCGCCGATTCTCAAAGCAAGATACGCGGAAAAACATGGCTTCAGTTGTCCAGCGTAACTTGCCTACACCGGCATATCGTGGGCGCATAGTTAGGCTGGACGCATTCGGCGTTCCCATTAAAAATATGCAAATGAGCTAGATACGCTGATTCACGAATGTAGTTGCGCCCGGCGCATTGATATACATCGTTTACGTAAGGCGTATGACCGGCGTAAAGTTCCCCCTGCTATATGAGGCGCAGCCAATGTTAAGTATGGACGTCAGAACAGCATAACATTTTCCGTCGTTTGCGTAAGTCGTACGCGAATAGGGCTGTGCGTAAGTTACGTTCACATCGAAAGCATGATTCGGAGCATGCGCATTCGTTAGGCGCGTCATTTACGTGGGGTCACGATTAATTTCCATACAACACGCCCACTACCAGCCTACTTTGAATTACACTGGCTTACGGCGGCAAGTTTACACTACGCCACCGTAACTTAGGGCGCAAGTTCTTTGTGAATACGGCACCTGCCTCTCTAAGTTACGGCGGCGTAGTGTATATGAGATACGCTACGCCCGTCCAAACTTAGGCAACTCTTTCTGGATCTGGCCCATTGACTCTACGAATAAGCTCCATGTTGGAGTGAAACGAGTTAGGGTTGGTAGCGCCAGGTGGGTGCATTGGCCATTTCGATAATCCTGAATACTGGCTATTAAACAGCGAGCAGCTTCCTTCCTTTTTCCTAAGGATTTGATTGTTGTGTGTCAATGCATGCGCTTTGACAAGCATTGTATAAGGCAACACATTTATTTGATGCATGAAAAAGGGATATGTACCATTTCTGACAGTTCAGTGCAACACAACGCAACGCAACCGTGTAATTGGACCCTAAAGAAGAAGAATCTGTCGTTGGCTTCCCCAGATTGCAGGTTACCAATTCCAGCAATCACACCACCATCCTAAATGCTCTATAGTGTTACCACATAGAAATGTATCGACTGCTTTTAAAAAATTTAGGCCATGCGACTGACCGTAAAGTCCATAATGTCCATTAAAGGATTGATTTGCACTTAAGCATAAGCCAACCACAATTCACATGTAAATCCCGTGTGCTCCTTTTATTTCAGCTGCCTCCTTATTCCATGTATGTTGTGCAGCTCAACAATGTAATACCAAAGTGCCTAAGTATTCCCATAAGGCTAGGTTTAAATGTGCGGCTAAATTGTCGCACATTGGAAGAGCGATCCACGTTCTAGATTATTTTTCAGTGACTGGCATTGAGGGGGAAAATTACGTCTCCTCGCCACCTGTTTTAACCCCATAAAAGCCAAACCAATTTGTTCCATTGTACAGTATGTGCCTAAACAGAGAAACAAACGCTTGCAATTTTTTAAAGGGGAGTTCCACCCACAATTTCACTTTTTAAATATAAATACCCCTGTAATACACAAGCTTAATGGATTTTAGTAAAGTTAGTCCATAAACTAAGGTCCGTTTTGTTAGGTTGTTACAACATTTAGTTTATAATCTAGAAATAGACCGTGGCCACCTTAACCACTTTAGCCCCGGACCATATTGCTGTCCAATGACCAGAGCACTTTTTGTGATTCGGCACTGCGTTGCTTTAACTGACAATTGCGCGGTCGTACGACGTGGCTCCCAAACAAAATTGGCGTCCTTTTTTTCCCACAAATAGAGCTTTCTTTTGGTGGTATTTGATCATCTGCGGTTTTTATGGTTTTTGCGCTATAAACAAAAATAGAGCGACAATTTTGAAAAAAATGCAATATTTTTGTACTTTTTGCTATAATAAACATCCCCAAAAATATATAAAAAAAAAAAAAATTTTCCTCAGTTTAGGCCGATACGTATTCTTCTACATATTTTTCTTTTAAAAAAATCGCAATAAGCGTTTATTGATTGGTTTGCGCAAAAGTTATAGCGTTTACAAAATAGGGGGTCGTTTTATGGCATTTTTATTAATATTTTTTATTTACTAGTAATGGCGGCGTTCAGCATTTTTTTTCAGTACTGTGACATTATGGCGGGCACGTCGGACACTTTTGACACATTTTTGGGGCCATTGGCATTTTTATAGCGATCAATGCTATAAAAATGCATTGTATTACTATAAAAATGCCATTGGCAGTGAAGGGGTTAACACTAGGGGGCAGGGAAGGGGTTAAGTGTGTTCCTGGGTGTTTTCTAACTGTATGGGGGGGGTGGCCTCATTAGGGGAAATCACTGATCTTCTGTTCATACATTGTATGAACAGAAAATCAGCGTTTCCCCCGCTGACAGGAACGAGAGCTATGTGTTTACACACACAGCTCCCGTTCCCCGCTCTGTAACGAGCGATCGCGTGTGCCTGGCGGCGATCGTACCCGCCAGGCACACGCGCGGGACTCGGGGGCGAGCAGGGACGCGCGCCTGCCGCCTCCGGCGGCACGCACGCGCCGCCCCTAGCGGCCGCTTTAAAGCGGACTTATAGCTACGGGCTCTCGCCCAGGAGTGCCACCGTCCCGCATTAATATGACGGCGGATGGTCGGCAAGTAGTTAAGTGTGGGCATCATGAAGCCAGACTGTATGACTTCCTGGATTTCAGCTTTGCATATCTCGCACATGCTCAGTGCTGCACAAGCAATGTAATAGGTTTCAGTCAGGTTTGCAAGGACTACTGGGAAACATGATGCCTATCCCAGAAACCCTTGCAAATAGCCTTGTGACTTAATAGCCTAGGCTAATAAGGAGGAGGAAGTAATGAACGACTACAAAATAAAGGTATTTACAAGCAACAAAATAAAAAAAAATTGTCCATTCTGAACACTCTGAGATTAGGGCATGCATCACAGACAAACATAAAAAAATGGGTGGAACTCCACTTTAATATTAACCACTTCACCCCCAGAGGATTTTGGCTGCCAGGTGACCTGGCCATTTTTTGTGATACGGCACTGCGGCACTGCGTCATTCTAACTGACAATCGTGCGACGTGACTCCCAAACAAAATTGATGTCCTTTTTTTCCCCACAAATAGAGCTTTCTTTTGGTGGTATTTAATCACCTCTGCGGTTTTAATTTTTTGGGCTATAAACTAAAAAGAAGCGACAATTTAAAAAAATTGCTATAATAAATATAACCAATATTATAATATCCCTACATATTTTTGGTATGAAAAATAACAATAAGCGTATATTGATTGGTTTGCGCACAAGTTATAGCATCTACAAGATAGTTTTATGGCATTTTATTAATTTAATTTATTTGAATTTTTTTTTTTTACCGGTAAGGGCGGCTGTGTGCAATTTTTTCATGACTGCGACATTATGGTGGACACTTTTGACACTACTTTGGGACCTTTGTCATTTATACAGCGATCAGTGCTATAAAAATACACTGATTACTGTGTAAATGTGACTGGCAGGGAAGGGGTTAACCACTAGGTGGCACTGAAGAGGTTAAGTGTATCCTAGGGAGTGATTCTAACTATGTGGGGGGGATGGGCTACCAGTGACACGACATTAATCACTGCTCCAGATGAGGGAGAGGCAGTGATCAGGGAGCAGTAGATCAGTGTCCTGTCAAAAGCCAGAACAGGGAGATGCCTTGTTTACATAGACATCTCCCTGTTCTGCCTCTCCGTGACACAATCGTGAGACACCGGCGGGCATAGAGTCCGCGGGTCCAAGGGCACGAGCACAGAGAGTGCGGCGCGTACCTGACGAACGCCTTTTTAAAGGGGACGCACAGGTACGTCCATTTGCCCACCACTGCCATTCTGCCAACGTATATCGGCGTAAAACGGTCGGCAAGTGGTTAAGGGGGCAAATCTTCCAATCTGCAAGTGGTTAAATTGGACTAGGTTGCTGCGGCAATGTAGGTTCTGTGTACCCTGTAGTGTGAATCCAATAAGTATAATATAAATTCATGAAACACAGTTCTAGGCTCCTATACAGTCCATGAAGTCCAAACATATCATCTGCGTTCAAACAAATTGTGGTAAAATGCTCAGTGGTTATTCCATGAAAAATAGGTGACTTCTGATCCCGTGAGATGTTCCATAGACATGCTTCCCTCCTATGGTCTCCTACTCCTACCAACATTATGTGTATAACAGGCACTGATCGTATATAAAGTCTCCTTTCTTCCTCCTACACTTTTCCAGGAAACAATGTATGGTATTCTCATATATAGGGTATGGCTATAATGGAACAAGAAAAATATTCTGCATATTGGACCCATGATCAAGGCCAGGGCTCAAAATGTCAAGTTCTGAGCTTCTAGCCAGGCCTTAAGGGTTACTCGCCACCAGTTGCCCCACCCAACACCTACCATGCCCTGCCCCCTAATCCCGCCCCTAAACACACCCTCATAAATGACACTTAAATGTTTTATGCAGAATTAAGTTATGAAAATAAATATTAACTCTTTATCAGTGTAGCCCCATCTGTGCCCATCAGAGCAGCCCACTTGTGCCCAATGCAGCCTCACCTGTGCCCAATGCAGCCTCACCTGTGCCCAATGCAGCCTCATCTGTGCCCAATGCAGCATGACCTGTGCCCAATGCAGCATGACCTGTGCCCAATGCAGCCCCACCTGTGCCCAATGCAGCCCCACCTGTGCCCAATGCAGCCCCACCTGTGACCAATGCAGCCTCAGCTGTGACCAATGCAGCATGACCTGTGCACAATACAGCCTCACCTGTGCACATTACAGCCTCACCTGTTCTCAATGCAGCCTCACCTGTGCCCAATACAGCCTCACCTGTGCCCAATGCAGCCCCACCTATGACGAATGCAGCCTCACCTGTGCCCAATGCAGCCTCACCTGTGACCAATGCAGCCTGACCTGTGACCAATGCAGCCTGACCTGTGACCAATGCAGCCCCACCTGTGCAGATGAAGAGGCAAGCCGTCTGAATCAGCAGAGAGCGGAATTGCCTGCTGTAATAGCTTTCATTTACATTTCCTGTGTTTCCCGGGGCTCACCGTCACATAGGCCCGTCCCTTGGCCCGATGCCTTTGATGACGTCACATGTCCCGCATTGGACCCGCGTTCTGTCTATCAAAGGTGCTGGGCCAAGAGGTGGAGCTATGTGACGTGAGCCCCGGGAACACGGAAAGTTCAAATGAAAGCTATTACAGCGGGCAATCCCGCTCTCTGCTGATATGGACAGCTCGCCTCTTTTTCTCCTCTCTCTTCCCCTGGCTGGGAGACAGTGTCGGCGGTGCCCCCCCCCCCCCCCACTCTAAGGCAGCCCCATGCTTGCCAACAGCCATTTTCCACTCGCAAAATGCGAGTGGAAAATTTGAGGGCTGATCAAGCCTATACACTCCATATATACAGAGATGTATTATGGCCTAGGCCAACAAGGCCCAGGCCTAGGGCGGCACTTTGTGGGGGGCGGCTCAATGTTCCTGTGTACACAGCCAGGAGGAGGAGCTGAGGAGAGACACAACCGAGAGAGCTGTGCTGCTGGTATGTGGGACAAATTTAGTGAGAGAGAGAGAGGACACAGTAACCAGGAGGTAAGGAGGGGGGCAGGCAGATATGAGGTGAACGAATGAAGTGATGGGAGAAGAGAGGGTGGTATGGGGATTTGTGCTGGGGAGTGATTTAAGAGGGAAGAAGATATGTGCTAGTGGGGGTCTGATTTCTTCTCAAAACACTCCCCAGCACATATCCCCATACCACCCTCTCCCCCCAAATTAAAAGATGTTCTGCCCCCCTGTACTCATCCCACCCTGTCCCCCTGTGCTCATCCCACCCTGTCCCCCTGTGCTCATCCCACTGCGTCCCTCTGTCCTCATCCAATGATAATGACAGGACGGGTCTTAAAAAGGAAGGGGTGCGTCATATATAAAGAAGGGGGTGCGCGAGTTTCACCAGGCCTAGGGCAGCACAAAACCTAAATACACCCCTGCATATATACCATTATTGTTTGTTGGATATGTATTTCCTATAATCTGAGTATACTTATACCACCGTAAACTTTTTGGAAGTGTTATTATAGCACTTGTCGGGGCCATATTGACGATTACTAGTGTTGCTCACGAATATTCGAATTGCGAATATTCGCTACGAATATTGCATATTCGAGTATTCGCGAATATCGCGAATTATCGCGGCGATATTCGATTTCGAATACAATAAAAACCCTTAGATTTTTATTAGAGACCTTGGGCCGAGTAGCTGCAGCGCTCATTTTATATTGCCGAAAAATCGCAATGCGATTATTCGGCAAATAGCGATATCGCGCGATTATTTTATATTGTAATATATCACGAATATTCTGAGCCAATCAGAGTACTCCATTCCGCATTTCTCGAAATTTCGAAATTATTTTGTATTGTAAATATCAGAATATTCTGAGCCAATCAGAGTGCTCCTTCCGCATTTCTCGAATATTCGCAATTATTTTGTATTGTAATATATCACGAATATTCTGGCCAATCAGAGTGCTCCTTCCGCATTTGCCGAATATTCGCAATTATTGTGTAGTAATATATCACGAATATTCTAGAGTGCTCCATTCCGCATTTCTCGAATATTCGCAATTATTGTGTATTGTAATATATCACGAATATTCTGAGCCAATCAGATGCTCCATTCCGCATTTCTCGAATATTCGCAATTATTGTGTATTGTAATATATCAATCAGCCAATCAGAGTCTCCTTCCGCATTTCTCGAATATTCGCAATTATTGTGTATTGTAATATATCACGAATATTCTGAGCCAATCAGAGTGCTCCTTCCGCATTTCTCGAATATTCGCAATTATTGTGTATTGTAATATATCACGAATATTCTGAGCCAATCAGAGTGCTCCTTCCGCATTTATCGAATATTCGCAATTATTTTATATTGTAATATATCACGAATATTCTGTGCCATCAGAGTGCTCCATTCCGATTTCTCGAATATTCGCAATTCGCATGCGCATTCGCAATCGCAATTCGCATTCGCGAAGCGAAATTCGCAATTTTCATTTCGAAAATATATCACGAATATTCGTATTTAGCGAATATCTGTCGAATATTCGACTATATATTCGAGATATATCGCGAATACGAATATGGCATATTCTGCTCAACACTAACGATTACTACATTGTTATTTATGAATGTACTTTTATATAGATTTCTACAATAAAAACCCTTAGATTTTTACATTAACTACCAGTGTGACATCTAAAGTCCAATCTCCTAGTTTAAATTAGTGTCTATGGCTATAATGGGGTTTATTTACTAAGGCTAGAGTGGGCAAAATTAGTCCCAGATTTGCAAAGAAAGCAATCAGCTTCTAACCTCAGCGTGTTTAATTAAGCTTTAGCAATAAAACCTAGAAGCTGATTGGATTCTCTACAGAATTGTGACTAATTTTGCGCTCTCTAGCTTTAGTAAATAATCCCATAGTCTCACTTTTCACCTCCTCCTCTCCTCCAATATAGATCCCCATTTGGTCATCAGTTAAATCATGTAAGGAAAGGATGGGAAAAATCTCCATGGCGTAATACCATTTTATTAAAATAAAGTTAAAACGCAATTGCACTTACATTGGCATAGAACCAAAAAAGCAGTATAACTTCAAACGGCCACCACGGCGTGTGAGTCGGCTGCCATTTTGAGTTTTATACTGCTTATTAGTGATGAGCGGAATACGCCATATTCGATTTCGCGATATTTTGCGAATATTTCAAAGAACATTCGCGAATATTCGTTAATATGGAATATTCGTGATATTTTATAAAAAAAAATGCGAAATTTCGCCAATGCGAAATTTCGCCAATGCGAAATTTCGCTAATTTTTTTTTAGATAAAATATCACGAATATTCGATATTTACGAATATTTGCTATATTTTATAAAAAAAATAAAAATAACGAAATTTCGCAATTTTTTTGGGATAAAATATCACGAATATTCGATATTTACGAATATTCCCTATATTTTATAATAAAAAAAAAATAGCGAAATTTCGCATATGCGAAAGCGAAAATGATTGCGAAATTTCGCTATTTTTTTTTTGGATAAAATATCACGAATATTCGTTTTTTACGAATATTCGCTATATTTTATAAAAAAAAAAAAAAATTGCGAAATTTCGCTAATTTTTTTTTGGATAAAATATCACGAATATTCGATATTTACGAATATTTGCTATATTTTATAAAAAAAATAAAAAATAACGAAATTTCGCAATTTTTTTGGGATAAAATATCACGAATATTCGATATTTACGAATATTGCCTATATTTTATAATAAAAAAAAAATAGCGAAATTTCGCATATGCGAAAGCGAAAATGATTGCGAAATTTCGCTATTTTTTTTTGGATAAAATATCACGAATATTCGTTTTTTACGAATATTCGCTATATTTTATAAAAAAAAAAAAAATTGCGAAATTTCGCTATTTTTTTTTGGATAAAATATCACGAATATTCGATACTTACGAATATTCGCTATATTTTATAAAAAAAAAAAAAAAAAAGCGAAATTTCGCATATGCGAATGCGAAAATGATTGCGAAATTTCGCTATTTTTTTTTGGATAGAATATCACAAATATTCTTTTTTTACGAATATTCGCTATATTTTATATAAAAAAAAAATTGCGAAATTTCGCTAGTGCGAATGCGAAATTGATTGCGAAATTGATTGCGAAATTTGAAAAAATACGAATATTCGAAATAGCAAATATTCGCCGCGATATTCGCATTATTCGCGAATACTCGAATATGCAATATTCGTAGCGAATATTCGCAATGCGAATATTCGTGAGCAACAACACTGCTTATATGGTTCTATGCTAATGTAAGTTCAATTGCCTTTTAAAAATTCATGGAATTGAAGCAGGTATTACGGCCACCCAGGTGTACTTCAGGTAATGCAGGATAACTTTGAGAGACCCCCAGAATCCGTGAGAGACCAAATGAGACACAGGGAAACAGCTTTGAGTGTGTTCATAAGATGTCTGGCTTTTACTAAGTACCACAGTGGCTTATGCAGAAGTAAGAAGGGAGGGGCTGTGTTTTAATGCATATGTTTCTAAAAGTTATACAAACTTAGTACTTTCCTTATCATGATTTAAACTGCTGACTTTAGTTAACAAGAACTAGCTGATGACTTTGCTGACACAACAGGCTGCTCCGTGAATCAGCCTAACCACCGTGATTCACAGGGTGTGTTTCTATGCAAACTTTTATGCCGCGTACACACGATCATTTTTTGTGATGAAAAAAAACGACGTTTTCTGTGAAGTAAAAAACAACGTTTTTGAAACGTCACATTTCAAAGACGATTTTGCATACACACCATCGTTTTTTTCACAAAAAGCGAGGTTACGTTCACCACTCTTTTCCATTGAAGCTCGCTTCATAACTAGCTTCTGGGCATGCGCGGTTTGAAAAACGTCGTTTTTGCTACACACGGTGACTTTTTGTGAAACAAAAAACAACGTTTTGAAAAACGACACAAAAAATTCAAGCATGTTGGAATTATTTTTTGGTCGGTTTTTTTTAGACAAAAAACGACGTTTTGACCACACACCATCAATTTAAATGACGTTTTAAAAAACAACGTTTTTTTTTTCATCGAAAAAAACGACCGTGTGTACGCGTCATTAGGCCGCGTACACACAATCGGTTCAAACCGATGAGTCTGGTCCGACGGACTGTTTTCATTGGTTCACCGCTGAAGTGGCCTGATGGTCTGATGTGCGTACACACCATCAGTCCAAAATCTGATCGGGTCAGAACACAGTGATGTAAAACACAACGATGTGCTAAAAAAACGAAGTTCAATGCTTCCAAGCATGTGTCGACTTGATTCTGAGCATGCGCGGGTTTTTGGACCGATGCTTTTGTGTACTAACCATGGGTTTGGACCGATGGTCAGGCGTCCATCGGTCAGATTTTAAAGCAAGTTTTAAAACTTTGGTCCGACGGACGACGGACCAATGGGCCGTACACACGGTCGGTTTGGACCGATGAAACTGGACTTCAGTCCATTCTCATCGGTTTGAACCGATCGTGTGTACGCGGCCTTAGTTATGTCAAAACATTTACATTCAAAAGTAAATTTCAACTTTAAAATGGAGTCAGTTATTTATACATTCTAGTATAGGAATAAGCACGGAGCCGTTTACCACAATTTGTTTGAAAAGATGATATTTTTAAACGTTATGAACTTTATAGGATCCTAGAGTATATATTAGGGCAGCGCTATAATACTTATTGGATTTACAGAAGCCGGTTAACGGCACGCCTTTCCCTTTTGAGGAGAGAAGAAGAGTGAAGATAACCGACTTCTCTTAAAGTGGATGTAAACCCCCAAAAAAAAATTGATGTCACAATGTAGAGAATACGATTTCCTATCATCTGTGCCCAGTTTTGCCACACAGAGGTAATCCAGCTCTGAGCAATCCTCTTTTATTGTTTAGTGAAATACAACAGACTTGCAGATAAAAACCAAAGTCCTTGCTTCTGAAAAAAAGTGCACAATTCACATCCCCTCCCCTGTGTTTTGATTAAATGCTTTCAAAATATGGGGTGAGTCACAGTTCAGTGCCATGAGAAAATGCAACAGCCATCAGAATATACATAGAGCTGGAGGGAAGAGGGGAGGGGGATGTGAATTGAGCACGTTTTACAGAAGCTGTGTATGTCTGCAAGCAGTGCACGAGATATGTGAATAACCTGTCACTCAAGCAAGGACTTTGGTTTTTATCTGGAAGTCTGTTTTATTTCCCTGAACAATAAAAAAGGATTGCTCAGAGCTGGATGATAGGAAATCTTATTCTCTACATTGTGACATAAAAAAAAAATGGGGTTTACATTCACAGCTCATCAGAGTCTGACTCGGGGGTTACATTTCTGTGCTGCGATCGGTAACCCGGAGTCAGACTCGGGCTCGCCTCGCAGAATCCACAGGCATGGTTTACTTACCTTGTTCCTGGATCCAGCGATGCATCCGCACTGTGTGAGCGAGTGGGTGCTCGCTCGATTCACACAGTGCCTCTGTGTGCCGCTGAGCTCTGTTCCCTGCGACGTTACGACGCACAGGGACGGAGAACGGCGCCATATTCAAAAATGTAAACAAACACATTACATGCAGTATACTGTAATATTATAGATTACAGTACTGTATGTAAAAAATACACACCCCCCTAGCCCTAGTGGTCTGCGCAGTGCCCCGCATGTCCTTTTATATAATAAAAACTGCTCTTGCTGCCTGCAAAATGTAGATTGTCCATAGCAACCAAAAGTGTCCCATTATGTCAAAAGTGGTTTTAGATCAGATAAAAAACAGTGATAATAAATGATAATCACTTGCAGAATTGAGCGATAGCGATTTGTGGGGAAATTCGTCATAAAACAATAAAAAAAATTACAGCGACAATTCTGCAACTGAGCAAATTTCACTGATTTTGAGTTGATTACATTATTGATACATTTTTATTATAATTATATTATTATGTGTTATAATTATTTATTATATTATAATTTATAATTTTGTTTTTAAAAAAATTTCATACCCAGGATGCCTATTAGACTCTTGTTTGGTCAGATTTAAGTGAGTTATTCCTAAGAATTACAAGCCTACAGTATAAAATGCCAAATTTCCGCCAGGGAGGTTAAAGAAACATCTACACATATTCAGGGCACTCCCAACAGTCCCCACCAGTGCTGCCAATCAGTGCCCATCTGTGCCTCCTCATCAGTGCCACCTATCAGTGCCCACCATGCTATCAGTGGCGTCTATCATCGCAGGCTCATCAGTGCCCACCAGTGCCACCTCATCTGTGCCCATCAGTGCCACCTCATCAGTGCCCAACAGTGCAGCTCATTAGTGCCCATCAGTGCCACTGTTCAGTCAGATTAGGCGACCCGGCAGACTAGGTAACAGTAGGGACGTTCCGTCGCAGCCATCTTGATACAACCCCGCACTTCTCCATACTAAGGATACAGTGAGAGGAGGGAGTGGACATCTTGTTACACCCACCAGTGTTGCATTTCACAGTTATTTTTAACAGGAAGCTGAGCTTATATGGTGAAATACAGTATTTGGAAATCTATCTGACTGTTTACATATTGAATTATAAAAGCAGAGGTGTTCTGTCACATTAGCAAACCTGTGAGATCAGCAGACATGCCGCTGCTTTTATAATTCAACATCTAAACAGTCTGTAGGATTATTAAAAAATACTGTATTTGACCTTATAAGCTTCGTTTACTTTTAAAAATATCTGTGAAATGTAAAATTCCGGTGGGTGTAAAAAGATGTCCACTTGCGTTGTATCATTACTATGAAGGATTGCGAGGTGTAGCAAGATGGTGGTGACGGAACGTCACTTCCGTTACCAATTCTGATGGGTCGCCATGTCTGACGGAACACCACCTCATCAGTGACCATCAGTGCAGGCTATTAGTGCTCATCAGTGCCACATCATCAGTGTCACCTATCAGTGCCACCTACCAGTGCCACCTATCAGTGCCCACCAGTGCCACCCTATCAGTGCTGCCTATCATTGCAGCCTCATCAGTGCCCACCAGTGCCACCTCATCACTGCCCATCAGTGCAGCCTATTAGTGTCCATCAGTGCCACATCAGTTTCGCCTATCAGTGCCGCCAACCTGTGCCCAACAGTGTCATCCTGTCAGTGCCGCCTCATCAGTACCAACCACTGCTGCCTCATGTGTGCCCAACGGTGCAGCCTATTAGTGCCCATCAGTACCACCTCATCAGTGCCCAACAGTGCAGCGTATTAGTGCCTATCAGTGTAGCCTCATCAACACACATCAATGAAGGGGAAAAATTACCTGTTTGCAAAATTTTATAGCAAACTATGATAAATGTTTTGTGTTTTTTAATTTTTTTTTAATTTTCGATGTTTAATTGCTTATTTAGCAAAAAAAACCCAGCTGTGATTAAATACCACCAAAAGAAAGCTCTAGTTGTGTAAAACAATAAATTAAAAAAAAATCATTTGGGTACAATGCTGTATGACCGCGCAATTGTCATTCAGTGTGACAGCGCTGAAAGCTAAAAACATTGTCCTGGGCAGGAAGGGGGTTGAAAGTGCCTAGTAGGCAAGGTATTAACATGGATTCCAATGAGCCTAGTTCATGCCAGTGCGCTGCCTTCCAGTGCAGTCGACAAAAGGAGAACATGTTGCATTATTCCTGTATGGAACGCATCCCAACTTTTTGAAGAGCGAGGGCCACATAAGTGACTTGTTAACTGGTCGCGGGCCACAAAAAGTGGAGCAGACAGAATCCGTGTCCTCTCTATATATTCAGACAGACTCTACTCTGTGGGCCCTCCCATCAGATCCAACCAGATGGAAAGGGACAGATCCCCTTCTATATTTCTTATCGTGATAGGATTGGAGGTGGGTGGGTGCAAATGAACACAAGTCCGTTTACATCTGGCACTCCATAGAGATGAATGGAGGGTCTGTGTGGGTTGAATCAATCATGTGAAATGGGCCTAAAGCTGCTTTCACACAGGTCAGCAACCTGTGATCTGGGATTACGAACCTGCTATCGCAAAGTAGGAGGTCGCGGGCCACATCAGAGGGCTCCGCGGGCCACATGTGGCCGTTGGTTGGGCATCCCTGGCCTAAGCCCAATCAGGGGAAAAAGCATCAGAGGGGCATGGCCAAGATGTGGTGACTATAGAGGCGATTTAGTTTGCATGTGCTGCGCTATATAAGTTTCTTACTCACTCACTCACCCACTCATAGATGACTCCTCTATTTTCACCAGTAGGTGTGGCTGATCTAATTAAAGCACACCCCCTAAGTTTAATAAGGTAAAAAGAAATGAATCTGCGCCACAGACAATTTAAATAAAATAGTGATGTGATAAAATACAAAGTGATTGAGTTTGAAGTGGCTGCCCCTACATAAAAACCCACCTAGGTGGGAGTGAAGAATAAGTAAAAAATAGCAGGTAATGGCGCCTACTAGAAATAAAAATGTGCAAATAAATATAGATAGTGTCTGTCCAAATCAAAAGTGCTGGTCCTAGTCAAAATATAACATATATATAACACAAATTAAATTGAATATTAATTGATAATTAGTGATTGAAAAATTGAAAAAATAAATAATTCATAAATCCTAAAAAGTCCAATTCCTAGTGATAAAAATTCCCAAAGTAAGTGTTGCAATATTAAATGATGATGGTAATAATAATCCAAGAAAAGTCCAGTTTTATAATAATATAAAAAAAAAAAATATTTTCAGGATTGCTTCCAATGAATATAAAGTGATATGTGCTTCATGCAGGTATAGCCGTCAGTGGTTCATTCAGTGCTCTCCCCCAATGGTCCCGCACTCACCGGATCCAACTACCCCTGCAGGGGTAATGGGCTTTCTCAGTAAAAATCCACACTTCAGTAGGATCTGCCTGGTTTCCTCACATGGGATCTAATCCAACCATTCAGCCGCTCATAGGGAAGATAGGATAAAACGAAAAGTGCCCAATAGCGTGATACCGTTTTGTGCCAAGTAAAATTATTTATTGATAAACAATGGGTACTCACAATTTACATGCAGTTTAAAAAGCCTTTAAGAAATATATGCTGTAGCTCTAAGGAACGTTCGCTCGACCGGTTTCGTCGTTCTGAGCACTGAATGAACCACTGACGGCTATACCTGCATGAAGCACATATCACTTTATATTCATTGGAAGCAATCCTGAAAATATTTTTATTTTTTATATTATTATAAAACTGGACTTTTCTTGGATTATTATTACCATCATCATTTAATATTGCAACACTTACTTTGGGAATTTTTATCACTAGGAATTGGACTTTTTAGGATTTATGAATTATTTATTTTTTCAATTTTTCAATCACTAATTATCAATTAATATTCAATTTAATTTGTGTTATATATATGTTATATTTTGACTAGGACCAGCACTTTTGATTTGGACAGACACTATCTATATTTATTTGCACATTTTTATTTCTAGTAGGCGCCATTACCTGCTATTTTTTACTTATTCTTCACTCCCACCTAGGTGGGTTTTTATGTAGGGGCAGCCACTTCAAACTCAATCACTTTGTATTTTATCACATCACTATTTTATTTAAATTGTCTGTGGCGCAGATTCATTTCTTTTTACCTTACTTTATCTTGCATCATGCAAGAAGAACCTGCAGCAACGGATATATTTAAATACATACACAATAGAAGTATTAATCTAGGAGAAGTCTTTAATCAAGAACAAGTGGTTACTAAACAAGATACAGATGGACTATTTAAACAACTCAGACATTGCCTAGAAAAACAACTTAGAGTATGGTGGGACATAGCCACTCTGGGTAAATATATAGCAGAAAAAATTACACCTTGGAGGCTGAGATGGGATATCTCACCTAATGATGCTATTAATGATAAAGATTTAATGGAAGAATGGTATAGATTTTTCAATCAAAGGGAAAATGATTTGTTACATAAAATACTAGAAAGAAGACAAGTGAAACTAAAAATGATCGAATCAGAAATTCTCCATGTGAAAGATCAACTTTTACCCTTCTCAAATACACCACAATATAAGGAGAAAGAAGCACTGCTACAAGAAATTATTACAAAATATGACAAAGAAATTCAACAGAAAAAACAGAAAAAATTTAAAAGAGATGTTTTGGACTACAAGAACCAACAGGTATACAAGTGGCAAACTGATGACACCTATATGAATAATTCCATGGTGGAGGATACAAGAGAGGATTCTCCAGACATGGAAACCAACATATGGCAACCAACCACAACAACAACAACCAGACCAAACAGAACTTTACGCATTAATAATGCTACAACACCGCAGAGAAGAGAGGAAATAAGTCCCATAAGACAAACACAGAGGGAAAGAATTCGAAGTGAAGAAAGAAGACCACAAGTACCATACACACCAAGAATCCCACGGCATAGAAACAGATTTTCTCCATTGAGAAATCACCCACAAGAAACTCCATATAGAAGACCCCAAAATAGAGGAAATTTTTTTCCCAGGGAATACAGAGGTCGACCACCAGTTATGAGAGAAGACAACAGACCTTTCAGAACCCAAGGGTGGAGGCAACCTTTCCGGTATCCACAAAGGAGACCCCAATACGGAGAACAACATGGGTGGGGTACCAGAACATACAGATACCCGAGAGGGAACAATTGGGAACAAGAAGACAACAATTGGGAAGAGAGAAGAGAACGGATATACAGACCCCAAAGAGGGGAAAGAGGATACGCAAACGAGGCAAACGAGGGGGGCGCAAGAAAAAGAAGGAGAGAATACTAGGAGGAGGAATTTTTAATCTAAGTGACGAAATTTTTACAGGGGAGGAGATGAGAGTTTTAGACTTAGGGCTTAAATATGCACCAGACAAAGAATTAGATAAATTCGAAGCCTATATAGATCTGCACAAATTTGTACGGAAGTTAAATATTAAAAAGTTCTTTGCAAACAAGAAGAACAAAGAAGATGAAAACACTACCCAGTACCAACACTCTAATCTGAGAAACAATTCAACGTTCAACCCCAAAAATCAGCAAAATGAGAGCTTGACGGTATTTAGAAAATTGGTAGAGGAGGATATAAGAAATCTAAAGATAAACAAATCAAAACGCAATAAAATATGGAAAACAATTAGGGACCTTGAAAAGAAGAAAAACATTGTTATCCGACCCGCGGACAAAGGGGGAGGTCTTGTCATTCTCAGGAAAACAGATTACGAATCTGAAATGACAAAACTACTCAACATACCAGACACTTACAAAAAATTAAAGTCAAACCCCAAAAAAGAATACAAAAAGAAATTAAATGTATATATAGAAAAAGGCAAAAAGTTGGGCATTCTTACAAAAAAAGAAGCCAAATATCTAAACCCTGAAACGGCAAAAACACCTATTATCTACTATGTCCCAAAAATACACAAGAACCAATCACATCCACCAGGAAGACCAATTATAAGTGGCATAGACTCCCTCTTCTCAAGGCTTGGAGCCTATATTGATGGATTCCTACAACTATTGGTGAAGGAAGGACCATCATATCTCAAGGACAGTAAACAACTTTTAATGGAACTTGTGGACCTGGAAGTAGAACCCACGGATCTTCTCGTCACCATAGATGTCAACTCATTATACACGAATATAGTACAAGAAGATGGCATCAAAGGGGCAAAATGGGCTTTACACAAAGACTCAAAATTAAAACAGGAACAAATAAACTATATTTTGGAGGGGCTAACATTAGCTATGAGCCACAACTATTTTTGGAACAAAGGAAATTTCTTTGTCCAGACTAAAGGAGTAGCCATGGGGGCCAAGTATGCCCCCAGTATAGCCAATATCTTTTTGAACCATTGGGAGGCAGAACAAATTCAAGGAACAGAGAGACCATCTTTGAAATTCTACAGAAGGTATATAGATGACATACTAATAGTATGGGGAGGTACTGAAACGGAACTACAGAAGTTTTTTGATGAAATCAACCATAATATATATGGGATTACTTTTACAGGCATTTGGAATGCAGAATCCATTGATTACCTGGACTTACAATTATTTAAAGCAGAAAACAGAATACACACCAGAACGTTTTTTAAAAAAACAGATAGGAATAGCTACATTCCAGTAACCAGTTGTCACCACAAAAAATGGATCCAGAATATCCCTAAAGGACAACTTATGAGGATATTCAGAAATTGTAGCAATGAGGAGGATTTTGAATTACAAGCTACACAAATCATTAACAAATTTGTGGAAAAAGGTTACCAACGCAGAGATCTAGATACTCTGAAAAATCGAGTTAAAGAAATGAAAAGAGACAACATCATAGCAGGAACACAAAGGAAGAAAACAAACAGGAAAACCATAGATGTAGCCTTCCTGACTGGATACAATATACAACACAGAGACGTGGAAAAAATATTCAAAAAATACTGGCCCATTCTGCAATCTGATAAAAACCTGAAAAATCTATTACCGAACAGACCGAGCTTTATATATCGTAAAGCCCCCAATCTAAGAAATCGATTAGTCCACAATGCAATTGACCCCCCAAAACAGATCCAAATTTTTAAAAACCTCAAAGGCTTCCACAAATGTGGTAAATGCCTGCCCTGCCGAGTCAGCAAAAAGACAAATAAGAAAAAAACTGAGTTCACATCTACAACTAATGGTACCACACATAAAATAAGAGAGCTGATAACATGTAATAGTACACATGTTACGTATGTTCTGGAATGCCCATGCCAAAAACAATATGTAGGCAGAACAACAAGAGAACTACATATCAGGATTAGAGAACACATAGCTAACATCAAAAAAGGGTTTAATAAACATAGTGTGTCTCGACATTTTAGAGATTACCATCATAAAGATCCGGGATGCATGACTTTTTATGGAATAGACAGAATAAAAGAGCATTGGAGGGGGGAAAATAAAACTATAAAAGTGTCCCAAAATGAAACCCGGTGGATCTACACGTTAGATACCCTCCAACCGTCTGGTATGAATATTGATGTGGATCTAAATTGTTTTTTAACTAATTTTTAACAATTTTAATAATCCCATATTCCAATATTTTATTTTATTTTATTTATTTTAATTTTATTAATTTATTATGGGAATTTTTACCATATATCCAATTATAGGAATACCTCATCGACAATACACATTCACCTCTCCTCGTTTACCTATCAATTACTCCTCATTTAATTATAATTGCATTTTAAACTAATGTTTTAAACTAATGTTTTTCCATAATGTTTATGTATATTTTTATAATAATTTTTATATATGTATTTTTCACCCATTTACAATCTTATATATATATCTGAATATGTTATTAACATCATCTCGCTGCAATAATGAGATCAGCCAAATTAATCAAGTATTTATTATATTTTGATCTAATCTCCGGGTTTCCCGATATGAGAACGAACGTTTTTTATGTAGAGCCTCTTGAGACCGGACTTCGGTCTGCAGGAATCTCCAACATGGAGGACGATCGGAACTTTTTCGACGTAAGATCGGAAGTTCGTTTTCCCGACAGAACTTCCATCGTCGACCGCAACACTGAGGAGGACGATCGGAACTTTTTCGACGTAAGATCGGAAGTTCGTTTTCCCGACAGAACGTCCATCGTCGACCGCAACACTGAGGCTCTAGTGTTAGGACTACGGTCTGCAGTAATCTCCAACATGGAGGACAACGGAGTTCTTACGACGGAACGTCGGACCCGTTTTTCGACATTTTGTCGACACAACGTCCGCATTTTTCGACACAACGTCCGCATTTTCCGACTGAACGTTAATTATAAATAGCTAATGCTGTAGACTCAGAGGCACGCTCCAGATGACGTCAGAACGACGAAACCGGTCGAGCGAACGTTCCTTAGAGCTACAGCATATATTTCTTAAAGGCTTTTTAAACTGCATGTAAATTGTGAGTACCCATTGTTTATCAATAAATAATTTTACTTGGCACAAAACGGTATCACGCTATTGGGCACTTTTCGTTTTATCCTATCTTCCCTATGAGCGGCTGAATGGTTGGATTAGATCCCATGTGAGGAAACCAGGCAGATCCTACTGAAGTGTGGATTTTTACTGAGAAAGCCCATTACCCCTGCAGGGGTAGTTGGATCCGGTGAGTGCGGGACCATTGGGGGAGAGCACTGAATGAACCACTGACGGCTATACCTGCATGAAGCACATATCACTTTATATTCATTGGAAGCAATCCTGAAAATATTTTTATTTTTTATATTATTATAAAACTGGACTTTTCTTGGATTATTATTACCATCATCATTTAATATTGCAACACTTACTTTGGGAATTTTTATCACTAGGAATTGGACTTTTTAGGATTTATGAATTATTTATTTTTTCAATTTTTCAATCACTAATTATCAATTAATATTCAATTTAATTTGTGTTATATATATGTTATATTTTGACTAGGACCAGCACTTTTGATTTGGACAGACACTATCTATATTTATTTGCACATTTTTATTTCTAGTAGGCGACATTACCTGCTATTTTTTACTTATTCCCCTAAGTTTAATACTGTGGTTGTCTCATGGAGTATACCATGCACCTAAAGGGATTGTAACCCACTGTGGGAGGACAACCAGCGACAGGACGAGTGGAAGGCTTTTAAGCAGCACTATCTTTGATCACTCTTTAATTATTTAATTATTTAATTGTATTTATTTTTATTTATTTTATTTTATTTAAATATTTAATTATTATTTAGTTTTAATCACTCTTTATTATTGAATTTGTTTTTTTGAAAGACGAGTTTAAAAGAACCGTAAACAATGCATGCTCCTTTCTGCTTCTAAAATTATGACTGCTGTAAATGCAATGTAATTACACGGGTAATAAAAAAAAGTTCAATCACGGGTCACATCCCCGGTTGTTTGCATTCCAATTTCCAGTAATAAATGATGAGAACTGATGTAGACCGGTAATTCTGGAAACTTATACGATCAATGGTTTACACCTTCTAAGGTTCTAAATGGTATAGTATTCAACAACTGAATAAAAAGTCAGTTCTCGGTTATAATGATTAATAGTAGCCCCTGAAACTCAATGTGATAGTAGAGGGTCAAAGAGCACATGGCAAGCCCTAGGGCTTGGATCTGTGGTTGGATTAGGCCCAAATAACTGCTTATCGAAAACAAGCAAACCCAAAGGAATAATTAAGAGATGGTCATTAGAGAACGGTAGCTTTGTACTTAGATCTCCTTCTTCACTGGGTCTGCAGTTGAGATCGACTCCCCTCATACATCTACAGAGGGTCCTTATGCACACACAATTTGTGTTCCCACTACTTAGAAAATGGACTTGGGTGGCTGGAAATTCCAAATTTGCATTCTGAATATGATCAAGCTATAACTTGCAGTGCCTCTCATCGCTGAGAAAAAAAGATCTTCCCCCCGGGTGCAGTGAAGGGAGCAGACACCTATGCACCATTCAGAGGTGTAGAAGCATCATCAGAAAAAGGAAGGAACACCACTCACGACCCAGTGCATGAATATATAAATGAGTGTGGCCTCATCCAGTGCTATTTGAGCCACCCCCTGACATGTTTCGCTCATCACACTGATGCTTGGTCGCAATGGTTGCATTTTGAATATTATAATTAGAATTTATTATTACGTTTTTATTTTTGTTTTGACCAAATGCAAGATACCACATGGGGCACTGGCAGAGCAGCCATCAGAAATTTCGGGGCCCCTTACACAGCTTTAGAACTGTAGGGGGTGGAAAAGAACAAAGGGGAGTTGCCAACTTGTAAGGGGCCTGGGAGTCCTGAGGTGCCCGGTCCCTCGGGAAGCCTGGGCCCCTCAGGACTCCTGGCCCCCTTACATCTGTATGGGCTGTTCCCCCCGCTGTACCAGCCCTGGGCACTGGAGCAACTAAATAAATCACAGCAAGGTTACAAAAATGTGATGGGCACAATTAGTTTACCCTGAATACTATGGTCGTTTGGTGCATTATTACAGAAGATATGTGGGCTGGTTGGTGGTATCAAGTGACACATACCTTTTTTTTATTATTTGAAAAAGTTGACATTTACTTGTTTTTACAATTTTTTTTTACCATGAATAACTTTTATTACACCTGCAATATTCAAAAACTACCGCTCATTAAAACTCAATATGACTCTTCGGCGTAGCCCTAAACCTAATTCCTAACCTCGTATTTAAAAGGGTTAGTTCACCTTTTCACAAAAGACAAAAAGGTGGACTGACTTACAACATCCTCCCCACCCCTCCAGTCCCTACTGTATGTGTTTTATATGATCCTCATCTATTGCCGTCCTTCCCAGCTAGTAAAATGGTTATGCACTTTACGACATCACCAAACAGCACAGGAAGTTGTACAACAGCTTACTGCTCTAATTGTTGAGTGCTTGTTGGTCAACACAAGCGATGTGACCATATTGACAAGAAGAAAGGATTCTCACTGCTCTCATCATGCCAATACACAGCCTTTGGGGCTGTGTAGTGAAGTTTTAAAGTTGTAGACCATTATACTAGCTGGAAGAGGTGTTGGGATAGGTGTGGCGCTATATTCTATGTTTTTAAGGTAGTGATGGTTATCTGATCTATTAAATGTTTGGTGTTTTATTCTATGTTTTTAAGGTAGTGATGGTTATCTGATCTATTAAACGTTTAGTGTTTTATTCTATGTTTTTAAGGTAGTGATGGTTATCTGATCTATTAAAGGTTTGGTGTTTTATTGCTTTAAATGTAATAATGGTTATCTATTACAAGAGTTTTTAATGTAATGATGGTTATCATCAGCAAATACATATAATACAGATATTTCACTGTTAAAAGTGAATCATTTAGATTGTCAGTGGAAATGACAGAAGTGTATCCACTGATCCTTTCAATATTACTCATATATTTAATATTCAATATTCAGGTATGTCATCTAAGTAACTGAACCACATATTATTCTTTTATAGGAATGTGGATGACATGCTCAGCCTGTGGATGGAATAGGTTGATGCCCTTTAATCATTTGCATCAATGCTAAGATTAAACACAAATAATAAATAAGCTTTATTTGGAAAATAATTGTTACAGGTTGCTTAAGGTGGAGGCATATTTGGTGCCCATTGTTGATCCCTGTACCTGGCAATAATGGGATCTTTTAGGCCGCGTACACACGATCGAATTTGTTCACTGAAACTGGTCCGACGGACCAGTTCAGAGGACAAATACGATCGTGTGTATGGGCTAGCGGACATGTCTGACCGGCAGACAAATTTTAAAACATGCTTTAAAATTTGTCCGCCGGCGACATGTCCGTCGGATATGTCCGCTGGTTAGTACACTAACCAGCGGACATATCTGCCCGCATAAGCGTCGTATGGATGTGACGCATGCGTGGAAGTTTTTTACTTCCTGGTGCGGTGATGTGGCGGCGTCAACGTCACCGCCACGTCACCGCGCTGTCTGCCGGCGGGGATTTTGATCCAATGGTGTGTACACACCGCTGGATGAAAATCCCGAGGAGACATGTCCGATGAAAACGGTCCGCGTACAGTTTCCATCGGACATGTCTCTCCGTGTGTACATGGCCTTAGAGGTTTAGTCCCCCAAGACTTCTTGGTGGATGCTGGTGAGTCAATCCACCTGATAGTTCATTGTACCCCTTGAGGACTTTCTCTCTCGAGGATTGGTAAAGTCTCTATGATCCCACCATTGCTCCTGTATCTGCATTTTTTTTTATTTTATAAAGAATGCAACAGTACAGTTGTAGTAAAATTCACAAAGATGAGTGAGAACACTCAAACTTCCTAAGTGGTTAGGAACCAAGTCAGGAATTATGCCTTGGAAATCTCACTGGAGAATCTAAGACATATATAAGAAGTCAGGGGTTAAATCAGCCCACCAGGTTCAACTTTTGAGTAGGGCGACTGAAAAAAAGTTATACATGAGAAGTGGAAACACCAGCTGTGATTTGTTTAAGAGTAATTTGGTCATCATATTGTAGCAATACTAATTGAATTTTAGGACAGAAGCATTGAGAAACTTGTTAATTTGTGCAACTTTATTTAACATGCCTTACAAATCCTACCATTCAACAGGCTGGTTTATGTTGTTGCACATTTACCTGTGTAAAATAAATCCAACAGATAGCCTGGTGAATCATTGGCAGCACGTTACATCATCACAAGAAGAAACTGCCTCTACCTTTACCTTCCGTGTTTGAAGTACCATTTCATGAGTATTTATGAGTTGTTAATCTTCGCAGTGTACTCCAAAAATTATCGGTGGATCGTAAATGACATCTGTGAGGCAGACAGGTGTGGCTAATGTCTATAATGAATACAAGGAAGTGGAATGGCATAGAAATGACCCGGGGGTTTCATAATTCTATCTGTTTCCTTGAATATTAGATTGACCAATAATATATTAAATATTTGTGTATAGACAGCAGGTGTTAGGTGATTGTGGAAAACCGGCTGCAGTTCAAGTCAAACAATACCTTTCCTTTTTCCCTATTTGACTTCCCATAGAGATAAGGTAGCGGTTTGAAGAAACAGGTGATTTCAAGTTAGATATTTCACAGAAGAAATCCTTCTTAGGCCGTGTACACACGAGGAGACATGTCAGATGAAAACGGTCCGCGGACCGTTTTCATCGGACATGTCCCCGGGGATCTTTTGGTCTGATGGTGTGTACACACAATCAAACCAAAATCCCCACGGACAGACAGCACGGTGACGTGGCAGTGACATTGCCGCCGCGACGTCCGCAAACCAGGAAGTAAAATGCTTCCACGCATGCATCGAATCCATTCGACGCATGCGGGGGATTTCCATCCACTTGTTAGGCGTACTAACCAGCGGACATGTTCGACGGACAGGTTTCCAGCGAACAAGTTTTAAAGCATGTTTTAAAACTTTTGTCTGCTGGAAACCTGTCCACTAGGCCGTACACACGGTCGAATCTGTCCGCTGAAACTGGTCTGCAGGAACAGTTTTAGCGGATATGTTTGATCGTGTGTACGCGGCCTTAGATGAACACCCCCTGCGGAACAGATATGAACAGCTGGGTTTTAAAGAACAATCAAGGAAAATATTTTTGGCATATCCATCTTAAGATGATCAGATGATTGTACACAACACACATCTCCATTCTTTTGACAAGTATCTGGTACATTAATGTGTAATTTTAAATGTCCAACTGTTTTTCATGAAGGAAAACAGTTACAGTTTATGTACAGACACAGCGTGGGAGGAAAAGGCTTCTGATAACCGGCAAGTCTGTTTACATGTGATAAGCTGATCACATGGTAAAAATGCTGCTGTGATTGGCCCTTTACCGTGATCTGTGATCATCTGAAGGACACAGCAGTCACAAAGTGAACTGGATGCGTTCCCCAGGGGACATGCGGGAGGCAGGGTTCTGGGAGGATGATCATGGACACCTTTCCAAAATCAGAAGCTTGTTGCTGGGATGGAAGGGGGGGTCCATCATGGTTTCTTGCACCGGGGCTCTGAAGGTTCTAGTTACACCTATGCCAGAAGAATATCGTTTTATTGAATGCTGAGATCATTGGTGTGTGGATGATGTATGTGAAGTGTAGAAGAACTGCATCTGATGCCTACACCTGGGTTACCAATCACCAGCATCACAGAGAAAGTTTGGGAGCAGCAACCTTTTCTTCCATTTGTGGAAGTCTATGGATAGCTTTTCTCAGTGTTCATATGTTTTTCTCTCCCCATCTCCCTCTCTGTTTAGTTTTCTTCTGCTATTTCTACCTCTCTACCTTTTGTCATTGTCATCATCCTTTCTGTTTCTCTCTTTCTTGCCTTCTCGCTATCTCCCTTACCTTTCTCACCTTCTCCTCATCTCTCTGTCTCCCTTCTCTTTCTCTCCTTTTCTCCATCACTGTATTCCCTTTCATTTTCTCTCCTCCTTCTTACTCTATCTCTATCCCCTTTCTCTTCTTCCCTTCTCTCTCTATCTCCCTATCTATTTTCCTTACCTTCATCCATCCGTCTCAATTCCCTTCACTCTATTTCTACACCTTTCTCTCTCTTTTCTTTTCTCTCCTCTCTCTCTCTCTCTGTCTGTTGTATCTTTCCCCTCTCTCCCTCTGTCTCTTTATTTCTCTATCTCTCTCTCTCTTGTCTCTTATCTGCTCTCTATCTTCCCCTTCTTTCTCTATTCTATCGTCCGCTCTCTCTTTTCTCTCTCTCTTTTATCTCGATCTGTCTCTTGTCTCTCTCTTTCCTCTCTCTTTCCCCTTTCTCTCTCTATTCTATCGCCCGCTCTCTCTCTTCTCTCTCTTCCACTTCTCTCTATTCTATCTCTCCTGCTCCTGCTTTCTCTCTCTCTCTCCTCTTTATCTCCTTTCTCTCTCTCTCTCTCTCTCATCTCTCTCTCTCTCCCACTTCTCTATCTATTCTATCTCTCTCTCTCCTACTCTCTTCTCTCTCTCTCTTTCCTTTCTCTCTCTATCTCTCTTTTCTCCCTCGCTCTATCTCTTTCTTTATCTCTCTCTCTCTTGTCTCTCTTTTGCTCTCTGTCTCCCCTTTTCTCTCTATTATATCGCCCTCTCACTCTTTTCTCTCTCCCCTCTCTCTCTCTCTCTTCTCTCTCTCCTCCCCTCTCTCTCCCACTTCTCTCTCTATTATTTCTCTCTCCTCTCTCTTCTTTCTCTACTCTCTCGTCTCTCTCTCTCTCTTTTCTCTCTCACTCACTCTCTCTTCTTTCTCTTCTCTCTTTCTCTTCGCTCTTTCTCCTCTCTCTCCCTCTCTCCTAAACACTCAGTTATAACAACCTCACTAAATCATCCATGTCACCAGAAATTCACACAATATCTAACCCAACGGTCTCCTGAGATCAATTTGCCTCCGCAGGCAAACCTTACATAGCGATAACAGCGCTGTACCTGCCGAGGCAGACGTAGCATGAATGACAGGAGAACCCAGATCTGCCTGTCTGATCCTATCAGCCTTTATAAATAACTGATGAACAATTAATAAACAGTCAGCACTCATGTTTTATAAGACGAACTGCCAGGAATTTGATGAGGATTGAAGTCCAACTGATTGAAGTAAACATCAGACCTTCAGGAACTACAAGTCCCAGCCTGCTCCCCACCTTATGTGACTGTTTACTAATAAACCAAAGAACCGTATACTTAATTCCATTAAAGGTCAAGAGTACAGACCAACACAAAGTAGCACATAATTAGGAATTGGAAGGAAAATTATCTCAGTAAAAATTAGGGCTGGGGAAATTAAATATTAATTCCTTGATTACTCTTTCATTTTTTTGATCGATCAAAATTCTTTTGATCGATCAAAAGTCTTGACGTCACCGGACAGCCTGGACAGTGAGACTTACCCTGCTGGATGCGAGCAAACTGCACCCATTGGATTGAGGTACCTTTGTATCTGTGGAGCAGGGGGATGCATCAGGCTCCATTAGGGAAAGGGGGGAAAAAATAACCATTGTTTTCCTGTCCTAAGCAGATTTGTGCAGACAATTCTTTGTGTATCGGCAACATCTGTTCCGTGCGAAAGACTGTTCAGTTATTTAGGGTATATTGTCAATAAAATGCGATCATGTCTTCTTCCAGAAAATGGTATGTCTGTGTGACTGGCTAAAGTGATGCCTACTTGCCTACGATAACGTGACTGACAGTCAATATACTAGATACGTTTTATAATTAAAGTTAAACTAACTTGCTATGTTTTTCTTTAAGTTTAATAAGAAAAAATTACTTACGTCAGTGCTACAGTTTGAATTTAAAACGTATTTGTGTGAACTGTGAAGTTAAGTCATGAATTGTGGAAACAAACTAGTGTCGGGTGATTGTATATAGTGTATACCACATTTACCACTGACTAGTGCAAAGTTGCAATGCAAGGAGATCAGCTAAAAGTAGTTGGATCTGTATGTGCATTCGAAATTAGTCGATTAATCGAACACAAAAATTGTAATCAGTAACAGCCCTAGTAAAAATACAGCTGATCTGTGAAGCCATCAGAGGTTTGTTAGAGATCCTTAGTGAACAAACAGCATCCTAAAGGCCAAGGAACACACCAGACATTTAAGGGATAAAGTTGTGCAGACGTTTAAAGAAGGGTTAGGTTACAAAAAAATATCCCAAGCTTTGAACATCTCAGGGAGCACTATTTAATCCATCAACCGAAAATGGAAAGAGTATGGCACAACTACAAACGTACCAAGACATTGCCGTCCACCTAAACTGACAGGCCGGACAAGGAGAGCATTAATCAGAGAAGCAGCCAATAGGCCCATGGTAACTCTGGTAACTCTCATGCCGCGTACACACGGTCGTTTTTTGTGATGAAATAAAACAACGTTTTAAAAAATTTCATTTAAAATGATCGTGTGTGGGCAAAATGACGTTTTATGCCTTCTGAAAAACGACAAAAAAAAAATTCGAACATGCTTTAATTTTTTATGTTGTTTTTCAGAATGTCGTTTTTTGTGTCATAAAAAATGATCGTGTGTGGGCAAAACGACGTTTAAAACGACATAAAAGACATAAAACATTAAAAAGACATAAAACAATGTTTTGCCCACACACGATCATTTTAAATGATGTTTTTTAAAACGTTGTTTATTTCATCCCAAAAAACGACCGTGTGTACGCGGCATTAGTTGTGCTCTCCACAAATCTGACCTTTATGGAAGAGTGGCAGGAAGAAAGACATTGTTAAAAGAAAGCCATAAGAAATCCCATTTGCAGTTAGCGAGAAGCCATGTGGGGGACACATGTGGAAGTAGGTAATCTGGTCAGATGAGATCAAACTTTTTAGCATAAAAGCAAAACGCTATGTGTGGTGGAAAACTAACACTGCACATCACCCTAAACACACCATCCCCACCGTGAAGCATGGTGGTGGCAGCATCATGTTGTGGGGATGCTTTTCTTTAGCAGGGACAAGGAAGCTGGTCAGAGTTGATGGGAAGGTGGGTGGAGCCAAATACAGGGAAATCTTAGAAGAAAACTTGTTAGAGTCTGCAAAAGACTTGAGTCTGGGGTGGAGGTTCACCCTCCAGCAGGACAACGACCCTAAACATACAGCCAGAGCTAAAAATGGAATGGTTTAGATTAGGGTTGTCCCGATACCACTTTTTTAGGACCGAGTACAAGTACCGATACTTTTTTTCATGTACTTGCCGATACCGAATACTGATACTTTTTTTAAATGTCATGTGACTGTTTTCAAACCACAATACAGACTAAGGGCTCTTTCACATGTCCGTTCAGTTTTTAAGATCATTTATTTCAACCTTCAGTTGATCCGTTTTTCATCCGTTTTTCGTCCGTTCCGTTTTTTTTGATGGAAGAAAAATAGGGTTTTCTTCCGTCCAAAAAAACGGACCTTACCGCAGATGGATGTTAACGGACGTTTAGCGGATGCTCATCCACTAACGGACGCTATCCCATAGGGAAGCATTGAGGTCCGTTAACGGACGTCCAAAAAAAACGGACGAACTGAACGGACGTGTGAAAGGGCCCTAAGGATATTTTCTTTAGAATTATGAAGAACTCTAACTCAAGACATTATAAAAGAATAAAAATGAGTAAAAATGAATAAATAAAAAATATTTTCTTGTTACGCAGTAGTAAAAAACTCAAAGAATTTTTACAGAACATGTTGATAAATACAAAAAAAGTATTCTATTTAGGTATCCGGAGCATTTGCGCGAGTACAAGTACTCCTGCAAATACTCGGTATCGGTCCCGATACCAATACTAGTATCGGTATCTGGACAACCCTAGTTTAGATCAAAGCATATTCATGCGTTAGAATGGCCCAGTCAAAGTCCAGACCTATATTGTGAATCTGTGGCAAGACTTGAAAATGCATGCCACACGTTTCACATATTTATTTGTAATTTTTTTTTTTTTTTATAATTTTCCTTCCACTTCACAACTTCTGCAATTTTCAAATGCATTTACATTTATGTTTGTAACATGACAAAATGTGAAACATTTCTAGGGGTATAAATACTTTTTTAAGGTACTGTACGTGCCCCCTTCACCAGGGCTAGAAAGAACATAAGAAGATTATCATGTCAATCTGACATCAATACAATGTCCCCTCCACAGGGTCATAATTAAAAGCAAACAGTAAATAGTAATGAGAATGTCATTACTATTGACTGTTTGGTTTTAATTATGACCCCGTGGAGGAGTCATTGGGGTTGATTTACTAAACTCAGGTGCACTCTACAAGAGCAGTTGCTTCAAAGCTTAGTAAATGAGGTAAAGCTTGACTTTGCAAAGAATACTCAATCACATGCAAGGAAAAAAAAAATGTTTGCTTGCACATGATTGGCTGATGAAAGTCAGCGGAGCTTCTGTTTATTTACTTAGCTCTGGAGCAGTCTATTTGCCTTTCATAAACCAACCCCATGTTATTGATGTCAGACATGATAATCTTCTTAGATTCTTTCTAGCCCAGATGAAGAGGGCACATAGACCCCCAAAATGCATTGGATATTTCTTGATCTGTACTCCTGACCTCTAATGGAACAAAGTTGGATCTGGACCTCTTAGCAGTGACGTGGCACACTCTTCTTACATTACACTACAAGCCAAGGAAACTGTGGAGATCCTCTGGGGTGTAGAAGCCACCTGCCCAGGAACCAGATCATTTACAGCAACATTAATACCTTAAGATAACATTAACAGTAAAATAAACCTATGGGTCCAATGCTATCTTTTCATTATCCTCAACCATATAACAGTAAGGGCCCTTTCACACAAGGAATACAATCAGATCAGTCAGTTTTTCATGCAGATTTGAGCAGAAGCTCCATGTCAGTATATGGGCAGGTGGATGTAAAAGGACATGCATCTGTTTAGATCTGATTACCTCTGAGTCTGTCTGAAAAAAAGAACGTAAAAAACCTGCTTCTCAGTAGCGGTCGCTCCATTAGGGGAGAAGGGGCGCCGCCCCCTAATCAATGCGCCCAGCCCCCAATCTACATGCAGGGTGCTAAACACATGGATTCCAATTGACCGTATGGTAGGTCGACAAACAATGCATCCACAGCCGAGACCAAGGAGGGCCTTGTAACCTATTTTTTCTTTGCATTTATAAGTAGAAAACTTCAGATAAATATTAATTTGCAATAAAGAATATAATATACATTCTGCATGCTTTAACCACTTCCATACCAGGCACTTACGCACCTTCCCGCCCAAGCCAATTTTCAGCTTTCAGCACTGTCGCAATTTGAATGACAATTGCGCGGTCATGCTACACTGCACCCAAACAAAATTGGCGTCCTTTTTTCTCCACAAATAGAGCTTTCTTTTGGTGGTATTTGATCACCTCTGCGTTTTTTTTTTTTTTGCGCAACAACTAAAAATAGAGCGAAGATTTTGAAAAAAAAAAAAGTTTTTATTTTTTTCTGTTAATTTTTTTGTAAATGAGTATGTTTTCTCTTTCAATTACGGGCACTGATATGGTGGCACTGATGGGCACCGATGAGGTGGCACTGATGGGCACCGATGAGGTAGTTCTGATGGGCACCGATTAGGTAGCACTGATGGGCACTGATAGGCGGCGCTGGTATGGGGCACTCATGGGCGGCACTGATGGGCACTCATGGGCGGCACTGATGGGAACTCATAGGCGGCACAGGTGGGCACTCATAGGCAGCACAGATGGGCACTCATAGGCGGCACAGGTGGGCACTGATAGGCGGCACAGGTGGGCACTGATAGGCGGCACAGGTGGGCACTGATAGGCGGCACAGGTGGGCACTGATAGGTGGCACAGGTGGGCACTGATAGGCGGCACAGGTGGGCACTGATAGGTGGGCACTGGGCATGGATTGGCACTGTGGGGTGGCACTGACAGACACTGGGGTGGCACTGATGATCACTGAGGGGTGGCACTGATGGATCAATGTTGCCAATCAGTGCCCATGTGTGGGCACTGATTGGCATCTTTTTTTTTTACTGCCCCCTTTTTTTTTTTTTTTGCTGACTTATTTTTTTTTTTGTCATTTTTTTTTTTTTTTGCCCTTTTTTTTGTATTTTTTTAGTTCCCTGGTGGTCTAGTGTGGCGATCCGAGGGGGGGCTGCGCTGATAAACAATCAGCGCGAACCCCCCCTGTCAGGAGAGCCGCTGATCGGCTCTCCTCTACACGCGTCTGTCAGACGCGAGTGAGGAAGAGCCGTCGGCGGCTCTTCCTGTTTACATCGTGATCAGCCGTGATTGGACACGGCTGATCACGTGGTAACGAGGCTCCGCCGGAGACTCGTTACCGAGATCGGAGGTGCAGGGTGTCAGACTGACACCCCGCATCACCGATCGCCGCGCTGCGCGCCCGCACGGGCGCGTGCGGCATGAAATCGTGCAGGCCGTTTGAGAACGGCCTGTCACGATTTCATAACCACTTCCCGGCCGTAAATCGGCTATTGGCCGGGCGGGAAGTGGTTAAAATGCATTAATGGCCATCAGTGGTCAAGCAGGAAATTATAATTAGGTCTTCCAGGTATCATAATGACTTGTTGATTATAAGTAGCAGGGATCGGGAAATGGACCTTTCCTATTTTCAAACCACAGCCATTTGTCACATAAGCTGAGAAGAAGACTGTGCTAGATCCTGGTGGTGTGTGATGGATCTATAAGGAGAAGACCATCATGATTGGCAAGCTTAAAGGGGTTGTAAAGGTAAACATTTTTTCACCTTAATGCATTCTATTCTATGAATTCCTTCATCTATATCACCTCCGGCGTTCTAGTTTCTGTTCTCTCATTCACTTCCTGGTTTGCATTACTTGTTCATGTAAGAACTACATTTCCCAGTATGAATTGCGGCAGTAATTCACACCTCCTTGAAGTCTCTGAGGCCACGTAAACACGAGGAGACATGTCCGATGAAAACGGTCCGTGGTCCGTTTTCATCGGACATGTCTCCTGGGAGATTTTGGTCTGATGTGTGTACACACGATCAAACCAAAATCCCCGCGGACAGAGAACGTGGTGACGTGGCGGTGACGTTGTTGCCGCGACGTGCCAAAACAAGGAAGTAAAATACTTCCACGCATGCGTCGAATCCAGCTTTCCAGCGGACAAGTTTTAAAGCATGTTCTAAAACTTTTGTCCGCTGGAAACCTGCCCTCTAGGCCGTACACACGATCGGATATGTCCGCTGAAACTGGTCTGCGGACCAGTTTCAGCGGACATGTTCGATCGTGTGTACGCGGCCTAACGCGTAGAGAGCGTCCTGCCGCACAGATGTAGTTCCCAGGAGGGGGCGAGCACGTTACCGACCACCGCAGTAAAGTCTCCCTTCACGGTGGTCAGTAAAATCAGACAAGCAGGAAGTAAACAGAACAGAGAACAAATAGAGCAACTTCTGAGCAAAAACAAACAATGAGGAAGTGAAAAGAAAAATGTCTGCAGGTAAAGGATGCTTATTATGGAAAAAAAATGTTTCCTTTACAAGCCCTTTTAAGCTGAGATGAAGACTGTGCTAGACCCTGGGGGTGTGTGATGGCTCTATAAGGAAAAGTACCATTTACCATGTGTCTGGGTATAAATTGTTTGCTATTATTGGTGGACCCCAAAAAGAGGTTGTATTTCTTAAAACATAGTGGAATGAAAGCTCTAGGAACTAAAAACAAGAAAGATTGTACTGTCCAGGTATAGGAATTTCATCTGCCTGCTTGTCATGCAACCTTTTTATACCATTAGCTGTTATGTGTTCATCTAAGTAGCTAGACATGCATGTTAACCAAGTTCAAGTAAAACGTATCTATTAACCTTTTGCCTATCAGAGATCTTAGATGTTTTAGTTGAGAACAATGACATCCAATTTGAATTGCCTTGTCTATTTCACTGGTACCCTGGGAAGAACAGGTAACTTTTGGACTGGTGGACTGGACAATCACAACCAAGGGATAAAAAAATAAATAAAAAATGCACCAATGCTGCTGTGATTGTTGGGCATGCTGAAAGATGGACATGGTTTATCGTGATATACATGCTGTGTATGCCAAAAAAAGGATTGCAAAGAATGAATTGAAAACCTAGAATTATTTTGAGCCAAAGAGATAACTACTGCTCTGTGAAAATGACATGGACCAGCCAAACATACTGTATATTATTTGCACTGACCTGGGGGTAAATACCCCCTTGGCCCCTGGCACAGACCTCCCCTTCTGGTACCACTGCTGCCTCTATTTTATGCCTCAATCTCACACTCTGGTTCTAGTAGTTGTGAACATTTCCAAATATCGACATCTTGCTTATGACACCTGAAGTCATCTAAACATTGGTGGGCAGAAAACGTAGATGCTAAATGTAAAGTGTACTGGTAACTGATGCATACACCTGATCTTTACCTGATTTTTACCCAAGACTTATGGTAATATGTAAACCAGGAGAATGACACATTTGGCTCAAATTATATTCAAAAATCCATTCTTTCTGTTAGAAATCACCTTTTTCTGGGGTCCCAAACACACATAAAGAGGTTGTAAAGGTTAAAAAATGTTAGCCTATAAGTGATCTCTGTGCTATACAGATATTAAATATATTTGTTATTTCTATTTAAAATATGTCGTTACCTGTTAAATTAGCATTCTATGGGCCAGATTCATGAAAGGTTACGCTGGCGGATCGAGTGATCCGCCAGCGTAACAGTGGCTTTGAGCCGGCGTTTCTGTTTTCTGTAACCAGAAAACAAGAAACGCCGGGTTGAAGTTCCGATGCGATGAGCGTAACTGAGTTTCGCCATCGCATCTTTACTTCAATTTAAAAATGGCGCCGGGGGCGTTCCCGCCGATTTACGCTCAAAAAATATGTTAATGAGCGGAAATCGGCAATTCACGATCGAAATCCGGCGCGACGCAGTGACGTTACGACGTTTCCGGACGGGATACGCGGCGCATAGTTATACCTACATGGGGTTGGAGTATCCTATGTTAGGTATAGGCGTCGTCATCGCGTCGAAAAAAAAAAAAAAAAACGTCGCTTGCGTAAAACGGTCATGAATGGGAATGTGACGTCATTGACGTTCATTCACAGATTTTGGAGCATGCGCACGGGGATGTTTTGACACTCGACGCATGCGCAGTACGTCGGCGGCGGGATCGCGCGTAGTTAGCATACTACACGCCCCGTACCCGCGACATTTGAATTCCGCCGGCTCATTTGCGATGCGCTGCCGCAACTTTAGGAGCAAGTGCTTCGTGAATGACAGCACTTGCTCCTAAAAATTCGGCAGCGCAACGCAAATCAGAAGCGTTACTCCAGAGCAAAGATGCTCTGGAATACGTGAATCTGGCCCTATTTCTTGTCCTCATCGTTTCCTCTATTGATTCTCTCCTCTACTTCCGGGTTTTGGAGCGCGTTGACTAAAGCAACGTCACAGCATCAAAGGAACTACATTTCCCTTGATGCTTAGCGGCATCGTGCATGCGCATTCCCGCTTTTTCGCCAAGTCACCTAACGAAAACGAGCATAGGTCTTGTTTCTATTTTAGGCTTGCATGTTTACACGCCACCCATGTAACATGCCCATTCAGCACAATAACAAGGCACAGGAGGCGGGGCTACAGTGTCATAGACACGCCCACGTACCCCTGCCTCTGTGCCTGTGAAATAACAGAGCGTCTCCACGCAGGTATGTAGTCCCAAGGAAGGAGGCGAGCACGCTGACTAACTGACTAACCCCCAGGCAGAACAGCTCGGATGATGGGGGCAAGCTTCACGAGGAGGCACAGGAAGTGAGAAATTCAGACAAAGAAAAAAACATTTAGAAGGGAAATTGGAAAAACAGGTAAGGGAACTAACAATGCACTAGCTTAAATGAAGCTATTTAGAAAATAAAAAACACATTTTTACAACCCCTTTTGCTCCAATCAACCAGGACGTGAGCTTTGCTGATTGCAGAACTAAAGATCTGACCTAGTAGGGGGAACATTGGACCCCTGCAGAGAAGCCATTTCTTCCACACAAAGAGCAATGGTCCTTGGCAGCATGCTGGCAAGGGACAGACTTTTCTACTAAGGCTGTGGCTGCTTTCTGCTTTAAACTGTAAAAATATGGATATACCTGAAACATGTTCAGCTGATTTAAAATTAAACTTCAACTGGACTTTAATCCTAAAGATGAGGTAACAAAAAAGGCAAATGGTCCTCTTGGGTTCCCACTAAACAAATATGTCAGCACTGCCCTAGACTAATGGTTTTCTCAGGATATGTGAAACAATGCAACCTACAAACCTTATACATTTGATGCCCCCCATCTCTTACCTGTCCACACTGATGACGCACAAGGTCATGATTGACGCTGTACAACACATGACGTCCATGGCTATAAAAACATTGCAGAACACTTTCCCAAAGAGCCATTTTCCACCAACCAGGTCAGTGATGATGACAAAGGGCATCACCGCGATGGCCACTGACAGGTCTGCCGCCGCCAAAGACACCACCAGGTAATTGGAAGGCTGCCGCAACTTCTTCACGATGCACACTGAGATAATGACCAGACCATTGCCAGCAATGGTGAACACAGTGAGGATCGACAGAACCACACCAATGACAATCTTTTCGATGTCCCCATAGGGCAAAATGTCCTCTCCGCAATTGGTAGCGTTGGTGTGATTTGTCAGAGTGACCAAGTCTTGTTCAGTAGAAGATAAGGGTCTGTCAGTCATGAATGCAGGTGGGAGAAGGTGTTGAGGGGGACAGGGCGACTCCACGCTGTGCGAAGAATGATGGACAGATGACAGCTGAGTTGGCTGGACCTGTATCAACATCCCCTCTTCCTGAGGTCCTCACAGATGCCAAGCTTGTCAAGATGCTCCGTTGTTCTCCTGAAGAAGACAAGAGTATTGTTCTGAGTTCTGACAATCAAGGCAAAACTACAAGGTGCACTGAGAAGAGCCAGAGGAGCTCACACATATGTCCACCATTAATATTTAATGTACATTATCATGATTAATGAACTATCCTCCACACTATTGACATTGCCTTATTTCACATGTCAGAGCATTCAGACACACATGCCTTCATAGGATTACTTCTCCCCTCTGTGCTTTTTTTCAGACTTTGAAGTGCATTTTCCTGCTCCCAATTGTCATTACAAGCGACATCCAAAATCTCTGAGCACCAGAGCACAGATCCCTAGACTATATAGAGCAGCCAAGCCGGTTCAGCAGGTCCTAAACAGGGTTTCCTGCTTTGATGAAAAATTAAAGGGCAATCTGGAAAGCAGTGCAAATCAGCAAACAGCAAGCAAAGCCAGCCTGGACTAGGTTTGAACAGAAGAACAGGGTAGGAACTAGGGATCAGGTACTGGTCCTGCCTTCTTATCAAGTCATTGGGCATTCCCACAATATGGAACTATCTTCATTTTTTTTTAATTTGTCACAGACTTTTTTTGTCCTTTGTGTTTAGCAACATAACATACTTTCTAAAATTCAATCTCAAATTTCATTGATGTCCTGAAAACTCGAAACCAAGATAAGCATAGACCAGCAATTCTCAACCTTTTCAACGAAGAGGAACCCTTGCAATAACTTTCCGGTCTCAGGGAACCCCTGCTAAAAATCAATATATCTACACACATGATTTATTCGTGTGATGGTCAGTGACAAGAAGAATTCTTCTTACACTTGTGGTTATTAGTAAGAATTCCCCCCTTACAGATAGCTAAAAAGATCAATGGTGTCAGTGGGAGCTTATCTAAAAGGCACAAATTGTTCCTCTTGGCAATCAACTAATTCACTGTTAGGTGAGCAGTACACCCATTCATTGATGGTGGTGAATAGTTGTTCATATATTGGACTTTCATGGCTGTAATTTAATTGTACACCCATTGTTTTTATGCCATTAGAATTTGTAGAAGTTTATGTAATATTGGAAGGTTGATTTTAGCGCATTATTACTTTATTAATTCAGAAATTGTTCCTTGCTTAAGGAACCCCTAGCCACCCCTGGAGGAACCCTGTTTTAGAAACCCTGATCTAAACATTGGTTGGCACATAAGAATGGCAGGTTCAAAAGGCAAAGTGTGCTGTTAGCTTATAGATACGCCTGATCTTCATCTGATTCTTACCCAAGACGTTTGAGAATATGTTAACCAATTATGGCTCTAATAATATGAAAAATCCAAGCTGTGCTAATGATGTCAGTGGGAGCTAATCTGAGAGGAATACATTTCTCATTGCTCATGGAACCCTTTGCAACTCCTGGAGGAACCCTAGGGTTCCATGGAACCCTAGTTGAGAAACCCTGATCGAACCATTGGTGGAGACATAAAGAAGGAGGATGCGAAAGACAAAGTGTACCGTTAACTGGTAGATGGACCTAATCTTTACCCCGATTCTTACCTAAGACACTTATGGTAATATGTAAACCAGGAAGACGACAAATTTGGCTCCAATAGTATTCAAAATCCAAGCTATGCCAATGAACCCTGTTTTAGAAACCCTGATCTAAACATTGGTTGGCACATAAGAATGGCAGATTCAAAAGGCAAAGTGTGCTGTTAGCTTATAGATACGCCTGATCTTCATCTGATTCTTACCCAAGACGTTTGAGAATATGTTAACCAATTATGTCTCTAATAATATGAAAAATCCAAGCTGTGCTAATGATGTCAGTGGGAGCTTATCTGAGAGGAATAAATTGCTCATTGCTCAAGGAACCTCTAACAACCTCTGAAAGAACCTTAGGGTTCCATGGAACCCTGGTTGAGAAACCTTGGCATTGACAATGTAATCAAGTGCTACTAAATAGCTAACTGATCTCCTGCTAGAACTTCAAATTTGGAGTTCTACCCCCACCAATGTTTGGTCTTGCGAATGTTCCTAATTTTAAACATTGAGGAGCTTCGGATTTGGAGATCTACCCCGGCCAATATCCGGTCTTGTGTATGTTCCTATTTTTAAAACATTAATGTGCTTTAAAAAAAAACTTCTTACACTTGTGATCATTGGGAAGAATTCCCCTCCCTTACAGAATGCTAAAAAGATCAATGATGTCAGTGGGAGCTAATCTGAGAGGAATAAATTGCTCATTGCTCAAGGAACCCCTAGCAACTCCTGGAGGAACCTAAGGGTTCCATGGAACCCTAGTTCAGAAACACTGATCTAACCAGTGGTGGAGACATAAAGGAGGCTGCGAAAGACAAAGTGTACCTGTAACTGGCAGAACCTGACCTTTACCCCAATTCTTACCTAAGACACCTATGGGAATATGTAATCCAGGGAGATGACAAATATTTAAAACCCAAGCTGTGCCAATGATGTCAGTGGCAGCTTATCTGAGAGGAATAAATTGCTCATTGCTCAAGGAACCCCTAACAACCTCTGAAGGAACCTAAGGGTTCCATGGAACCCTGTTTGAGAACCCCTGGCATTGACAATGCAATCAAGTGCTACGAAATAGCTAACTGATCTCCAGGTAGAACTTAAAATCAGAGATCTACCCCACCCCATGTTTGGTCTTGCAAATGTTCCTAATTTTAATCATTGAGGTGCTTCAGATTTGGAGATCTACCCCGGACAATATCCGGTCTTGTGAATGTTCCTAATTTTAAACATTGAGGAGCTTTAGATTTGAAGATCTACCCCGGCCAATATCCCGTCTTGTGAATGTTCCTAATTTTAAACATTGAGGAGCTTCAGATTTGGAGATCTACCCCGGCCAATATCCCATCTTGTGAATGTTTCTAATTTTAAATATTGAGGAGCTTCGGATTTGGAGATCTACCCCGGCCAATATCCGGTGTAACATATGTTCCTAATTTTAAATATTGAGGAGCTTCAGATTTCGGGATCTACCCGGCCAATATCCGGTCTTGCGTATGTTCCTAATTTTAAATATTGAGGAGCTTCAGATTTGAAGATCTACCCGGCCAATATCCGGTCTTGTGTATGTTCCTAATTTTAAACATTGACGAGCTTCAGATTTGGAGATCTACCCCGGCCAATATCCGGTCTTGTGAATGTTTCTAATGTTAAACATTGAGGAGCTTCAGGTTTGGAGATCTACCCCCCGGCCAATATCCGGTCTTGTGAATGTTCATAATTTTAAAACATTGATGAGCTTTTAAAAAAAAAAATCTGTTTTTGGAGTTTTACATCCTCTTTCTTCTATCTGTTCAAATTGTCTTAAATTTTTAAGTTAATGTTTCTAACGAGAAGGCAGATAACGTGTCAAAATATTTTAGAATCAAATTACTTTTAAATGTAGTGCATTAACAAGTAAAGGTAAAATTGTAGCTAGACTGGAAAAAAAATTGAGCTTAATCAACTAATGGTCCCCGAAGTAATTTTTAACTGTTTGCAGCCATGCACTAAAGTGATCATTGCTATTCTGAGACATAATTAAAGTGACAAGCATATAACCAGCTAAATGGCCCCTCTTAGAAATTCCTTTTAAAATATTGGTAACTACGTCTCAGCTGCAAGAACCCAATACTTGCTGCAGGGCTTCGTCAGCTCAGGGGTTAACCTATTCATTAACTGTTTGTGACGCTTTTCCCCCTTCGGCCAGAATAAAGAGCCAAGCTTGCATCTTTATGTAACTTAATGTATAGATGTTATGTAAGGGAGCAGCCATGCGTGGCAAATAGACAGATAACCTACATTTGTCAGCCTACACATTCATGCCATGTTACCTTCAATGATCAGCGCTGGGTCTCGGCTGCGCTTTAGAAGTCCGGGGCACAAAGTCATCTTCCTGGCATGTGCTGATTCGAGGAGAAAAGGACTGGCATCACATGAGATGTCACGGGTCTTAGTTGTTGGGGGAAAATCTTGTAGTCGCCACAAGCTCAGGTGGTGCCATGAAAAAAAATTGCATTTGTAAAAGCGTCTTCTATCTTCACAGCTGGACAGAGAACTTAAGACATCTGCATGTGGTCACAATCTCAGGTACCATGGACCACTGTGCCAAGCTGGTGGACCTCCAGAGCCCAAGATCAGTTTGTAGCCACTGTCATTGGTGGTATGTAGGACACGGTCATCTGCTTAAAGCTGCAGACTGCAGTGCTGTGGAAAGTTGTGGCAGAGCAAAATATGTCTCTTGTTGTCACATCCAAGATTTGGATGTACTCAAGGGTGGCAGGGAGAAGCTGGTGGACCTCCAAAATTCAAAACTAGGTCATGAACACTGTCAGTGGTACCATGTAGGACATGGTCATCTGGTTACAGCTAAAGATGGCAGTGCCTTAGAAAGGTGTTCCAAAGCTAAATTTAACTTATCCAAAACTAGGATGTACCCACAGATGCCAGGGAAAACTGTGCCAAGCTGGTGGACCTTCAGTATTCAAGATCAGGTTGTTGTTGTTGCTGTTGGTGTTACGTGTCGCCTGGTCATCTGGTTACAGCTACAGACAGCAGTGCCATAGAAAGTTGTGCCACAAAATGTGTCTCTTTAAGTAACATTTAAGATTCAGATGTACCCCCAGGTGCCAGTGCGCCAAGCTGGTGGGCCTCCAGTATTCAAGAAAGGGATGTAGTCACTGGTGCCATGAGGGTCATTGTCATCTGGCTACAGCTGAAGAATGCAGTGCCGTAGAAAGTTGCACCAAAGTAAAATGTGTCTCTTATAGTCCCATCCGGATTCAGATATACCCATAGAACTGTAGCAGTCCTAGCAAGTCTTTTGGAATCTTAGCTGGGCACAGATCTTATCTAACCTGGTCGTAAGTGCCACGAACAACTGGAGAAAGTCTTCTGTGCAAGATCTTTGGGTACCTAGTGTCCAAGGTGCCAAGGAGATCTATATGTAGAATGGATAGAGTCTTCTATATTCATATCAAGAATCTTTTTGCACTTTAGGTGTCAAAGAGTCCCAAATAATCTTTTATAGTCACAGCCTGGCAAAGATTGAAGGTGGTAGGGCTGCAGGCACAGACTCAGGTGCCAGGGCTGGTGGGTCTTCTTCAGCATAAATAGCTACAGCCTCTTCTGTGATAGCACATCTCCTAGGGAACTTCTCCCCTAACCATCTTCTATCTTCACCCACAGCACAGACTGTTTCCTTATCCAGCAGGCAGCGTGCAATGCTGCTCTATGTATCTGCCCACTCCAGCCGGTGAGCCCAGCCTCAGCTCTCTCCTCCTGTCACTCACGTTCTATGTCTCACAGTTGGAAGTCACTGTGTGTAAAGTGCAGCTCGTGCTCAGCTCTGAGCTGGATTAATGACAAAAGTTACTGTCTCCCAGCGAGGGGCAGCCGCAGCTCGCACAACTTCACATTAATTGTCAGCTTCTCCTTGCAGTGGATTCTGCTGTTTTTTTTTATTGTTCTTCGCCAGGAGTAGTAAAATCTGGACCGACGCTGTGCCTAGACACTGTCGTTTTCTGGGACGCATTGTTGCAAAATGTATTATTTTATTACAGCAGTTTATCATATATTATATTGTATTATATTATATTATACAATTTCATGAGAAAAAGTAAAAGTGAACAAACCAGCTCACGCGTTCTGGTTGATAAGGCTTGTTCACATATATTCAATATATTATATTATATATATTCAATTTTATTCTATATATTATATTATTTTTTTACTATATTCTACATATTATATTACATAATATTATATATACATTCTATTCAATGCTATAGATTATATTATGTTATATTATATTATTAATACATTTTATATTATGTTATATTATATTATTCATTTTTGACAAGAACAATTTATATTATATTCTAAATATAATATATTTCAATTTTATTCTATATATTATATTATTTAATTACTATATTCTACATATTATATTACATTATATTGTATATATATATATATAAAAATTAACAAGAACATGTTATAACATATTATGTTATGTTATATTATATTGTTATATTATATTCTTTTATATTCTTATATATATATTATATTCTTTCTTTTTTTAACAAGAACATTTTATATTATATTCTACATATTATATATATTCAACCTTATTCTATATATTATACTATTTTATTACTATATTCTACTTATTATATTACATTATATTATTTATATATATATATATTCTATTCAATGCTATATGTTATATTATTTTATGTTATATTATATTATAAGATTTTTTTTAATGATATTCTGCTTAATATATATATTCTATTCAATGCTATATATTATATTATTGTATGTTATATTATATTCTTTTTTTTTAACAAGAAAATGTTGTATTATATTCTATATATTATAAATATAAAATGTTATTCTATATATTATTTTATCACTATATTCTGCGTATTATATTACATTATATTATATATGTATATAGATGTAGATATAGATCAATGCTATATAATATATTATTTTATGTTATATTATATTCTTTTTTTATCAAGAATATTTTATATAATTTATTATATATATTAAATTTTATTCTATATAACATATTATTTTATTACTATAGTCTACATATTATATTACATTATATATATATATATATATATACATTTGTTTTATATATATATATATATATATATATATATATATATATATATATATATATATATATATATTATATTCTTTTTTTTAACAAAGAACATTTTATATCATATTCTACATATTATATATATATTACATTCTATTCTATATATTATACTTTTTTATTAGTATATATTCTACATATTATATTATATTCTATTTTATAATAATGTGTTACATTATAACCATTCATGGAGGGTATTACATACTGTAGGTTTGTGCTGATCTCCGGGAATTAGATAAAATGTACCCCTGCAATGGAGTCCCCCAGATTTACGTAATTTTTTTTATTTTTTACTAGTTATGGCGGCGATCAGCGACTTATAGCAGAACTGCGACATTGCGGTGGACAAATCGGACAGTAAGTCCCCTTTCACACTACTGTGACTTCAAAGTCGTGCAATTTGACGCGATTTCAGGGTATGGCTGTGTAATCTTGAGGTCTTTGGACCTCGACTCGCATCAATGTCAGACTCATGTAGTACAGGGACTACTTTGAAATCGGTGCAACTAGAAGGTGCACGGATATGAATGGTACTCATTGGAAATCATGGGGTACGACTTGTCATGAGGCTTTGCACCCCAACTTGCAGGACAAGTCGCACATCAAATCGCATGTCAAATTGGCAGCAATTGCCAGCAATGGCAGTGTCCGATCTGGTGCAACACCACATTTGCGGCGCCGCACTGATTCCAAAAAGTAGTTCCTGTACTACTTTTGGCGATTTCACTGTGCGATTTCCATTGACATCTGTGCAGAAACCTGCACTGATGTCTCTGAAATCGCCTCCGAAGTCGGGACTGACATGTAGGAATGAAATTTTCAGCTGAATTCGCACAAATTTATTCCCACACTCAGTGTGAACAAGAGCTAAGTGACACTTTTTGGGGACTAGTGACACTAATACAATGATCAGTGCTATAAAAAAAATGCACTGTCACTGTACTAATGACACTGGCAGGGAAGGGGTTAACCTCAGGGCGATCAAAGGGTTAAATGTACTCCTAGGGCACGGTTCGACAAATTTGCTTGGAATCTAGGAGCCAGCTATAAAAGTTAGAAGCCAGAAAACGCGCCCCGTCCAGCCAAGCTTGCGTGCAGAAGCACGCGCATACGTGTAAATGGTATTCAAACCACACGTGAGGTATCGCCGCGATAGTTAGAGAGAGAGCAATAATTCTAGCCCTAGACCTCCTCTGTAACTCAAAACATGCAGCCTGTCGACATTTTTTAAACGTCGCCTATGGAGATTTTAAAGGGTAAAAGTTTGTCGCAATTTCATGAGTGGGCGCAATTTTGAACAGTGGCATGCTGGGTATCAATTTATTTGGCGTAACATTATCTTTCACAATATAAAAAAAAATGGGTTAACTTTACTGTTGTCTTATTTTTTATTTAAAAAGTGTATTTTTTCCCCAAAAATGTGCGCTTGCAAGACCGCTGCACAAATATGACAGAAAGTATTGCAATGACCGTCATTTTATTCTCTAGGGTGTTAAAATAAAAATATATATAATGTTTGGGGGTTCTAATTAGAGGGAAGGAGATGGCAGTGAAAACAGTGAAAAACACATTAGAACTGCTGTTTTACTTGTAATGGCAACAGCCACCACAAGATGGTGCCAGATCACAGAAGGAAGCTTAGGCCTGCAGAAGGCCCCAAAGCCAAGGACTCAATTACCGGCTGGCGCAGGCCCGCCGCAATTGCGCGGCGGAGGAGGTGGGGGCGCATGGAGACACAGGATCCTGTGTCTCTATGCGCCCCTACCTACCCCAAACATTATATATATTCCTTCCAGGCCCAAGCTTTTGCAATTGCAACCGAGCGCCCAGATTTTGTCGAGGCCTGTCCTAGGGAGTGCTTTCTAACTGTGGGTGGGGGGGGGTATGCTGTGACTGGGGGAAGACAGAGATCCATGTTCATGCTTAGCAGAAACACAAGATCTCCATCTTCCCCTTTCACAGTGATCACAGCCCCCCTCCTGGCAATACCTTCATCTGCTTTTCTCTGCAGAAGGATGAAGTCATCTCTGCTCCGGGATCCTCCAGGTTAACTATCTACTTGCTGGACTGAGGTGCTGGCTCAGAGACGACACATTTTAATGTAAATGCAATTGTAATGTAAATTTCAGTGCCTTCACTGTGCTCACAAATGTCTGACACAGATCAGCCCCTGCTGTGTGACTTGCTACAAAGTTACAATGTACAGTCTGATCACTGGGGTGAGGAGAGACTAAAAGCACAACAAAGGAAAGCACAATCACTGCACAGAGCAGAGCTAGTAAACGGTACAGGGTGTATTTATGAAGGGGGGAATCTGACATTAAGCAAACATTTCTGGCCAGAAAATGTTCCAGGTTTATGTGTTTCAAATGAATATTTGGTGGAAGTCACAGGCTTTATAACTGCTTTATAAACAGACTATTTTTTTTTAAGCACCCGATTAGAGCCAGAGGCGGCTATCCCGCCAAAGGCTGTAATAGGCTCCAAAAAACGGGTGGGCTCGGGGCTGAGAGAGTGTGCCCTGATCCCACCCAAATGTGTGACCATAGCAAGTCAATAAGGAAGGCAGGTCATGAAACCTGTTTCACGATTGACCAAAGCGCCAGGCGATCCTATTGAATGTCTAGCAGTTTGGCAGAAGAGGAGACACAAAGAGCAGAGGAAGCATGAGGAGCGGACACCGGAGCCACCGCCGATGTCCGCACTGCGGAGGAGAGTGGAAACACAGGAGGCTCCTCTCCACAGCCCGGTAAGTTCCGGACCTGGGTGAATGGGGGGGGGGGGGTGCTCTCAGTGCTGCAAGCCCTGCATCAGGGGGTGCTCTATATACCCTATCTGTAATGCTGAGTTATATACCCTGCCTGTAATGGTAAGCTATATACCCTATCTGTAATGTTGGGCTATATACTTTATTTATAAGGCTGACCTATATACCCTATCTGTAATGCTCACCTATATACACTATCTGTAACTCTCCACCACTGCACCGACACACACTTCTGTACTCTCCACCACTGCACTGATACACACTTCTGTACTCTCCACCACTGCACCGACACACACTTCTGTACTCTCCACCACTGCACTGATACACACTTCTGTACTCTCCACCACTGCACCGACACACACTTCTGTACTCTCCACCACTGCACCGACACACACTTCTGTACTCTCCACCACTGCACTGATACACACTTCTGTACTCTCCACCACTGCACCGACACACACTTCTGTACTCTCCACCACTGCACTGATACACACTTCTGTACTCTCCACCACTGCACCGGCACACACTTCTGTACTCTCCACCACTGCACCGATACACACTTCTGTACTCTCCACCACTGCACCGACACACACTTCTGTACTCTCCACCACTGCACTGATACACACTTCTGTACTCTCCACCACTGCACCGACACACACTTCTGTACTCTCCACCACTGCACTGATACACACTTCTGTACTCTCCACCACTGCACCGGCACACACTTCTGTACTCTCCACCACTGCACCGATACACACTTCTGTACTCTCCACCACTGCACCGGCACACACTTCTGTACTCTCCACCACTGCACCGGCACACACTTCTGTACTCTCCACCACTGCACCAGCACACACTTCTGTACTCTCCACCACTGCACCAGCACACACTTCTGTACTCTCCACCACTGCACCGACACACACTTCTGTACTCTCCACCACTGCACTGATACACACTTCTGTACTCTCTACCACTGCACCGACACACACTTCTGTACTCTCCGCCACTGCACCGACACACACTTCTGTAACTCTCCACCACTGCACCGACACACACTTCTGTACTCTCCACCGCTGCACCGACACACACTTCTGTACTCTCCACCACTGCACTGATACACACTTCTGTACTCTCCGCCACTGCACCGACACACACGTCTGTACTCTCCACCACTGCACCGACACACACTTCTGTACTCTCCACCACTGCACGGATACACACTTCTGTACTCTCTACCACTGCACCGACACACACTTCTGTACTCTCCGCCACTGCACCGACACACGCGTCTGTACTCTCCACCACTGCACTGATACACACTTCTGTACTCTCCACCACTGCACCGACACACACTTCTGTACTCTCCACCACTGCACTGATACACACTTCTGTACTCTCCACCACTGCACCGACACACACTTCTGTACTCTCCGCCACTGCACCGACACACACGTCTGTACTCTCCACCACTGCACCGACACACATTTCTGTACTCTCCACCACTGCACCGACACACACGTCTGTACTCTCCATCACTGCACCGACACACACTTCTGTACTCTCCACCACTGCACTGATACACACTTCTGTACTCTCCACCACTGCACTGACACACACGTCTGTACTCTCCATCACTGCACCGACACACACTTCTGTACTCTCCACCACTGCACTGATACACAATTCTGTACTCTCTACCACTGCACCGACACACACTTCTGTACTCTACACCACTGCACTGATACACACTTCTGTACTCTCCACCACTGCACCGACACACACTTCTGTACTCTCCACCACTGCACCGAAACACACTTCTGTACTCTCCACCACTGCACCGATACACACTTCTGTACTCTCCACCACTGCACCGACACACACTTCTGTACTCTCCACCACTGCACCGATACACACTTCTGTACTCTCCACCACTGCACCGACACACACTTCTGTACTCTCCACCACTGCACTGATACACACTTCTGTACTCTCCACCACTGCACTGACACACACGTCTGTACTCTCCATCACTGCACTGATACACAATTCTGTACTCTCTACCACTGCACCGACACACACTTCTGTACTCTCCACCACTGCACTGATACACAATTCTGTACTCTCTACCACTGCACCGACACACACTTCTGTACTCTACACCACTGCACTGATACACACTTCTGTACTCTCCACCACTGCACCGACACACACTTCTGTACTCTCCACCACTGCACCGACACACACTTCTGTACTCTCCGCCACTGCACCGACACACACTTCTGTACTCTCCACCACTGCACCGATACACACTTCTGTACTCTCCACCACTGCACCGACACACACTTCTGTACTCTCCACCACTGCACCGACACACACTTCTGTACTCTCCACCACTGCACCAGCACGCACGTCTGTACTCTCCACTACTGGAACAACACACACTTCTGCACTCTCCACCACTACACTGATACACACTTCTGTACTCTCCACCACTGCACCGACACACACTTCTGTACTCTCCACCACTGCACCGACACACACTTCTGTACTCTCCACCACTGCACCGACACACACTTCTGTACTCTCCACCACTGCACCGACACACACTTCTGTACTCTCCACCACTGCACCGACACACACTTCTGTACTCTCCACCACTGCACCGACACACACTTCTGTACTCTCCACCACTGCACCGACACACACACTTCTGTACTCTTCACCACTGCACCGACACACACTTCTGTACTCTCCACCACTGCACTGATACACACTTCTGTACTCTCCACCACTGCACCGACACACACACTTCTGTACTCTTCACCACTGCACTGATACACACTTCTGTACTCTCCACCACTGCACTGATACACACTTCTATACTCTCCACCACTGCACTGATACACACTTCTGTACTCTTCACCACTGCACCGACACACACTTCTGTACTCTCCACCACTGCACTGATACACACTTCTGTACTCTCCACCACTGCACCGACACACACTTCTGTACTCTCCACCACTGCACTGATACACACTTCTGTACTCTTCACCACTGCACCGACACACACTTCTGTACTTCTAAAATTTACAAAAATACATATGTTGAACTGTACCAATGGTTTTGCATTGCAGACACTGTGTTTCTCACATGACAATCAATGTACATTAGAGAGATAATCCTGTGTATATGGACAGTACATCTGCCAGATGTCACTGATTCCTGAGAAGTCATCTCAGGGTTTCAGGAATTTATCCCTGGAACAATTTTAAAGTGTCCTTCTGTTGATGTTAAACAAACAACACAATAAAGTCCATCCTGTCTATTTTTTTTTTTATCTGATGTTTTCGGTTTAAGATAGTTGTCAGATAAACAGTATATATCCAATAAAAATGTAAAAGACAACCAGTCACAGTTGGAGTAATGCAGGAATCTGAATACTGAGTACAATTTGTGGGCTTACTGGTGTATATTTAGTTTACTTTTTTACTTTTTTTTGTTGTTCTGTTAATGTTGTTTAATACTTAAAAACAAAAAAATAAAACTTTTTTTAAATTCAGTATTTTTTTTATTAATTTTCCTTTCAAAAATACAGATTGAAACATTACGCATTTATACATTTCCAGATACAGTTATCATGCACATACTACATCGTACAATAACCCCCCCCCCCCAAAAAAAATATTTAAAAAAATGTAGCGCCCCCTACTTTCAGTACAGGCACTACGCTAAAGTTAGTGGGTGAATGGGAGAGTTATTTTGCTCCCATTCCTGATTGTGTTAAATTATAGGCTGCTGTTATTCCAGAACTGTCCTGTGGGTCAGTCTGTGTTCCAGGGGTGCGATCCCACCCCTGGGCGACAGTTGGCGCTAGAGGGGTTCTGGCGGAGCCGCTTTTCCCCAGCAGCCAATCAGAGGAGTTTTTCCCTCGCTGGGCATGCTGGGGAGGGGTATATCTGTAACAGGCGCTATGATTCTTGGTTCTCTTTGCGGGGTCCATGTTCCAGGTGCGGCATCCACCTTCAGGGTGCGCGCATCCACGGACCCCGCCTGCATGGCCTGCTCCATGGAGATCCATCCAGATGTTGAAAGGGGCCCCAGTGACTTACTGGGTCCCCAACCTTACTGAGAAGATCCCAGGATGTATGCTGTTCGGTGGGGGGGATCGGCTTGAGGAGAACTCGGAGGCAGGTTATCCAAAAGGGCTTGAACGAACCATCGGGGATCTGGTCATCAAGACGTGACAGGTATGTGTCAGCTGTCAGTCAGTGACCATTCATTGCATTTACTGGGAGGATTTGCTCAAGATCTAATTTATTCTCTGTAGTACTGAAGTACTAGGCCTGTGGCAGAGGCCTGTTCCTCCCAGCGCTCTATAAGTGACATTTCTGCTGCCAGGCTTGTGGCAGAGGTCTGTCCGGGAGCACTTCACCCACTCGGACTGGAGTGGCGACGACTTCTACATATAGCTGAAAGCAGGCTTGCTTTCCTTGTTATCCAGGCCTGATACCGCACTGTTCTCTACTGCTTCATCAACATTTTCTATCCTGCCTTCTGTTGATGTTGGTTGTGTTGGCCCTTGAAATAAAGCATTTGAAAAAAAACATTTGATGACTGGACATTCGCTCACTGCTACTACTCACTGCTACTACCCCTAGACACAGCACAGGGTAACTTAATACGCCGATCCCAAACAACAACCTCTTTTGGGGGTAGCGCGACAGAAATTAATGATTTAATGTTTTCCTCTTCTTCCCCCATATTTAGTATTAAAATTATATATTTACATAGATTCAAATATTTAGCACTAAAATTTTATATTTAGATTTGAATATTTAGTATTAAAACTATATATTTAGATTAGAATATTTAAAAATAAAATGATATATTTAGATTTGAATAATTAGTATTAAAATTATATATTTAGATTTGAATATTTAATATTACCTTTCTGGGGTCAGCCATCCTGCTTCTACCGTCCCTCAATGTCTTCTCCCGCCCTTGATGGCGCTTCAGCCAATCAGGTTACCGCTAACCAGAAGCGGTGAACCTGATTGGCTGAGACGCCTGTCAGTCTTATCCAAGTAACGCACCCCCCGTGCGTCCCTTGGATAAGCATCTGGAAGCCGTTTACAGCCTGAGGGCTGTAATCGGAAAGCCTATCAGAGCCGCTGGTAGAAGTGCCTATCAGAGCCGCTGGCTCTGATAGGGACTTCCATAGCCAACCAGCTGCCGTTATTCAGATGGCCAGCGCTCGCCAGGGGGCCGGCCATCTGAATAGTCGGCGGCAGCGGAAATACATAGATTCATGCAATGCATGAATCTATGTATTGTATACAGTGGCGGTGCGAGAGTAAGAGGCGGCGGCGCTCCGGCGCCCTCTATGGACGCACCGCCACTGGTGGTGTTAGTGTGGTAGTTATTAGGTTTAGGGGGGCAATTACTTTTTCACGTAAAGCCAAGGCAGGTTTGAACAGCTTTTTTTCCCTAAATAAATATAATCCTTTACTCGGGTTATTTTTGTGTAATAATAAAATGAATTTAAGAGACATTTAAGTGTGACAAATTTGCCCAAAAAAAACGGGAGAAAGGGGGCAAAGACCTTTTCACATAAAGCCAGGCAGGTTTGAACAGATTTTTTCCCTTAAAGCGGATGGCCCACTAGAAAAAAAATATTAAAAGCCAGCAGCAACAAATACTGCAGCTGCTGACTTTTAATATTAGGACACTTACCTGTCCTGGAGTCCAGCGGCGTCCGCAGCAGAGGATGAGCGATCGCTCGTCACCCTGCTGCTCCCCCCTCCATCCACGGTGAGGGAACCAGCGGCTTCACTGCCCGGTTCCCTACGGCGCATGCGCGAGTCGCGCTGCGCCCGGCGATTGGCTCCCGCTGTGTGCTGGGAGCTGAGAGTTCCCAGCACACAACGGGGGGGCGACGGGATGTCGCCAAAAAACCCGTCTTTTGCCCGAGACTGCGGGCCGGAAGTGGTTGCAGATACCTGTCTTTAGACAGGTATCTGCACCCCCCTCCCCCCTGAAAGGTGTCAATTGTGACACCGGAGGGGGGGAGGGTTCCGATCAGCGGATCTTAACTTTAGGGTGGAGATCCGCTTTAATAAATGAAATCATCATTTAAAAACTTTATTTTAATACCAACTGTAATAAAAGATGCTTTGAATGGTTCGAATTTTTGACCTTCGCACCAAATAAAGCCAAGTTAAGAGAAGGAACTTGGCCCGGGTTTAGCCTAATTTATTCCCCCAGGTATTCTAAAACACATTAACTTTATATTTCTTTATATGTTCATTCTATTCTATTCTCTTTATAGATGACATAATTACTGAATCAACGGCGGATCCAGGGGGGGGGGGGGGGGGGGCAACAGGGAAATTGCCCCCCCCCCCCCCGAGGCAATCATGTCACATTGTCGCCACTGTGCCCATTGTCACCACTGTGCCCATTGTCGCCACTGTGCCCATCGTCGCCACTGTGCCCATCGTCGCGGCTGAGCCAGAGGGGGCGCCCTCTATAGACGCACCGCCACTGTCTATCTATATCTATCTATCTATCTATCTATTTATCTTTATCTATCTTCCTTCCTTCTCTTCTTTCTTTCTATCTTTATCTATTTTTATTTATCTATCTTCCTTCCCTTCTTTATCTATCTATCTATCTTCCCTTCTTTCTTTATCTATATTTCTTTCTTTATCTATCTTCCTTCCTTCCCTTCTTGCTTTCTATCTTTATCTATCTTTCTTGTTTATCTATCTATCTTTCTTGGTTATCTATCTTTCTTGTTTATCTATCTATCTATCTATCTATCTATCTATCTATCTATCTATCTATCTATCTATCTATCTATCTATCTTCCCTTCTTTCTTTATCTATATTTCTTTCTTTATCTATCTTCCTTCCTTCCCTTCTTGCTTTCTATCTTGATCTAGCTTTCTTGTTTATCTATCTTTCTTGTTTATCTATCTATCTATCTATCTATCTATCTATCTATCTATCTATCTATCTATCTATCTATCTATCTATCTTCCCTTCTTTCTTTATCTATATTACTTTCTTTATCTATCTGCCTTCCTTCCCTTCTTGCTTTCTATCTTTATCTATCTTTCTTGTTTATCTATCTATCTATCTATCTATCTATCTATCTATCTATCTATCTATCTATCTATCTATCTATCTATCTATCTATCTATCTTTCCTTATTGATTTATATCTATCTATCAATCCATCTTCCTCCCTTCCCTTCCCTTCTTTCTTTTTATCTTTATCTATCTTTCTTTCTCCCCCCCCCCCCCCCCCCGGGCTGCTCAGTCTAAAATGCCCAGGCCTATTTTTTGTCCCAGTCCGGGCCTGCCTGCAGCTGCCGCTGCCGAGTCTCTCACTCTCTATCTCTCTCTCTCTCATCACCAGGGCCGGTAGGCTGCCTGTCCTGAGGCTGCTTTGATCTGTAGCTGACTGCAGCGCTCCCCTCTCTCCTGCGTGTATGACATTGGGCATCTCTGGCTGTGTGTGAGAGCTGGATCTGTGTTCGGCTGTGCTGCCTGTGCTAGACCTGCTCGTGTGATAGAAGATGGAGATGGAACACTGATTGAATCAGTGTTTTGTCTATCACACAAGCCCGTCTAGGGGGGACCTTGCTAGAGCACACTGCCCTGCCGAACACAGACCTACAGCTCCTGTTTGTTCCATGACACACGTCGGGAGAGGAGATACCTGCTGTGTGTGATCGAGGTAATGCCATGGTGAGTGCCATGCACAGTGTGGCTGCATTAATAAACAAAAGTGGGGATGCATTAATAGACAAAAGTGGGACTGGATTCATAGACAAAAGTGGGACTGGATTCATAGACAAAAGTGGAACTGGATTCATAGACAAAAGTGGGACTGCATTCATATACAAAGGTGGGACTGCATTCATATACAAAGGTGGGACTGCATTCATATACAAAGGTGGGACTGTATTCATATACAAAGGTGGGACTGCATTCATATACAAAGGTGGGACTGCATTCATATACAAAGGTGGGACTGCATTCATATACAAAAGTGGTAGTGCGTTAATAAACAAAAGTGGGACTGCATTAATATACAAAAGTGGGACTGAATTGTTATACAAAGGTGGGACTGCGTTCATATGCACAGTGAGGCTGCAATGATGGGCACTGATGAGGCTGCATTGATCTCTTGTACCATGTCTCCAGTCTCTAAACATCCCTTGTACCATGCCTGCAGTCTCTGACCATCCCTTGTACCATGCCTGCAGTCTCTGACCATCCCTTGTACCATGCCTGCAGTCTTTGACCATCCCTTGTACCATGCCTGGAGTCTCTGACCATCCCTTGTACCATGCCTGCAGTCTCTGACCATCCCTTGTACCATGCCTGCAGTCTTTGACCATCCCTTGTACCATGCCTGGAGTCTCTGACCATCCCTTGTACCATGCCTGCAGTCTCTGACCATCCCTTGTACCACGTCTGCAGTCTCTGACCATCTCCTGTACCACGTCTACAGTCTCTGACCATCCGTTGTACCACGTCTGCAGTCTCTGACCATCTCTTGTACCATTTCTGCAGTCTCTGACCTTCTCTTGTACCATGTCTGCAGTCTCTGACCATCTCTTGTACCATGTCTGCATTCTCTGACCATCTCTTGTACCATGTCTGCATTCTCTGACCTTCTCTTGTACTATGTCTGCAGTCTCTGACCATCTCTTGTACCATGTCTGCAGTCCCTGACAATCGTCTAGAAACTATGGGATAGATTTATGGCATTTATATTTAAATATTTTTTACTAGTAATGGCGGAAATTATTGATTTTTTAGCGGTACTGCAACATTGCAGCTGACACATCGGACACCTAATTGAGTTCTGTAAGCAACACCTTATTTTCTGGCAGTGCCCCCCCCCCCGAGACTAGACTCTGGATCCGCCCTTGTACTGAATATACTCGTGAATAAGCCGACCCAAATATAAGCCGAGGCACCTAATTTTACCACAAAAAATGGGAAAACGTATTGACTCAAGTATAAGCCTAGGGTGAGAATGCAGCAGCTACTGTAAATGGAAAAGAGGGTCAACAATGCTCATCTGCAGCCTCACTGTGCACATTTGCCACCTCACTGTGCCCATTTTCATCCTCACTGTGCCTATTTCAGCCTCACTGTGCCCATTTTCAGCCTCACTGTGCCTATTTTTAGCCTCACTGTGCCCATTTTCAGCCTCACTGTGCCCATTTACAGCCTCACTGTACACATTTTAAGCCTCACTGTGCCCATGAGTAGTCTCAATGTGCCCAAAAGAAGCCTCACTTTGCCCATGTACCTTATCCACCTTGTCAGTATTGATGGGGAGGGAAGGGAAGCCATCTTACAATGTACTTTGTCCCCTCTGATTCACAGCAGGGCTCATCTGTAGCCTCACTGTGCCCATTTGCTGCCTCACTGTGCCCATTTTCAGCCTCACTGTGCTCATTTTCAGCTTCACTGTGCCCATATGCAGCCTCACTGTGCCCATTGTCAGCCCGACTGTGCCCATATGCAACCTCACTGTGCCAATTTGCAGCTTTACTGCGCCAATTTGCAGCCTCGCCGTGCTCATTTTAAATCTCACTGTGCCCATAAGCAGCCTCACTGTGCCCAAAAGCAGCCTCACTCTGCCCATGTACCTTATCTGCCTTGTCAGTATTGATGAGGAGGGAAGGAAAGCCATATTACTGTAACAGCACTGGTGAACGGAGTGAACTACAACTGAAGTTAGCAAGGATTTCAATGCTCTTCCTTATGTGAGAATTCAGTATTAAGCCAGTATTAAGTTTGGGGGTTCTCTACATCATCTTTCTCTCCCATAAAGATAGGCGTTGAGCTACTGAGCTTGGATGCATTACAACATGCGACCAGAGCTTAGCGTTTTAAAATTATAATATGTACTAAAAGATTCCAATGCACAACTGTACGCTAGTGATTATGAGTATTACATAGCGCCGTGCATTAGGCTACTAAGAGAGAAGGTATAGAATATGTCAACCGTTAGCATAGAAAGTTTAGGCGAACATATTCCGCAACTTTAGGGCATAGGACCATATACAAGTAGCACTTATGTCAGTGCGTAGTAAATAAGCGCTGTAGTGACTAGTGTTGAGCGGAATACGCCATATTCGATTTTGCGATATTTCACGAATATATAGAAGAATATTCGTGAAATATTCGTTAATATCGAATATTCGTGATATTTTATCAAAAAATTTTTTTTTGCAAAATTTCGCTTATGCGAATGCGAAATTGATTGCGAAATTCTCGTCCGCGCATTACAAACTTATATGACTAAACTAAAGCTAATTTTTTTTTTTTTTTTAAGACGAGGACTACAAATAATAAACTAATATGCACTAAACACTAACTCTACTTACACAAACTTATATGACTAAACTAAAGCTAATTTTTTTTTTTATACACAAAACACAGAGACTAAACACACACTAAACTAAGCTACCTTAAAGAAATGTACACTTACACTAACTACACAGAAATCTATCTAACACTAAGCTACACTAACCTGGACAAAACAACACAAATCTGAGCTTTTAGAAAAGCTGTTGGGTCTTTTGCTTTGAAAAAAGCATTTGGTTTTAGAAGCAGGAAACTCAGAACTGAAAGCACTATAGGAAGCACAATGCTAAGCTCTAAGATCGCAATACACAGGAAAAACGCACAGAAACACTCCAATACTGCTGGGAGTGATCTTATATAATGGTCGTGCAGGCAGGTTCCTATTGGTTGCTATGGAGGTTGCTAACCTCTGACAACTGTGGTAGGAGAACTCTGATTGGCTCTGATGCAAAAGAAGGGCAGAGAAAGTTTTCGCGAATATTCGTAATACGAATATTCGCATTGCGAATATTCGGCAACATAAAAGGATCGCCTCAGCTACTCGGCCCAGGGTCTCTAATCATACCAGCAATGCTTTAAGACGTTGATAGAGATCACTAGGATGTGATCTGTTTTAAAAATAAATTTGAAAAAATATGAATATTCGCAATAGCAAATATTCACCGCGATATTCGAGTTATTCGCGAATACTCGAATGTGCAATATTCAAAACAAATTTTCGCAATGCGAATATTCTTGATCAACACTAGTAGTGACAACTAATAGTTGCATAAGAGTAGCAATTACAGCTTAGGTACTTTGAGAGTACACGTAGTAAATATAGGAGTTGTAGCGACAACTAATAGTTGCATATAAGCGGCAAATATAGCTGAGATAACAATAGTTGCATTGAGAGGCAATTATAGCCGAGGTCATTTGGAAGTACTGTCCCTGTAAGATATTCCTTAGCAATGAGCCATAGGCACAACAGTATATCCCAAATAGTATCTTATTAGTCACAAGCTATAAAAAATAAGAGCAATTGTTTTAGGTGGAAAGTATACAGCAGATCTTTCAGTAGAACTACAAGTGACACAATTGCTACTTATCTGTTTGCAGGGCTTCAGTGTAGTAACAAGGTATTCCGTAGTGTAGAGTGTCCAAGAAGGTCTCAAAGCTTGTCCACAATGATGGCAGCCTGGACGTAGTGAAGGTCTCTGCTAGCTGGCCATTGTGTTGCCTCTTTGTAGCGTGGCCGGAACGGCTGACAATAATAGAACAGGGATTGTGTCTCCTCTGAATTCCTTTATAGGCATTTAACAGGTGCAGTGCATCAGCACTGAATCAATCGCAGCCGAGCTGAGCGACGCACTTCCACGTTCCAGGCTGGAACGTAGGTGGCGCCAGTTGATCATGTCATCGCGCGGGCGCCGTATTATGGCGCTGAAAGCACCTGTCATTACAGAAGGTAACAGGCGTGCAAAGCGACTGTTAGGGCCCTTTCACACGTGCGGACCGTTTTTTAGGTCCGTTTTTTTTCATCAGTTGATCAGTTTTTTCGTCCGTTTTTTATCAGTTTTTTGTCAGTTTTTCATCCGTTTTCATCCGTTTTTCGTCCGTTTTTCATCATTTTTTCCATCCGTTTTTTCATCCGTTTTTTTTTTTTTTTTTTTTAGAACTTTTTTTTTTATTACATATTTTGATGAAAAACGGATGTTAGCGGATCGGATGTTAAACGGATCGTCCGCTAACATTCGTTTTTCATCCGTTCCGTTTTTTTGACGGAAGAAAAATAGGGTTTTCTTCGTTAAAAAAAACGGAGCTTAACGGAGACGGGTGCAAACGGACGTTAGCGGATGCTCATCCGCTAACGTCCGCTATCCTATAGGGATGCATTGCGGTCCGTTTTTCATCCGTTAAAAAACGGACGAACGGTCCGCACGTGTGAAAGGGCCCTTACAATTACGCTGTACATTGTCCCCTCTGATTCATGGCAGCTCTGTGTTTCTAGGAAGTCCGCGCCGTCCACGCCATCCGCGCCATCCACTGTAACAAAGCTCCGCCTCCTCCTCGTCTGTCCATGACAAGGAGGAGGCGGGACAGCGTGGATGGTGTGGACTTCCTATACACACTTCCTATACACACAGCCCTGCTGTGAATCAGAGGGGACAATGTACAGCGTGTAATGGCTTTCCTTCCCTCCTCATCAAGACTGACATGGCGGGAGGGGAGAACCTGACTCGAGGATAAGCAGAGGGGGGGATTATTCCGCACAGAAAAATGTGCTGAAAAACTTGGCTTATACTCGAGTATATACGGTATATTATTTCAATCAACCTAATTTCTCAATTACTTGTCGTCAAATAGCTGCCATGAAGTTATGATTATGACACTTCAGGTTACATAATCTTATCCTACAATCCGCTAGGTTATCCAATTTTCATTTACATTTATAATGCCGCGTACACACGACCGTTTTTCATGACGTGAAAAATGCCATATTTTAAAATGGTCATTAAAAACAATCGTTTGGGCATTAAAAATTTAGAACATGCTCTAAATTTTCTCTGCGTTTTTCACCTCATGAAAAACGGTCGTGTGTAGGTTTTAACGTGAAAAAAAGCGCATGCTCAGAAGTGAGTCGGGAGCACTCGTATCTGGTAAAACTAGCGTTTGTAATGGAGATAGCACATTTGTCACGCTGTAACAGACTGAAAAGCACAAAGACCGAAAAGCGCGAATCCTCTCTCATCAAACGTTTACTAACACGAAATCAGCAAAAGCAGCCCAAAAGGTGGCGCCATCCGAATAGAACATCCCCTTAATAGTGCCGTCGTACGTGTTGTACATCACCGCGCTTTGGTAGAGCATTTTTTTTTTCATGATTGTGTGTAAGCAAGGCAGGCTTGACAAGAATCACGTAGAAAAAAACAAAGGGCCAGATTCAGCAATAGTTACGACGGCGTATCTCGAGATACGCCGCGTAACTTCTAAAAATGCGCTGCTGTATCTTTTTTCTGTATTCAGAAAACAAGATACGCCGGGTTTGAGCTAAGATACGAGCGGCGTAATTGTATTACGCCGTCGTATCTTAACTGCATATTTACGCTGGCCACTAGGGGCGTGTACGCTGATTTACGCCTAGAATATGTAAATCAGCAAGATACGCCTATTCACAAACGTACGCTCGGCCGTCGCAGTACAGATACGCCATTTATGTAAGGCGTTTTCAGGCGTAAAGTTATTCCAAGAAAAAGATGGCGCAGCCAATGTTAAGTATGCATGTCGGGACCGCGTCGAATTTTTACATTTTTACGTCGTTTGCGTAACTCGTCCGTGAATGGGGCTAGACGTAAATTACGTTCACGTCGTTTTCAATTACTCTTTTCAACGTCATTTGGAGCATGCGCACTAGGATACGTTCACGGCCGGCGCATGCTCAGTTTAAACAAAAAAACATTATTTACGTGGGGTCATTTAACTAAAACACGCCCACATGAAAAACATTTGAATTAGGCGGGCTTACGTCGGCCCATTTATGCTACGCCGCCGTAACTTAAGGAGCAAGTGCTTTGTGAATACAGCACTTGCCTCTCTAATTTACGGCGGCGTAGCGTATCTACGCTATGCCAGGACAACTTTACACCGCACTACGTGAATCTGGCCCATAGTTTTTTCTAGGACATTAAAAATGGTCTTAATGGCTTAATGCCACGTACACACCATTTTTCAGCATGAAAAAAAACTTTGGCCCAGATTCATAAAGCAATTACGCCTGTCTAACTGGTGTTAGACAGGAGTAATTTAAAATTTTGCGCGCCGTATCACTAGTTTGAATCCTCAAACCATGATACGGCGGCTTCGGGCTTCGATCCGAGAGGCTTACGTCTTCGTAAGCCTTCAGATCTACGCTGCGATATTTTTGCGGCCGCTGGGAGGAGTTCGCGTCGTTTTGATGCGTCGGGATATGCAAATGTGTTTTTACGGCGATCCACGAAGATACGAGCGGTCTTCGCAATTGCTTACGTCTGTTTTTTTTATATGTACTGTTAGACCAGCTTTTTGCTGGTCTAACAGTGCGTAGCCCATGTTAAGTATGGCCGTCGTTCCCGCGTCGAATTTAATTTAGTTTTATTTTTTTTAACGTAACTCGTTCGGGAATAGAAATGTCCGTAAACGACGCTACTCAAACAACGAATGACGTAACGACGTGATTTCGCGCTATGCACGGCGGGAAATTTGCGAACGGAGCATGCGCAGTTCGATCGCCGCGGGAACGCGCCTATTTTAAATCCTTCACGCCCCCTACTCGTGTAGATGGATTGCGACAGGAGAAATACACTACGCCGCCGTCGTTTACTGGACAAAATCTACCTGGATTCCACGTAGAGCCAGGTAAAAAACGGCGGCGTAGTGTATTTCTGATACGCTACGAGAATCCAATTCTCTCTGAATCTGGGCCATTGTTTTTCAGCATGTCCAAAAAAATAAGTTTTTCCAACTTCATCATTAAATACGACGTTGCCCACACACCATCGTTTTAAAAAAATGCTCTAGCAAAGCGCGGTGACGTACAACACATATGACAGCACTCTAAAGGGGAAGTTCCATTCGGATGGCACCACCCTTTGGGCTGCTTTAGCTGATTCCTTGTTAGTAAAAGACGATTCGCGCTTTTCTGTCTGTTACAGCGTGATGAATGTGCTTACTCCATTATGAATGTTAGTTTTACCAGAACGAGCGCTCCCGTCTCATACCTTGCTTCTGAGCATGTGCGGGTTTAAAATGTCGTTGTAGCCCACACACGATCATTTTTTACAACCCGAAAAACGACATTGTTTAAAACGACGTTAAAAAATGCAGCATGTTCGAATTTTTTTTTTTTTGTCGTTTTTCAGAACCTGAAAAATTATGTGAAGCCCACACACCATCATTTTAAATGAAGTTTTTCAAAAACTACGTTTTTTTCATGCCGAAAAATTATCGTGTGTACGTGTCATAAGAGTTACTTTCCTGAATGATTACGCCTTTTTCTACTATACTATTGTACATGTTGTGTTAATGGAATATCTATTTCTACTATATTATTGTACATGCTCTGTTAACCACGTAAGCGGAAGTTCACCCTAAAACATTTTTTTTAACATTACATTGTGCTCACTTGCAACATTGACAGTATGCGTTTTTTTTTTCTTTTTTTTGCTGTACATACCGTCGTATAGCTATTGCCCCCCCCCCCCCCCCCGGGTTCCGGGTAGTGGCTCCCGCGGGAGTGGGCGTTCCTATACATCAGGTAAGTGATTGACGTGATGACAAAAACTTCCCCCCGTCGCATAAGGAGCGTCACGGGTTGCCGAAAGAAGCGGAACATCTGTGCGCAGGCGCCGTATAGCGCCATATAGAGCCGACTCGCATTTCGGCTTCTTTCGGCAACTTGTGACGCTCCTTATGCGACGGGGGTAGTTTTTGTCATCATGTCAATCACTTACCTGCTGCATAGGAACTCCCGCAGGAGCCACTACCCGGAAGCTGAGGGGGAAATAGCTATACAACGGTATGTACAGCATAAAAAAAAAAAATGCATACTGTCAATGTTGCAAGTGAGCACAATGTAATGTTAGAATTTTTTTTTAGGATGAACCTCCACTTTAAGGACCCCCTACCGACTATATACGTCGACAGAATGGCACGGCTGGGCACAGGCACATACAGGTACGTTGCTTTTAAGAGCCCAGCCGCGGGGGACGCGCGCAAGTGACTGGGTCCGAAGCACAGTGACCGCGCGCGGGACCCGATTGCCGCTGGTGTCCCGTGATTGGTCACAGGAGCTGAAGAACGGTAAGAGGTGTGTGTAAACACACCTTCCCCGTTCTTCACTGTTGCGGTGACACTGATCGTCTGTTCCCTGATATAGGGAAAACGATCAGTGAAGTCATGCCTACAGCCACACCCCCTACAGTAAGAATCACTCCCTTAGGGCACACATAACCCCTTAGCGCCACCTAGTGGTTAACCACTTCATTGCCATTTTCATTTTTACAGTAAACAATGCATTTTTATATCACTTTTCGCTGTGAAAATGACAATGGTCCCAAAAATGTGTCAAAAGTGTCCGATGTGTCTGCCATAATGTCCCAGTCACGAAAAAAATCACTGATCACCGCCATTACTAGTAAAAAAAATAATTATTAATAAAAATGCCATAAAACTGTCCCCTATTTTGTAAACGCTATGGGCCAGATCCACGTACATCTGCGCATATATATAGACCGGCGTTGCGCATCTCTTTTACCTTACACCGACTCCACTGAGAGACGTAAGTGCCGTATCCACAGAGTATTTGCGGCCAAATTTGCGCCAGCGCAAAGTAAATTCCGAGGCGTAAGGCTGCGTAATTCAAATTGGGAAGGACGTGGGCGTGTTCAATTGAAATGAGCCATGACCCCATGCAAATGAAGGGCCGGCCGGACTGCGCATGCGTGCATAACGCAGGCTATGGTCAGCACCTCTCTGCACATGCTCAGAACTCGGCACGGCGCAATCAGTGAGATTGGAACTAGGCCAGTCAACTTAGTGAGCTCCGCACTGTGCTTAAATAGACCGAGAGAAACAAAAGCAAGGTGCTTTTGTTCTGTTGTTTGTTAGTGTTTGTTGGTTTGTGAGTGATGAGTGTTTTGGAGAGTGATTTAGAGAGTGTTGTGTGAACATGAGTGAGAGGAAGAGAAAATTAAATGTTTTCCTTGCAAGAGAAGGAAATTATTGTCAGGGCCATTACCCAATATGGGCGATTCCTGCATGGCCCGGAGAGTGCCAACACCACCCCGGTCAGGAAGAGTCAGATTTTGCAGGACATCGCCGACGAGGTAAATGCGTTGGGGGGTGAGACCCGGACCCGCCAGGGGATTCAAAAGATCAATGATCTTCGGCGTGTGGTCTGTGGGAAGCTGTCCAAGATTGCAGCACATGGCAGGGGCACTGGAGGGGGTCCACCATACACTGTAAGGCCTCGTACCCACGATCAAATCTGTCTGCTGGAAACGGTGCTTTGAAATCTGTCAGCTGGGAACCTGTCCGCCCGACATGTCTGCTGGTTAGTACGCTAACCAGCAGACATGTCTTCTCGCACACGCGCCGAATGGTTTCGACGCATGCGCGGAAGTGTTTTACTTACTGGTGCGGTGACGTGGCGGCGTCAACGTCACCGCCACGTCTGGCGGTGGGGATTTTGGTTTGATCGTGTGTACACGATCAAACCAATATGTCCCCAGCAGACAGATTTGTTCAAATCGGCCGGCCCGACCGATTTGAACAAATCTGTCTGCCCGTGTGTACGCGGCCTAAGGCTGACTGAGGAGGAGCGTGCAGTGGCCCAGACCTTCAAAAGGCAGCAAGTGGAGGGCCTGCCTGGCTTTGACTCCATTGAGGAGGCCGCGAGGACAGGTAAGGTTTTTTTTTTCTATCTGGTGTGTAGCATGTGTGGGGGGGGGGAATATGTGGCAAGTGTGTGGATCCTCCAACCTGTGAATGTTTTGTGTCATCCACAGATGTGCAGGAGGGTGCTGGGCCATCTGGCCTGTCCACACCATCCCCGGGACAAGAGTCTGAGGAAGACCCCCAGACAATGCCGGAGTCCTCTGAGGAGGTTGAGGAGGAGGAGTTTGAGGAGGAGGTCATGTCAGGGAATGACTTCAGGTTAATTTTGGAGGAGTCTTCCCCTATGGCTGGCAGCAGCCAGGCCTCCATCAGGGGTAGCCCCTCCCAGTCCTCCCCCAACAGGGCTCCTTCCCAAGGGGCTCCCCTTCTCCCCGGCCACAAGCCTCATCTGGAGGCAGGAAGGCGACCCACAAGACCAGGGGGGTGTCCGAGGTTCTGCCTGCAAATCTCAGAAGGGACCAGGCCCTTCAGACCCGCCATCTGGGTCAGGTCACCCAGACTTTGGGGCGGATGGAGGAGAGCCTGTCCTCCATAAAGGATTCAGTTGGGGACACGGACTGCAACTCCCTGGCTCTGATTAATTGCCTAAATGAACTGCAGGCTACCACAGCAGGCATTGGTCAGGATGTGCGGGCCCTCGGTCAGGATGTGCGGGCCCTCACCCAGGCTATCCAGGCCAATACGGCAACCATAAATGATGGCCTGACTAGAATTGCCGTGGCTTTGGAGGGCAGGCTGCCAGGTGGGCAGAGACCAGGCGATGCTACTCCTTCCCCTGATTACCCCCCCCCCCCCCCGTGAGTCTCCCCTGAGGAGCCGGGGTCACGCCGGCGGCAGTATTATTTTTTTTGGCTTTTCTGTGTTTTGTTTGCTGTGTTTTTTTTTTTTTCTGTGCATTTTTGTTTTTTGGATTATGATTTTTTTTCTGTTTGTGAATGATTTTTGAATGTGGGGGTGACATTCCTGCCAGAAAAGGGGTCTCATCCTCATTTGTGGTGGAGAAGGGTTCCCCAGGACCAGGGAGAAGTGATCCCCAGGTCCGTGTGAATGGTGTATGAATGTACAGTGACATAATTGGAGCCGTGGCATGGCGTTGCTGCTCACAAGTCCTGCATGGTGGGCTTGTGCTAATCCAATTTGATGAGGATGTGATGTGTCTGTGCTAGGGACCACAGTGGTGTGCATGCATGCATTCTCATTGTGCCATGATTAATGTGTGTGTTTAACGTGCAAAGATGCCTAATGTGAGCTGTCTCCTGGCTGCTCTTCCCTCAGAAGACGGGGGACCCTCAGTTAGGGGGGGATTGTCTGGTTCGGGGGTCAGGTCATCATGTATGTCAATCTCCAGGCCCTTTCTCACTGCAAAGTTGTGCAGCATGCAACATGCACCGATGATCTGGCATACAAAGTTTGGGGAATACAACAGGGTACCCCCAGACTTATCCAGGCATCGGAAACGTGACTTCAGGAGGCCAAAGGTGCGCTCCACCACTGCACGGGTTTTGATGTGTGCTTCATTGTATCTTTCCTCTCCTGGGGTTTGGGGGTTCCGGATAGGAGTCATTAGATGGGGTCCAAGTGCATATGCAGAGTCACCTGGAAGGGAAAAGACAGGAGGATGTTAGTAGTGCGTGTGCCCCTTGTGATTTCTGCATCATGGAGGGGACAGTCATGCTTGCCACCCATGTCACGCACCAACCAGCCAGCTTGTTCGAATTCCATTGGGATGGGGCTATGATTGTATATGTAGCTGTCATGGCTGGATCCGAGGTGTTTGGCACGGACGTGCCATATGAGGTATTTGGCATCGACTATCACCTGTACGTTGATGGAATGCCAATGCTTCCGATTGCTGTATATGTGCTCTGTCTCACGGGGGGGCTGGAGTGCCACATGTGTGCAATCAATGGCCCCCACAGTGCGTGGGAATCTGGCAATTCTGTAGAAATCTGTCATTGCCTTCAGTCGCAGCTCCTCAGTGGTGGGTTTGATGATTTGGTTGGCCATGCGTCTGAGAATTGCAGGGATAACCTGGTGCACACATCTGCTCATGGAGGATTGTGACATCCCAGCCACCACTCCACTTGTTCTTTGAAAAGAGCCACTGGCAAGGAAATGGAGTGTTGCCAGTACCTTGACCAGTGGCTGCACTGCATGTGAGCGGTGTGTTGGGCTGGTGATGTCCTCCTGCAGGGTTGTGGTTAAATCCGTGATTTCTTCAGAATAACAAAAGATAGGAATCTGCAATATAGGTTGTTATATTCTTTGCAATGTACATAGATCACCCAGTTACCCTTTAAATGACAAATATATAAATAAATAAATAAAATCAGGAAGGGGACAAAAACTTTTTCACAGCACTTTTTTACATTTTTGGTTTGGGGTTTAATACTGCTTCAGCTCAGTGGAATTAATATAAAAAATACTGCGCTATACTCACAAATAAACAAAAACAGCCAGCACTACAATCTTAAAGCGGAGTTGCGCCTAATTTTTTTTTTTTTTTTAAGTCAGCAGCAAATACTGCAGCTGCTGACTTTTAAAATAAGGACACTTACCTGTCCATGGAGCCCGCAATGTCGGCACCTAAAGCTGATATGTCTCTCGGCTCTCGGGGTGGAGGCACCACCATCTTCGGTAAGGGAATCATTAACTGAAGTGTTGGCCCCCTAGTCTCTCAATGCTGCTTCCCTCAACTTTTGGTTTTCCCAGGTAAACATTAGCATTGGACAGCGCAGTCTCCAGCCGGTTTGTTGGTTTAGAGCAGGGGTTCCCAACCTTTTAAGCGGCTTGGTAACCTGTTGCGGGCCACAATAAGCGGAGCGGGTAGATGGCAGCCCACTCTATAGAGCCCACTGAACTTTTTTTTGTGGATTTTTTTGTGGAGCGGATTGGAGGTAGGAGTTTGTAAACGGACACAAGTCCATTTACATCTGCCGTTCCTTAGAGGTGAATGGAGGGTCAGATTTGGGTCAGATTGAGCGTGTGAAAGGGGCCTAAGGCTGCTTTCACACTGATGCACTGTTGGTTACCCCTGTGGCTTTGCTGCAGTTTAGCTGCACTTTGCCATAGACTTCTACTATATCCTGTAGGTGTGGTGAACTTTCAGAAAACACACCAAACTCGCAGCTAATATAAGTCTATGGCTCAGTGCAGGTAACCCGCAGTTGCACCTGCGGATCAGTTAAAAGCAGCCAGTAACCACTGCAGAACACATCTTCCCATATATACCCTGTGATTTTAGTAATAAACTGACCTTTAGTAACAGTATTCTATTCTATTCCAGAGCAGGAGGTCGAGGGCCACATCAGAGATCCCCACGGGCCACATCAGAGAGTTGGGCAGGCCACATATGGCCCCCGGACCACTGGTTGGGCACCCCTGGTTTAGAGAGCTGAGGGTAGAGGAGCACAGAGTAGGGAGACACAACTCTAGAGTGCAAAAAAAGGAGCCGCCCTGAAACAGGAAATCTGGGGCATAAATCACGCCACCACCTTACACAGGAACATAGACAAGGATTAAAAGATAAAGAAGATGCATACTTTGTAAGTGATTATATTAGCAGATAAAAGTGCTTAGAAAATGAGGATGTTATCTGCTTACTGTATATGGGGGAAATGTTAGTATTGTTAGTGCTGGCTTTAGGCAGTGTGAAAAACTATAACAGACACTCTCTGCATAATGTGTCCAAAACCAGCTGAATCATGGACAGGTGGCAATCCTATGAGGCTCTGCCTCACCTGCCATGAACATAAGAAAAAGAAAAAAGAAACACAGAGACCTACTCCACCACTTGTCAAAATGTGGGCTCCTGCCATCTTTAGTTCTGGAGATATGGGACTCCTTGTGCAGCCTGTCAAAAGCTACATACAGAGCAGCCAGTTTAAATACAAGCTGGCACACTCTGAGACTGAGAGGATGAGCTCACAGTGCCTCTCCTCACTTCTTGTCAGAGGCACTGAGCTCAATGGACAGCTTGGAGTCTTAGACCAATGGTAAAGTACCATTTGAACAAGCTGCCTTGATTTGGTCCTAAAAATAAATAGAACACTTCCTGTGCCTAGGCACTCCTGTTCTGTGGCCTAATAGCTGTATGTCTGCAGTGTGAGCTCATCTAAGGCAGGGATCCTCAAACTAAGGCCCTCCAGCTGTTGCGGAACTACACATACCATGAGCTAATGTAAAACTCTGACATTCACAGACATGACTAGGCATGATGGGAATTGTAGTTCCTGAACAACTGGAGGGCCATAGTTTGAAGACCCTTGACCTAAGGAAATTGCTGTCTCTGACTAGATTTGGGGTTAGATTTGGTGATGTCCTTACTGTGGTACTCGCTGTTCTCCTTGCCTGGAGTGGAAGCTGTACCTGAGGACCTGCAGTGCAAGAATCCTCCTGCTTTATCTTCATCCATTTCGTCGATCTGGGCTATGAAAAGGGCTGTCCCCCATTGGGGGATTTTCCCTCACCTCTTGTTCTGGTGAATTTTGGATTTCCCATCACTTTGTGTCCTAGTCACAATGGTCACAAAGACAAACAGAGAGGGGTGAATCTACTCAGAGAGGACACAGACTGCAATAAAAACCTGACAGAGGCTCCAACACTTTCCCAACCTATCCAAAGCTATTTTTAAAAGGCTTGGGCTAGAAACACACTCTTAAAAAATTGTTAAATAATTAGAATCTTAGTTGTAAGCCTAGAAACCATAATAACCACATCTACTCTTTTTTTTTATGTGTATTTTTTTGGTGAGTGTACTCGAGAGAGGAGCCGGACTGCAGGAGTTGGGAGTAGGCAGACCTCCCCCAGAGGCAATATGGCATCTTTCTCCATGCCCCTGGGTGGCAATGGCGGGTGTGAGGGGGTCCTCCCACACAGCCCGCCCTACCTGCTCCTGCTTTGAAGCCCAACGGGGCAGAGGGACTCCCCCTATGAGGGAGTGAGAGGATCTAGCCCGCTCAGCCAGCCCTGTTAGTCCTTCACCTCTTTTTTTTAGAGACCGCGTGGCCAAAGTGCGTGCGTGTTAACCCAATTTCGAGTGCGTGTAAGTGTGGTGGTTTTTTTTTTGTGGGAGGGGGGTGGGCATACTAAGCGCAGGCTTACCTCGCATAGCACACCCACCGGGAGCCGGGCTGAGACCACCAAACTCAATTCACATGCAGTCGAGACCGGGATCCGGTACTCCAAGTTACAATATTTACTTTCATAATCCTATCATGTGTAACCTGAGAGGAGATTATGTTGTGTTTAGTTAGACATGTATAGTTTTAAGGTGTAATGTTAGCTATATCTTGTTATGCACGTAGTTACGTGCAACGATTGGCCAGGGTCTGCCCTAATGGCCCTGTTTTGTACCTCGACAATAAAAACGTTTATAGAGAATTTTTAAAATAAATAATTTGACTCTTTTCCTTCTCCAGGTACTGTATTTTCCTAACTGTACCCCTGCATTTGTTCAGCTTGGAACACTGTGGAAGCTGAAAACCACTGCAATGATTGCTGCTATCTTCCAGGTCCTGTTCTATGATTGGATGAGGTGGAGATTGTGACATCATCACCCCTCCTTTCCAACTTGTCCATGCAGAGAATGTCTTGTATCTATGAAGAAAAAATACAAGACATTATGTGAAAGCGAGTGACACCCTAAGGTCAGTTTTCAGTGGGGCATGTCATGCTTACCCCTAACGCAGGTGCTCAGACACTAAAGCTAACACATATAGGAGCCCCCTTTTCCATCAGGCAAGCAGGCCTACTTGGTTGCCCCCCAGGAATTATACACAATCCTATAGTGCCTGTCTACCACGCTGGTGCAGGCACGAACAGAGCAAAGCAAACAGGTACCTGTGGTTGGCAGACAGGCAGAGTGGTTCAATGACAGTTCAGGTACAAAGCAGGCAAGGTTTAGAATAGTCAGGATCCAATCTCTAGTCAAAGGCAGGCAGAGTTCAGAGAATTGTCGATATCCTATCCGAGGTCATAAACAGGGAAATACAATCAGTAGAGCAGGACAAACAGAGAGCTTTGAGCACGTGTTAAAGAGCCAGCATGAGACTGCAGGCTTGGCTGGCTTAAATCAGGTTTGGTCTCCACCCAGAGACTGACCACATCACTCACCTTGAAGGTGGACGGACAGATGGGGAAAATGCATTATAGCCAAACCAGGATGCTGTAACCAGCAGTTATAATGTAGCAGAAGCGCTACAAGCTCCTAACAGGGCAGCTACACAGCTTAGGACCTAGAAGACCATGGTAATTGCTATTGTAGCGTTCCCACAGGTATAAAAATATGTATACTTACATTGTGCCAAGCTGGACTATGTTTTTTTTTCCGTAATTTGTATTGTTTTATGGATAATTTGTACAAAACAAGAGGTTATCATACAGCATGTGTCAAATAACGCTTATATTGGAAGAACGGTAAATACAGTATGTTCATACAGGTTCATCTGATAATAATAATTTGTACTCTTAATGGAACGTATATACTCGAGTATAAGCCAAGTTTTTCAGCACATTTTTTGAAGCTGAAAATGCCCCCCTCGGCTTATACTCCAGTCACTTTTTTGCGCCTGATCTCCTGGATTTTGGGGACCCAGTACCGGCCTGGTGTAGGTGCCCTGGACCCCAAACTTAACACACATATAGCCCCACTCTTCCTCTATAAGTGTGCAACGTTTTGTTGTCTGGGGGACCTACGGCTGGGGAGCACCGATTTTTCAAATTTGGGCACCCCTTCCGTAGACTCCCATGTTAAACGGTAAGTTCTCCAGTAACTTAGGGGACCTGGTACAGGCCGGCCGTAGGTCCCCTGGACCTGAATTTTGGAATACATGTAGCCGCAGTTCTCCCCTACAAGTGTGCAAAGTTTTCTGTCTGGGGGACCTACGACCGGGAGCACTGATTTTTTAAAGCCGGGCACCCCTTCTATATAATCTAATGTTAAACGTAAGTCTAGTCATGGACTCAGTGAGGCACGGGCACAGTGAGGTATGGGGACAGTGAGGCATCGCACAGTGAGGGATGCACATGGACACAGTGAGGCACGGGGAGGCATGCATATGGACACCCTAGGTTTATACTTGAGTCAATACGTTTTCCCATTTTTTTGTGGTAAAGTCAGGTGCCTCTGCTTATATTCAGGTCGGCTTATACTCGAGTATATACTGTAATAGTAATAGTTAAGCATGGATGAACAGTTGGACCATTTTGACAGTTCTAGATTCTTTGTGAAAACCCCATTCTAACTGAGCAATTAGAGTATTTTAGAGTATGATCAATTATAATAGAATAAGATATAATAGGAATAAAATAAAAACAAAAATATAAAATTAAAGAATAAACAACAACAAAATATATAAAAATAAAAAAGGGAAGGAAAGGTAATGACTGAAATTGTTGCACTTAAACGTATGAAAGTGTCATTTCAGTCCAGAGGCGGAGCAATGGGATAATTTCCAAAGGGATTTGCAGAGGGCTAAGGTCATGTTGTGGATAATTTATCTCAGTTCCAACCTGCCCAATGAATTAGAGAGAAAGGCTTTATTATACCACTTTCATGTCATAATTTATATTATTTCTGTATTAGTCAAAGAACTTTCCAAGAATGTTTGCCATCTTTTAAAAAAGCAGTTTGTTGAGTTGAAAGAGTGGTTGATCTTTTATCACTATTGATAGTGATGGTGGTGTAGGGACTGTCCAGGATTTTAGGATGGCTTTAGACATCAGCAGACATAGCCATGTCCAGGTCGATATTTTGGGTTTGTGACTGGGATTAGCGTAATTAAGATCATGCCTGGAGTTCAACTTTAACCTCCCTGGCGGTATGATTCTGTCTGGAATTACGTACCAAAAGCGGTACAATTATTTTGCATGGAAATTCTGCGTTTTATACTGTAGGCCTAAAATTTTTAGGAATAACTCACTTAAATTTGTCCAAAACAGAATCTAGTAGACATCCCGGGTATGATAAAGTTTGAAACACAAAATCATAAAATTATAATATAATAAATAACTATAAATAATTATAACAAATAATAATGTAATTATAATAAAAATTATTCACTAATGTAATCAATCAAAATCACTGAAATTTGCTCAGTTGCAGAATTGTCGCTGTCATTACTTTTATTTTTTTATGACGAATTTCCCCACAAATCGCTATCGCTCAATTCTGCAAGTGATTATCATTTATTATCGCTGTTTTCTAGCTGCTCTAAAATCACTTTTGACATAAAGAGACACTTTTGGTTGCTATGGACAATCTACAGTTTGCAGGCACAAAAAAAATGTTTTTATTATATAAAAGAACATGTAGGACACTGGGCAGACCACTAGGGACAGGGGGGGTGTGTACTTTTTACATACAGTACTGTAATCTATAAGATTACAGTATTCTGTATGTAATGTGTTTGTTTACTTTTTTTAATTTGCCGCCGGTCTCCGCCCCCGTGCGCCGTTACGTCGCAGGGAACGGAGATCGGCGGCATGCGGGCACTGTGTGAGTCGAATGGAGGACGCCACTCGCTCACACAGCGGGGATGCATCGCTGGATCCAGGGACAAGGTAAGTACAGTACCCCGCCTGGATCCAAGGTAAGCCTGCGCGCGCTGCAGGCTCTGCATATTCACCCCGAGCGCGACTCGGGGATATCGATATTTACATGAGAAATCCAACCCGAGTCACGCTCGGGGATACCGTCAGGGGGGTTAAAGAGGTTGTAAAGGAAAACATTTTTTTTTCATAATAAGCATCCTTTACCTGCAGACATTCCTCTTTTCACCTCCTCATTGTTCGTTTTTGCTCAGAAGTTGCTCTATTTCTTCTCTGTTCTGTTCACTTCCTGCTTGTCTGATTGTTACTCACCACCGTGAAGGGAGGCTTTACTGCGGTGGTCAGTGACGTGCTCGGCCCCTCCTGGGAACTACATCTGTGTGGCAGGACGCTCTCTACGTGTTAGAGACTTCAAGGAGGTGTGAATTACTGGGCGTGCCGCAATGCATACTGGGAAATGTAGTTCTTACATGAACAAGTGCCGCAAACCAGGAAGTGAATGAGAGAACAGAAACTAGAACGCCGGAGGTGATGTAGATGAAGGAATTTAATAGGTATTTACCCGTTCTTTAACAGAATCATTACACTATTCCGAATGCAGACATTCATTTTAGGCAAAAAAATTATTCCTTTACAACTCCTTTAATAACTACAGGTACCCTTTAAATTATAATTTGTAAAATATAAATTTAAAAAAACTAAATCTGAGATAGTTTTTTTTTTTTTCATAGATACATTGGTCCACCTTGGACATACTCAGGGATTTTATTCTGGTGGAACTTGGTGCAACTCGATTCCACCACCTCAGGCTCAGAACCTTTGGTGCCTGCTCACCACAAACGCTTGTAAACACAAAGTCCTGTTTCTGTGCTTACAAGTGACACACTCTGTGTGTAACCCCCCTGAACTCTGTATGTATTGCAATCCTTTAAGCCCCTCCTACTGTTTGTGAAATCTGACCACACCCACTATTTGGTGTGATTTGTAAGGGGGGGGGGGGGTTTGGGGGGTCGTGGTTGAGTTCTAGCACCTATTGTTTGAGTAAAAAAGAACTGGACATACTGTATATATTCCATACCTAAACGATACCTGTGGAAGTGGAGAATCTTTGTAGTAGCTGCCACTACTATAGTGATTGTTGGTGTCTTTCAAGACCTTTCCCTTAATGGCGTAGGCGCCATTTGGAGAACACCTTACATTTTTCACAATGAATACAAGGCATTCTCTGATGTGACATCACCACCCTAACTCTTTACCTTACCAAATCAGAGAACATTTTGTATTTGTTGCAACAAATGGAAGGCATTCTCTGAATGGTGCCTGTGCCGGCATGGGACCTGGAGGACAGCAGGGATCACTGTAGTCACTGTGACTCTCAGCACAAAAAACTTGGCCACCATGGACGCATATGTGCGGCATGTACTGTAGGTGTTAAAGCGCACCTTCCTTCCTGATGCACTTATGTGTTACATGTTTGGCAAGAGGTTAAAGCTAGACATGTGAAATTTTTTTAGTTACGAATACGTTTTCCGTCATTATTCATTATTTTCGTTGATTTGTTAACCTACGAATGAACGAACGGTTTAGTGCAAATAATAACAAATAACGATATTTCCAAAATTAACGAATATGAAAAACAACGAAGATACGAAATTGCTAAATGTAAAAGAACCACACAACGAAAGAAAAAAGAAATAAAAACATAGAAATAACGAAAATACTGAACACCAAAAAAAAAAATCATAATTACAAAAAAAATAAACGAAAATGCAAACTTACTAATATTCGAAGAGCGAAAAGAAAACAACCAAAATGCCGAACAAAGAATGAAAAACGAAAAGCAAAACTAACGAAAAATAAATTACGATTCTTCGGAAAAAGGAAATGAAAACAACGAATATATGAAATAATGTAAATTCACTTTCGTTAGTACTAAAATATTTCTGGACATTGACCAATAGCCACTTATCGCTGTCCCTTTTCCCATGAAGAGGTTTGTTCCTTCCCCCAATGAGCTTCTTTCTTATTACCTAGTGGCTCCTTGACCTTGTGTCTTTATCTGTGTTAGGCCGCGTACACACACGACCGAGAAACTCGACGGGCGAAACACATCGTTTTCCCCATCGAGTCCCTTGTTCGGCTGTCAAAAAACTAGTCGAGCCAAATTTTCCCATTTCCCGTCGAGGAAATAGAGAACATGCTCTCTTTTTGGCTCGACGAGTTCCTCGACAGTTTTCTCGGCGAAAAGTGTACACACGACCGGTTTTCTCGGCAGAATACGTCTCCCATCGAGTTTCTTGCTGGATTCTGCCGAGGAAACCGGTCGTGTGTACAGGGCCTTAGACTGCAGTGCATTCCATCCAGATAAGGTGGGGTAGATTCACATAGATCAGCGGATCTTTAGATCCGCGTAATCTATCTTATTTAAGACCGCTGTTTCCTATGGCAACAATCTTGCAGCTGTTACTAACAGTAAAGGTATTCAACTTTGTGCAACACAAGCAGTTCTCTTTACCCCACACTCATTCACTGTGGGTCTTCACTCAACAAGCTCTCAGTCTCTCTCACTAGACTTCAGATCCATTAGCCACTGGATCCCCTAAGCTCTTTCACTGTAGCTCTCAGTATCTTCTTCAAGCGTCACCCCCGCTTCACTGCTGGGTCCCTGGCTTGGCACTCACAGATACTCTTCAAGCTTCACCCCCTGCTCACACGTTAGGTCCCTTGCTTGGCACTCCACAAGCTTGACCTCTGCTGTCCCGCTGGGTCTCTGACTTGGCACTTGCTGATGCTTTCCCACTTCTTCACCATCCCTGGTTGGCGAGAAGTCTGATCTTGTACTGGCCTCAGCACACTCACTGTGGTCTCCGGTAAAAAGGTGGATGGTCCCTGACTACGACAGGTTCTGTGGAAGGCGGAACTGTTACTTCTGGTTGAACTACAATCCTGCAGTCCCCACCCTGCACTACTTCTGCATTGGCTCTCAGATAGCCTGGCAGCCAGATGTCCCTGGGATAGGCCTTAGGGTTCTGGCCTAGCAGCCATCCAGGTGGCACAGAACCCTGATCATCTGATGCCACCCAAATAAATAGGTTCTCCCAGCAGGCCAAGGGACCCAATACAATCCCTGTCCATTGGCTGAGACCCTAATTATTCCTAATCCGTCCATGCAGTGCCCATGTCTTATATAATGTCACCAGATACCCGGCCATCTAGTGACAGAATAGAGAAGTGCAGCAATTCCAGAATTAGAACAAAATCAATTGAACTCCTAACAATTGGCCAAGGCAACTATCGCTTGGCAAATAAATTTACTAGCAACCCTGCCTAAACATTAGGGTGCTACACATAATTACAGTAACTTGGTCTAGCTTGGACCAGTGTAAGTATACATATTCCATATTTGGCTGATCCCTATGGAAGTGAAGAATCAATGTAGTGGCCACAGCATGAGCACCATTCAGAGGATACCTTCCATTTTTCACAAAATGAGCTCTGATTGGACGAGGTAAATATCGCAACATCACCACGCCTCCTCGCCACTGTCCAATCAGAGAATGCTTTGTGAAAAATGGAAGGCATCTTCTAAATGGCAAGGTGAAGATCATAACATCACCACCCTTCCTTGCCACCTCGTCCAATCAGAGAACCCTTTGCGAAAAATAGAAGGCATAGAAGGCATCCTCTGAACGGCAAGGTGATGATCGTATCATCACCACCCTTCCTCTCCACCTTATCCAATCAGAGAATGCTTTGTGAAAAATGGAAGGCATTCTTTTGACTGGCACCCATGCTCTGGCTACTACAGATATTCTCTACTTCCATTGGGATCAGCCAGATATGTACACATGCAAAAAAACGTAGCTGGAATTTAGCAGTTTTATAAACCAATATGAACTAATTCGTAAACATAGAGTAGATCTAAGCTGTACTCCTTACAGAATTTGACCGATGTAACAAGTGGGTGCTTCAATTGATGGCATTGGATGGTGCCATATAGATCCAAAATTAAAATATGAAATGTAACCAACACGTATCTATTTCTCACGTTAGTGAAATAAAGATAACATTTCCAGGCCATGCAGCATCGCCCCCTTCTCAAGATCACATCATTACTGGGTTGCCTTGAGGTTGGGACCCTAAATGGCCCCGAAGCCTTGGCCTTATCTGACCAATGTGACGTTCCACAAACAGGTGTTGGTGACATTTCATTCTTCCAATTTGCAAAATTTCAAAAGCAAAGCCAAACATCATTACACAATCCCTTTAGGATGAAGTCTCTAGTTGGCTTTGTGTGGAAATATTTGTGTCGCCAGTATCATTCCCTGGTTATCTGGACGATATTAATAACCTGCACCGTTATCACAGTTTACTATCGCACGGTGTAGAATTAGTCACCACTTTGAGAAGAACACAAATGTTGTTTGCATAGGGATCAATCGTATTACACGGAGTCTCCGAGCTCCATAGTAACTCATTGTGTTCCCACACTGTCAACGGTTGTGATTATCTACAGCTTTTAATCAAGACAACTATTTAATCACTTAATCTGTTTAATTATTAAACTGTAATCGTTTCCTGAATAAAAAATGAAATTCCCTCTTCTTGTGTGAAATTCTCATTGCTGGTATACCTGGGTATTTCATAGTATTTCATAATTCTTAGCAGTCAAGTCTGAGTACATTATATTATAGTAATAATCTTTTATTGTCTAAAACAGCAGTTTGCCTCCACCGCTGGGCTGCGGCCTCCCTTCTCCCTGGCGTTCAGCAAGTTGTTGATCCCTTACATCCCACAAGGCCTCCCAGCTACCATAGTGCCGCCCCCAATCTGCCATAGTGGCCCAGATTGCCCCAATGCTCTCTGACGGCCCCCAACCTCCAACAATGTTGCCCAGCTTCCCACAGTGCCATCCAGTGTCCTTCAGTGCACCACAGCCCACTATAGAGCCTCCAGCCATCCAAAGTGCCCCCAACTTTTAATATTGTCCAACAGCCACCTCCAGAATCCTCATCCCTTGTAGGGCCACCAAGTCTGCTGATGAGTACCCTAACCCACACCACAACCCCCCTTCACAGTGCCCACCAGCCCACTGTAAAGCCTCCAGCCTTTCAAAGTGCCCTCAACTTTTAACGGTGTTCCACAGCCCCCTCTAGAAACCTTGTCCCCTATAGGGCCACCAAGTCTGCTGATGAGCAGCCCAAACTAATCCAAAACTCCCATTCCCTGCACAGCCCCATTCAGAGCATGCCAGCATTTCAATACGTGTTTTGAATTCCTATTCTTTAATTGTGTGAGTTCAAACTTGATTTTCTCTCTTAGGGCATGGAAGGTTTTTGAAGAACTTACAGTGCCCTGGGTTCAAAAAGGTTAAATAAAGGAGTGAGATAAGAGTCCGGTTTGAATTTGAGTTCAATTTGAGTTGTCTGAATGCTGAATGTGTAGAGCAATTGGTGAGGATGAACGTGACAGCTCCCGTTGTCAATAGTTGCTAAGGAATCAGTCGGTGCTTGCTCCCACTGTCTTCTTACTAACCACTCACATCACTTGCCCTATTCACCCAAATATGTGGCCAAAACTACCACCGCTATCCTTACCACTTCCCTTATATAGCTAATGACAGCTAAGGGAGCTGTGATTTGGCTAATGGTATGTTTGGTATGGTCATATGCGCTTGATCATCTGCTTTTTTTTCAGCAGACATTGGGCAGCAATCATCAGTTTTGACAATGGATTCACAATAAGGGCCATTTTTTTATTTTATTTTTTAATAATTGATTTTGAAAACTTTGGTTGTCTTTATTTCTAGGTTGTATTTTTTTTTTTGTGAATGAGCATATTCATGTAGTAGTAATCCAGTATTCCATAATATTAAACAAGGTTTCTAAGTTCCGATAAGCCCCCCACTGACCATTCGTTGTGAATAGTGTGTTGGGTCCCCATTCATTGGGAGTAGTGTGTTGGGGCACCATTCATTTTGAATGGTGTGTTGGGGCGCCATTCATTGTGAATAGTGTTTTGGAGCGCCATTCATTGTAAATGGTGTGTTGTGGCGCCATTCATTGATAATGGTGTGTTGAGATGCCATTCATTGTAAATGGTGTATTGGAGCGCCATTCAAAGTGTGTTGTGAAGCCATTCATCGTGAATGGTGCGCTGGGGTGCCATTCATTGAGAATAGTTTGTTGGGGTGCCATTCATTTTAAATGGTGTGTTGGGGCGCCATTCATTGTGAATGATGTTTTGGAGCACCATTCATTGTGAATGGTGTGTTGTGGCGCCATTCATTATGAATAGTGTGTTGAGGCACCATTTATTGTGAATATTGTGTTAAGGCGTCATTCACTGTGAATGGGGTGTTGGCACACCACTAGGGATGAGCCGAACACCCCTGGGTTCAGTTCGCACCAGAACCTGCGAACAGACCAAAAGTTTGTGTGAACTTTAGAACCCTGTTAAAGTCTATGGCCTCGTACACACGAGGCAATCTATTTGTTCAAATCGGTCGGACCGACCGATTTGAACAAATCTGTTTGTTAGGATTTTGGTTTGCTCGCGTGTACACACGAGCAAACCAAAATCCCCGCCAGCAGACGGCGCGCTGACGTGTCGATGACGTGGCGGTGACGTTGACGCCGCCACGTCACCGCACCAGGAAGTAAAACACTTCCGCGCATGCGCCGAATCCATTCGGCGGCGGTGCGGGACGACATGTCTGCTGGTAAGTGTACTAACCAGCAGACATGTCGGGCGGACGGATTCCCACCTGATAGATTTCAAAGCATGCTTTGAAATCTGTCGGGTGGCCAAATCCGTCGGCTCGGCCGTACACACGATCGAATCTGTCTGCTGGGACGGTCTAGCAGACCGTTTCCAGCAGACAGATTTGATCGTGTGTACGAGGCCTATGGGACTCGAACGTTTGAAATCTAAAGTACTAATTTTAAAGGCTAATATGCAAGTTATTGTCCTAAAAAGTGTTTGGGACCCGGGTCCTGCCCCAGGGGACATGTATCAATGCAAAAAAGTTTTAAAAAACTGCCGTTTTTTAGGAGCAGTGATTTTAATAATGCTTAAAGTGAAACAATAAAATTAAAATATATTCCTTTAAATTTCGTATTTAGGGGGGGTGTATAGTGTGCCTGTAAAGTAGCGCTTGTTTCCTGTGCTTAGAACTGTCCCTGCACAAAATGTAATTTCTGAAGGAAAAAAGTCATTTAAAATCACTCACCTGAGGCGACGTACACACGACCGAGAAACTCGTTGGGCGAAACACAACGTTTTCCCAGTCGAGTTCCTTGTTCGGCAGTCAAAAAACTTGTCGAGCCAAATTTTCCCATTGCCCATCGAGGAAATAGAGAACATGCCCTGTTTTTGGCTCGACGAGTTTCCCGATGGGTTTCTCGGCGAAAAGTGTGCACACGACCAGTTTTCTCGGCAGAATACGTCTCCCATCGAGTTTCTTGCTGGATTCTGAGAAAACCGGTCGTGTGTATACCGCCTTAGGGTCTGGTATGGATTTTAAGGGGAACTCCACCCCAAATTTAAAAAAAAAATGCCGTGGACCCCCACACATTTTTTTTTTTTATGAATGACTTTTCTCTGTGTTCCTGGGAGCCGACAATTCATTATAGCCGCAAGTGATTTTAAATTACTTTTTTTCCTTCAGAAAATTACACTTTGTGCAGGGACAGTTCTAAGCAAGGGAAACAAGCACTACTTTAAGGCATACTATACACCTCCCTAGGTACGAAATTTAAAGGAATATTTCACTTTTATTGTTTCACTTAAAGGAATTATTAAAATCACTGCTGCCAAAAAAAATGCAGTTTTTAAAACTTTTTTTTGCATTGATACATGTCCCCTGGGGCAGGACCCAGATCCCCAAACACTTTTTATTACAATAACTTGCATATTAGCCTTTAAAATTAGCACTTTAGATTTCAAACGTCCGAGTCCCATAGACTTTAACAGGGTTCTAAAGTTCACACGAACTTGCCGCGAACACCCCAAATAGTTTGCTGTTCGGTGAACAGGCAATGTTCGAGTCGAACATGAGTTCTACTCGAACTCGAAGCTCATCCCTACACGCCACTCTATATAGTAGTGGCCATGTGGTGTGGTGTGCTTCAGTAAAAAAGGGTTGTTTTCTTTTTGGTCCATTGCAGTGCATTGGCAACACGCTCGTAATGAATGGGCTGCCGTAATGCAGTGCATTAACACACTGCATAATATTTGAATTTGCCCCTAAGGGTGCAAAATCTTGTGCAGCTCTGCATACTGCAGAAACCAATCAGCTTCCATTTTTTTTTTTTTTTTGTCAAAGCTTAATTAAACAAACAAGCTAAAGTTAGAAGCTGATTGGTTACCAGGCACAACTGCACCATATTTTTCAACTCCAATGCGTTTTAATGCACCATTCCTATGCTGCTGTTGTGCTTGTGGTTAAGGACCTGGGTGTGCTGACTGGCAGGGCTGTGCCTGGATCTCAAAACTGGCAGCTAAGTATACATCCTTTGGCAGATCAAACAATTCTCATGATACATTCTTTAGCAACCGTGTAAACAGCGTAAAAGAGCGAAAAGTTCCCACTAGGAAAATGTACTTTGTGTGGGAACATTTATTGCTTCTCAGAAGTTCTATCACTTCTCAGGAAGAAAATAGACCAATGATGTGTACACAGTGTCAGCCTGCTATTCAGCTGCATAGAATACATTGAGTTGACTTATAGGTTATTTATATACTGTATCTATTCTGCTCAAGTGACCTGCATTCAACAGCTGCTAAGTAAACACCATGGATCCTTCTTCATATTTACTTAGCAGCTGTTCAGTGAGGGTGACTTAATCAGAATGTTATATACATACCATATACATCAATTCAGTGTGATGTATGCAATCGATTGCCGCGCTGTGTACACTTCCTCCCCGAGAAGTGATATTACTTCCTGAGAAACAATAGACATTTTTTCAGTGGGAAATTTGCACATTCTTTATTTCTGCATATTTCAGGGTAATGTTCGCCTCACGCCACTGCTTTCGAACGTTCGGACAAGTAAGCAAAAAATATTCCAACCATCTAATGGTGCCTTCTTGGACTCAATTCATTTTGAACGACTTTTCGTTTAACTACCATCAATGTCTTCATTTTTGTAGGATGAATGTTCTACTTCTAGATCAACTTTGACAAGTGTATTCGCATAAGTCTAATTGCACTTTTTTTTGTCCAGGAGAAAATTTATAGATTAGAAATTCATTTATTCCCATAAAAAAAAAAAATATAGCTACCTAGCGGGAACAGCAACACTGAAGCCGCGTACACACGGCAGAGAACCTCGACGGGCAGAACACATCGTTCCGCCCGTCGAGGTTCTCTGCCGGCCGTCGAAATCGGCGACCCGCCCGTCGGGAATGGCAACCAGCCATTCATCCAGGCGGGCCATCGAGCAAAAAGAGAGTGTGCTCTCTTTTCCCTCGATGGGATTCCCGACGGGCGGGGCGAGCGCTCTGTGTACACACGGCCGAGGTCCTCGCTGGAATGCAGCTTCCAGCGAGGTTCTCGCTGGTTTCCAGCGAGAACCTCGGTCGTGTGTACGCCGCCTAATACAGCGATCAGAAAAATGATCGCTTAGTGACACTGGCAATAGGGAGTGAAAGGGTTAACTAGGGCGGTGATCAAGGGGTTAAAACTTTATATGGGGGGTACGGGGGCTACCCTGAACCTAACACTAACTGCCCGTCACACTGACACTAAATGCAGTGATCAGTACATATATGATCACTGCATTCAGTGACACCGTGACAGGGGGGAGGGGGGGTGATTGCAAGGGGTTAATGTGCCTGCGCGTACTGGTGTCAGTGTAGTGTTGTGCAGACTTACTGTGTGATGTGATCTCTCCTCAGCAGCGGTTGAAAATATCGCTTTACACAGGAGGAGGAAGTGACACACAGGCGAGCGCGCGCATTGGCTGGAATCAACTCGGAGGGGGCGGACAAAAACGAACAGCCGCCCCCTCAGCAAGGATCGCTCGCACAGCCATCGGGACTGTCGTATGTACCGGGGGGGGGGTCCCAATCGACCCCCGACCAACATCAAGGCAGTCACGTACAGGTACGTTGATGTGCCTGTCCGCGCCATTCTGCTGACGTAAATGTACATGCGGCGGTCCTTAAGTGGTTAAGGCAGGGCAAAAGGGGCCCAAAGCAGCTGCCTCATACTTGCCAACTATCCCAGTTTAAATTTCCTTGTCCCTTGAAGTTTTAGGCCTGGTTCACACCTATTGCTCTCCTTGCTAGAAACACCCAGTCTCTTGGATCCGTGGCAAAGTCCCTTACGGGCCAGGAGCCCTCAGCCCCTTTTGAAAGTAGCACAAAATATTGAAAAGCTGCATGCAGGAGTATCTTCTCTCCTCTTGTAGAACTGCTCCCAGCTCCCCCGCTTGCAGGCACTACCAGCCCTCCTGGCTGCATGTCTACTAGCCTACGTTAGGGTGACCAGACATCCCCGATTTCCGGGGACAGTGCCTGGATTGAGAACACTGTCCCCGGACCAAGTTTGTCCCCGGTTTTGTCCTCGGATTGGATTTGAACAGGGGCTGGGGCAATATCAAAGACAGTTCAGAAAAAAAAATCTGAATTAGCTTGGGGTGTTTATTTTTTTCATTATCTGTGCCCCTCTCTGATGCTCATGTGCTGGTCGGAGCAGAGGGAATTTTTCTTCAGTTTCAGGTGCATGCCCGCTCCCGCTCGCACGTTCTTCTGCCTTGGCTCAAGTCTCAGCCAGCCGCCTGCCTGCTTATCTCCTTGCCTTCCCTGACGGAGTGATCTTCCTCCGCTCCCCACCCAGTTGTAGCCGGGGCCCGGAGAGTAATACCGCGTGCACATGATCGGTTCGTCTGATGAAAACGGTCCGATGGACCATTTTCATCAGACGAACCGATCGTGTGTGGGCCCCATAATTTTTTTTTCCAATCGGTGAAAAAACTTAGAACCTGTTTTAAAATTATCTGATGGTTAAAAAACCGAATTCCACTGGGTAAAAATCAACGCATGCTCAGAATCAAGTCGACGCATTGAACTTTTTTTTCTCAGCACATCGTTGTGTTTTACGTCACCGCGTTCTGACACAAAATTTTTTTTAACTGATATTGTGTAGGCACGACTGATGAAAGTCAGCTTCATCGGATATCTGATGAAAAAATCCATCGGTCCGTTTTCATCGGATGAACCAATTGTGACAGGGCATACTGTAAGACTTGACAGGCTGTGAGGTGGGTGTCACCGGCAACAGGCAGAAAGTCGCTGATTACCACCATTACTAGTAAAAAAAATATGTCCCCATTTTTCATTTAAAAAATCTGGTCACCTTAGCCTACCTGGCTGTTTTGAAGATCTCCCGGGGTAAAGAGTTAAGCACAGCGCTGTCCTTTAAAAGCTTGCTAAATGTGGCAAGGACTTTGACAAGGTCCAAATTGTAATGACTAGACAACTGGGTCAGATCATCTCCAAAACTGCAGCTCCTGTGGTATGTTCCCATTCTGCAGTGATCAGGACCTACCAAAAGCGGTCCAAGGAAGGAAAACTGGAGAACTGGCGACAGGGTTAAAGCGGGGGTTCACCCAAAAATTTTTTTTTAAATGAAATCCAGTAGACTCAGCATGCTAAGGACATTTACTGTATGTAGGTCTTTTTTCTTTTTCTCCCCGTACATACTGTTATTAGTCATTGGGCGTTCCTATGCTTGGATTAGATGATTGATGGCTTGTGAAACAGTTCCCCTGTCGCACAACGCGCGTCACCAGATTTCCGGAAATAGCCGAGCTGCGAGTTGGCACTATACGGCTCCTGCACTGTCGGCTCTACACGGCAGGTGCCGTATAGCGCCGTAAAGAGCTGAGTCCCCCTCGGATATTTTCGAAAGGCATGACGAGCACAGCGCATCTCCTGGGAGGATCAACACTCACTCCCAGGAGACATTGTGCAGAGCTCCCCGTCGGGGGAAAAGGAGCGACACGCCCACTCCCCGCAAGGAAGAAGACCCTGAAGTGAGGCTGAAGACAGGTAAGTGCACAGATTTAAAAAAAAAAAAAGACAACGCTACAAGCCTTTATTAAGGCTGCAGATAGCATAGCTAGGAAGTTCAGTTTGAGGGTGAACCTCCGCTTTAAGTGGGTTGAAGGCTCATTGATGCACATGGGGAGTGAAGTTTGGCCTTTATAGTCCGAACCAATAGAAGAGCTACTGGAGCTTAAATTGCTGAAAAGTGAGGACCAGAGGAAAAAGAGAAAAAGAGAAAGTAGTGCAGGGCCGGGCATGACAGTGTGTAGAGGGGAGACAACAAACGGTTAAAATTAGGAAAGTTTGCAAGGAAGGTCATGGTATGTAAGAAAAGAAATGGCTGCACATCCAGGAATTCTGATTGCCTTTTATTGTTCAAAGTGATAACACCAAAAACACCAGGTCACGTAGACGGGTTTCACACATACATCTTGTGCTTAATCATTACCAGGTAATGATTAAGCACAAGATGTATGTGTGAAACCAGTCTACGTGACCTCGTGTTGGTGTCTTTGGTGTTATCACTTTGAACAATAAAAGGCAATCAGAATTCCTGGATGTGCAGCCATTTCTTTTCTTACAAGTTTCCCACAGAGGCGGACCAGGGCTGGCACTCTACGAGACATTCCACCTCAGGTTCTCATCATACACCTGGAGCAGCGGCTGTTTCTCTTTGTATAAGGGGATGGTATGGCTGGATAAAGGCAGAGTGGGAGGGCATTGTTTATGTAATGGGGAGGTGGGACTTCTGGGCTGCAGAGGCTGGGGCAGAAAGGAGGAAGTAGTTTCCCATGACCCTCCATGTGTTGTTGGTTTTCGATTGTCTGTTTCTCTATCTTTTCAGGTGCAGTGGGAGTAGGTTTTCATCATAGCAGCTGAGCAGTGTCAGTGTTTTGGTCTTTGATGGTGTCAGAAAACATACAAGATGAAAGTGTTGGGGACCCATCGGTAGTATGTGCCCCTCTGGTGTATTCCAGTTAGAACGATTAGCTGGAATGCGATAATGGTTGCACTGCAGGAAGGGGATTGTCTCCAAGCTGGTGTGGTATGGCTGGAGGTCTATCATGGAGAAAATGTCCCACAGCGTAGTGGTGGATTATGTGTTAAGTTCGGGGTGCCATCAAAGACCAACAGACTGAGTTATTGATAGTTGTATTTTACAGATGTTTATATGTTTTGAATTATTAATATTTTGTTAATAAAAAGGCTGTTATGGCCATTTATACTCCGAATTCAGGGGTGGTCTCGTTAATTTAGATAATGGTAAGGGGGGATTGTGGAGTAGGAGTGGTTGGGCAGTTGAAGAAGGTTGTGGCCATCTGGGCTACACTGGTCAAGGTTATTGATGGTTTTGATAGAAAGGTGTCATACAAAAAAAGAGGGTCCCAAAAGGTGATCCAAGGTCGGATTTTAAAGACACAGTATGCCAGAAGGATGTAGAAAAAAAATATTTATTGGGACATAGAAACATACATGCTATAAAAAGAGACATGAAAAAAAACCATATACATAAAGAAACATAGTACATGATGTGAGCCCTAGTGCGTCTACGCGTTTCACCCTTAAGCTTCGTCAGGACACATTCGGGATTCATTGGTTGCAAGAAAACTGGAAACCGGGTCTCACTATCTTGCAAGAGAGTCAGCCTTGTTCAACAAGTAGTTAAAGAAGGAGTAATATCCAATAAAGAGAAATGGGTTGGCTCCCAAAAAGAGCAATTTCCGTGACAAGGATTCATAGGAACCAGCTACTGGCTCATAGATTCAAGTATCCCCATATCGTGGCCTCAAACAGGGGGTGGTGCTTACGGATACAGCGAAGAGCAGACGATAACCATACAAAGGTTGTCAGGATATCAATGGATATAGTCTTCCAATCCGAGATATCCAATATAAAAGCTCAGTTATACCCAAGCACAAGGCTATGTTGTACTCAGAGCCATGCTAATTCATGAGCCAGTAGCTGGTTCCTATGAATCCTTGTCAAGAGAATTGCTCTTTTTGTGAGCCAACCCTTTCTTCTTTATTGGATATTACTCCTTCTTTAACTACTTGTTGAACAAGGCTGACTCTCTTGCGAGATAGTGAGACCCGCTTTCCCTTTGTCTTGCAACCAACGAATCCCGAATGTGTCCTGACGAAGCTTAACGGTGAATCGCGTTGACGCACTAGGGCTCACTTCATATACTATGTATCTTTATGTATATTTTTTTTAAGTCTTTTTTTCATGCCACTTTTTATACCATGTATGTTTCTATGTCCCAATAAATATTATTTTTCTATATCCTTATTGCTTACTGTGCCTTTAAAGTCAGACCTTGGGTCACCTTTTTTTGTATTTCCATAATTATCTACGGATGAGGCAATGTGAGTGCTTATTTTCAAAATAGTATATTGAAATACGGTAGCTGAGAATGGGGAGCATTTTGACATCCAGACAGGTCATTATCCACTTCAATATTTATCAGGCGAGATAGAAAATCCAGCCACTCACTGATTACGTCTGCCTGGGAATGCGGTCATTAGATAACTAGCTTTAAAATAATTCTGCTATTAGAGAAATACATGGGCTTCATTACTGGCATCCTTCTAATGCTTGTTATGAAAACACATTGGCCTCAAACTTTCTGTAATTTTGTAAATTCTGTATTTTCCGGGGGCAGCCTCTTTTTCCTGGGTTGAGATGCTTCGCTCAGAAATAACAAAATCATGACCATGCAGGGGAAAAGATGTATTACTTACCTCAGGCATGTCCAAAGTCCGGCCCATGGGCCAATTGTGGCCCATGTTTTGGTTTAATGCAGCCCCACTGGTAATTTGGAGGGGGCCCACAAAAGATATATACCATATTTATCATTCTGGCAGCCTCAGAGGGGACAGGGAGGGGGTGGGACGATTGCCATCAGATTACATACAGGAGAATCTCCTGTTTACTCTGCTACCTCTGTAATAGACGCGAGTATCACAACTTGCATTTGGCGCTCTATAAGTATTTAATCCAATCCAATCCAATCCAATAGGAAGTCCCATCTCCTGGGCTGGCATTGGACGACTGTTCTGTCTATAATAGAAGGCGGGACTTTGTATTAAAGAGGCCGCTGAGCAAACAGGAGATTCTCCTTATGTAATCTGTTGGCGCTCGTCCCACCCCCTCCCTGTCCCCTCCGAGGCTGCAGATAGGCATTGATTAAGCTACACTGATGCCGATGATGAGTCTGCATTCATGTCAATGGTGAGGCTTCATTTATTGCAATGGTGAGGCTGCATTCTTGGCAATGGTGAGGCTGCATTCGTGGCAATGGTGAGGCTGCATTCTTGGCAATGGTGGGGCTGCATTCTTACAATGGTGAGGCTGCATTCATGGCAATGGTGAAGCTTTATTTATGGCAATAGTGAGGCTGCATTCTTGGCAATGGTGAGGCTGCATTCATGGCAACGGTGAGGCTTAATTTATGGCAATGGTGAGGCTGCATTCTTGGCAATGGTGAGGCTTCATTTATGGCAATGGTGAGGCTGCATTCATGGCAATGGTGAGGCTTCATTTATGGCAATGGTGAGGCTGCATTCATGTCAATGGTGAGGCTTCATTTATTGCAATGGTGAGGCTGCATTCTTGGCAATGGCGAGGCTGCATTCATGGCAATGATGAGTCTGCATTCATGTCAATGGTGAGGCTGCATTCTTGGCAATGGTGGGGCTGCATTCTTACAATGGTGAGGCTGCATTCATGGCAATGGTGAAGCTTCATTTATGGCAATAGTGAGGCTGCATTCTTGGCAATGGTGAGGCTGCATTCATGGCAATGGTTAGGCTTAATTTATGGCAATGGTGAGGCTGCATTCTTGGCAATGGTGAGGCTGCATTCATGGCAATGGTGAGTCTGCATTCATGTCAATGGTGAGGCTGCATTCATGGCAAAGGTAAGGCTTCATTCAGAGGCTGCATTCATGGCAATAGTGAAGCTGCATTCATGGCAATGGTGAAGCTTCATTTATGGCAATAGTGAGGCTGCATTCTTGGCAATGGTGAAGCTTCATTTATGGCAATAGTGAGGCTGCATTCTTGGCAATGGTCAGGCTGCATTTATGGCAATGGTGAGGCTTCATTTATGGCAGTGGTGAGGCTGCATTCTTGGCAATGGTGAGGCTGCATTCTTGACAATGGTGAGGCTGCATTCATGGCAATGGTGAAGCTTCATTTATGGCAATAGTGAGGCTGCATTCTTGGCAATGGTGAGGCTGCATTCATGGCAATGGTGAGGCTTCATTTATTGCAATGGTGAGGCTGCATTCTTGGCAATGGTGAGGCTGCATTCATGGCAATGGTGAGTCTGCATTCATGTCAATGGTGAGGCTGCATTCATGGCAAAGGTGAGGCTTCATTCAGAGGCTGCATTCATGGCAATAGTGAAGCTGCATTCATGGCAATGGTGAGGCTGCATTCTGGCAATGGTGAGGCTGCATTCATGGCAATGGCGAAGCTTCATTTATGGCAATAGTGAGGCTGCATTCTTGGCAATGGTGAGGCTGCATTTATGGCAATGGTCAGTCTTCATTTATGGCAATGGTGAGGCTGCATTCTTGGCAATGGTGAGGCTGCATTCTTGGCAATAGCAAGGCTGCATTCATGGCAATGGTGAGGCTCCATTCATGTCAATGGTGAGGCTAAATTCAAGGCAATGGTGAGGATGCATTCATGGCAATGTTGAGGCTGCAGATGGGCACTGATTAGGCTGCATTGATGGGCACTGACTCTTATTTTGCGTTACAGTTCCTAATTTAATTAAAAACTTCCCTCTTTAAAGTGGTTGTAAACCCACTTTTTGACTTTTACCTACAGGTAAGCCTATAATAAGGCTTACCTGTGGGTATAAAGAATATCTCCTAAACCTGTACGGTTTAGGAGTTATTCCCCTCGCAATGCGGTTTAAAAAATTGTATATGCGGTTTACAACCGCTTTAAGTGAAGGTGCGTGTTATTCGCCTGTGCGTGTTATACGTTGATAAATATGGTATATCCAAATAACACGCCCACGCTCATCCTTAGACTCATCCTTAGACACAGCCACAAAGGCAAGAGAAATCTTGTTGGGCAGTGTATTAGTTAATTTGCATTTAATTTCAATGGTTCAAAGAATGTCAGGCATAATGGTCGGCCCTCACACATGTTCACTTCATCAAATCTGGCCCTAGCATTTTTTGACGATACTATGAACAAGCAAAAAAAATAAATAAACAAATAGGTTCTGATTGTACACAAATAGGGGATCGGGATTAAAAGTGCGTACATAAAATGTGCATACATACATGTAAACACACATATAAAAACACACACATATATATATATATATATATATATATATAAATGCACATATGCACACACATATAAACCAGTGGCAGCTGGTACTCAAAATGTTTAGGGGGGCGCAAGCAAACTGAAAAATTCTTAAACAAACGTAATTTGCAACCACTGTGCCCATCAAAAGCTGCCACTGTGCCCATCAAATGCAGCCACTGTGCCCATCAAATGCAGCCACTGTGCCCATCAAATGCAGCCACTGTGCCAAACGCCACTACTGTTCCCATTAAATGTCGCCACTGTGCCCAAACTCTGCCACTGTGCCAAACGCTGCCACTGTTTCCATCAAATGCTGCCACTGTGCCCAAACGCTGCTACTGTGCCAAAATGCTGCCACTGTGCCCATCAAATGCCGCTACTGTGCCCATCAAACTCTGCCACTGTGCCCATCAAATGCCGCCACTGTGCCCATCAAACTCTGCCACTGTGCCCATCAAACTCTGCCACTGTTCCCATCAAATGCCACCACTGTGCCCATCAAATGCCGCCACTGTGTCCATTAAATGCCGCCAGTGTGCCCAGCAAATACTGGTGTGCCCATTAAATGCTGCCAGTGTGCCATAAAATGCTGCAACTGTGCCATCGAATGCCCCCACTGTGAATCCCCCCGCCTACCCGACTCTTACCCTGTCTTGTGGGGCTGCGGGTGACTCCTACGGGCAGGATCTTCCATGCATCTCATGCCGTCCTCATCTCCCGTCCTCTCCTCCTGATAAGTGTCCAATAGCCGCTCCTATTGTTTCAGAAAATTAGGTGACGGGTAACAGACCCGCACACCTGATTGGTGGAGAGGTGGTTCAGTATTAGGAAAGTGAATATTAATTCGCCTTTCTAACACACCTGGGTGGACTTTGAGCGCACAGCATGGCGCTCGCGGTTCACCTATTTTGAAGCCTATTAGAGACTATGGCTCTAATCAGGTGCTTCAACCCCCCCCCTGCTGTGATTCAGGCGCCCGGAAAGGAGCCGGACACCTAAATATGGGGGTGGCAGCGGTGGCCATGGATAGATTCATGCTATGCATGAATCTATCCATTGGTCATAGAGGGAGTGACTGGGGAGAGGGATCGGCACACATGCACACTTATGGACGCACTGCCACTGATAAACACATGCACATACATGCACATACATGCACACACACACATACAGTACATACATATGCACACACACATACAGTACATACATATACACACACACACACATACATTACATACATATACACACACACACATACATATATATATATATATACATACATACATACATATGCACACACACATACAGTACATACATATACACACACATACAGTACATACATTTGCCCACACACATACAGTACATACATTTGCCCACACACATACAGTACATACATATACACACACACATACATTACATACATATACACACACATACATATATATACATACATACATACATACATACATATGCACACACACACACATACAGTACATACATATGAACACATACACATGCATCCATACATGCACACACACACACACACACACATACAGTACATACATACACACACACACACACACACACAGTATATAAACACATACAGCAGATAGTCATAAAAAAAACGGCAGACATTTACCTTGGCACTTCCTGCCGGGTACTGCACTCTAGGGGGAGACAAAGAGCACACACTACTTTCACTTGTGACAAGCTCCTTCCCTGCACAGTTCGGCTGACGATCGGGAGCTCATCTCAGCCGTCCCTGCCGCTCCTCCTATCAAAGAGTAGTGGGGGTCCCCCTGTAGCAAGGGGCCCGGTCGCCATGGCGACCGCAGCACCCCTACAATTACGCCACTGAACCTCTCCCTTATGTGTAGCGGGGGTCATACTGTCAAAGACCTTTGGTAATCTTGCATACCTAAATCACCCCGGGAGTTCCAGTTATGTTGTATATATGTGTTTATTTATTTTTTCCCAAGCAATGCATTGTGGCATTAGAGGTACTAGGAGAAAAGGACTCCATTGACATTATTAGAAATAGACTACAGTTCCCTTAATGCATTGTCTTCCCGAAGCACATAACACCTCCGCACAGCTTTATGGGGGAGGTTATTTAAAGATTGGGAGGAGCTGAATTTGCTCTCCTGGGATCTGCACTTCTCCCTCTGCGGAACGAGGGAGAGCATTACAGCTGAGTATCTAGGCCTGAAGCCTGGGCCTGGATCCACTGGAAGACCAGCCATCCGGAGAGAGACAAGATCAAGTGTGTCCAACTTGTGCAACCAAGAGACCGGAGTCTTCCACCAGCTGACGATTGTAACAGTGGTGAGCAAGGGATCGAAAGACTGTGTGTTGCAGAGTGGTCACCAATTGTCGTGTGTGTCGTGAGGAACTCAGGCGGACTAGGCCTGCTCGGGTGAGAGGGCAGTGGCCCAAAGCTTTCAATACTACTTTAGCCTTGGGACTTTTAGTGCTTAACACATCGGAATAGCATAATATTTGTTGATTTACTCAAGAGACATAACGTCTGGAAGCCACGCTAGCCAAGCTGACCGATACTAACTTAAGGATTACTCAGCAAGCACCTGTATTGATCGTACCCCTCAGACTTAGTTTGACTACGCCTTTGGATTACAACTAAGTTGAAGTGCACCAACGTATCTACAATAGACGTCACCACTGAGGAACATTCTGGAGTTATCTAGGTCAGGCTTGGTCGAGGTTATTCACAACTGTACTTGAAGGAATTGCCCACTAGGGGACGCTCGCGAGCATAGACTATTTATAGCTACTTTCAGATCTTGTAACATTAGTATTTTAGTTTGTTCTTACTGACTTTCGCAAGGCCCTTGCAGAGTCAGCTGTATATATATATATATATATATATATATATATATATATATATATATATATATTTGTAATCTATTGTTGATATTTTATCTTTTCTTATTACATGAAAAGTAAAGTTACCCTTGGTTTACTATATTGATTGTGTGAGGTGTGTTTGCTCCTGAGGACTGCATTCAGAGAAAGGTAACAACAATATTACATGTCATTGTAAATTTTATGTGTGTGTTATTGTGATCCTAACCAACATGGCATTCACAATACATTTGCATTTGCCGGGTGTGCCAAGGGAGGGTTCAAGCCACTTAAAGGGGTGGATAGATCAGGGAGTACACCTAAAACTAATCAGCAGCTCCTTCGGGAGTACTGCTACATATGTGTATGTAGCGCCAGTGTACTTTACTGTACCGGTGCTAGTCAAATTTAAGTGTAGATCAGAGTATCCTGATTGTTAGGTGTGTAAATAGGGCCTCTGTCTCAGCTTGGCTGTGCTGTGGTTCATTCTGAAGTGTTTGGGTGTGTGGAGTCAAGGTTTTGGTGCTCTTCCCAGCAGCCAATCAGGAAGGTTTCTCCTCTCTGTTCATGCTGGGGAGGGGTATTTATGTGACAGATACCAATGGTTCTGGGTTCTTCTTCAGCTAGTGTGGCACCCACCCTTACCTGGCTGGGGCGTGCATGCCACACAGTGTTCCTGGTTCCGAGGCCATGTTGGCCCGGAGCATCTGAACCAGTAAGTGACTGGGTTCCCTCTTTTGAAGATCCCAAGCTGTACTGCTGTTCGGTGGGGTGTCGGTCTGAGGAGCACCATTGAGATGCTGGAGGTCCAAAAGGGCGTGGACGAAACCACCGGAGATCACAGGTAGCCTGACACTGCGGGATTGATCACCTGTCAGTCGGTACCTAGGCGATGAGTTAATGGAGATCCAGACGTAACTCAACTAAGGAGGCATATCTCCAAGATTTCTACCCAGAGGGGACCTGTGGCAGAGGTATCTTCTGAGGCTCTTTGAAAGGGGTCTGTGGCAGAGACTTTCTCCCAAGTTTAAGTTCACCAAGGAGGGTCTGTGGCAGAGACTTATTCCTGTAATTGTCCGAGTGACACTCTAGCTGCCAGGTCAGTGAGGGAGGCCTGTCCGGGTACACTAAACCCATTCCGGCAGAAGGGTGAAGAGAAGTCATATGTTTAGGAGAAGGACTGTTTCTTATCATTACACCTGAATTATCTATTCTCCTTTCTTCTTTAACTTTACTTTCCTCACCAAAAGTTTACTGTTTTTACCCAGCTGGGTAATAAAGAGCACAGCAAAGAGCACCTGTCTGAACATTCCTTTACTTCTGTTTATGCACATACGCATAACTCGCCCCTAGAAAATTCGGAGGAGCCACGAGGTAACACGCCGCCCAAAAATCCAGCAGCTCCAATGGGGGTAATGTTACATGTATCATGTATGTAACCTGTATGTTTATCTTTTTTCCTGGAGTTCAGCTGTTTACATACATCAAACAAGTGTGTAAGTGGAGTGATATATTAGATAAAAAAAAGGGTAGGATACTGTTTTTATAAACTGCGATCGTTATTCGCCAGCAGTGGTTGTATTATGAGGTGATGTGATGAATTTATTACGCGGCGCGCAGGTGCAGCCCTATAAAATATGTTGTTTTTGGCCGCGTGCGTTCATTCCACTTCTCTTTATTTCCGAACATCCTCTCATACTGGCTCACGGTTTCCCAGGAATCAGGCAGAGGCACAAGATCGATATTTCAAAGGGACTAAAGGTGACACATGAGAATGAATCATCAAAATAATCGCTCGTCTGTGAAGGACAAATGAGAAATTATTGCAGTTCTTGAGAATCTCGACTGTGTGTTTGTGTGTAAAAATAATTGCTCCCTAGTTAAAAGGAACCACTTCAGGCGTAAATACGAAGGCTGTCGGTGCTGGCCTCTGCTTCTGAAAATGCTATTTGCTTAGCTATCATGTTGTTCTAATGGTTTGACTACTCTATGAGTCCCTGACCTGAAGCAAGTATGCAGCCAGTCTTGACACACCTGATGAACACATACTCCACCAGTTCTGAGATTTTCACAGCTCTGCCAGACAGTGGAGTCCGCTTGGAGTCCTGTCGTTTCTCTAGCGCCACCCCTGCAGGAGCCGCTGGTTACTGGTTCCCCCTATTTCTGCACAGCCAAGCAACACTTATTTTCAACTTGCATCCTGACACAATACATTTATGTTGTTTTAATGGGGAAAACAACTTGGATAGGGTATAGGAGTATATGGGATGTCCAACTGGAGTTGAAGAACAACGGATGAGGGAAAACTTCCTTCTACAAAATGAAGGTCCTGAACTGTATCCCCTCCAGAAAAAAATGCAGTCTCCATAGATCAGTGGCAAGCAAAGTTCTTTACGAACCAGGAGCTCTTAGTTTAGGGTGACCAGACATCCCCAGTTTCAGGGGACAGTCCCCTGATTAAGGACACTGTCCCCGGACCAAGTCTGCCCCTCGTTTTGTCCCCAGATTGGATTTAATAGGGGGCAGGGGCAGGGTAATTTCAAAGACAGTCAGTGCAGAATTAAAATAAAATTTTTTTAACTACACACCCCTGCTCCGCCATGCCTACTAGCATAGGGGGGTGTATTTTTCCATTATCTGTGCCCCTTTCTGATGATCATGTGCTGGTTGGAGTGGAGGGAATTTTTTCTTCAGCTTCGCTCGCATGTTCTTCTGCTTTGGATCAAATCCTGGCCAGCCACCTGCCTATCTCCTTGCCTTTCCTGGCAGAGTGATCTTCCTCTGCTCCCCATCCAATAGTACCCAGGGCCCGAAGAGTAAGACTTGAGGCGGGCGGTGGCGGGCAGAGAGTCGCTGATTGTTGCCATTACTAGTAAAGAAAAAATATGTCCCCGGATTTAATTTAAAACCTTATCTTAGTCCCCTTTGGTGAATAAGCATAAAGTTCCAAGCTGTATGAAGGAGCAGGGCTGCTGTTAGAAATCACAGGCCCTGTACAGCCTATCTGGCAGGGGCCCCTTCCCCGAATATATCAAGACCATATTTTCACAAAAAATACACTTAAATCATTATTAGTGGACACAAACATAACAGAGAAGAGAACCTGTGTGAATGAGCCCTTTTTAATTGTCATCACAGTGCCAGGAGGGCACATGGGGAGGGGGATCAGAAGTAGTCAGAAAAGGGAGGGGGATCAGTGTCGGGCAAGCAATTACAGGAACGATGCCCCGTGTCTGTGTCTCTCCCTGCAGCAGCTGAAAATCTGCAGGATTGGGAGAAACTGGCTTTCAGCTGCAGAGAGACACACAGGGCATTCTTTTGTAATTGCCCCTCTGCCCCAAACGCCCTAATTCCCCCCTGCTGTTTGGGCCCCTCTGTGTGCTCGGGCCCCCTATAGGAGGACTGGTGCCATTATCAGCGGCCCTGAGTATCGTGTCTTGTTAGTAGAACACACAATCCTGATGCCTGTAGATTTTATTAGCCCTCGTGGCTGCTTAGCTTCTAGCTCCTGGCTGATTCTGAAAAAAGCCCCAAGACAAGAGATTGGGGTACATCTGGCAGCCTTTCCCCTTGTATGCTCCTGGGTGTGCTGAGATACTGTCCTTTGCCCCCTCGCTGCACTGGGCAATAATTCTATTCAGGCCTTCAACAAAGCACATCTGCCCATGCCAACCAGGATGTCTTCTGCACAAGACCCAAAGGTAATGAAGATCCCTCTCTTAGGCTTCCTCTCCTTCTATTCCTCAGATCCAGCCTGGAGGTAGAGCCCATAGACCTGGGGTTCCCCTCCTAGGCCATATGACAGCAACCTCAGCACTCCATCTTCCACTCTTGCGACCCCCACGCTGTCCAGGCTCCACCATACTTAATATATTGCCTGGGGATTGGCCAGATTCAAGACCTCCTGGCCTCCGCCCACTAACTTCCAGAAGCTCCTCAACGTTTCTAGATCCAGGGGGAAGTACCAGAGACCCGCCCTGTAGAGCCATCCAGCCTGACCTGCAGTAACCCGACCTAATTAAAAACTCATACAACTACACTAGTTGCACTCCAGAGTGCACTACATAAGCAATCCAGCCTGGTCACCTTCCCACTCCAAACTGCATTTGGGTAATGAAGAAGCAGCAGCAGACACTCTACATTCTCCTTCTGTCAGGCAGGCAGAAACATGGAAGGACAGCTAATTGGCTTAGCTCTGGACCTTTCTCCAAGTCTGAGCTATGCTGTGCAGGGGATTACAAGAGGCTGATACAGGTCAAATTCTGTTTTTTACACTGTTTTCAGTTAAATGTACTTTAGCAGACACATATCCAAACCCATGGCTCCACACCAGACTTGCTATTTTCAAATTAAAACGGACAACAAAAATGTATTTCTTCTTTTTACATTTAATTCTTCAAAAAATAAAAACTGCATATAATAATGTCTCTATGTCTTCACCACAGCTGGCTTATTCACAAGTGTAGCGCCCCCTTACTTTCTGTAGGGGGGTTAAGCTAAAGTTAGTGGGGAATGGGAGAGTTAAGTGACTCCCATTCGCAATTTGTCATGAACAGTCCTGTGGGCCGGTCTGCACTCCAGGGGTGTGTTTCCACCCCTGGGCGGCAGCTGGCGCTAGAGGGGTTCTGGCGGACTCGTTTTCCTCAGCAGCCAATCAGAGGGGTTGGTTCCCTCGCTAGGGCATGCTGAGGCTATACCTGGGGCAGCCGCCTTGGCCTGAGGGCCGTTCTTGTTTTCTGCGGGATCCGAGTTCCAGGTGCAGCATCCACCTTCAGGGTGCGCACATCAATGGACCCCGCAGCCGTGACCTACCTGGCCGAAGTTGCGCACCATGTGGAGCTTTACTCCTAAAAGTATCCCAAGCTGGAAGCTGTACGGTGGGGGATCGGCTTGAGGAGTACCCGGAGGTAGGTGATCTAATAGGGCTTGAACGAACCATCTGGGATCCAGTGACTCTAGCTAAATCTATTGGGAGGACTCGCTCATTTCAATTTCATTCTCACTTAAGTACTAGGCCTGTGGCAGAGGCCCAAGCCAGGCCTGTGGCAGAGGCTTGGTCCTCCCAACATTTGCAAGTGACTTTCCGGCTGCCAGGTCTGTGGCAGAGACCTGTCCGGGGGCACTTTACCCATTCCAATTGGAGTGGCGACGAACTGAGTTCATCATTGCTGAGAGTAAGATTGTTCTCTCACCTTTCGATATCCAAGGCCTGATACTCAAGCTCTCTCTCTGCTCATCAACCTTTTCCTGTCCTGTACCATGTGATGTTGGCCATGTTGGGCCTTGGAATAAAGCATTGAAGAAAACCCAACTAAAGACTGGACATTCGCTCTCTTCTCCTCAACTCACAAGTATCACCCCTAGACACCTGCCAGGTAACATAACACGCCGATCCCAATGTTTTTTTATATCTTTTTTGGGGGATATTTCTTATAGCAAAAAGTAAAAAATATTGAATTTTTTTTAAAAATTGTCGCAAAACTTAAAGCCGCAGAGGTGATCAAATACCACCAAAAGAAAGCTCTGTTTGTGGGAAAAAAAGGACCCCAATTTTGTTTGGGAGCCATGTCGCACGACCGCGCAATTGTCAGTTAAAGCGACACAGTGCCGAATCGCAAAAAGGGGCCAGGTCATTTACCTGCATAAGGGTCCGGGGCTTAAGTGGTTAAAATGCAAATTAATTGATAACTTTTTTGAAATGGGTTTTTCTGAATATTTTTGTTATTCTGTCTCTCACTGTTAAAATAAACCTACCACTTAAATTATAGACTGATCATTTTTTTTGTCATTGGGCTAAACGTACATAAATCAACAGGGGATCAAATACTTTTTTTTCTCACTGTATATTGTTTTACACTATTGGAGCATTCTCTCCTTATATATCCTGATCCGTGGTACGTGATATGGCTGGCCTGGAAATAAGTGAAGTTTGAGACCATAGGAGGACATACCGTGTTTCCCCGAAAATAAGCCCGGGTCTTATATTAATTTTGGCAACAAAAGACCCAGTAGGGCTTATTTTCAGGGTAGGGCTTAATTTCTCCCCCAATCTCCCTCCCTGCCTGTCAGAAATCCCCAGTGTACCTTTCTGCAATCCATGTGTGACAAACACCTTCACATAGCCCCGCACTCGTGTCCCGCCAGAGCACTGCAAATGGAGGCGGGTCCGATATCCCCCATAGAAGAGAGCTGGCAGAAGAGAAAAGCAGCAAGACATTAGCTGAGCGCCGCTATGCTCTTCCATGGCCCGCCAAAGCTCTTGTTCCCGCTCCGAGCACTGAGGGGGGGTCAAAATCCCCTGCTCACAACTGTCTGAAGAGGAGGAGAGCAGCGAGAGGCCAGGTGAGCACCGAAAGGTGATATACCAAATGCATCCAGCCCACACAGCCCACATGACATACCTCGCTAGGTCTTATTTTCGGGGTAGGGCTTATATTGTAGCCCTCCCCGAAAATCACACTAGGGCTTATTTTCGGGGTAGGTCTTATTTTTGGGGAAACACGGTACCTGTTTACAGCTTCCCATTGAGGGTTACTACCAAAGCTTGGTTGACATTTCTAGCAATAGAAGGTCCATATGATCCGGTAAGCGCCAATGTTAACCGAGATGGTGGTTGTCACTTAAGGAGCTCCCATTTATCTTGGTGTGGGAACTTTAAATATCTTTTTTGCTGATGAGGATCTTTTTCACAATTTATCTTCATGTTCACTTTCGACAATTTGATATTTTTATTATAATAATTTCTTAACCATTTGATTAATGGTTATTGAATTGTTTATATGACATTTTCAACCAGCGAGGCTTTTTTGGACATAATGGAGTATTCAGAAAGAAAAATCAACTAAATAAAAAAAAATGACTGAGGTACTGTGAGAAAAATGGTAAAACATACACCAAGTCACGACCTGCTGTCTCCATCACTAATTTTATAACTATTTGAGTATTCGCTGTATTCTCTCCCTTAGTTACAGTAAATAAACAGATTCTGTATTCCACGCAACATGAATAACAAATAATGGCACCTTACCCTAACAGCTATACGTACTGTAAATACTGTATGTCATACTATTCAAACAAGCAAGTGTAAAACACTGAAAAGGAATGATATGGAAACTTTTCGTATTTTGTATACGCCTTATTAATATTTTTGGAGAATTATTCATAAAAAAAAATGATTGTAATTATTATATTTCGTCATCACTGCTCATAGTTATTGTAGTCTAAATGTGAAGGATTCTGATGTCTGTCTACTTCACTTATGACTCATCTGTTTAGCAGAGGAAATGTGTAGGAACATCTTCAGGGGCGTTGGTAGAATTTACCCAGGGCAGCCTTTGGCACTCAAGGAGAGTAATAATGCAGTGCTTTAGTGAATAAGGCCAAGTTGTGTTGACTGTTGGGGGGGCACCCCCCAAAATCACTCCCCTCAGCACAAATCCCTCCCCCCAGCCACTGTCCCTACAGCTAAAGGGGGTTGCCATTGAGTGGGCAGCACAACTATGGGCTTTTACCGCCCCTCAATCCCACATGTGAACAAGTCCTAAGGGCTCATTTACACAGGTACTCTGGCCATGTGAATGAACCCTTTGTTCATGCATATGGAGCCGCCTGTTACTCTATGGCAGTGGTTCTCAACCTGGGGGTTGGGACCCTCTCGGGGGTCGAATGAACATTTACCAGGGGTCACCAAATCCTGGGCTGTTCCTGAAGCCTGCACTGAACCCCCAGCCTTTCCGCGGCCTCCCAGCAGGGCTGTCTCTGGAGCCTGTGGCCGCAAAGCTGGGCTGTTCCTGGAGCATGTGGCCACCCACTTAGCCTCTTCGCAGCCGCCCATTCAGTTCATGACATTGCTGGGGGGCAGAGACTAGAGGTCAGGTGACTGGTGAGGATTGTGATGTTGGAGGGGCTGGAGGAGACACTGTAAATCAATGGCCCGTGACACCCAGAGACTTTTGAGGGATGCAGGGTGCTCCTGTGCCGGCGTCACCAATGACTCTTATGTCTAGGGTCACCCTATGTCCAATAGGGGCATAGGGTGGCTGAGAAATTATATCTCGGATTACATAAGATGGGACATTACTGATAAGTCATGTATTGCAGGATATATTGGAATAATACAGTTTGGTTATTGTTGACCCACAACCGGTCAATAGTGACTCATTCCTCTGTGTAACAGGCTATTGAAATGCTAATTAAGGTTACCTGATTGAATACTGTGTTGTATTGTACTAATGGTCAGGTGTCTAACTTTGAGGTGTTAATTGAGTGGGTTAGCACGTCAATTATGTTTCAGCTTGTCGCGGAGTCAGAACGTCTGTCTAAGATGTAGATTGAGGGGAACTCATTGTGTAATGCTGTTTTGTGTGAATTCTATTGATAATAGATTTGACTTGTCAGCTGTAGTAATTAACTCCTCTGAATGTCATTATCTAAAAGAATGTGATTGAAGCCCCACTGTGTGATGAGGGGGGTGGAGAGTTTCATTGTTACTTTGATAACTGTAACATGGCTGCACTGTATATAAAGCTGAGAGCTACCCATTAAAAGTGTTCATACATTTGACTCAGAGAGAACGGAGCTTGTCTCGTCTTAATTTTGGGGAATGAATGGATCGTGTCTACAGGGAGTGTCAGCTAAGCTGTCGTGGTTGGGGCAATGGAATGGATATGGTAAACGGTGGTCACCGTAACAGACACTATCTCCTTATTTTGGCATATGTGTCACTGCTGCAAGACACCACAGAGCTGGAGACACTGTGAAGCCGGAGAAACAGTGGGTAACACTATCCGTGATAATAATTGCCATTAAAAGTCCCCACTACAGTTCTTAGATCAGCAGATGAACTTGATCAAGAGCACCTAAGTTGGCTGATCAGAACTCCCCCCAGAACTGCCACTGTTCCCACCCCCACCAGCACTGCCACTCATCCCATTCCCCCAATCCCCCCACCAAGGAGTGAGAAAAGGAATACAAATAGAGAATACATGGAAGGAAGAGGAAAAGAGGGGAAGGAACAAAGAAAAAGGGAGAGAAAGAATAAGAGAAAGAACAAGAAAGACAGATGAGGGGAAAAAAAAAATTAGGATAGAGAGAGATAAAAGGGAAAGAAAGGAGAACAAAGAGAGAGTGGAAAGGACTCAGGGAGCGCTAAATGTCCGTGGGATAGGGGCACAAATTACTTGTCTTGCCTTGGGTGCTGACAACCCACGCTACAAAAATGTTACTGTTAGGGGTCCCCGTAACATTTTATCAAGGGGTCACGGCACTAGAAAGGTTGAGAAAGACTGCTCTATGGGGATGCAGCGGATGTATGAACACAGCTGCTGTTGGGCTCCTCACCTACCACACTATTCCCATAACAAATGGTGGGAAACCACATCAAAAAGAGGAAAGATCAAAGGTTTGATATTTAAAAAAGGGGACCTGCTGATCTATACCTCTTACAATCCTCACAGCTTTTGCAAATGATTATATATTTTTTTCAAATCCTACAACTGATTATATTAATTAACGCGTCCTTGTGTTATATATATATGGGGTACTATGGCACAACAGATATTTGAGCTGCCTTCACACAGAGAAATATAGATAATTAGTAAGGTGTAATTAGAACATCCGGCAATTCTAAGCTGTTATTCTTTCACGTAAAATGAATCTCATTGCCATTTACTTTCTCTCTCCCACAATGCCAGGATCAGAGACTCTCGCCTTCTGCAATTTAATTAACACTTCGTTATGACACAACCTGTTTTTCTTTGGGAACTACTGAATAAAGGAGGTGATATTTGAACCGTAAAGCGTCATATGCCAGTACGCCGCATATATATACCATCAAGGAGGTAATTATTTCTCTACTTACAGGTCTAATTAAACTAATGGATATTACCGCAGCTTAGCAAGACCAGGATGTGTAAACTCTAGAATTAATACAGATATCTTACAAATTAGCCCATTAGGTGGTGGGAATAAAAGACACTCACTGATCAGAGCAGAGAACGTAGACTGGTGAAATGCATAATTTACAGAAGAAGTTTTGAAAGTATCACTTTACTTTTACAGATGCTTTATTTTCAATATATTTTATCCTTTCGGGGTTTTGGTATTATTTTACCTACAGTTTTCTTTGAATCACTTATCCCGTCTATGTAAATGTCCCAATTGAACACCAGACATGAGATATCTCACAAGTGGGTTCCAGAAGTGACCAACCAGATGATGCCATCCATGTCTCCTAGAAGTCACCAACCAGATGGTGCCTTCCAAGTCTCCTAGAAGTCACCACCCAGATGGTGTAAACTGAGTCTCCTAGAAGTCTATATAAAAGTCCCAGCTGAACACCAGACATGAGCTATCTCACAGTGAGTTCTAGAAGTCAGCAACTGGATAGTGTCATCAAAGTCTCCTGGAAGCCACCAATCAGATGGTGCATCCAAATCTCCTAGAAGTCCCCAACTAGATGGTGTCATCCAAGTCTCCACGAAGTCACCATCAAGATGTTACAATCCAAGTCGCCATGAAGTCAACAACCAGATCGTGCCATCCAAGTGTCCTAGAAGTCACTAAGCAGATGGTGCCATCCAAGTCTTCTAAAAGTCACCAATTAGATGTTGCTATTCAGGTCTCTTAGAAGTCACCAACCAGATGGAACTATCGTAGTCTCCAAGACATCACCAACCAGATGGTGCAATCCAAGTCTTCTAAAAGTCACAAGTCTGTGCCATGGGTGCCATATAAAGGGGGGGGGGGGGCGTTGTTGAGTGGCTGGGCAGCAAGGCACTTACCAGGATCTCTTCTTCCCTCCTCCCGAGCATAGGCAGGATCAAAGTCTCCTAGAAGTCACCCCCCAGATGGAACTATCGAAGTCTCCAAGACGTCACCAAACAGATGGTGCAATCCAAGTCTTCTAAAAGTCACCAATTAGATGTTGCTATTGAGGTCTCTTAGAAGTCACCAATTAGATGTTGCTATTCAGGTCTCTTAGAAGTCACCAACCAGATGGTGACATCCAAGTCTCCAAGAAGTCACCACCCAGATGGAACCATCTAAGTCTCCAAGACGTCACCAACCAGATGGTGCCATCCAAGTGTCCTAGAAGTCACTAAGCAGATGGCGCCATCCAAGTCTTCTAAAAGTCACCAATTAGATGTTGCTATTCAGGTCTCTTAGAAGTCACCAACCAGATGGTGACATCCAAGTCTCCTAGAAGTCACCAACCAGATGGAACTATCGAAGTCTCCAAGACGTCACCAACCAGATGGTGCAATCCAAGTCTTCTAAAAGTCACAAGTCTGTGCCATGGGTGCCATATAAAGGGGGGGGGGCGTTGTTGAGTGGCTGGGCAGCAAGGCACTTACCAGGATCTCTTCTTCCCTCCTCCCGAGCATAGGCAGGATCTCCTTTTCAGCACCTTTGCTAATGGAAAATGGCAGCGCTATCCCTGCTGCGTTCAGCCACAGCCCTCCCCTTTTCTCCCATTCCATCTGGTAGGATTGGCAGCACGCAAATAAAAAGAAGGAACATTCGTTTCTCCCTCTCCTCTGTGAAAACTGAGGCCTTAAGTGATGAAGTATTCATCACTTCCAGTATTGGTTCTGCAATTACCTGGCCTTGTAGGGCAGAGGAGGGATCCAGGGGTCTAATAAACCCCAGATTTCTCCATAAAGAGGATATGTCACTACCCAAGGTATCACAAGGGATAATAAATATCACTAGTTTTGTTATCTTTTTTTTGTTAAGTTATCTGAAAGATGGGTTTCAAATGTCTCAACAGGGGCGCAGTTTTAGTGTTTGCCATAGGTGCTATTTTCGCTAGATACGCCTCTGCTCCTACAGCCCTGTCTCCCACAGCAATGTCCTCTGCCCCCCTAACATCATCTCCCTCCCACAGCAGTGTCCCTTGTCCCTCTCAAATCACACCTCTCTCTTCCCCCACAGCAGTGTTCTCTGCACCTCTCACATCACCCCCTACAGTAGTGTGCTCTACCCAGCCCTAGTAGTGTCCTCTACCCCTTCGTATCACTCCCCCCTTTACATTACCCTCTCAACAGCACTGCCCCCCTCAATCCCCTTCTACAGTAAGGCTCTCTGTCCCTTTACATCACCCCCCCCCCACCATAGAAGGGCTCGCTGTCCCTTTACAACAGTCCCCACATTTGGGCTCTTTGCCCTTTTACATCCCCTCTCCCCACACAGTAGAGATCTCTGTCCCTTTACTTTACCACCCCTCCTCCATTAGTCCTTTCTTTCCCCCTTCACATCCCCCCACACACAGTAGTGTGCCTGCCCCTTTACATCACCCCCCCCCTCCCTCCTCCCCTGTAGTCCTTTCTGCCCCCTGGGTCCATATGGGACAGTGACAGTGATTTGGTCCAGATCTGGACTGTGGTCCACCATTTAGTGATGCCTGATATAGAGAATATACAGTAGCAAGAAAAAAGTATGTGAAACCCTTGGAATTCATTGTTTTTTGCAATCATTTTCCATAAAATGTCACAACAATTTGTGATGTCATTAGACCACTCCTGCTGAAGCCACGTTGATGAAATGCATTGGGTTGAGCTTTCTTACACCATCTACGTTACTTCCGGTTGTTCCTTTCCAGTTTTGTGGAACACAGGAGCGTCCCGGACATATTTGAGTATCCCTTTGGTCTGTTCCATGATAAATGGGTTGGTCTCTGGAAAGCTGCCATCTAGACATCTATAAAGAGTAAGAGAAGACATGGAAGAGAGATCCCTAAGCGCTTTTTTGACCTGTTTAGTATATAATGGGTCATGGATTGATGGTGAGTGTGGTGTTCAAAAGGAGGAGCACAGGAACATATACACTGGAGAGGATATTGCACCTTGATTTTAGTCATAAGTACGGAAGCACTTTTGTTGGCACTCTATGCACTTTTAGTGGACTTTTTTATGCTGTATATAATTATATGAATTTTTGTTATGCACTTTATCTGAATTTAGTGGCAGGAAGGACTCTTTGTAATTGCACAATGTGGGTTGCATTGTATAGTAGTCATAGTAGCACCAGGTTTTGTATATTTGCACATTAATGTTCATACTAGTACTAGATTTGTCCTGACATTTTTGCACAAGACTTTTTTGAGACAAAAGTGATCACTATGGAGGAAGGGGTATTATAGCGTTGCACCGATATATATTAAACTGAATTATATCTTTTTGATATAATTGGGGTGGGGGCAGCTATTTATTAAAACTTACCATTGCACAGGATTTATTTATTTTTATATTTTACAATGTGCTTAAAGCTGATAACACACGAACAAATCTAATCTCTTGTGTCTTTATTGAACACACCCATTAAACATTCACAGTGCTGGAGGAAAAAGTAAGTTAACCCATAAACTAATTACTTCAACGAAAGCTAACTGGTGTCGGTAGTTTGTACACCTGGAGTCCAATTAATGAAATGAGTTTGGAGGTGTTGGTTTGTAGCTCCATTGTTTGATAAAAGACACTAATACATTTTAAGAGTGCTATTTATAAGAAGCATCAGCTGATGTGAACCATGCCTCAAAAAAGGAGCTCTCTGAAGACATCAAAAGTAGTTGTGGTACAATATTTTTTATTGCGGTTTCAAGGTTACATGCAAGCCAAATACAAAGAAGATAACAATGTACTCTAAAAAATATATTGTGTAAGCATTACAATATATAATCATTGGAATTAGATTATAAAAAATAAATGTTATATGAGCGAAGAAGATGAATAATTTAGAGTTTAGAAACTTTTGTTGAGTATAAGTAAAAGAATAAATAAATAAATAAATCATTAAATTTTTTTATATATATTTATTTACATATATGTAGCGGCCTTCTACTTTTATAGCCGGCGCTGCCCTAAATTTAGAGGATGGTCAGAGATTTAACTACCTCTGAATGTATTGTTTTGCAAATTTGAGCTTCTGTTCCAGCCGTGGCTGTACTGTGAGTGACCACTATTGTTCTCTGGGATGTTGGTACCACCCCAGGCCGAGGGTGGCAGCAGTCAAGTCAAGGGGCAAGATCCACATTCCCATTTACTCTTATCCACAAAGAAATGCCGCTGTAACTTATGGCGGCGTAGCGTAAATGGGCCGGCGTACGCGGGTGTAATTCAAATTTACTAGTGGGGGGGCGTGTTTTATTATAATTATGGATGACCCGACGCAAACGATGCTTTTTTTTAACTGTGCATGCGCCGGCCGTGGACGTATCCCAGTGCGCATGCGCGAAATCACGTCACAAAACATCAATAAAAAAGACGTGAATGTAACTTACGCAAATCCCTATTCGCAAACGGTTTACGCAAACGACGTGAAAAAAACAATGCTGGCCCGATGTCCATACTTAACATTACGTACGCCTCTATACAGCTGGGGTATCTTTACGCTGGACCTATGCTTACGCAAATGACGTAAAAACACTGCGCCGGACGTACGTACGTTCAGGGATCGGCGTATCTACCTCATTTGCATATTCGACGTGGAAGCGCCCCTAGCGTCCAGCGTAAATAGGACACTTTGCGACCACGGCGTAGGACGGCGTATCTACGCAGAAAACTGGCGTATCTTGTTTTGTGGATACAAAACAATGATACGCCGGCGCAGATTTAAAATTACGGCGGTGGATCTGGAGATCCGCCGCCGTAATTGTTTGTGGATCTGGCCCAAGGTGTATTGGGTGTTCTCCCTCGGCAGCCAATCAGTGGGAGTTGATCACCTCGCTGTGCATGCTGGAGGAGAGTACTTAAGGGACAGACGCCATTAGTTCTTGGTTGTCGTCACGCGTTCCTGGTCAGTTGTCCCACCACCCCCCTCATGGCCGGGGGTGCGTGTTCAAGTGTTCCTGGCTTCGAGACCACGTTGGTTCGGAGCTGTGATCTACCAAGTAGGCCCGGTAGTTAGGCTGGGTCTATGCTTGCAGAGTGGTCCTGTGCTGTCCGTCCTGGAGGGAGGAAGCCACTTAATAAAGCACCTATTCTGGACAGAAGGCTGGTATGCTCAGGAGAGGCCTGAATTCTACTATAGCTTGTAGGCGGAACATTCGACCGGAAAAGTATGATTGCGGCGTCGTAAAGTTTCGCTGCTCCGTTGAATCTTCTTTGAACTTTCGACAGACACCATAAGTCTTCAACGTCGGATTCAACCTTAATTTGTTCGGATTTGCGGAACGAATGCAATTTCCAACAAAAAAATACATAAATAAAAACGAATTACGGAAGTAACCAAATACATTTATTTTTCGGAAAACGAAATTCCGAAACAAAATATTTCAGTGTGCTCAGTTAGAGCCCAGACCTTAAAGGATCACTAAAGGAATTTTTTTTTTTTTTAGCTAAATAGCTTCCTTTACCTTACTGCAGTCCTGGTTTTATATCCTCATTGTTCATTTTTGCTTTGAAGTTGCTGTAATTCTGCTCTGATCTCCACACTTCCTACTTGTCTGGCTCCTTATGAAAAATCTCATGGCAGCTTTTCACTGTGGTCCAAGCTGTGTGTCTAAAACTCCTCAGAACCAATTAGATTAATTTTAAAAACAAAACACTGCCCTGGATTTGTTTGTTTTTTGTTCTGTGTGTCTCTCTACTTCACAGACACATGAAACCAGTTTAAAAACGAAAGTGAAACTAGAGGCACATTATATGATTGATTTGTATCTATTTTTTATCATTTTTAAAAGGAATCAGTTAACTTGTATGTCTCTATACCCTGTAAACAGTCATTTCAGCAAAAAAAAAAAATGTTTCCTTTAGTGACCCTTAACCCCATAGACATGCCGTGGAATGACCTCAAGAGAGCCATTCACACCAGACACCCTACAAATGTGTCTCAGCTGAAGCAGTTTTGGAGGAGGAATGATCAAAAATTCCAAATGTTGTGCAGGTCTAATCCAGAGCTTCCAAACGTGTTTTCTTGAAGTCTTTGCTGCCAAAAGAGGTTCGGCCAACTTCTAACGTCAAGGGTTCACTTACCTTTTCCTCCAGCACTGTGAATGTTCAATGGGTGTATTCAATAAAGACGGTGAGGATTAGAATTGTTTGCACATGTGTGTTTATTTAGGCCCCTTTCACACAACCATTCGGATCAGGTCCGCCAGTTTTTCAAGCGGACCTGATCGGCCGGTCCAATCATCCCTATGGACCGGCGGGGTAAACAGACTTAGTTACATATTAGGTGAGGTTGAAAAAAGACACAAGTCCATCAAGTCCAACCTATGGGCTAGATTCAGGTAGATCGGCGCATCAAAAAGTAGAATATTCACACAGCACGTGCTCCTAACTTTGCGCCGGCGTAACTTAATTTCCTAGGCGTAAGTGTAAGTGGGTGTGACCTTATGCAAATGATGGTCCGAACGTGGAGTAGTGATTTACGGCCGGCGTATCATGAACGGCGCATGCGCAGTGATATCGCTCCCCTGTGCGCATACTCACAACTACACCGGCCGGCCAACGGGGTAACGCCGAGCCTATAAATACGCCCAGACATGCGTCCGTCCGGCGCAAAAGTACATCCTGATTTACACCCACTGGCAAGGAAATGGAGTGTTGCCAGTACCTTGACCAGTGGCTGCATTGCTTGTGAGCGGTGTGTCTTGCTGGTAATGTCATCATGCAGGGTTGTGGCTATTTCCTGGATGGCTTCAGGGCTGAATCTAAAGATCAGGGCCGGTACAAGGCAGGGGCAGAAGGGTCAAGTGCCCTGGGCGCTACCATTTTGTATAGGAGGGGGGGCGCAGCCGCAGGTGAAGTTCTGCCACAGCCTCCAGTAAAGTGATCTGTGTGTCATAGCCAGCGTGCCGACTGCCATGTGCGCTCGCCACTCCTGCATCCGCGTTTCTCACCTCCCGCCCCTGCTCCCTTCCCTGTCTGCTTACTCCCCCTACGGAGGAGTCTTAGTCTCTCCCTGTCAGCGGCGTGACGTCACTCCACTCACGGCCGGAGGCGAGGGGGGAGATGGAGGACTCCGAGGGCTGCCCAGGGAGCTGTGTCGGCGCTGCCTGTGATGCCTGGCAGCTAGAGAGGAGGAGCCGCCGACAAGGACGAGGAGCCTGCCTGGCTTTAGCTGGAACCTGTGTCTTTGCTACAAAACGGACTACTGAACTGTAAAGTAAGCAGATAAGAAAATGGCTAGTTGGGGAGGGGGGCTCTTGGGGGGGCTGACTGAGGTGAGGTGACCAGTACTTATTAATAAAAAGTGTCAGATTTTTTTTTTGTGTTATTTTAAATGAGCCATGCAACCTATCAAAAGCAGCCACTGTGCCCATCAAAAGCAGCCACTGTGCCCATCAAAAGCAGCCACTGTACCCATCAAAAGCAGCCACTGTACCCATCAAAAGCAGCCACTGTACCCATCAAAAGCAGCCACTGTGCCCATCAAAAGCAGCCACTGTGCCCATCAAAAGCAGCCACTGTGCCCATCAAAAGCAGCCACTGTGCCCATCAAAAGCAGTCACCGTGCCCATCAAAAGCAGCTACTGTGCCAACACATGCAGCCACTGTTCCAACACATGCAGCCACTGTGCCATCAAATGCAGCCATTGTGCCCATCAATTGCCACCAGTGTGCCCATCAATTGCCACCAGTGTGCCCCATCAATTGCCGCCATTGTGTTGCCAGTTTTCCCCATCAATTGCCGCCAGTGTGCTGCCAGTTTGCCCCATCAATTGATGCCAGTTTGCCCCATCAATGGCCGCCAGTGTGCTGCCAGTTTTCCCCATCAAATGCCGCCGTTTCTTAAAATCCGGGGGGGGGGGGGCGCAGTTTGCCATCTTCGCCCTGGGCACCAAATGGCCTTGTCCCAGCACTGCTAAAGATGCGATACACCTCCGAATCACCCATGCCAAAGAGGCTCATGCACGTTCGGTATATCCTCTCCCGTGCCCTCCTCCTCCTACGTGGCGGTGGACCCATTAGAAGTGCTAGGACCACGGCTGCCATGTGTTGTCCTGCAAGTGTGGTTGCTCAGCTCGTCCCTAACGGTGCTGCTGAAGCTGCTCTCCAGCTGACTTGTGCAAGTCTGGTGCAAAGTTACCCCTGCTTTATGAGGGGTAACTTTGCGCCGGGTGTACAGCTTAGGCGCATAGCGCGTAGCCTGCGCCGAACGAGTGTATGTTTGGGAATCGGCGTATCTACCTCATTTGCATATATCAATGGGTGCGCCAGATGCGTTTGCCGTAAATAAGCACCTACGATGCGTAGGCGTAGGCAAGTTACGCCGGTCGGGAAAAGACTAGTTTCGAGCGTATCTAGTTCTGTGGGTATGGCGCATAGATACGACGGCGTATATTTAGACTTACGCGGGGCATCTTTAGATACGCCGCGTAAGTCCTACCTGAATCTAGCCCTATGGCCCAGATTCAGGTAGAGTTAGGCTGGAGTATCAGTGATACTCCAGCCTAACTGTCACTTTAAGCCGGCGTTTCTGTTTTCTGTAACCAGAAAACAAGAAACGCTGGGTTGGAGTTCCGATGCGATCGGCGCAATTGAATTTCGCCATCGCATCGCAACTTTAATTTAAAAATGGCCCCGGGGGCGTTCCCGCTGATTTACGCTGAAAAAATATGTTAATCAGCGGGAATCGGCAATTCAGGATCGTATTCGGGCGCGACGCAGTGACTTTCCGACGTTTCCGTAAGCGATACACGGCGTAAAGATAAAGCAGCCCCCTAGTGGAGTATCCTACAGTATGTTAAGTATAGCCGTCGTCATCGCGTCGAAAAAAAAAAATCGAGTCGCTTGCGTAAAACGTCCATGAATGGGGATTTGACGTCATTGACGTTCACTGACAGAATTTGGAGCATGCGCACTGGGATGCATTGACAGTCGACGCATGCGCAGTACGTTCGCCGCGGGATCGCGCTTAGTTTAAATAATACACGCCCCGTACCCGCCCAATTTGAATTCCGCCGGCTCATTTGCGATACGCTGCCGCAACTTTAGGAGCAAGTGCTTCATGAATAACAGCACTTGCTCCTAAAATTTCGCCAGCGTAACATAAATGAGAAACGTTACTCCAGAGCAAAGATGCTCCCATCTACCTGAATCTGGCCCTATGTGTGTAATTATATGTCAGTATTACTTTGTATATCCCTGTATGTTGTGGTCGTTCAGGGCCACTTGTGTCCATTTACACCAGCCTACCTCCTATCTGGTGTGCTAAAAACAAATGGAAGGGGATATGCTCTCCTCCATGTGGATGTATGCCATCGGTGGTAGTTGGGCATGATTGGACAGTGGAGTCCCTTTGGGCAGAGTGGGCTTCTTTGTCCATGTCCACTCTGCATAACTGAGAGAACATTGACCCGTCATCTGCCCTATATGAAATATGGAATATTACTGCAGAAAGCCAGTTAATTCCATTTATATATACATACGCAGTGAGCTCACTGTCATGTATTTGTTATCTTTCTTTTTACACTTTCTTTTCAGTGAAGATCAGATCCAAATCCCCTATGCAGCTGTTCAGCAGCAGATCTCTTCTAATAGTGATGTACTCCTGGCTACGATCAGCTAGCAATAGATTATTTTCTACTGCTGCAGGGAAAGGCTAGACAGAGATTAACAACTCTGGCAGAGCACAGGAAGTACATGACATCATTACAATTCAGAAGTCAACAGCCAATGTCCCTGTAAAATTTTAAACCGGCACCTGGGACTCAGGTGTTTAACCACTTAACACCCGCCCGGCGTCAAATGACGGCGGGCGGAATGCTCTATTGTTCTGACAGGACGTCATATGACGTCCTGTCATTTAAAGCCGCTAGGGGGCATGCGTGCGCCGCCGACAGCGTGCACGCCCATCGCATTACTGGAAACACAGTGCGCGTGTCCGGTGGCCGCCGGGCACCCGCGATTGCCCAGTAACTGAGCAGGGATGTGGAGCTCTGTGTATAAACACAGAGCTCCACGTCCTGTCAGGGAGAGAGGAGACAGATCTGTGTCCCTTGTACATAGCCACACAATCGGTCACCTCCCCCAGTTACCCCCTCCCCCTACAGTTAGAACACTACTTAGGACACACATTTAACCCCTTCCCCGCCCCCTAGTGGTTAACCCCTTCCCTGCCAGTCACATTTATACAGTAATCAATGCATATTTATAGCACTGATCGCTGTATAAATGTGAATGGTCCCAAAAATGTGTCAAAAGTGTCCAATGTGTCCTCTATAATGTCGCAGTCCCGAAAAAAAATTGCAGATCGCCGCCATTCCTAGTAAAAATAAAATAAAAAATAAAATCATATTTACTGTATGTCCCCTATTTTGTAGGCAATATAACTTTTGCGCAAACCAGTCACTATACGGTTATTGCGATTTTTTTATTTTATTTTTTTTCACCAAAAATATGTAGAACAATACGTATCGGCCTAAACTGAGATAACATTTTTTTTTTTTTTTTAAATGTGATATTTATTATAGCAAAAAATATTGGGTTTTTTTTTCAAAATGTACGCTCTTTTTTTGTTTATAGCCCAAAAAATAAAAACGCACGGGCGATCAAATACCACCAAAAGAAAGCACTATTTGTGAGAAAAAAAGGAACGTCAATTTTGTTTGGGAGCCACGTCGCACGACCGCGCAATTGTCAGTTAAAGCGACGCAGTGCCGCAAGCTGAAATTTCACCTGGTCAGGAAGTGGATAACATTCTCAGTTCAAATTCATAAAAAAAAATACATAAATTTATGATAATTTAAAAATAAATATATGAATTTTGATCGTATTTGAGCATGCTCAGAAACTCACAGCATCTTCACCCCAAAGACGTCACCACGCTAATGGTCGGGGGGGCGGCCTGCTAGATCGCCACCTTTCCATCCCCTCCTCACTTGATCGCTGCATCACTTGCCCGCCGCCAGCCAGGCTCCCCACCAGCCCCACCAGCCCCCCCCATCTCCTCTGGTGTCCCGGTATTCGCTTCTCCTCCCAGCAAATCAGAACTTAGGACTCGCGGCCATTTTGGTCTTAGGAATCCTGGCCAATCAGGTCTCTGGACCCACTTCCTGATTGTCTGGGAGGAGAAACAGGAAGACATTAGCGAATATTAATTTGCTAATGTCACACAACTGGGTGGGCTTGGGGCGCAGTGCTCTGCTTCCCGAGCCCAGCCATTTTGAAGCCAATAGGTTCCAAACATTTGCTTAGAAAAAAAATACATTGGAATCCATGCATCCGGCACCCATTTTTTGGGGGGGGAGTGGGGGCTTTTGTAGGAGTGGGACTTCCTGTACGTACAGGGACCGACCTCGGTGACTTCTCTTTTCGCCTTAGGCGTCCCCTCCCTTTAGGCGATCTGCAGGGACACGTGACAGGTCCCAGGAGATCGCCTGTCCATTCATAGAGCGCAGTGTGACTTGCGCATTTGCGCAGTGAGTGCCCCATCGTGAAGCTGAAAGCTATCACGCCCGGGTGCCCACAGTATGAATGGAGGCTGCATCGCTCGACCATGGAGCAGGTAAGTGTCTGTTTATTAACTGCTTGCCGACCAGCCAACGTCAGCTACTTTGCGGCCACTATGAGGCGCGCTCGCACCGCCGGCGCGCATCCCCGCTCGCCCCCGAGTTCCGCGAATGTGCCCGGCGGGTACGATCGCTGCCGGGCACACGCGATTGCTCGGTACAGAGCAAGGATCGGGAGCTATGTGTGTAAACACACTGCTCCCGGTCCTGTCAGCAGGGGAAACGCTGATCTTCTGATCATACAATGTATGAACAGAAGATCAGTGATTTCCCCTAGTGAGGCCACCCCCCCCCCATAAAGTTAGAACACACCAAGGAACACACCTAACCCCTTCCCCGCCCCTAGTGTTAACCCCTTCACTGCCAATGACATTTTTATAGTAATACAATGCATTTTTATAGCATTGATCGCTATAAAAATGCCAATGGTCCCAAAAATGTGTCAAAAGTGTCCGAAGTGTCCGCCATAATGTCGCAGTACTGAAAAAAACGCTGATAGCCGCCATTACTAGTAAAAAATATATATTCATAAAAATGCCATAAAACTATCCCCTATTTTGTAAACGCTATAACTTTTGCGCAAACCGATCAATAAACGCTAATTGCGATTTTTTTTATAAAAAATATGTAGAAGAATACGTGTCGCCTAAACTGAGGAAAAAAAACGTTTTTTTATATATTTTTTGGGAATATTTATTATAGCAAAATGTAAAAAATATTGCATCTTTTTCAGAATTGTCGCTCTATGTTTGTTTATAGCGCAAAAAATAAAAACCGCAGAGATGATAAAATACCACCAAAAGAAAGCTCTATTTGTGGGAAGAAAAGGACGTCAATTTTGTTTGGTAGCCACGTCGCACGACTGCGTAATTGTCAGTTAAAGCGACGCAGTGCCGAATCACAAAAAGTGCTCTGGTCATTGGGCAGCAATATGGTCCGGGGGTTAAGTGGTTAATAAACACTAAAAGGCTGGAACTCGAACTCTAACTTTAATTTCAAAAGCTGTTTTTTTATTTTTAAATCTTCTTCAGTTTTAAGCCATACTCCAGGCATACTGCTAAATACACTAAAAAATAAGCTGTGACAAATAATTTGTACTTCTGTCCATCTAGCTATGACATATACAGATGCGGGGCAGTGTCATTACTTGTTGACAGCTCCCCTTTGTATCTGCAAATACGTGCATTTTTGGTGCTGCAGCAACAGGTAAATGCGGCACATTTTTGGAAAAGTATCAAGGACTTCTTTCCCACATTTCTCACACACCGGGCAGTCCATTCTAATAAATGGGATTCCCTAAACGCAACGCGTAGAAAGGCACCCACACTTGGCCGCACCTTCCCAAGTCTTTAGGGAACATGTAGATAAATAGAGAAACACTCTCCAGAGATTGCAAAGAGTTAAAATGATTTTTGCACATTTGTGTTTCGCTCACCGGCGACTATTTTTACACAGTTAGAGAACACTCAGCATCTGCCAGTCATATTCTGATGGCCTCATTGCAAGCAATGACACATAGTAGCACAATTGGAGATTGGGAAGGAAGGGGAGACGGGGACGAAACGAGACTTTGATGGTGACGGAATGAAATGACTCACCATGAGGTGAGGAGCAAAGTGTTCTAGAACCAGAACACATGCAGACTGCTTTTTGTGAGCTTAAAGTTCTTTTGGTCTTTTTTTCTTAGAAAAGCTTTCTATAGCTGCATCGGAAAACATTTTTGACATTTGTTGTTCTACCACAACCCCAAGATAAAATCTGAAATTTTAACTGCGTATTTAGCCTGTGTGCAGCAAAGATGGCGTGATACCAGTGTTGCCAACCGACCAGATTAAAATTTACTGACACAACACCCAAAATTTGCTGGCATTTTCAAAAGTAACAATATTTCAGTTTTAATTGAAAATTTCAAACAATATGCAATTAGCAATGTAATTTAAGGTACATTTTAAAGCAAAAATCACATTTCTTATTTTATTTTCTATATACAGTAAAACCTTGGATTGCGAGCATAATTCGTTCCAGAAGCATGCTTGTAATCCAAAGCACTTGTATATCAAAGCAAATTTTCCCATAAGAAATAATGGAAACGCAAATGATTCATTCAACAACCTTTTATTCATAGGTCCCTCAGTTTATAGTCCATATAAAAATATTATAACAATGTGACCAAGTTGTGTAACCATTAAATGTTCATCCACAAATTGAAGCCTCCCCAAGGGGATTGGAAGCAAAATCCAGCAGGAGCTACAGAGTATAAAAGAAAAGAGAAGCGTCGGTTCACACTACAGCAACTTGGGATCCGACTTGTAAGTCCTGAAGTTGCCCCAAGTTGCTGAACATAAGAAATGCCATAGAAGTGAATGAGAGCCGTCTTAATGTACACTACTGAAGTTGCTCCGACTTCAGAAAAGGTTCCTGTACTACAATAGGTGACCGCGATATTGTGTCAATCTCGCTGCTTCACTCTGCGAGATTGACCACCTACAAGCCCCGTTGCGGCCAGCAATGACGCTTTGTTCCTCCAGGTGAATGGGTTAGGGGTACGATGTATGGATGGGTGGGGGGCTGGGATCTGGGGGCCCCCTTATCAAAGGGTCTCCCAGATTCCGATAAGCTCCCTGCCCGCAGACCCCCGACAACCAATGGCCGGGTTTGTCGGGAAGAGGCCCTTGTCATGGGGACAAGATGCTTTGGGGTGGAGAGGTCGCAGGGCGCCCCCCTGGCCCAAAGCACCCACCCCCTCCCACATGTTGACATGCTCGGATAAGGGCCTGGTATGGATTTTGGGGGGACCTCCACGCGTTTTTTTCGGCGTAGGGGGTTTACCTTAAAATCCATACCAGTCCTAAGGGCCTGGAATGCTCCTGGAGAGGAGCCCATGCCAGTTTTTTATTTAAAATTTGGCGTGGATTTCCCCCTCGTGATTCATACCAAACAGTGCTTGGTGTTGGTGGAGATCCAAGTCGGATCCCCGTCGCTTATTTTTTCGCGCTCGCTGTAATATGTTTTTCCTATTGCAGCGAGCGCAAGATGTACAGTACCCTGTCGCCGAGAACCAGCGTGATGGGATCGTGTTGAAAACACATTCTCGCAGGCAGGTATTGTACTTCAAGGCGACTTCTTGCCAACTTTTACCCAGGCCGCGTACACACGAGGGGATATGTCCGCTGAAAACGGTCCGATGGACCGTTTCAGCAGACATCTCCGCTCGTGTGTATGGGCTAGCGGACAGATTTCTCCACCCGACAGATTTCAAAGCATGCTTTGAAATCTATCCGGTGGGAATCTGTCCGCCCGACATGTCTGCTGGTTAGTACACTTACCAGCAGACATGTCGGCCCCCACCGCCGCCGCGCCGCTGCCGAATGGATTCAGCGCATGCGCGGAAGTGTTTTACTTCCTGGTGCGGTGACGTGGCGGTGACGCGGCGGCGTCAACGTCACCGCCGCGTCACCGCCACGTCACCGCGCCGTCCGGCGGCGGGGAATTTGATCCGATGGTGTGTACACGCCATCGGATCAAACTCCCGATCGGACATATCCGATGGAAATGGTCCGCGGACCGTTTTCATCGGATATGTCCGATCGTGTGTACGCCGCCATAGATTTCAATGGAAGTTGCATCCAAGTCGGATTTCCATCTATATTGAATCGACTTTACAGGAAAAAGAAAATAGTTTACCCAGGCAAACCCCTCCCTCCTACAGAGCTGATTATTCTGTGATTGGCCACAGCCAAAGTCACCTGTCCTGGAGGCAACTTTAAGTCACGTTGTAAGTTGCTCAAATTCGCGCTGAAGTCGTCTCCAAATCGCCTTGCAAAGTCACGGTGTAAATCGGGTTGCCACTGTGTGAACCTGCACCATATGTTTCTAAGCCCATTCACACCTATGTGAATTGGTTGCGGCGTAAACCGCATCTAATACGCAGAACATTTCTAAATACATTGTTTTCAATGAGGCTGGTTCACATATGTGTGATGCATTCGCACTGCGCATTGCCGAAAAAACGTGTGCGGATTTTATGCCTTGCGGTGCGGCTCAGGTGCAAATTCAGTCCCATTATCTTCTATGGGTACGCAGCTGATTCGCAGATGTGTTCATTTCTCTTCGGGAATTTCTCTCATTCAGCTCAATACACTTCTCCCCCACTCTCCTCTCCCCTGTAACTTCTCCTAGGTCTCCAAATTCACAGCTAAAACGTTGCTAATCTGCTGAACACTTCTGTAATCTCTCTGCAAAGATAAGAGAGCTGAAATTCGCACCGCACAAGTGTGATTCTGGCCTTAATGTTGTACCTTCATGAAATGTAACCATATTGCTACACTGAGGCCGCGTACACACGATGAGACATGTCCGAGGAAACATGTCCGACAGACCATTTTCATCGGACCAGGCTGAAGTGGTCTGTTGGTCTGATGTGTGTACACACCATCGGACAAAAATGCACTCGGACCAGAACGCGGTGACGTAGAACACAATGACGTGATGAAAAAACGAAGTTCAATGCTTTCAAGCATGCGTCCACTTGATTCTGACCATGGGCGGGATTTTTGTCCTCTGATTTCGTGTACTAACCATCGAACCTGTCCGACGGACAGGTTTCCAGCGGACAGGTTTCTAAGCATGTTTAGAAACTTTTGTCCACTGGAAAACAGTGCGATAGGCCGTACACACGATCGAACATGTCCGCTGAAACATGTTCGATCAGTTGCACACGGCCTTAGAGTCGCCTCTCTTCTCTTTTATACACCACTTGTATATCAAGACATTGCAGTTGTATATTACTGTAGTAATCAAGTAGCCCAGGGACAGAATGGCCACACACACATGAAATTTACTCTCTTGTAGTTACACTGACTGCAGTGTGCAGTAGCATGATGATGATGATGATGACACCTCACGACACATCCCCCTCTGATTAACAGTTACAGTCTTTTTCCTCGTCTGGTGGTCTCTTCAGTCCAAACAGCACTGACAGTCCCACTCCCGGCTTGTCTTGCTCCCATCCCGTAGACCCGAACACAGGGCTTTGGCCTGCTCGGCTCCCTGATATCCAATGATATCACATGACATGCTCAGGCAACCCCTCCGCCAGAACCCCCCTGCTTACGCCGCCTGAACACACCGTAGCAGCCACTTGGATGGTCTCAGCCAGCTCCAGACCAGAACTGTGCATGCCAAGTTTTAAGCCAAGTGTCACAGTCATCTTTTTTTCTGGCAACCTTTTCCTGTCACTGGCATACTGATGGTTGGCGACATTGCATGATGCTGGTGATCTGTGATTCCCCTCACCTCCACTTTAGGTGATTGTTCTCATCTCCTGGCCATGTTGTATTCTGGGGCTTGGTCCTGACTCCTTGGATGTGTAACCTCAATGGCTAGTTCTGAGAGCCAAGTAGAAGGTCCATAATTATCCATCTGAGCAGGGTATAATTTTCATATGCGCTCCTACCTCTAGCAGCAAGGTGGCCTGGCTGATACGGTTTGACAAAGGCGATGCCTAAGCATGTTGTGTGATGTCATGGTGCAAGTTTAGAAGTAGCAGGAGTGTTATGCCGCGTACACACGATCACTTTATGTGATGAAAAAAAACAACATTTTTAAAAACGTCAATTTCATTGACCGTGTGTAGGGGCAGTGCCGATCCTGACCTCCCTGGGGCCCTAAGCAAAATGACATGGCACATTTAAAATGAGAAGACAACAGTGAAATGTCACATTAAAGAAAGTTGAGAAGCGGGGGGAGGGGGTGTTTTTGCTGTCGGAAATGACATCTTACATTAAATTGAGAAACAGGGGGTGCTGACTTCTTACCTCTTCTCCCATGCAGCCAGCGAGTTGAGAAGCGGGGTGAGAGGGCGAAAATTACTTCTCACCAGGCGGGGCCTCTTGTAATTTGTGGGGCCCTAAGCAGCTTGCATAGTGAGCCTATAGGGCGGATCGGCCCTGTGTAGGGGAAAACTTTGTTTTATGTCTTGTAAAAAACGACAAAAAAAATTGAAGCATGCTTCAATTTTATGTGTCGTTTTTCAAAACGTCGTTTTTTGTTTCACAAAAAATCACCGTGTGTAGCAAAAAACATTGTTTGAAACGAAGTTTTTCAACCCGCGCATGCCCAGAAGCTAGTTATGAAGCGAGCTTCAATGGAAAAGAGTGGTGAACGTAACCTCGCTTTTTGTGAAAAAACAATGGTGTGTAGGCAACATCGTCTTTGAAAAGTGAAGTTTCAAAAACTTTGTTTTTTACTTCACAGAAAACTTCTTTTTTTTTTTCCTCACATAAAGTGATCGTGTGTACGCGGCATTAGTATTACCAGGGATGTTGAAGTCGCTAAGAATGATTGTGGGGATTTCAGAAAAATAGGGTAGCCAAGCAGAGAAGTCATCAAGGAAAGTTGAGAAAATAGGAGAGAAGACATTGAGGGACGTGGAAGGAGGATGGCTGACCCCCAGAAAGGTAAGTGCCGGGCGGGGGAGGGGCATTTTACAGGGCACAGCGGCGACAATGGGGACAGTGGCATCAATGGACACAGTGGCAACAATGGGCACAGTGGCATAAATGGGCACAGTGGCGACAATTAAAGGGCACAGTGGCGACAATTAAAGGACACAGTTGCGACAATTGATGGGCATAGTGGTTTGATGGCATGGCAGAGTGGCTGCGTTTGATGGCAGTGGTGACAATTGATGGCAAAGTGGTGACAATTGATGGCACAGTGGCTGTGTTTGATTATATGGCACAGTGGTGACAATTGATGGCACAGTGTCTGCGTATGATGGCATGGCACAGTGGTGACAATTGATTGCACAGTGGCTGCGTTTGATGGCATGGCACAGTGGTGACAATTGAGGGGCACAGTAGCTGCGTTTGATGGCATGGCACAGTGGTGACAATTGATGGCACAGTAGCTGCGTTTGATGGCATGGCACAGTGGTGACAATTGATGGCACAGTGGCTGCGTTTAATAGCATGGCACAGTGGTGACAATTGATGGCACAGTGGCTGCATTTGATGGGCACAGTGAGGCTGCAATTGTTTTTTTATTTTTTTTGTGCCCCCCAAAAATGTTGAGCACCAGCCGTCACTGGTGCGTTGGGTACTGTTAGATGAAGGCTGAGGGTTTGGGATATATCTCAAGAGGTTAGGAGAAGCAGAAGAGTGAGTGAGGTAATATGAGAGTGCAATTTATATCAGCCCTTAACACAAAGAGCCAGTTCAGCCATGTTGCTTGAAGGATGCCAAGGATGGTTATATGTAACTATTTTCACAATTTTCACACCTCCTATCATTTACTTGGATAATTACCATCTACACTTTCTTGCATATCTTCCTGACACTCATTAGAACTGAGGAGGAGGCTTGAAGAATGTATGAAAAATGAAACAGAACAAGTCCAGTTGAATGTGACTACTAACTGTTGGACAATAATCAGACACCATCATACTCCATAGGCCCTCCCTGCACTCTCCTTCTGTAAATTGCCTAAAACAAAAAAATTGTGTGGCACAACCATTGTTTACAATACCCGTATTCGCTATCAGCTTGCAGTTGTGTTCGTATGTGTGTGCATGTGGGGGTAGGGATTATTATTTTTATTTATTTTATTTTTTTAATTTTACTATATTTCATTTTTATATATTTATATCTATTTCCAGCTAATAGGAGTGATTGAGAAGCTTCCATTTACATCCAGTTGTTGCATAACATTTGACTTATGCCTGTAGATACTTCTAGTCTAATTTCATGGTCTGTTGGAAGATAATATAAATACAGATTGCAGTCAGTTATGCTGACACTATTTTAAAATGAGTCTAATTACTTTTTTCTATGTATATAGTGTTTTATAGTATTTTTTGTGTTAATACCATGCATGCTAAGTAATGCAACATTTCCTGAATACTCCCCCGGACAATGTGTAGGCAGGTACACTCTATTTCCTCCCCTGTAGGTGGCGCTCATCCTTAGCAGCAATGCAGGGGTGGAGGAGGAGGTCAAGAGGAGCCTCATTCCTCTATGATCTCCTCAGTCACAGAGAGGCAGCATCCGATTGGATTCTGGCACCTCATGTGGCTTTGGCAGACATCTTGGGTCAGGCAGTCAAGCTCTTTGGTTTGGTGCACATTTTGCGTGTGGCTAGAGGTGGGACAGGTCGCCCGTCTGTCAGGGACATGGATTAGCAGCAGGGAGTGGAGCAGCAGGGAGAGGTTCCAGATGAATCGGGAACATTCAGGGACACATCATCCTTCCTGGAAGCCACCCAACTTGGTTACGACCTGGCAAGGCTGCATTCCGCCCCTCGAGTCAGGAGTGTGCAATGCACAAAATGCAGGGGTCAGAAGTATGTAACAGAGTTCAGGGGTCAGGAATATGTAACAGAGTGCAGGGGTCAGGAATATGTAACAGAGTGCAGGGGTCAGCAATGACTGTTGGGAGTCATTTAATTTTACTCCTCCTGCTCCCTAAAACAAAAAAGAAGTCCCCTCTGGGCCCCAGGCCCTCATTCTGAACTAATGGAGCCCAATGAACTATGCCATAAGTGGTGGGAGCCTCAGCCCATGGTAATACTCTGCCTGCACCCCATAGAAAATAATAAATCCACTCTCTGCTTCTGGGTCCCCCTGCTGGACTAATAGTCCCAGATTCACAAAGCACTTACGCTCGACGTATAGCACATTTACGGCGACGTAAGCGGAAATGTGCGCCGGTGCATTGCCATGAATTGAGATTTGCCATAGAATGAGATGGTCCGCCTCCATCCCATTCTATTGGCTCACTCATGTCACGTGACATATTTAAACGTCAAGTATTGACGCAAACATCAGTCACAGCTAGGCTATCATAGGGAGAGGATCTCCTCTCCCTGTGATAGCCCGATAGCGCTGTCAGCAGCGTGCCTCCCGCCAGCGCTAAGTACACCCCGCGCCCGCAGCTCTACTCCCCGCACCCCGCGCCCGCAGCTCTTCCCCGTCCTCCGCGCCCGCAGCTCTACTCCCCCGTTAAGAATCAGGGAACGGGCTGCAGCTGAAGCTGCTCCAGGTTATGTGGGCTGGTGTTGTAAATACTGCTCATGCGCAGGTTTACGCTACTAACGTAGCCAACGCTAGGTCTACGCTAATAGCGTAGACTCTCCCCGTTCCCTGATTCTTAACGGGGGAGTAGAGCTGCGGGCGCGGAGGACGGGGAAGAGCTGTGGGGTGCGGGGAGTAGAGCTGCGGGCGCGGGGTGTACTTAGCGCTGGCGGGAGGCACGCTGCTGACAGCACTATCGGGCTATCACAGGGAGAGGAGATCCTCTCCCTATGATAGCCTAGCTGTGACTGGTGTTTGCGTCAATACTTGGCGTTTAAATATGTCACGTGACATGAGTGAGCCAATAGAATGGGATGGAGGCGGACCATCTCATTCTATGTCAAATCTCAATTCATGGCAATGTACCGGCGTATTTGTGCGCCAGACCCACAAACCAACATACTCCTAAAAACTGGCCTCCCTATGCCAACGTAGCTTGCACACATATGGGCTGGACGCACGGTGCTGCTCCCATTGATTAGACATTTAAACATGCAAATGAGGGAAATACAGCGATTCACGAACGTGCGTGTGCCCGACGCATGCTACGCGAGGTGTGCGTAAGTTGTACGTCCGGCGTAAAGTTATTCCCCATAGATGAGGTGCAACCCGGCAACAGACATGCAAAGGTCTGCACCAGGGAACACAAGCTGGTGTATTGTGCGTTGAACGTGTCTGGCTGGGTGTACGTTAAGTTCACGGCTTAAGTGGTGATCCGGCGTAGCTTAGGCAGTTGTGCCGGCGTGGTTGTGAGCAGGCGCATAAGGGTGCTGTGCATGGGTCCACGTCACGGCGCATGCGCAGTTCGTAATACGCCACGCGTAAAACACTGCACCATGCTCGGACCATCATTTGCATGGGGTCACGCCCACTTCCACCTATGCCGGCCTGCGCCCTTGAAACCTACGCCGCGCTGACGCAATAGCTTGCTAAATGCAGTGCTTGCCTCTCTGCGCTACGTTGGAGTGGCGTACGGCGTTTGCGCTACGGCAACGTAATGTGCGCCTTGCACTCTGTGAATCTGGGCCATAGAGTTTGGGCCTGGTACAGGAGGGCTGGCTCTACCGCGCTTTCAGTGGCCCTGCTGTGGCATATCCAGGATTTATTCTTGCAGACTTGTGAAGTTACTTAAAGGTCCAATGAACAAATCAGTGAGAGGTTTCACAGTAACAGAATGGATTTTATAGCTACACACTGGGTATTAGAAGTTACTAAAAATATATGACAAATATATTTATTGATGGGTGATTGCCACCCTATGTCAGCTCTGATATAAGTGCTGGGTTTGCAGTTCTTGTTTGCACATTGCACTTCCGTTATGCCTAAAATAAAAGGCTGCATTTGCCTTTGAAGGAAACAGATCTGGAAGTGGTTACCAAGGAAGCAGATTCTCCGGCGTGTACTGTACTGTTTGTTACTCTGCGCCCAGATAGATGCCAGTTGGCGTAATAATGACATCCTGAGCTATTTCTCCTCTCAGTCCGATCATCCTCCATAGAAGAATGCCATGTATTAACATATAACAGGCTTATGTTGCTTCAATATCCCATTATTACTGAAGATTATTTATTGCTTCTTTAATCTACAAACTAGGTCACTTATAATATACAGTATATCTGATAATATATACACTATATTACCAAAAGTATTGGGACACTTACCTTTACACGCACACAAACTTTAATGGCATCCCAGTCTTAGTCCGTAGGGTTCAATATTGATTTGGTCCACTCTTTGCTGCTATAACAGCTTTAACTCTTCTGGGAAGTCCGTCCACAAGGTTTAGGAGTGTGTCTATGGGAATGTTTGACCATTCTTCCAGAAGAGCATTTATGGGGTCAGGCACTGATGTTGGCCTGGCTCTGAGTCTCCGCTCTAATTAATCCCAAAGATGTTCTATTGGGTAAGGACCAGGCAGTCAAGTTCCTCCACCCCAAACTCCCTTATCCACGTCTTTATGGACCTTGCTTTGTGCACTGGTGCGCAGTCATGTTGGAACCGAAAGGGGTCATCCCAAAACTGTTCCCACAAAGTTGGGAGCATGAAATTGTCCAAAATGTCTTGGTATGCTGACGCCTTAAAGCCGATCGGATTTCCATCGGACAAATTCTTGGAATTTTGGATGAAGGGCATTGGCCATGAACTTGTTAGGCATACAGATGGCAGAACTTTTTCAGCAAATATACACGAAACGACGTGGTTTTTCTGCTCTTTAGCGCCACCCTTTGGGCAACTTCTGCTAATGTTGTCTTAGGCCCTGTACACAGACTTGTCCGACGGACCGCTTTTATCAGACAACTCTGAACTTGTCTGATGGTCTGATGTGCGTACACACCATCGGACCAAAATCCGATCAAACCAAAACGCGGTTGAACAGAATGACGTGATGAAAAAAACGAAGTTCAATGCTTCCAAGCATGCGTCGACTTGATTCTGAGCATGCGCAGGTTTTTGGTCCGATGCTTTTGTGTACTAACCATCGAACCTGTCCGACGGTAGAAGCATGTTTTAAAACTTTGGTTCGATGGAAAACGGTCCGATAGGCCGTATACACCATCGAACTGGTCCGATGAAACCGGTCTGCGGACCGGTTTCAGTGGACATGTTCGATCGTGTGTACGTGGCCTTATGGTTAGCATTCATTTGGAGCATGCATGTTTGTACGTTGGATTTTCCTGGTAGATGGCACCAGATTTTTATCCAGAAAGTCTTGGTATATCTTTCGGTAGCACTACTCCCGTAGGAGCTGCTGGTTAAGATTTTGGGTCTTGCACGTTACCTCCAAGTTCATTGTCTAGGGAAGAAAGTTATGAATTGGAATGTCCACACAAGTTGTAAAACTTTCAACTGTAGGCTTTATTTTTGCTGCATAAACTTGTGAAGGAAGTAGAGAGTGTAGAGAGAATGGGGAAGGATCAGGTACGTGGTACAGAATGCACAAAAGTATTCAAAATTCCAATAGTTGCCACTCAGTCCTGAGTGGGCATTGCTTACCTGGATAGACCCCTCTCACATGGCCTAGCAGCTGGAGTGATGCACGGACCACCTGAGAACACAGGATGGATAGTCAGAAATCCTCTGCTACAGGATTTAAAGTCCCGAACTTCCTGCCTTACAGTCAAAGAGCCTTTAAGCCAATCTGGCGGACTGTAACTTGTTGTAGGTTACGGTGCATGCTTCAATAAGTTACCAGGGCTCTCCCAAAGTACCAGCCTTCTGCTCGGTCCTTTCCGGGACAGGTCCTTGTAAGGGGTTAAGGTTCTGAAGCTAGGGTCCTTCCATAAAGCAGAGGTTCACCCTGAAAATCAACTGTTTACCATTAGATCCAGCATACTGCTGACATCTGCAGCGGCTCACAGGAAGAGTCCTCGTTCACCGTTTCAGGTCCGATTTGAGACCAAATCTTTGGCTGAATTCGGACCTGAAACGGACCAAAAGACGCACAGCCGTCTTGTGCAAATCGCACCGGAGCTGCAGCGGAGATATGTGAACTGGCTCCATAGAGAGCCGGTCACACTCTCCTGCTATTGTGAATTGAATGCATGATGTTCCCACCACCCCAAAATCACACTATTGGTATGGGAGTGTTTTGGGGTGATTGACCTCCAAACATGGTGTGTATAATGACATCCAAAGAGTGTTACATTTTGGTCTCATCTGACCTCTGATGAAGCTGCGTGATGCAGCGTAACATGTAAGGACCGGAAACCGGAAGTACGCGCGGAATTCGATCGTTTTGTGTTTTTTCATTAATGTAAGTGATATTTATTTTTAACCACTTCAGACCCGCGCTATTGACAGAATGCGCCAACTAGACGTCTTTGGATGTGATTTTTACTGCATTACCCGCGCGCGCCACTGGGTGGCGCGCAGCGGATAAACACTGTCCCGCCGCATCGCTGGGGATCTGATGCATGTACCTGGCGGCCGCGATGTCCGTCGGGTACATGCGATCGGCGGGAAAACGAACAGATGACAGCAGGGACGTGGAGCTCTGTGTGTAAACACAGAGCTCCACGTGCTGTCAGAGAGGAGACCGATCTGTGTCTCTTGTACATAGGGACACAGCATAGGTCACCTCCCCCAGTCACCCCCCTCCCCCCACACAGTTAGAACACACCCAGGATACATATTTAACCCCTTCCTCATCCCCTAATGTTAACCCCTTCCCTGCCAGTCACATTTATACAGTAATTAGTGCATTTTTATAGCACTGGTCGCTGTATAAATGTGAATGGTCCCAAATTTGTGTCAAAAGTGTCCGATATGTCCGCCGCAATATCGCAGTCGCAATAAAAATCGCAGATCACCGCCATTACTAGTAAAAAAATAATAATAAAAAAAATCATAATTCTGTTCCTCATTTTGTAGGCGCTATAACTTTTGCGCAAACCAGTCGCTTGTTGCGATTTTTTTTTTTTTTTTTACAAAAATACGTCGAAAAATACGTATTGGCCATAACTGTGGAAAAAAAAATATTTTTTTTAAAAAAAAATATTTTTTTTAAAAAAAAATTGGGATATTTATTATAGCAACAAGTAAAAAAAATTAAATTTATTTTCCAAACGAAAAAATATTCCAGTCTGCACATGTCTAAAAAACGATGTCCAGGCATGGGTTGATGTGTCCTCTAATATCGCTCATGGAATGAGAGAGGTGTTGCCATAGTAAAGTATCTAAAACTTGTTTATTAACCACTTGCTTACTGGGCACATAAACCCCCTTCGTTCCCAAGCGAAATTTCAGCTTCCAGCACTGCGTAGTTTTAACTGACATTTGCGTGGTCGTGCGACGTGGCACCCAAACAAAATTGACGTCCTTTTTTCCCCACAAATAGAGCTTTCTTTTGGTGGTATTTACTCACATCTGCTGTTTTTATTTTTTGCGCTATAAACAAAAAAAGAGCGACAATTAAAAAAATATATTTTAGTTACTCCCGAAAATCGTTTTGATTTATTTTGTTTTTCGTTGGGGAATAGCTTTTGTCCCAAAATCCAATAATACTTGGTTTCTGTCGAATGGTCAAAAGAATATTCAATGGAACGTCTTTACGTCGAATCGTACATTTCCGTTTGAATATTCCGCCTACAAGAATTCTAATGTTGTATGACTAGTAATAATGTCGAATCTATTTTCTCATAATTAGAAATCTATTCTCTGTAATGTCGAATCTATTATTTCTATAGTGTCGAATCTTTTCTCTATAATGTTGAATATTTTCTCTATGATGTCGAATCTTTTCCCTATAATGTCGAATCTCTCTATATTGAATTTTTACTGCAACGAAAACGAAAATAAAGCATTTTTTATGTCGGATCTTTCGGTTTTCGTTTCTTGCACTTCGTTTGTTAAAACTATAACGAAAAAAACGGACGAAAATGCATTCTAACGAAAACTAATGCACATGTCTATCATTTTTATTGCAAACCTGAAACATCATAGGATTGAGGGACATCCATCTAGGATCATACAGGATTAATCCACATTGATGAGTAAGGCCTGCTTCTACCTGGTTAAGGTAAGCGCAATGAGAGCTCATTCTTAAAAGAAGATTTCTATTGATACAAGCTTTTGGAATTCCCACAAGAAGTACATTGACAGTCCACATTTTGGCACTAGCACTTTCAGTCACGTTGTTTACTTACAGAAGTGAACTGTTATTTATTTGTGTATGCGCTGATCACTTTTATTCATATATTCTCCCAGTATTTCACAAGCTTGTCTAAATGTTGTGTAGGAAACTATAAACACCCTTCAGCATGCTTTTTCTTCCGCAATGGAGTCTTACATGGTGAGCGTTACAGTAATACAGGCCATGGTGGTTGAGAGCATTACTTACTGTATTGTTTTCTTTGAAAGAATTGTACCTGCTAATTTCAGGTCTTTCTGAAACTCTCCACAAGTGGCCATTGACTGTTGGATAACTCTTCTGATAATTATTTTCACTCCTCAGCAAAGGGCACCTGGTCGTGGCCGGTTTATAGTGAAATTATGTTCTTTCCACTTCCGAATTATGGCCTCAACAGTGCTCACTGGAACTTTTCTGAACTGATTTAGATTGGTTTCTTTGTATGTATGGATTGCATGGGTTGTTACCAACATGTGGTGAAAATGTCATGTCAATAGCACCTTTAAAAATATATTTACCTAGAAAAATGGTGACATATTCAATACTTATTTTACACGCTTTATATAGATAGACAGACCGACAGACAGACAGACAGACAGATAGATAGATAGACAGACAGACAGACAGACAGACAGACAGACAGACAGACAGACAGACAGACAGACAGACAGACAGACAGACAGATAGATAGATAGATAGATAGATAGATAGATAGATAGATATACACACAGAATATATCGTGACTACTTAGCATAACTCCCAGCTGTCCCTCTTTTTGGTCTGAAACAAAAAGGGACAATAAAAATCTGAACTCTAGGCGGATGTAAAAACACAAACAAATGCAGATCTGTTTTCATTAATACATATTTAAATGTATTTTTTACGTGCAAGCAGTGTTAGTATCTGAATGTGACCTGGTATCAGCCTCTTGTAGTCTTTGTACAGTACAGCTGGAGTGGGAGAGGTGAAAGCAGCACAAGGATCCAATCAGGGCATGTGCTGACAAGAAGCATTCTCATTGGAGGAGAGAGCAGAGTGACAGAGAGATGAGCTCATTACTGAGCTGCTTCTCCCTCCACTGTTCAATCACAGGCTGGGGGCGGATCCAGGATGACCTGGTACAGAGGAAGTGTGTTGAGTTTCAATGACCAGGTTTATGGCTGTTCCTATAATGAGGCAAGGTTATGCCGAGGTGGTGGTGCCCTCTAGGAGTAGCAGTAGAGAACCCTTCTTGCCCCCAGACTCCTCAGCTGACTCCAAATAGACAGTCTGTTCCAAGAAACAGTAGTGGCAAGGCTACTGTCATTGCATGATGCAAATACTATAATGGCAGGGCCGATCCTAGGCAGGGTGCGCTGGTTGCTTTGCACCCAAGAGCTTGCAGAGTTGGGGGCGCCAATGTGTATACACACACGAAAGTGCCTCAAAGAATCTGCTTGCAGGAAGTTTTTGGACGTCCTGCAAGCGCACTGCTCCAGTGTGAAAGCACCCAGGCTCTCACACTGGGATTGCAGATACGGCTTTTTTCAGGTGCTATTTTTAATGCTAAAGCGCCTGAAAAACTCCTCCAGTGTGAAAGGGGTCTATCTTCTGTACTATTGTCTGCAGTCTCTGACCATCTCCTGTATCATGTCTGTAGTCTCTGACCATTTCCTGTATCATGTCTGCAGTCTCTGACCATTTCCTGTATCATGTCTGCAGTCTCTGACCATTCCTGTATCATGTCTGAAGTTTCTGACCATCTCCTGTATCATGTCTGCAGTCTCTGACCATCTCCTGTATCATGTCTGCAGTCTCTGACCATTTCCTGTATCATGTCTGCAGTCTCTGACCATTTCCTTTATCATGTCTGCAGTCTCTGACCATCTCCTGTATCATGTCTGTAGTATGTCTGGGGGTATCTCTAACAGACTCTCTAACATAATCCCTCTCTGTATCCATCACAGAGCCCTCCCCCCCAATGTCCCAATAAAGTACTCTGCTTCTCTTCCTGTATTTTGTTTATTGTTAAGAGATCATGTAAGGATCCCAGGGTAATTAAGACTTTGTGGGGGAGCATCTCTGTGGTTGAGTCATTGCCATAGAAAAATTTGTGGAGGGGAGGCGCCAGAAATATTTCTGCTCCCAGACGCCTGTGACCCTAGGATCGGCCCTGTATAATGATATAGATCATGGCCTTTCATGAGTCATGCAATTGATATGTTTGTTTTTTTTTGCTTCCATAGTGCTACCCCCCTGGGAGTCAACACGTATGACGGCAATATAAAGAGAAAGTTCCATGCAGATGATGCCACCCTTTGGGCTGCGTTAGCTGATTTCATGTTAGTAAAAGACGATTCGCGATTTTCTGTCTGTTACAGCGTGATTACGAACGCTAGTTTTACCAGAACGAGCGCTCCCGTCTTACAACTTGCTTCTGAGCATGCGCATGTTTTTCACGTCGTTTTAGCCCACACACAATAATTTTTTACAACCCGAAAAACGTCATTGGGGCTTTGCGGGTGGGTGAGTTGGGGGGTTGCAGGTATCTGACGTGATATTGCAGGAGGATTCGGTCACGTTGGTGATTTGGAAGTCTAAAACTGATCAGTTGGGTAAAGCAACCAGGGTGGTGTTGGGTAGAGTGCCTGGACTGGGTGTCTGCCCAGTTGAGGTGCTCCGGGATTGGTTGGGCTTTCGGCCTATGGGGGCAGGCCCATTGTTGTTTTACAGTGATGGAACACCTTTGTCCAGGTATCAGTTTGGGGCTGTATTCAAGCGTTGTTTGGGAGTTGGGGGCTACAAGATGGCGGATTAGTCGTCTCATTCTTTCAGGATTGGTGCTGCGGCCCGAAGCGTCGCGATGGGGTTTGAGTGACGAGATCTTACAACGGATTGGTCGCTGGGAATCTCACCGGTTTAGGCTTTATGTTTGTCCTCACCTGTTGTGAGGAGGGATGAAGAAAGGGGGACGGGGATCCCCGCCAGGGTACTTTCTGTGTTCCGTGGTGTGTTTTGTTATTTTCTTCTGGGGTGTGCTGTGTTGGGGGAGTTTGTGTGGTGCCTGTTTTCTGTTTCTATGTTTTCCCTATTCTTTTCTTGCAGGCCCCATATGCTTGATGTGGATCTTAGGCTATTCTTATGTTCACTGGGGGGCTCAGAGGGTGTTAGATAGGCCTGGGGGCAGACAGGTGGGTTTTTCTAGGGCTCAAGCCGCTGTGTGGTGGATTGGGATCCCGGGCATGCTCTGGTCCAGGGTGATGCCAGAGGTCCAGCGGTATGCACTTTTGGACAGGCCCCCGGATGTGCTGTTACTGCACGTTGGGGGTAATGACCTTTGACTTAGGGCATCCCCGGACCTTATCAGGGACATTAACCGCTTAACGCCCACCGCATGTATATGTACATCCACAGAATGGCACGTACAGGCAGATGGGCGTACATGTACGTCCCTGCCTTCTTGCGGGTCGGGGGTCCGATCGGGACCCCCCCACCGCTAAATGCGGCGGGTGTCTTACCTCTGGGAGCGATCCAGGATGAGGGGGCGGCTGTTCGTTTTTGTCTGCCCCCTCGCGATCTCTCCCAGCGAATCAGCAGAGCCCCCGCCCTGCACTTCCTCTGCCTGTGTAATGTAAACACTGGCAGAGGAAATGATGTCAGCTCTCCTCTCTGCGTTTTTCTTTTTGATCCGACGAGAGGAGAGAAGACATCACATAGTAAGTCGCACCAACAGCACACAGACACCATACACATAGGCACATTAACCCCTTCCGATCACCCCCCCCCCCAACCCCCTGTCACAGTGTCACTGATTGCAGTGATCATATATTTACTGATCAGTGCATTTAGTGCCAGTGTGACAGTTAGTGTGACAGGCAGTTAGTGTTAAGTCCAGGGTAGCCCCGTACCCCCCCCCCAATAAAGGTTTAACCCCTTGATCACAGCCCTAGTTAACCCTTTCACCCCCTATTGCCAACGCCACTAAGCGATCGGTTTTCTGATCGCTGTATTAGGCCTCGTACACACGATCAAATCTGTCCGCTGGAAACGGTCTGCTGGACCGTTTCAGCAGACAGATTCGATCGTGTGTACGGCCGAGCCGACGGATTTGGCCACCCGACAGATTTCAAAGCATGCTTTGAAATCTATCGGGTGGGAATCCGTCCGCCCGACATGTCTGCTGGTTAGTACACTTACCAGCAGACATGTCGTCCCGCACCGCCGCCGAATGGATTCGGCGCATGCGCAGAAGTGTTTCACTTCCTGGTGCGGTGACGTGGCGGCGTCAACGTCACCGCCACATCACCGACACATCAGCGCGCCGTCTGCTGGCGGGGATTTTGGTTTGCTCGTGTGTACACGCGAGCAAACCAAAATCCCAGCAGACAGATTTGTTCAAATCTGTCGGACAGACAGATTTGAACAAATCTGTCTGCTCGTGTGTACGAGGCCTGAGTGTCACTGTTGCCACTAGGTAGCTAATTTTTTTTTTTATATTGTAAATTTTTTTTTACTAAAGACATGTGGCTGAATACATTTTGGCCTAAATTTTTGACTAAAATTTTGTTTATTCGATTTTTCTTATAACAAAAAGTAGAAAATATTGTCGCTCTATTTTTGTTTATAGCGCAAAAAATAAAAATCACAGAGGTAATCAAATACCATCAAAAGAAAGCTCTATTTGTGGGAAGAAAAGGACGCAAATTTTGTTTGGGAGCCACGTCGCACGACTGCGCAATTGTCTGTTAAAGCGACGCAGTGCCGAATTGTTAAAAACGCCTTTGGTCCGCAGCATATTGGTCCGGGGCTTAAGTGGTTACGTGGGATTTTATGCGGCTCCGGCCGTCTTTTCCGGACACCATTGTAATTTGGTCTGACATGGTGGGGAGGTTAGCGTGGACCGGGCGGTTGATAAGATCAACAAGACCAGAGTAAAGATCAATAAAGCAGTTGCTAAGTTTGTGGTCCACAATGGGGGGTTGGTGGTTCGCCATCGTGAACTGGAGGGGGACTTTGGCCTTTTCCTTAGGGGAGACGGGGTGCATTTGACCTCGGTGGGGATTGTTATGTGGGTCCTGGGGCTCCAGGATGGTTTACAGCGGGCCTTAAGACTGTGGTGGGCCGCTCCACGCGTAAGGGGTCACTGGTGGGCTTCTGTGGCAGGGGTATGGGGTTCCTGAGGGTTGGTTGGTGGTTGTTAGATATATATTGGTGGTATATATCAGAGATGGTTGGTAGGGTTTGGGTAAGGTGACCAGATTTTTTCAATGAAATCCGGGGACATATTTTTTCTTTACTAGTAATGACAAGAATCAGCGACTCTCTGCCCGTCATCGCCCACCTCACAGCCTCTCAAGTCTTACTCTTCAGGCCCTGGGTTCTGCTGGATGGGGAGTGGAGAAAGATCACTCCACCAGGGAAGGCAAGGAGATAGGCAGGTGGCTGGCCAGAAGGCAGAAGAACATGCAAGCGGATTTGAATGGGCATGCGCCCGAAACTGAAGAAATATTCCCTCCGCTCCGACCATCACATGATCATCAGAAAGGGGGACAGATAATGGCAAAAATACAACCCTGCTATGCTAGTAGGCACTGCAGAGCGGGGAGGGGGGGGGTGTGATTTAAAAAAAATTATTTTAATTCTGCACTGATTGTCTTCGAAATTGCCCCTGCCCCCTATTAAATCCAATCTGGGGACAAAACCAGGGACAGACTTGGTCCGGGGACAGTGTCCTCAATCAGGGGACTGTCCCCTGAAACCAGGGATGTCTGGTCACCCTAGGTTTGGGGCCTGTCTTCCCTATCTGGTTAAGTGGGTTATTGGTCAATCGGGCTGAAGAGTGAAGGAACGATCAAGTCTCAGAGCTGGTAGGAACACGGCTAGAGGCCAGAATACTTTGGTGATGGTGGGCAGCCGATGACTTAGCATTTCTTTACCTTCTCTCAGGAACCTCTTACGCAATAGTTTGAAAAAGTTATTTGGGTCAATAAAAAGTTGTTTATGTTTAAATATATATATTTATTTAACCACCTGCTGATGGCCGTAGGACTTTGTACGGCAGCAGCGCAGTCCTGAACCACCAGTACCACCGTGTGCCCACCAGTGCCCACCAGTACCACTGTGCCCACCAGTACCACCGTGCCCACTAGTACCACCGTGCTAACCTGTGCCCACCCTGTGCCACCATGCCCACATGTGCCATCGTGCTCACCTGCCACCTCAGTGCACATCTGCAATCAGTGCCCACCTGTGCCACCTCATCAGTGCCCATCTGTGCCACCTCATCAGTGCCCACCTGTGCCACCTCATCAATGCCCACCTGTGCCATTTGTGGGCATTTGAAACTAAGAAAAAATCATTTTTTTTTCCCAAATATTTGGTCTTTTTTCATTAATAGCGCAAAAAATAAAAACTGCAGAGGTGATCAAATACCACCAAAAGAAAGCTCTATTTGTGGGGGAAAAAAAGGACAAAAAAATCATTTGGTATAGTGTTGCATGACTGAGTAATTGTCATTCAAAGTGTAAGAGCGGTGAAAGCTGAAAATTGGTCTGGTCAGGAGGGTGTTTAAGTGCCCAGTATGGAAGTGGTTAAAGATTATCTATATTTATTTAAAAAATGGTTAATTTTTTATAAGTTTATTTTGTTACCTTTTGAATTTAATAAAGGGGCCCTTGGTGGCCAATTAATCCAGAAGGTGTCATGTCTTTAATCTAATGATAAGGGTATGTAAGGGGTTTATATTAAAGGGGTCTTGAGCTAGGACTCTAGCAGTGCACCAGTCATGAAGGATACCAAGATCTGGAGTGGATTTCTATTATATGCTTTTACTCCTGCAGGGGTGAAGCACTGGTGAGTGCAAACACATAAAACATGGAAAAGTCACTATTTTTCACCAATTATTATAATTATTTTATAGACTGTCACTATTTTTTGGATGAATCACGTGTCACTTTTGGGATTTTATGGACAGTTGTAGAGCTGTTTTTTTAAATAATAATCTGGCTAGTTTATATAACTGAGTTTAAACACGTTTCACTTTATTTGATGCATTTTTTTTTAGCACCAGTCACTTTTAGTATTGATATAACCATTTATGCTATATAGTTGAAGTTATTCCATTTATACGTACTGTATGTATCAGTTTTGATTCACTTTATATGGTATCAATTGGGTTGGAATAGTAGCTAAGTTGTTTATATTGCACACACAGGGTTCATCCCCCTGTTTGTTATGTTTTTTTTCCACAGAACAGTGCAATATCCCTTTTTTTCTAGATTAATTTACTGTATTCCACCTAGGTGAAATCTTCATATAGGGAGGCAGCAGTTTTTACTATCCTAAGCTTGGAATCTTTCATACACAGAGATGTTGGCCAAAATTTTTTTGCAGACAACATGCCCATGCCGGAGACTCTCTGTGTAGAGGCAGGCTCTCCTATCTCTTTCCTCCAATGGTTCCCTCAGTCCCGGGGGCAGGGCCAGACTTACCATTGGGCTTGACTGGACTCAATCGCGGCAATCCCCTCCCGCAATTTTGCGGCAATCCCCTTTTCGCAGCAACCCCCTCCCGCAATTTAGCGGCAATCCCCTGTTTGCGGCATCCGCAACAATTTTGCCCCCACTCAATAACTTTGATGCTCCAGGGGGCCCCTTCACTGCAGCTGTGTAAGGGGCCCCAAAATTCCAAAATTACTAAAGGCGGCCCTGGGAAGAGGTAAGAAGTCCGTCCAGCGGCTGATCCCCCCCTCAACAACTTTGATATGTCGGTCGGCGGATCCAGCCCCCCCACCTCAACAACTTTGATAGGTCGGTCGGTGGATCCACCTCCCCCACAACAACTATGATCGGTCGGTGGTAACAACCCATCCCCCGCTTCTCTGCTCCAGGTGGCCCCTTCAATTTTTAAGCCCAGGGGCCCCCACCACCCTAAGTCCTGCCCTGGCCGGGGGTAAATGGGTGTGTAAGAGGGGTATTGGTCTTCCTACTCTGTGTATTGTTCACTTTGACTCCTTTATTCTTTATATCGTCCAGGTACTCGTTTCCAGGTTTAGGCCCAACTACCTGATGTAGATCACACATTTGTGTTTTGTATATTCTTCCCTGCTTTCTTTCGGGAAGTGATGACGCAACATATTTCACTTATGTTGCAAAATATGCACTATACTTGTTCATTGTATTATCTCGTTTATTCAATAAAACGTTTATGAAACAAACAAAAAAAGTCCACCTTTAAAAAAGAAATAATAAAATAATAAGAACATTTTCAAAAGTGACAGCAGTTGCAGGGGAGAAGAACCCTTGCACACTGTCACAAGAGGCAGGGGAGCAGTTCGGGGGTGATGGGTAAATGCATCACCCTAAATACAGATCCATCATATAACATGGTAACAAAAGATGTAGTTAGCCTTTAGGCCGCGTACACACGATCAAATCTATCTGCTGGAAACGGTCGGCCCGACCGTCCCAGCAGACAGATTCGACCGTGTGTACGGGCGAGCCGACGGATTTGGCCACCCGACAGATTTCAAAGCATGCTTTGAAATCTGTCGGCTGGGAACCCGTCCGCCCGACATGTCTGCTGGTTAGTACGCTAACCAGCAGACATGTCTTCTTGCACACGCGCCGAATGGTTTCGACGCATGCGCGGAAGTGTTTTACTTCCTGGTGCGGTGACGTGGCGGCGTCAACGTCACCGCCACGTCACCGCGCCGTCTGGTGGTGGGGATTTTGGTTTGATCGTGTGTACACGATCAAACCAATATGTCCCCAGCAGACAGATTTGTTCAAATCGGTCGGCCCCAAATCTGTCTGCTCGTGTGTACGCGGCCTTAAAGTTTAAATTCACCTTTTCACAAAAAAATTAAAAGGTAAACAGGCTGGCATGTGTCTAAACTTCTTTCTGTGTTTGTTACCATGGCTCCAACAAGGCCATCTTGGCCCCTGCTAGCTTCATTAGTAGACCATTGTGTAATATTCACAATGAAGGACAATATCCCGCCATGCTGTAAATTGAGCTCTGACTAATAAATCTGTTTATTGCTTAGAGAAAAAAAGCCTCAGCTGACATAAGCGCCAGCCATCTCTAGGAATAAAGCGTCTTCTTAGCACCAAATGGCGCACAGGAGGTGGCTCCGTACCTTGTATGTTATCTCAGGCCAAGCTGCAACGCTATGGTGGGAAGATCAGTCAAGAAATAGCTTGGTTACCATGGAGACCGCAGAGAAGGCAAGGGAGCCAGAAGGTACAGAGGTGGAATGCATCGGGCTCAATATGGTACTGATAAACATTCATGTGACAGACATTATTTTTACTTATCGGTACAAAATATTCCAGTATGACACAAGGATGGGCCCCGCAGGACAGCCAATGCAAACATTTCCCAGAATCTCTGTAGTGCCCCATAAAGAAGCATTCTGATATAAGGAATGAATGAATGATATCCCTTTCTCTGCATGAACGTGACACTGCAGAGGGCAAGTGTGAGCAAATAAAGAGATAAAATATATCTAAAGCACAAATGTTTTTCTTAGATTTGATTGAATGCAGTAGGGAAGTGACCTCTGTGACTTTTTTTAGCTGTCTATTCTGAGCAGTGCCGTAGCATGGGTTGTCATCACCCGGGGAAAGCAAGTAATTTGTGCCCCCTAACCCATGCAATTTTAGCCCCCCCATTCCTCCACTCTGATCACACCCCCAGATCCCCCCGCATCCCTCCACTCCAATCACACCCTCAGATCCCTCCACTCCGATCACACCCCCAGATCCCCCACATCTCTCCACTCTGATCACACCCTCAGATCCCCCCATTCCTCCCCTCTGATCACACCCCCAGATCCCCTTATCTCTCCACTATGATCACACCTTCAGATCCCCCCATCCCTCCACTCCGATCACACCCCCAGATCCCCCCATATCTCTCCACCCTGATCACACCCCCAGATCCCTCCACTCTGATCACACCCCCAGATCCCCCACATCTCTACACTCTGATCACACCCCTAGATCCCCCCATTCTCCATTCTGATCACACCACCAGATCCCCCACATCTCTCCACACCGATCACACCCCCAGAACCCCCACATCTCTTCACTCCGATCGCACCCCCAGATCCCCCCCATCTCTCCACTCTGATCACACCACCAGATCCCCCCATCTCTCCACTCTGATCACACTTACAAATCCCCACCATCCCTCCACTCTGATCACACCCCCATCTGTCCCGGGGGTTCCCAATCAATGCACTGTCATAGTAGTGTATCCAGGCTTGGTGGAAAACATTTCCTGATGCTGCCTAAGGACCCGCCTGGCCTGGTCCTACTGCTTTGGCCCTAGCTGCCCATCTAATCTCACTGTCTCTACACCTGCTCTGTCCCCATCTCGCACTGGTAGCTCTGGCAGGGGAAGGTTCTCGGAATCTTCCCCAGCTGGAGCACATATAGCAGCTATCTCCTCAGGTCTCTCTTGGTACACTTTGAGCATGTTCACATGGAAGGTCCACCGGACTCTTTCATCTGATCACTTAGCTACCAGTTTGGTAGTGTCACATATTTGCTGCACTACCTTGTAGGGTCCCTGCCAAGAGGCCTGTAATTTGTCCAACTTGGTAGGCTTGAGCGCAAGAACTTTCTGCACTACAGCCAAGGGGCGATTCTGGGCGGTACGATCACACCACTGCTTCTGTCACCCCTGTGCGGTCTGAAGATTCTCCGTACGGTTTCCATGAGTTCCATCAGCAGGTTCCTAAATGCTAGTACGTACCTTACCACAGAGGTCTCTCCAGCCCCTACACCTCCTTCCCAATGGGCTCTAAGTAGATCTAGTAGCCCCCTCATCTGTCTCCCATACAATAACTAAAATGGGGGAGAACCCTGTAAATTCCTGCGGCACTTCCCTTTAAGCGAACAGGAGGTGCGGCAGAAATTTCTCCCAATCCCGGTGAGAAGTTGCGAACGTGCGCAGCAATTGCTTTAGCGTTCCATAGAACCGTTCACATAGTCCATTAGTCTGGGTAAGTAGAGAGAGCTGTGTATAGGCTTAATTCCACAGAGCTTCCACAACTACTGGGTAAGGTCTGCAATAAACTGAATCCCTCTCCTGAGAGAAACCCACCCTGGCAAAGATTCAGAGCAGGGCCTCCACTACTGTCTCTGCATGGATGTTTGTCAGAGGAACTGCCTCTGAGTAACGGGTAGCATAATCCACCACAGTCAAGATATATTGCTTCCCAGAGGGACTGAGTTGGGGTAATGGTCCTACCAGGTCAGAGGCTATCTGGCTAAAGGGCTTAGCTATGATCGGTAGGGGGTACAAAGAAACTTTAGATCGGTCGCCCTTCTATCCCATCGCTGCCACCAAATGTGACAAACTCCAGACACCCTGTTGGGTATTTCCACCAAGAAGCTGCTTCCCAAGTCCGGGTCCTGGATCACGAGACCAATGGATCTGGCTATAGAAACCCCAAGGGCCAGACAAAACCAGTCTTGGAGTACACCAGAAAATAAACTGCTTTATTTTTAGAAACACACTGAATTTACACAGCAAACCATCAGATAAGGGCTACTCCCATTATTTCAGACAAAGGTCACACAATAGAGCTAGTCCTATTATCATAACAATGACCTCCTTAGACAGTCCGGGTTTCCCCGGACTAACTTGCATAAGAAGCCACAAGCAATTAGTGACCAGCCCTGTTCAGATAACTTAAGAACACATTATAACACAGAGTTTTCCAGGCAGTGGTTCTCCTGCAGCCCAAAGTCCGTAACAATCAGCATTGTCTCCATGGTTTTAACATTGCCAGACTATGGTACCCAAGAACAAGTACTTGATAAAGGGGTCTTTCGAGGCTCCAAAACTTTACTGTTTCCTGTAATGATGTGATCACTGGATAAAGCTTTGGACCCATTTTTGGAGACCCATGGTGTGCTGGTGACATTTTTCACTCCGAAAACAAGTGGGAGCACATTGATTTGTTCTTTAGAACTCACCATATTCTTTGAAGATCATGGCAGGTGTTACTTGTGTCTGCAAATTCTCACTGTTGTAATATGCTCAGTCTATGGAATGCTAACCAAGCACAAGTAGGAGAATGGTTATTTATGTTGTCGATATCACCATATTTGTGTAGATCATGGCAGGTGTTACTTGTGTCTCCATGGTATATGCTAAGTCTATGGACTTCTAGCCAAGCAGAAGCAGTAGCATGGCTTTTTAGGTTGTAGAAATCACCATATTCCAAGTACGTTCCGGCAGGTGTTACTCATGTCTGCATAGTCTCTTTGATGCACTAATGCCGCGTACACACGATCATTTTTCGGATTGTAAAAAACAACGTTTTAAAAAAAAGTCATTTTAAACGATCGTGTGTGGGCTTCAGAGCATTTTTCGGGTTCTGAAAAACGACAAAACTTTAACTTTAACGACGTGAAAAACCAGGGCATGTTAAGAAGCAAGTTATGAGACGGGAGCACTCGTTCTGGTAAAACTACGGTTCATAATGGAGTAAGCACATTCATCACGCTGTAACAGACAGAAAAGAGCGAATCGTCTTTTACTAACACAAAAACAGCTAAAGCAGCCCCAAGGGTGGCGTTATCCGCATGGAACTTCCCCTTTATAGTGCCGTCGTACGTGTTGTAAGTCACCGCGCTTTGCTAGAGTATTTTTTTTTCTCACTATCGTGTGTAGGCAAGGCCGTTTTAATGATGAAGTTGAAAAAAACATTGGGCCAGATTCACATACACTTAATATTGCGCTGCGTAATCGAAATACTCTACGCTGCCGTATTTTACCAGGCTCTACACCGAATCCTGGTAGATTTTTGCCCGTACGCTACGGCGGCGTAGTCAGAGGTGTATTTAGGTTTTGTGCTGCCCTAGGCCTGACTAAACTTGCGCACCCCCTAATTTAAATATGACCCACCCCTTCTTCTTTAAGACCCGCCCTGTCATATTCATGGGAAGAGGACAGAGGGACCCCGTGGTTGACGGACAGAGGGATGTCGTAGGTGCCGGACAGAGGGATGCCGTGGGTGACGGACAGAGGGATGCCGTGGGTGACGGACAGAGGGACGCCGTGGGTGACGGACAGAGGGACGCCATGGGTGACGGACAGAGGGACGCCGTGGGTGACGGACAGAGGGACACGAACAGAGGAATGCTGTGGGAGATGGACAAAGGACAGATGCCGCTCGCGGCCTTTTGCCAGGATCACCACGAGCTGCGGGCAGGATGTTTTAGGTGAGGCCGCAGCTTCGGCCTAGTCCTCAGAGCGCTGGTCCTAAAGTCGGTACAGAAGCGATGAGGCCTGATAGGTGCCCTCTTTAGGAAACTTTCCCTATCGCTGTTACTGTTCCTCACAGATGGGGTACCCTGTTCCTACTCTATCCACTCGCCAAAGCATGCCAAAACCTGGAAGCCAGGGCGGTAAGCAGGCTCTGGCTGACCCAAGATTGCTGCATAAGTTACATGGGACGGAAGCATCCAATAAGCTTCCCCAGTGACCCAGGAAACCCAGGAACAATTTTCCTCCTGACTTCCTCTCCAGCAATAGTGCTACTACAGCCAAGTACCACCTGCTATGAAAAAAATAGACTGCACCTGCCTAAATGCTGAGTTTATGGTATGCTAACTAGTGTTGCTCACGAATATTCGCATTGCGAATATTCGCTACGAATATTGCATATTCGAGTATTCGCGAATATCTCGAATATCGCGGCGAATATTCGCTATTTCGAATATTCGTATTTTTCAAATTTCGCAATAAATTTCGCAAAAAAATCGCAATCAATTTCGCATTCGCAAATTTCGCAATGGCGAAATTTCGCAATAGCGAAATTTCGCAATTTTTTTTTTTTTTTTTTTTTATAAAATATCACGAATATTCGATATTTACGAATATTCGCGACCGCATATGTGAAATTTCGCTTTTTTTTTTTTATAAAATATACCGAATATTCGTAAATATCGAATATTCGTGATATTTAAAAAAAAAAAAACGCGAAATTTCGCCTTAGCGAAAATCCGCATTAGCGAAAATTCGCATTGGCGAAAATTCGCAATTTTTTTTTTTTTTAAATATCACGAATATTCGATATTAACGAATATTCGCGAATATTCTGCGAAATATCGCGAAATCGAATATGGCGTATTCCGCTCATCACTAATGCTAACCAAGCACAAGTGGGCATTATGTTGTGGATCTCTGGGAACCACTCTCAGGTGAGCAGTGTATTGTTATGCTGTTGGCTTTCTCAGAGTGAAGTTGCATAGTTAAGAACAAGAAGGATTGTCCTGCGAGCTAACATTTCTCTACTGGCCTGCAGCAATTTATTGTTTTGGAGTTATTATTTTCTTTAAAGTTTATGTATAGCCCAGACTTTTTTTAAGGGTTTATTTTTGTCCATTCGCATCCCATTGGGGAGATTTTTCTTTGCTTCCTGTATCTAAATTCCTCTTTTAGACAGCTGTCACTGAAACTGGTGACCCCAACAGAAAATGTTCCCTCTGCTACTACAGTGATCTCCCCCAGCTTGCAGGTCGCATGCCAAGCAGCTTCTCCGATGCACAATTCAATTTTGGAATAAATGAAAATCGTTCTTTGATTGGACCATTTGCAGTGCGTCCATAAAGGGCGCAGGAGCGCCGTCCCCTCTCTCCTGTTACTTCTCTATCACCATAGATAGATTCATGCATTCTGGTTACCTGTCACCCAATTGGCACTATTAGGCGTCCAATCATAGCAGAGGATGGGAAGAGGATATGTCTGGTTATCTGTCACCTGATTGGCTGAAGTGACAGGCGCTGTGATCGGACGCCTATTAGGCATCCAATCATAGCAGAGGATGAGAAGAGGGCAGGAGAAGACATCAAGGACTCGGAGCATGGAGGACAGCGCTGTGAACCAGAGACAGGTAAGTGCCGGGCGGTAGATGCACAATAGGGCAGCATTTGATGGGGCACAGTAGCTACAAATGATGGGGCACAGTAGCAGCAATTGTTGGGGCACAGTAGTGGCAATTGATGGGGCACAGTAGCGGCAATCGATGGGGCACAGTAGCGGCAATTGATGGGGCACAGTAGCGGCAATTGATGGGGCACAGTAGCAGCAATTAATGGGGCACAGTAGCAGCAATTGATGGGGCACAGTAGCAGAAATTGATGGGGCACAGTAGCGGCAATTGATTTATGGGTACAGTGGCTGCGTTTGATGGAAAAAGTGGCTGAGTTTGAAGGGCACAGTGGCTGCGTTTGAAGGGCACAGTGGCTGCAATTGATGTTTTTTTTTTTCAGTTTGTTTGCGTCCCACCAAAAAATTTGGAGCACCAGCTGCCACTGGATTGGACAAGATGGAAAGGTGGATAGGTTAAGTCACAATCTCCACCTTGTCTAAAACGTGATTTCCAGCTTCCATGGGGCTCTCGCAGGTATGATACATACAGTACAGTACTTAAAGTACAGTGGTCCAAGCTGGACCAATGGAATGAATCATATGGGTTCCAGCTCCAACCATTCATAGGATAGTATCAGGATTAATTGACTGAGATATCCCTTGGCCATTATCTCAGTCCATGAAGAAGATGATGACATTGGATGATGCTCGAATACAGGTGACGCGCTGCCATCCTTCTAAAAGAGAAAGAACGTGGAAGGCATTGTCCGGAGAACTATAGCTATTTCTGAGAGGTAGTGAACAGCTGTTACACATAAACATTTCTTAGCAGTCATGCGTTTAACGAGAAAATTATTTAATCCTAAAACCACTTTGAACTGTCTCCTTTTGTTGCAGACACTTAGTGAAATGGTGGGGTTTTTATATATTTATAGCAGCCCTGAACAGAGATTGCCTTCTATGGAAGAATAGTGGCGGAACAGAGTGTCGGAGCTAATCAGGAATTTTATGCAATTCCATGTTTAGTACTATATATGATAAATAACCATTTTAGTACATATTTCCATCAAAATAGGTAAACAGATATGAATAGTTCAAATACCAATGTGGAAAGTCTACAGGTCACCCAAGTAAGTACCGGTAACACATTTCATATGATGTGTGCACCCAGGACCACAGGTGTCCACTTTTCTCCCAGTTATAAACACGTGCGATGAGGAGTCTGGAAATTTCTGGACCTTTTCATTTAACAGATACGAAAAACCGCAAGATCAATACTATAAATACTCATATTGGATACGTGACAAGGAGCAAGCCTGAGCCTGGAGTCAACTCCTTAAGCAAACATGTGGCTCTAATGATTAGGAATGTGGAACCTTCCCAACACACGGAGCTCAGAGCCACATCCACTCAGCTGATCGGTACACAATAACACAACACGTTAGACCTCTATCTGGAGAATTGTTATGTTCATATCAGTAAACGGCTATTCTTTGGGGCAGGGCAATTCAGTGTGAGTAATCTTGCTGCATCAGCACCAGCTCCACACACTGGAGGATTATTAGACTACAGAGCGAGCAGCTGTGATAGCTCAGCAGTTGTATCTGTAGTGCCTATGTAACTTACAGTACCGGTGCTAGTTAAATTTAAGGGCAGATCAGGGTGTAGTTAAACTCTGATCCAGATTGTTAGTAGCAAAATGCGGTCTCTGTCTCAGCTTGGCTGTGCTGTGAGTCCATTCTGCTGTGCTGGGGTGTTCTTCCAACCCCAGTACTGCAGGTGGCAGCAGTGGAGTCAAGGTTTGGGTGCTTTTCCCAGCAGCCAATCACAAGGGTTTGTCCTCACTGTGCATGCTGGGGAGGGGTATTTATGGGGCAGATGCCATGGATTCTGGGTCTTCTTCGTCCAGTGTGGCACCCACCTTTAGGGTGGCCACATCACAGCACCCCGGCGTTATGGCCTACCTGGCTGGGGTGTGCGTGCCATGCGGTGTTCCTAGTTCCAGGACCATGCTAGCCCGGAGCATCTGAACAGTGGTGGGGACCCAGTGAGTGACTGGGTTCCCAATCTGAAGATCCCAAGCTGTACTGCTGTTCGGTGGGGAGTCAATCTGAGGAGAACCATTGAGAGGCTGGAGATCCAACAGGGCCTGGACAAACCCACCAGGGATCAAGGTAGCTGGACACTGAAGGATTGATCAGCTATCGGTCGGTACCTGGGCGACAAGTCGAAGGAGATCCAGACATTTAATTGAACTCAATTAAGGAGACATATCTCCAATAATCCAACCCAGAGGGGACCTGTGGCAGAGGTATCTTCTGAGGCTCATTGAGAGGGGTCTGTGGCAGAGACTTTCTCCCAAGTTCAAGTTCACCAAAGGAGGGTCTGTGGCAGGGAATTATTTCTATAATTGTGCGAGTTATACTCCGGCTGCCAGGTCAGTGAAAGAGGCTTGTCCGGGTACACTAAACCCACTCCGGCGGAAGTGGTGAAGAGAAGTGTTACGTTTAGGAGCAGGACTGTTTCCTATCATTACGTCTGAATCGGCTATTCTTCTTCAGCTTTACTTTCCTCGCCACAAGTTTACTGTTTTTACCCGACTGGGTAATAAAGAGCACAGCAAAGAGCACCTGGCTGGACATTCCTTTACTTCTTTTTTTTTTTTTCCACATCAGCTTGTACCAGACCTTAGAGACCAGCTCATGGTTGGTTGCTTATATGTCTCCATTTGACTACTTCGCATCATCTGTGGTACTTGCTTTATGTTGTGGGTTTTATCCCCTCCTTTCTTTTTTTTTTTTTTTTTCTTTTTTTATTAAAAGATTGCTTACATTCCTTTACTTCTACTACATGCAATATGCATCATTCACCCCTAGGAATTTCGGAGGAGCCACAAGGTAACACGCCGCCCAAAAATCCAGCAGCTCCAATGGGGGTAATGCTACAAATCCTTTTGCAGGGTAATCATGTACATGAAACACAATAGACAGTGATTTAGGGACCCCTCATATCGGTGATCTGTGGAGAAGAACCGTCTTACATTGGTGGTCACTGATAAAAACGCATTCCTTACGATAAGTGGAAAAGATACCTTTACACCAGTAGTTAGTGGAGAAGGGTCCTTTTACATTGGTCATTGTAGTCATTGTCCCTTGAATTGGTAGTCAGAGATAAGGGGCCCTGCTGCCTTGGTGTTCATTGAAAAAAGTGTCCTTTTACAATGTGGTCCGTGAAGGGCACAACTTACAACGGTAGTCAGTAGTGAAGAGGCCTCTAACATTGGTAACATTGGTCTACAATGAGAAAGCCTCAGAAATGAAAATTGAAAAATTTCACCAGAATTGGGGCACTAAAGTCCTGACTATTAATCGGCTCCAGTTTCCAAGATACAGCTTCAGGTCAAAACTGCATTAAAATAATTCAAAATTACAAGGGGGATGTCTGATTATGCTCCATAACTCTTCTGCAACATGTGATCTAGCAATGAGAATGGTGCCACACACTAAATAACAATCAAGTAATAGGAGTAACAATACAGCAAAAACTGTGCACTATGCACTCATATAACAGGCTACACCTAGAGGCTATACAATTTAGCTTTGGGGTAGAGTGCTTTGGGGGCAGGTGACAACTGCACTGGACACTTCCCAATAACACCAAAAATTTGGTGAGTCTTTTCATGGCTATGTGACCTGCAATACTTGTCTTCAGTCTATCGCGCATGATCACACGTGTTTAAATTTGTTTTTGTTTTCTTTTTAATGTTATATAGAAGCTCCTGAGGAAGAGATGTTTGAATCACAAAACATGTTGAGCTACTTTTAATGCTTCAAGATTCCCGGTTGTGTTCACCCAGGAGACACTCTTCCTTTATTCCGGCATGGGCATTTTCATGATGTATATCCCTGCAACAGTGAAAACTATTTATTGAGTGCCTTCCTGTGGTTTTACACATGGTTTCTTCCTTTTATTTGTTGTTTTACAGGTATGATATGTTCGTTTTTGCCCAATTGAAGGGGAATCGTTGCTGTAGGATAGTTCTAGTAATGCCATCTAGCATGATCTAGGTGAAGGTCAAGAATAGCTGATTTGGACTTGTTTACCTTGTAGTACGAAACTCTGCTAAACCATTGCAACGTCTCGTATATTTCACTAAATGTTGAGGTCAGATTAGTTATTATTAACACCACATCATCAACAAACAAGCTGATCTTGTAAGCTAGCTTGCCAATGTGGAATCCTAAGGGGTTCCATAAGGAGATTAAAGACCAGTGGAGACAGGGGGCATCCCTGGATAGTTCCATTAGTGATTTGGAAAGGTAGTGATAGCATATTGGAGGTGTATACTCTGGCTGAAGGGAATGTGTAAAGAGCTAATTTTGCAGTGAGAATGTGACCTTGAAAACTGAAGTACTCTTTGGAGGTAATTCCAGTGGATCCTGTCAAATGCCTTCCTTGCATCCAAATATAGGAGCAGAGAACGCGTTCAGGAGACATTGGTATGATGAATTATATTGATTAGCCTTCTGGTAGTAGTAAAGTCTGGCAGTGTTTTGTAAAACTGGATTGATCCAGGTGAATTAAATTTGGTAAGATACCGGTAGTTTAATTTGGCATACATTTTTACATTGGGTTAAGGAGTGAGATTGTTCTAATGTTTTGAAGAAAAGTAGGGTTCTTCCCTGGTTTTGGCAATTTTATTCTGAGAGCTTGGAGCATTTCAGGAGTAAAGATTGAGGAGTAGGCAGCATTATTGAAGACAGAGAGCATGTGTGGAAATAATACTGAATCATATTGCTTGAAGTATTTTCCTGTGAGACCATCGGGAGCCAGGGATTTTATTGGAAGAAAGAGTTGAGAGCGTAGATTAAATCTCTTGTATAGTTAAAGGGGCATTGAAAGAAGCCAAATGATCCTCAGAGAGGGTTAGGAGTGTGATTTGGTTTTGAAATGCATTAACTTCTTCCAAGGAGTGTTGATGTGTAGAGCAATCATCTTTGATGTTGTACAAAGAGCTGTAATATAAACTGAAGGCATCTGCGATACCCTGGGGATTATAGACTCTTTCTGAGGATGTTGGGTGATATAAATAAGCTATCTTCGATTTTTCAGCTGTGAATTGTAGCGCTTGGTTGGGGTAGAGAACTCCAGTGTCCAGAACTATGTTAAAGTTCCCACAGATTATCAGGTGCCCTTGTTGAATTTGTTTGGTTTTATGGAGGGTTTTGGTGAGAAAGGAAATCTGTCGCTAGTTAAGTACATAGATATTCAGTATTGTATATATGATGTTGTTTATTGTACATATAAGGATAAGGTAGCAACTATTAGCATTCAAGGTCTAAGGTCTGGTGACGTAGTTAGAATGTCACTAAGTTTTCACAGCAATTATACCTCCCCTCTTCTTTGCAGTAAAGCATAAGCAAAAGATATGAGGGTATTGCTTGTTATGGAAATAAAGTAGAGGTGTATGAGAGAAGTATGTTTCTTGTATGCAGATAATGTCACAAATGTGTGACTTAGCCGTTTTCCACTGGCAATTATAGACAGTATGGTGACAGGCATGGTAGGTTATGTAATATGGGAAGAGTGGCTATGAAGGCTCTCACACTTATGGTTTGTGAAACTTGCAAAGAAGATACAGCTTGTAAGTTATGTCCTGGATATGTTATGCCGCGTACACACGATCACTTTTTGTGATGTAAAAAACGTTGTTTTATCTCATGAAACAAAACAACGTTTTTCAAACTTCATTTTAAAAAACGATGTTGCATACACACCATCGTTTTCTGAGAATGCTCTTGAAAAGCGTGGTTACGTAAGACACTTTCGACGGCACTCTGTCCCATTGAAGCTCCCGTCTCATAACTTGCTTCTGGGCATGCGCGGGTTTACAAACGTCGTTTTAAACGTCGTTTTGCCCACACACCATCATTTTTTGTGAAACAAAAGACGACATTCTGAAAAACGACACAAAAAATTCAAGCATGTTGGAATTTTTTTTTGGTCGTTTTTTTAAGACAAAAAACAACGTTTTGCCCACACACGATCAATTTAAATGACGTTTTAAAAATCGTCGTTTTTTTTCATCGCAAAAAACGACCGTGTGTACGCGGCATTAGTCTTGGTTGATGCGCAGAGCCTGTTGAAAGTGACTAAATAACACTGGAAACTGCAAAGGAAGAACAACTGTCAACAGGTATATACGGATAATTTGAAAACAGTAACTAATATAATAAAAATAGCAGCAAACAAGACAACGTAGCTGCTACAAATCGAGTGGTGGGAGTTTATTTTTTGAGGTGTTCACTGGCATGGGGATTGAGAAGAGGCTGATAGAGCTACAGATGGGTCCGCTGCTTTGGACCTCCGCAGGGGAATTTATGATAGTCTGAGATAGTAGACTCTGATGCCGCGTACACACGGTTGTTTTTCGTGATAAAATAAAATGACGTTTAAAAAAACGTCATTTAACCACTTAAGACCCGAACCAATATGCTGCCAAATGACCCAAGGGGTTTTTGCAAAACGGCACTGCGTCGCTTTAACAGACAATTGCGCGGTCGTGCGACGTTTTCTTCCCACAAATAGAGCTTTCTTTTGGTGGTATTTGATCGCCTCTGCGATTTTTATTTTTTGCGCTATATACAAAAATAGAGCGACATTTTTGAAAAAAAAACTATATTTTTTACTTTTTGTTATAAGAAAAATCAATAAACTAAACATTTAGGCCAACATTTATTTAGCCACATGTCTTTAGTAAAAAAAATCGCAATAAAAAAAAAAATTAGCTACCTAGCGGGAACAGCGACACTAATACAGCGATCAGAAAAATGATCGCTTAGTGATGCTGGCAATAGGGAGTGAAAGGGTTAACTAGGGCGGTGATCAAGGGGTTAAAACTTTATTAGGGGGGTACGGGGGCTACCCAGGACCTAACACTAACTGACTGTCACACTGCCTGTCACACTGACACTAAATACAGTAATCATACATGTATGATTACTGCATTCAGTGACACTGTGACAGGGGGAGGGGGGGGCGATCGGGGGGGTTAAATGTGACTATGTGTAGTGTCAGTGCAGTGTAGTGTTAGTGCAGGACTTACTGTGTTGTGATCTCTCCTCAGCGGTGGTTAAAAAAAACGCAGAGGGAGAGATCACATCGCTTCCTCCTTCCTGTGTTTACACAGGAGGAGGAAGTGACAGGGCGGGCGGGCGCAGGCATTGGCTGGGAGCGATCCGGAGGGGGCGGACAAAAACGAATAGCCGCCCCCTCTTGTCGGATCGCTCCTACAGCCGCGCATGTACGGGGGGGTCCGATTGGATCCCCGAACCCCCCCAAGGCACCAACGTATATATACGTTGATCTGCCTGTCGGTGCCATTCTGCCGACGTAAATGTACATGCGGCGGTCCTTAAGTGGTTAAAATGATCATGTGTGGGCAAAACTTTGTTTTATGTCTTCTGAAAAACGACCAAAAAAAATTCGAACATGCTTACATTTTTTATGTCGCTTTTCAAAATGTCGCTTTTTGTGTCATAAAAAATGATTGTGTGTGGGCTAAAACGACTTTTAAAACAAAGTTTTTAAACCCGCGCATGCTCAGAAGCAAGTTATGATGCGGGCTTGAATGGAACAGAGTGCCGTTGTACGTGTTGTACGTAACCGCGCTTTGCAAGAGCATTTTCAGAAAACAATGGTGTGTAGGCAACGTCGTTTTTGAAAAACGTCTTTTGTTTCATGAGAATAAACTACGTTTTCTTACATCATAAAAATTGATCGTGTGTACGCGGAATGAGATAGTAGAGGCATGGGTGGAGTGGTTTGCATGGCTTCTTCTTGTGGTGGATCAGGTATAATACACTAGATGTGGAGCAGGCGCATTCCGTAAAGGAGGGAATTTATCACATGTGAGGTGCCATTGACAAGTAGAGTAGCCAGGTGATGCCACTTGTAGGGAATGTGGTGGTTCTGCAGGGCCTTAGTGACTGAGTTGAATTGTCGCCTCAGTTGCAGGGTATGTTTAAAGAGGCATGCAAATAATTGAAAATTTGGGTATGGGGTTCGGTAAGGACCACAAAGATCTGGATGCTGCAAACAGGTGTTCCTTGGTTTATAAAAAGTGTATTTTTGAGTCAGCTAAATGAGCTGATTTTGGGATGCAGTGAATGCGATCTATGGTGAGCTTAATCTCTGAGCAACTGGGGAGTATAGTGAACATTAAGGTGCGTGCGTAATTGTGGAGTTTATTTTGCATCACCGTCTCTGGAATTCCTCGCAACTTGACATTGTTACGTCGGGATCAATCTTCAAGATCTGCAAGCTTATATTAAATCCATAAGTGGTCTTCTTTGGTGTCATCATATGCATCTGTAAGATCATTTATAGTTTCAGTGCATTCACCCATTTTAGCTTCATCAGATTGCACTCTATTCTCCATGTCATGTAAATCAGAAGAGTTTTTGTGAAACAGGGAGGAGAAGTTAGCAAATAGGAAATTGTGTAAAGAGAGTAACATCTCCTTCATTGTGGTGTCAATATCACTTTGTTGTGTTGTAGTGAAGTCTGCAATGAAGGATTGTGCATTAGAAGCAGCTCTGCTCAGTGCTGTATGATGGCTGCATTTCAATTTGCATGTAGGCTTTTTCAGGGCTGGAGGTCTCTGGGGTATGGACACCAGATCCAGTGGAAGAAAAAGGCACTCCTCAGTGAGATCTGAGTAGTGTGCTGCCACACAGGAGGCCAAGGATCTGGCCCCATCTTGTTCTTGTGTCCAGCGAGAAGAAGGCAGTGAGTTTTTTAGGATGGTGTTCATCCTTCGTTTGCAGGACATGAGTGGCAGCAGGGTCCCTGATGACTCAGGCACTGGAGGTAGTGGATGGAAGAGATGGAGCCTGGCTGTCTTTGTAAGTCTCTTCCTGTCCCGTAGAGCTACAGGCTTACTTAGCCATCACTGTTGTAGGCAAGCCATGCCCCCCCATTTTGAAAAATGTAGACAACTAGCACCTTTATCACCTGTTTTCTAATTCATCTAATCAAAATATATAAGAATTGACACATTTCATCTCAGAGGTCACTAATTTCCCAATATGTGTAGACTAGTGTATCAGTGAAGTGTCCCCTTACATGGTGGTCAGTACGGAAGAGCCCCCTAGTATGGATAAACAATGATGAAGGGTGGAAAAGGGCACTTAGTTTAGTCAGTATACTTCCCCTCTACATTGTTGGTCAGTGAAGTTCCCCCTTACAATGGTTGTCAGTACATGAGAGTCCCTATTATCGGTGAACAATGAAGAAGCTTCTCGAAAAAGTTCCCCTGTACAAAAGTGGTCAGAGGGCCACCTTAAGTGATTGATTGGTGGTGAGGAAACCTCTTATGTTGGTGGTTGTAACGGCACCCCAAATGCGAAAGGGGTTAAAGCCGTTTAGGATATTCCTTTTGCAAACACAAGGCAGCTACCAACACTCCACAATCAGTCAAACGGGACCCATAGGAATAATACGTGACACAGCTCTGTATGTGGTTCAATCAGGTCTGACCCTTTATTGAGAAATACAAGCTCTTATATACAATTTAGGATACTGCAGTAACCAAATGTACAATGACACAACTCCACCCACAACATCACACTACTTAACCTTTTCCCCCAATACACATCATCCTCAATACATCTCTTTAGCAGACAACCTGGCTCCGGGACCTGACCTAATTTACATGAGCTAATTAACTACAGCTGCTGACTCAGACACCTGAATTTTAGTCAGCCTGCTAACTTACAATACACATTATCACAGTAGCAGACGTAATTACCACAATAGACAATAGAATGCAATCACACCCCACCTCATCACAGCAAGCTTTATAGTACACAACAGCCACACAATATATATACAATGTATACCGCATTAAATCTGACTAGCACAGAACATAGTGGGGTTTTCATTCACCCTGTGCACCTATTAGAGACACAGGGTAATCTACACATAAGAGGCGTCGGGGAAGCTGAAATGGGAGTATCTCATACTTTCTAAGAGCTTCTGGGTTCCACGGGCCCCCCCGTTACAGTGGTCTGTAATAGTGATAAAATTTGAAGTGTACCCTTTATTGATGGTAAGTGGAAAAAAGGCTCCCTTACATCACTGGTCAGTATAGTTCCCCCTTAGGCCGCGTACACACGATCAAACATATCTGCTGAAACTGGTCCGCAGACCAGTTTCAGCGGACATATCCGATCGTGTGTACGGGCTAGCAGACAGGTTTCCAGCAGACAAAAGTTTTAAAGCATGCTTTAAAACTTGTCTGCTGGAAAGCTGTCTGTCGGATATGTCCGATGGTTAGTACGCCTAACCAGCGGACCGAAATCTCCCGCATGCATCAAATGGATTCGACGCATGCGTGGAAGTATTTTACTTCCTGGTTTGGTGGCGTGGCGGCGTCAACGTCACCGCCACATCACTGCGCTGTCTGTCCGCGGGGATTTTGGTTTGATCGTGTGTACACACATCAAACCAAGACATCCCAGGAGACATGTCCGATGAAAACGATCCGTCGGACCGTTTTCATCGGATATATCTCCTCGTGTGTACGCGGCCTAACATTTTGGGTCAGTGGAGAAGGACCTCCTTTCATTGATGGTCAGTTTAATGTCCTCCGCCATTGTTGGCCAGTAATCCTAGAGTCCTTCTACATTTGTGATTATCAGGAACCAAGCTAAACAGATCACTGGTGCCTATGACTACTTACCTCATGCCGCGTACACACGATAATTTTTTAGCGTGAAAAAAAATGCGTTTCTCAGCATGTCCAAAAAAACAAGTTTTTCCAACTTTATCATTAAAAACGACGTTGCCCACACACTATCGTTTAAAAAAAAATTATGAACAAAGCGTGGTGACGTACAACACATACAACGGCACTCTATTCACCTTTGGGCTGCTTTAGCTAATTCCTTGTTAGAAAAATACGATTTGCGCTTTTCTGTCTGTTACAGCGTGATGAATGTGTTTACTCCATTATGAACGCTAGTTTTACCAGAACGAACGCTCCCGTCTCATAACTTGCTTCTGAGCATGCGTGGGTTTAAAACGTCGTTTTAGCCCACACACGATTATTTTTTACAACCTGAAAAACGACATTGTTTAAAACGACGTTAAAAAATGCAGCATGTTCGAAAAAAAATTTTGGCGTTTTTCAGAACCTGAAAAATGATGTGAAGCCCACACACAATCATTTTAAATGACGTTTATCAAAAACAACGTTTTTTATCATGCCGAAAAATTATCGTGTTTAACTGCTCTATTGTCCTGTTAGTTATGTTGTCTGAAAGAAAATCGGGTACCACAAACCAGGGATACCCTGCAGGGGATACAGGGCATGTGGCTCCAATACAAGGGTCTAGTGGTGCCTATGGACCTGAGTCCTCATTCACTTGGCTATTTTGATTTGTGACCTAAAACTGCCGTAACTTAGGGAGCAAGTGCTTTGTGAATACTCTCTAAGTTGCGGCAGGAGAGCGTAAATAAAATACGCTACGCCCGCACAAAGATACGCCCGGGTTCGTGAATCCGGGCCGATGTCTCCACATGACAGCTCAGTTTTTACACAATAGGGAACCCTAAACTGCCTACAATTGGATCAGTATTTTTTATTTTTTATTTCACCTCAACAGACCAGTGATGAAACCTTCTCACCAGCAGAACGTGGGTCATAAAGGCATAAAATACCCCAGTGTCACTCAAGGGTAAGAGAGAGAAGAGGAAGAAGATGCTGTCCGTGGTGAGGAGCGCGCTGCGGGTGTCCGGTCAGGGAGTGCAGAGAACGATCAGCAGACGATCTCATCACAAAGCTGAATCCGACTTCCATGACAAGTATGGGAACGCCATCCTGGCCTCCGGGACCGCCTTCTGTATCGGCATCTGGACTTATGTGATCACCTCCACAGGGATTTGCTGGAACACGTCTCCGGTCGGTAAAGTGACACCGAAGGAATGGCGGCAGAAGTAGAGGGACTCCGGAAGGGGGCTGTACATAGACCAGCCTTGTGTCCCCCTCCTATGACCTCTGTGGGCCCCTCTGCAGGGCGGGGTCCGTGGCCCGATGTAATAAATCTAAAATAAATGTATAAAACTTCAAAAAAAAAAAAAAATACCCCAGCTATCAAGCAGTTAAATGTAATTCAGACAACTGCATCATTGGAGGAGGCAATTCCAAGTTTCCTCCAATCTCATAAATCTCAGTTAGAAACTGCTTTAAATCTTTTTGCAGTTTGCTCCTAAACACATTAGCCAAATATTGACATTCCAGCTAAACTGTGACTAATGCATCAGAAGTGCTGGATAAACAGAAATGTATAATACCCACTGAAGACTGAATTGATGAAGCGAGCAAAATAAAAAAAAAATCTGAAGAAGTGAAAGCCAGAATGATGTCAGATACATTATTTCCCCGCTATAATAGAAAGTTATTCGAGTCAGGGTCCAAACACCAAACTGAGCTTTGTCTGCCAACCTTGGAATAGAACATTTCATTTATTTAATTGGTATTTCTATTCTATAGCGCTTTTCTCCCTGGGGGGCTCAAAGCACTTAAGAGGTGAGGCAGCCATCTTAGGCACACTCAGTTGAGCCAATTAACCTTCCCGTGTGTTTTTGAAGTGTAGGAGGAGACCTTGAAAGCATGGGGAGAACATACAGATAGAGTCCTGGTTGGGATTTAAACCAAGGACCCCAATGATGCGATTTAGGGCCGATCCTAGGCGGGGTGCTCCGCACCCAGGCGCCTCAGAGGTGGGGGCGCCGATGCTCCAAAGTGCTCCCCTCCCTCCTCCTTGTCTGTGTCCAGAGGCTGTGTCTGTGTCCCCATCCCGCTTGCTCTCTCTGCTGGCAACTGACAAGAGCGCATACCTCCCGCTGTCCCCGGAATCCGGGCTGGGTACCACAGCAGAGCCTAGAACTGGAACACATTCCGGTACTAGGCTCCACTAATTAATTCTGTCCGGTGCACGTGGAGCAGTCTCCTGTCTGCCCCGCCCCCTCTGCGTGTGTTGGCTCTTCTCCCATAGGCGGTGTGATGAGAGACTTCCTGGGTTGGCCGGAGCTGCTGCCAATCATCCCCTGCACTCCAGAAATGGTCTGAGTGCCACCCTCCTAGTAACCAAAGATGCCACGTACGCCCTGCCCCCTGTAATGTGCTTCTGCTCCCAGCGCGCCCGACCTACAGGGATCTATTGGACAGGTACTGATCTATGGGGACACCTGCTGTGGGGGGGGGGGGGGCTCTGATGGGGGACACCTGCTGTGGGGGGGCTCTGATGGGGGACACCTGCTGTGGGGGGGGCTCTGATGGGGGACACCTGCTGTGGGGGGGCTCTGATGGGGGACATGAAGACTTCTTAGGGGAGCATCTCTGTGTTTGAGTCGTAGCCATAGAAACATTTGTAAAGGGGAGGAGTTAGTAATATGACCACGCCCATGTGGGGGGCGCCAGAAATATTTTTGCACCCAGGTGTCTGTGACCCTAGGATCGGCCCTGATGCGATTGCCCATTAATCGGTTAAGGACCGCCGCACGACTATTTTTATCGGCAGAATGGCACGGCTGGGCACATGGACGTACAAGCAGTGTTGTAAGTAACGGAGTTACAATAAACGCAGTTACCTAACGCAGCCCCTTTTGAGGGTAACGAGTAATCTACCCGATTACTCTTCCTCTCACCGTAACGCAGTTCCCATTACTTGGGCGGCATTACCGCAATTACATCTACCACCACTAGATGGCAGCAGAGTAATTGCTTCTGCCGGTGCTGTGAACATAAATATGGGTGGAACTCTGCTTTAGAATCATGTGACCGCTGTGATTGCCTGTCACAGCGGTCTGAAAACTCCCAATCGCAAGGAGCCCTGGATACAATATGCCCCATCCGCCTCACACTGACCTATCACCGGGGAACAACTCACATCGATCACACACACTGTGTGCGCAACCTGATCAATGATCCGGGGAACACATGTCCGGAACAAAATGTTCCACAGAACAAATGTTCCCTATACAACACAGTGTACACAGCAACATCTAGTGATCAACATGGTAAGTGCAGGACACCTATACACACCAATGATCAGCAGGTTATTTTTGGTCAGTGATTTCATCTCTTTATCAGACAACAAAGAAAAATCTGACATCCCAATTCCAGATCCCTAATAAAGCTTATATAAGATAAATAAAAAAATAAACAATAAACTATAGAAAATTCTTATAAAGCCTAGAATAAGATTTTAAATTACAGACTCTGTAAACATCAAGGGAATGTCTATTATAAACATACATGTTAATCCAGCTTATAATTTGTATGTAATATGTAGCAGATGGATAAGGGTTTTAAGTCCTATTAGCTGCACATACATGGTGGGACGGATGCACCTAGGCTGGGATATACACAAGATCACCATTTGTTTCCGGTTTCTTCTCTCAAGGATCTGGCATTCCTTTGTCTTGGAGTATTAACTCACTGCTCCCTGGCAAGCGCCCGTCATCTGCTTCTCAGCAAAGCATTGTAGAATATTAAAAAAAAATTCAGTTACTTTGCTGAGTAACTAATTACTTTTTCAATGTAGTAACTGAGTCACTAACGCAATTACTTTTTCGGAGAAGTAATTTGTAACTAATTACTTTTTTAAAGTAAGATGAGCAACACTGTGTACAAGTACGTCCCCTTTACGATGCCAAGCCGCGGGCCCTGTCCTCCGTGACTGTGCCCGCGGGACCAGTGGACTCGATCGCTGGCGGTGTCCTGTGATCGGGTCACAGAGAGGAAGAACAGGGAGAGGTGAGTGTAAACAAAGCTTCCCTGTTCTTCCTAGTGTGGCTGTCAGTGATCGTCTGTTCCCTGTGTTAGGGAACGACGATCAGTAACGTCACACGCACAGCCACACCCCCACACAGTAAGAACACTCCCTTAGAACACACTTAACCCCTACAGCGCCCCTTCCTGGTTAACTCCTTCACTGCCAGTGCCATTTTCACAGTAATCAGTGCATTTTTATAGCACATTTCGCTGTGAAAATGACAATGGTCCCAAAATGTGTCAAAAGTGTTCGATGAGTCCGCCATAATGTCCAAAAAAAATAAAAAAAAATCGCTGATCGCCGACATTAGTAGTAAAAAAAAAATTATTAATAAAAATGGCATAATTCTATCCCCTATATTGTAAACGCTATTTTGTGCAAACCAATCAATAAATGCTTAATGCGATTTTTTTTTTTTTTTTTACCAAAAATACGTAGAAGAATACGTATCGGCCTAAACTGAGGAAAAAAAATGTTTTTTTATTATTTTTTTGGGGGATATTTATTATAGCAAAAAGTAAAAATATTGCATTTTTTTAAAATTGTCGCTCTATTTTTGTTTATAGCGCAAAAAATAAAAACTGCAGAGGTGATCAAATACCACCAAAATAAAGCTCTATTTGTGGGGAAAAAAAGGACGCCAATTTAGTTTGGTAGCCACGTCGCACGACTGCGCAATTGTCAGTTAAAGCGACGCAGTGCCGAATCACAAAAAGGGGCCAGGTCCTTTACCAGCATATTGGTCCAGTCCCCCCTTACACTAGGGTCCCCATTAACCACTTGCCGTCTGCCTTGCGTACATATATGTTGGCAGTATAAGTCAAGGTGAATTACTGCACTGTCTGAAGTGACTCCCTATACGATGTATAGAGTGATGTAACAAATGGATGTGCTGCCGCAACTCTAATGTGAGATACGCACACCAGAACAGATAATAAAACAAACCGAGCTGCGCTGCAAATTACTAATACAAATAACAAATGAATCGTATATAATTGCTAATATATAAAAAATGCACCATATAATTAGTAATAAAATATGATATCAAATCGTGAAAAAATAAGTGATGTGTGAAACATAATGAAAAAAAACAACAACTGATTGGTGCACACTGGCAGCATTTAATGGGCACAGTAGTGGTAATTGATGGGCACACTGGCAGCAATTGATGGGCACAGTAGTGGAAATTGATGAGCACACTGGCAGCAATTGATGGGCACAGTAGCGGCAATTGATGAGCACACTGGCAGCAATTTATGGGCAAACTGGCAGCAATTGATGGGCACAGCAGTGGCAATTGATGAGCACAGTGTCAGCAATTGATAGGCACAGTGTCAGCAATTGATGGGCACACTGGTGGAAATTGATAGGCACACTGGCAGCAATTGATGGGCACACTGGCAGCAATTGATGGGCACAGTGTCAGCAATTGATGGGCACAGTAGTGGCAATTGATGAGCACACTGGTAGCAATTGATGGGCACACTGGCAGCAATTGATGGGCACAGTGTCAGCAATTGATGGGCACAGTAGTGGCAATTGATGAGCACACTGGTAGCAATTGATGGGCACAGTAGCAGCAATTGATGGGCACACTGGTAGCAATTGATGGGCACAGTGTCAGAAATTGGTGGGCACAGTAGTGGCAATTAGGCACACTGGCAGCAATTGATGGGCACAGTAGTGGCAATTAAGCACACTGGCAGCAATTGATGGGCACAGTAGCAGCAATTGATGGGTACACTGGCAGCAATTGATGGGCACAGTGGCAGCAATTGATGGGCACACTGGCAGCAAATTGGTGGGTACAGTAGCTGCGTTTGATGGCACAGTGGTGGCAACTTATGGGTACAGTGGCTGCGTTTGATGGGCACAGTGGCTGCATTTGATGGCACAGTAGCGGCAATTGATGGGCACAGTGTCAGCAATTGATGGGCACAGTGTCGGCAATTGATGGGAACAGTAGTGGCAATTGATGGGAACAGTAGTAGCAATTGATGAGCACACTGGCAGCAATTGATGGGCACACCGGCAGTAATTGATGGGCACACCGGCAGCAATTGATGGGCACAGTGGCAGCAATTGAGGGGCACAGTGGCAGCAAATTGGTGGGTACAGTACCTGCATTTGATGGCACAGTGGCAGCAATTTATGGGTACAGTGGCTGTGTTTGATGGGCACAGTGGCTGCATTGGATGGCACAGTGGGGGAAATTGATGGGCACAGTAGCTGTGTTTGATGGGCACAGTGGCTGCAATTGATGTTTTTCTTTTTCAGTTTGTTTGCTCCCCCAAAAATTGGAGTGTTTATTTAATGTGCCTTATATGTTCAGCTAAAAATAAGCTGAGCCTTTAAAACTACTTTAAAATCCCTGTCCTTTCTGGTAGTATCCAGGTCTGTATGTAGTTTGCTCTGCTTCTGTCTCCACGTCGTCTTTAATCAGTGTTATCGCTGCCTCACTCTCCTCTCCCAGCCCTTCCATTATATAACATTACATCCTGCATTCCGGAGAGAATTCACCAGTAACTGTTTCTAAGTACCATCTGCACACGGATGACACTCTATTGTATATTACTGCATCCTCTCTGATAAATCACACTAAAGACTCTCTTCTCTCTCTCCCGTTTAGAACTGAACTCCAGGCTGACACAAAAGACACAAGTCTATGCAGCCCTGTATTTAGTAACACATCAATAAATGTATTTTTTACATGTAAGCAGGGTTAATAGTACCTGTATATGCCCTGGTATCAGCCTCTTGCAGTCTCTGTACAGCAGGGTTGGCGTGTGAGATGAAGAAACAGCACAATGAGCCAAGCAGTTTACAGTATTTGCTGGCAAAACGCATGCCAATAGGAAGAGAGAGCAGAGTGACAGAGAGAGAGATGAACTCATTACTGTGATGCTTCTCCGTTGTCCAATCACAATCTGCGAATGGTCAAGGATGGCCTGGGATTAATGGGTTCAACTATGCTGGCCATTAGGGATGAGCTTCGATTCAAACTCATGTTCGACTCGAACATTGCCTGTTTGCCTGTGTGCCGAACAACGAACAATTTGGGATGTTCACGGCAAATTTCAAAAATCCACGGAACACTCTGTTAAAGTCTATTGGAGAAATTGAAACTGCTAATTTTAAATGCTAATATGCAAGTTATTGTCACAGGATCTCGCCCCCTCTGACGCAAGGAGGAAGCCTGGACTTCCCCAGTGACGTAGCAGAGGGTGCGTCAGAGGGGGCCGGGGTCTTGTGACGGGTCACTAGCTCCAGCCGCGTCATTTGCCGGGCTGTCTCCGGTGGAGACAGGTGGCCGGTGATTCTGCGCTCTGGATCCCGGACCCGGATGGATCTTCTCATCGCTGGACCCCGGTGGAGAGGAGATCACCCGTCGCTGGATACCGACGTTGGATTGGGGAGCAAGAGTGGATTACCACCGCTGGATTTTTTTTTTTTAATAAATGACTTTTTTTCATGGTGTGTGTGTGTTTTTTTACAATTATTTACACTTCCTTCGTGAAATGGGACCCCTTTACCAATTCACATAGGGGGGGCCAGGATCTGGGGGTCCCCTTTCTTAAAGAGGTCTTCCAGATTCTGTTAAGCCCCCCGCCTGCAGACACCAACAACATGTGGACATCCTCCCCATGTTGAAAGCATGTGGCCTGGTACGGTGGGGGGGATACGTGCTTGCATAGGGGTCTGGTGTGGATTTTTGGGGGAACTCCACACCATTTTTTTTTTAAATTTGGGGTGGAGTTCCCCTTAAAATCCACACCAGACCTGAAGGGTCTGGAATAGATATTTGGGGGGAACCCCACGTCATTTTTTTTTAAATTGATGGCGGGGTTCCCCTTAATATCCATACTCATACCAGACCTGAAGGGGCCTGGTAATTGAATTTGGGGGGACCCCCACACTTTTTTTTTTCTTTTTATGAATGAATTCTCTTTGAATTGCCGGGAGCCGACAATTCATTATAGCCGCGAGTCAGTTTTAAATGACTTTTTTTTCCTTCAGAAATTACTCTTTGTGCAGAGACAGTTCGGAAAACATGCGCTATTTCACAGGCATACTATACACCCCCCCAGGTATGACATTTAATTTAATATTTCACTTTTATTGTTTCACTTTAAGCATTATTAAATTCACTGCTCCCAAAAAAACGTCAGTTTTTAAAACTTCATTGCATTGATACATGTCCCCTGGGGCAGGACCCAGGTCCCAAAACACTTTTTAGGACAATAACTTGCATATTAGCCTTTAAAATTAGCACTTTAGATTTCAAACGTTTGAGTCCCATAGACTTTAACTGGGTTCTAAAGTTCACACAAACATTTAGTGTGTTTGCTGGTTCTGGTGCGAATCGAACATCCCTACTGGCCGTCATACTGAGGACATCTAGCGGCAGAAAACATAAATCTCAGACTTAAGGGTGAATATTGCAGCAAAAGCTGGTTTGGTTTGTAAGCGACCTAGATTTGCAACCATTTCCTGTCTAGCCGGCCTGGGGAACCTCCACTGTTCAGTTCATCACAGGACTTGAACATGGTGCGCTCCTGCCTGTCATTCTGACATACTTGCGTACTCCAAATACGTGAGGATCAGTTGCAATAAAGGATTGTCCACACCAATATTTTGGGGGGGGGTGGCAAACAAACATGCCTCCCTCACTTACACAACCGCCACCGCAACCGCAACCACCCCCATGGGAGACGGTCGGGAACTGCGGCGATCAGTCTGGCTTTACCTTAGGAGTCTGCTCCTCGTTCCAGGCTCCTGGTGAAACAGGCGTGTGTCTCCTCCCGGCTGAACAGGAAGTGGGTTCTGAGACCTGATTGGAAGACTCCCTGGCCAATAGGGTGACCACATTTCCAAACTACCATTCAGGGACACCCCCCTTCCCAAAAGTTAGCTTGTGCTGTAACAAATCACAGCTCAGTGATTGGACACCAGAGGTGGGATTTATGATTTTTCCAATCACAATCAGTGGGTGGGGGTTGTGCTCCTCCAGGCATTTCTGGGCAGGACAAGTACTGTCAGTGAGTAAAGCGGTGATGTGGCGGTCTTTCTTTGGGGGGCATTACATTGGCCCGGGGGATGGCTGTGTCAGTTTCATTCAGGGACACGGTATTGTCCTGAAATGAAGGTGCGCGGGACAGACCTGCAAAATGAGGGACTTTCCTGGGAAATCCGGGACACATGGTCACCCTACTGGCCAATCGGGTCTCAGGACTCGTTTTCTAATTGTCCCGGGAGGAGAAGCAGGAAGACATTAACGAATATTCATTTGCCAATGTCGCACAACTGAGTGGGCTCAGGGTGCAGTGCTCTGCGCCCCAAGCCTATCCTTTTTTTTAAGCCAATTAGAGCTTCAGGCTCTATTCATGTGCTTTAAAAAAAAACATTGAAATTCATGCGTCCGATGCCCTGCATGTAGATTAGGGGCTGGGCACATTGATCAGGGGGGCAGCCTCTTATGGGTGGCCACCACTGGTCCACACCAGTTGCTTGTTGCTGCTTTACTTGAACCAGAATGAATTGTTCCATAAAAATAGGATTTTTTGTACTCACCGTAAAATCCTTTTCTCTGATGTCCATGGACGGACACAGCTCCTTAAATCTTGACAAGTGGGTTATGTTCCTTCCCTGTTTACAGGAGAGGACTAGCCTTGTCAAGATTTAAGTGGCTGTGTCCGTCCATGGACGATAAGAGAAAATAGGATTTTTTGTACTTTTCTCTGACGTCCATGGACGGACACAGCTCCTTAAATCTTGACAAGCCTAGTCCTCTCCTGTAAACAGGGAACATGTCAAGATTTAAGGAGCTGTGTCCGTCCATGGACGATAGGAGAAACAGCATTTTGCCAAACTTCTTTCCCAGTTTTCCAGTGTTGCAACTTTTTATGTCACACGGTATTTGCACAGCAATTGTTCAAACACGTTTTTTTTTGGGAAGAAAAAAAAACACACTAAAGTTAGCCCGATTTTTTTGTATAGTGTGAAGAATTATGTTATGCCGAGTAAATAGGTACCTATCACGTCACGCTTTAAATTTGCGTGGAATGGCGCCAAACTTCAGGACTTAAAAGTCTCCATCAACGACAATTTAAAGATGTATACAGGGTACATGTTTAGATTTACAAAGGAGCTCTAGTGCTAGAATTATTGCTCTCAATCTAACGTTTGCAGTGATACCTCACATGTGTGGTTTGAACACTGTTTACACATGATAGTTAAATTAGTAAACTATGAGAACTAATGAAGGTGCTATATAAAATCGATATAATCAGAGAATAGTTCAGGTTCTATTCTTTTATTATATAGATTATATGTGGTACTTTCCTTCATTCTCATAGTTTACTAATTTAACCAACAAAAGGACTTGTTTTAATAAAATCAGGACTGTTGGCAACAAAAAGGGTGACTGAAAACATCTTAAAGGGACAGTGGTTGTAAAATAGTTTTGTCAAATGAGTATAAATAGTAGAACTGCAATCGCCTACATAATAAGTCAGGCGCCGTACACACGGCAGAGAACCTCGACGGGCAGAACACATCGTTCCGCCCGTCGAGGTTCTCTCCCGGCCGTCGAATTCGGCGACCCGCCCATCGGGAATGGCAACCAGCCATTCTTCCAGGCGGGCCGTCGAGGAAATAGAGAGCGTGCTCTCTATTTCGGCTCGACGGGCTTCCCGACGGGAAGCTCGCCGAGACCGTACACACGGCCGAGGTCCTCGCTGGAATGTGCATTCCAGCGAGGTTCTCGCTGGTTTTCAGCGAGAACCTCGGCCGTGTGTACGCCGCCTCACCTGTGTGTATCTGGCTCTGATACTAGTCAGTACCTCACCAGCCACTGACCTCACTGCATGTCCCTTCTTTGTAGGTATGGATTGCATGGGTTGGTACCAATATGTAGTTAACATTCCATGTCAATAGCACCTTAAGAAATATATTTACCTAGAAAAATGGTGAAGTGTTCAATATCCATTTTACCCGCTGTGTGTGTGTATATATATATATATATATATATATATATATATATATATATATATATATATATATATAATATATATATATATAAAATGTGTTTCCCTGAAAATAAGCCCTACCCCGAAAATAAGACCTAGCGTTATTTTCCAGGAGGGCTGCAATATAAGCCCTACCCCTAAAATATGCCCTAGTTTAAAATGCTTGTAAAATTCTTGAATCCGCTCTATTACAGTAGTATATAATGTAAAATGTGTGTGTTTCTGTAATATAATTGCGGGGAGGAAAGCTCCGGCGGGTCACAGAAGTGCAGAATGGCGCTATAACGAAGGTATTTGGCACAATTATTTTACAGAAACGCACACATTGTACATTATAGAATTTTACAAGCATTGTAACTCAGTTCACACTGGGGATTCCTGACAGGCAGGGAGGGAGAGAGGGAGAAAAGACAGTACATTACACGGTATGACCTACCTCGAAAAAAATCCCTACTGGGTCTTATTTCACCAAAATTAATATAAGACTCTGGCTTATTTTTGGGGAAACATGATATATATATATATATATATATATACACACACACACACACACACACACACAGTTGTGCTCATAAGTTTACATATCCTGGCAGAATTTTATGATTTCTTGGCCATTTTTCAGAGAATATGAATGATAACACAAAAACTTTTCTTTCACTCATGGTTAGTGTTTGGCTAAAGCCATTTATTATCAATCAACTGTGTTTACTCTTTTTAAATCATAATGACAGCAGAAACTATCCAAATGACCCTGATCAAATGTTTATGTGCCCTGGTGATTTTGGCCTCATAACATGCAGTTGACACAAAGGGGTTTGAATGGCTATTAACCACTTTAGCCCTGGACCATTTTGCTGCCAAATGACCGGAACACTTTTTGCAATTTAACTGACAATTGCGCGGTCATGCGACGTGGCTTCCAAACAAGATTAACGTCCTTTTTTTCCCACAAATAGAGCTTTCTTTTGGTGGTATTTGATCACCTCTGCAATTTTTATTTTTTGCGTTATAAACAAAAATAGAGCAACAATTTTGAAAAAAATAATATATTTGTACTTTTTCTTTTAATAAATATCCCCAACAAATATATATAAAAAAAAATGTTTCTCAGTTTAGGCCGATATGTATTCTTCTACATATTTTTGGTAAAAAAAAATCGCAATAAGCTTATATTGATTGATTTGCGCAAAAGTTATAGGGCCAGATTCACAGAGCCATTACGCCGGCGTTCTAGGAGATGCGCGGCGTAAGTCTAATTCTGCGCATGCGTATCGATGGGCCGCATCCCCAAAACGATATACGCATGAAATCTACTTTTTTTGGACCGGCGTAATTTCGATAGACCGGCGTATCCGTCCGCGCAAAACTGCGCTAGACACACCATTGATTTGCTATTCAAATATGCAAATGAGGGAGTTACGGGGATCCACAAAAGTAAGTTGGTGCAGCACAGGCTACGCGCTGTGCGCAACAGCTGCACATCCTGTCTAAAATTAGTCCATATAAAAGGTGGAATAAAATTAGACAATCTGTCTACATGTCAGCTAAAGCAACACTGTTAGTGAGGAGCTGAGCAGTCACACTTGCTGCACAACAATCTGTATGCCAACATGCCAGGGGCATCCATGCTCATAGCTATACTAAGACTTTAGATGAGCAAAGAAGGAGGAGGGCACGGAGGAGGGCACGGGAGAGGTTTTTTTTTTTTCCAAAAACTTTTTATTTGCTTTTATAAACATTAAAAAATATATATATATATATATATACATACATACTGTATATACATCAATACATAACATACATACAAATTACAAACACGGTCTCACTATCTTTCAGTAGCCCTTTAAAACCTTGATGGATATAATAATCTAATCTGATACAAGCCCCTCACTCTTCACTTGATATATCACACACGCATAGACATCTTTGGCATGAGTGATTCTGAGGTGTCTCGCATCTTCAGATTCACCCCTCATGCCATCATGGAATTAACCACAACCCTGCAGGAGGACATCACCAGTCAAACACATGACACCACCCATGACACCCATGACAGCTACATATACAATCCTAGCCCCATCCCCCACAGATTTCGAACAGAACATGTATGGGGACAGCTGGCTGGTTGGTGAGTGACATGGGTGGCAGGCATGACTGTCCCCCCCATGATGCACACATCACAAGGGGCACATGCACTACTAACATCCTCCTGTCTTATCCCTTCAGGGTGACTCTGCATATGCCCTGGGACTCCATCTCATGACTCCTATACGGAACCCCCCATGGTACCCTGTTGTATTCCCCAAACTTTGTATGCCAGATCATCGGTGCATTTTGCATGCTGCACAACTTCGCAGTGAGAAAGGGCCTGGAGATTGACATAAGTGATGACCTGACCCCTGAACCAGACAATCCCCCCCTAACCGAGGCTACCCCATCTTCTGAGGGAAGAGCAGCCAGGAGACAGCTCACATTAGGCATCTTTGCACGTTAAACACACACATTAATCATGGCACAATGAGAATGCATGCATGCACACCACTGTGGTCCCTAGCACAGACACATCACATCCTCATCAAATTGGATTGGCACAAGCCCACCATGCAGGACTTGTGAGCAGCAACGCCATGCCACGGCTCCAATTATGTCACTGTACATTCATACACCATTCACACGGACCTGGGGATCACTTCTCCCTGGTCCTGGGGGTAATTTCTCCACCACAAATGAAGGTGACACCCCTTTTCCGTAAGGAATGTCACCCCCACATTCCAAAATCATTCACAAACAGAACCAAAAAAAAATGACCAGAAAAAAAAATGACCAGCAAAAATATAATTAAAAAAAAAACACAACAAAGAAAACACAGAAAAGACAAAATTCACTCTGCAAAACAGTCCCCAAATATCTCAAAGACACGTCACAAACAAACAAACGCTAATAAACAACAGAACAAAAGCACCTTGCTGTATAGGGAGGGATACAAAGGGATGTACTTTTGCAAAGGAAGGGTGTTTGTGTCTGTCTATTTAAGCTCTCTGTGTAGCTCACTAAGTTGCCCGGGTCCACTTCCAATTTCACTGATTGCACCGGTCCCGAGTTGTGAGCATGCGCACAGAGGTGCTGACCATGGTCTGCTTCATGTGTGCATGCGCGATCCGGCCCGCCCTTCATTTGCATGGGGTCACGGCTCGCCCACGCCCACGTCCTTCCCAATTTGAATTACTCCGCCTTACGCCTCGGGAATTACGTTGCACCGGCGCAAATTTCTGCGCAAATACTACGAGGATACGGTGATTGCTCCTCTACATTGCGCCGGTCTAACGTAAAGGAGGTGCGCTACGCCGGTCAAAATAAGCGCCAATGTACCTGAATCTGACCCATAGTGTCTACAAAATAGGGAATAGTTTTATGGCATTTTTATTATGATTTTTTTTTCTCTGTAATGGCTATGATGTGTGATTTTTATCGTGACTGCAGCATTATGGCCACTATTGACACTATTTTGGGACAATTTACATTTATACAGCGATCAGTGCTATAATATTGCACTGATTACTCTATAAATGTGACTGTTAGGGAAGGGGTTAACCAGTAGGGGGCGGGGAAGGGGTTAAGTGTGTCATAGGGAGTGATTCTAACTGTTAGGGGACGTGGCTTACTGTGACACATCACTGAACGCTGCTCCCGATGAGAAGGAGTAGCCAATCAGTGCTGTGTCACTAGGCAGAACAAGGAGATGCCTTGTTTACAAAGGCATCCCCCTGTTCTGCCATTCCATGACCCGATCGCGACATCGAGTCCGCGGGTCCAGCGAGCACGGTCATAGGGACTGTGACGGAGGCAGGTTCAAAGCAACGTATTTATACGTCACTTTGCCTGCCTGTGCCATTCTGCTGACATAAATGTGCGTGAGGCAGTCGGCAAGCAGTTAAAGGTAACCATCCTCACCTGTGATCTGTTTGCTTGTAATCAGTGTGTGTGTGTAAAAGGTCAGTGAGTTTCTGGACTCCTGACAGACCCTTGCATATTTCATCCAGTGCTGCACTGACGTTTCTGGATTCTGAGGAAAGCAAAAGAATTGTCAAAGGATCTGTGGAAAAAAGGTAGTTGAACTGTTTAAAACAGAAAAGGAATATAAGAAGATATACAAGGAATTGAGAATGCCAATCAGCACGCGTTCAAACTCTAACCAAGAAGTGCAAAATGAGGGATTCTGTTGAAACCAAACCACGGTCAGGAAGACAAGCTAAAATTTCAGCCACAACGGCCATAAAAATAGTTTGGGTGCAAAGAAAAACCCACAAATTACTTCAGATGAAATACACGACTCTCTGAACACATGTGGTGTGGCTCTTTCAAGATGCACAATAAGGAGGCACTTGAAGAAAAATGGGCTGCATGGACGAGTCTCCAGAAGAAAGCCATTTCTATGCCAATGCCACAAAGTATCCCTCTTACAATACGCCAAACAGCACAGAGACAAGCCTAAAACCTTCTGGCACAAAGTCATTTGGAGTGATGAGACCAAAATTTAGCTTTTTGGCCACAACCATTAACATTACATTTGGGGAGGAGTCAACAAGGCCTATGATGAAAGGTACACCATTCCTACTGTGAAACACAGAGGTGAATCGCTGATGTTTTGGGGATGTGTGCGCTACAAAGGCACAGGAAATTTGGTTAATATTGATGTCAAGATGAATGCAGTATGTTATCAAATACTGGAGGAACATTTGCATTCATCCGCCAGGAAGCTGCACATGGGACGTACTTGGACATTCCAACATGACAATGATCCAAAACATAAGGCCAAGCAGTGGCGTCACTAGGGTTGGTGTCACCTGGTGCGGTATAACATGGTGTCACCCCCCCCCCCCCCCCAATATTTTTTTTCCCCCCTAATAATACTTCATATATTGGCAACAGTAGTGCCGTTAATAACTTTCAACTAGCAAATTTGAATAACAAAATCATATGAAAATAATAGAATTCAAAGCTTAAACTGTTAAAGAACTGTATTTATTTTAACTGTGCCATGCCAAACGCAGCCACTGTGCCATCAAACGCAGCCACTGTGCCTTCAATTGTTACCACTGTGCCCAGCAATTGTCACCACTTTGCCATGCCATCAAACGCAGCCACTGTGCTATGCCAAACGCAGCCACTGTGTTATGCCAAACGCAGCCACTGTGCCATCAATTGTTACCACTGTGCCATCAATTGTCACCACTGTGCCCAGCAATTGTCACCACTATTCAATGCCATCAAATGTAGCCACTGTGCCATCAATTGTCACCACTGTGCCCAGCAATTGTTGCCACTGTGCCCGGCAATTGTCGCCACTGTGCCCATCATTGCAGCCCCTCCTGTGCCCCATGTCCCAGTCTAAAGTCTGTGGGAAAGTGTGTTGTTGATGCTTGGTACAGTACCTTTCATGCCAGCAGGATATCCATGATCGCCATCAGCAGGCAGGGTCTTTTCTCGTTTTGGATGGAAACAGTGCTCCTTCCAGAGGATCTGTTTGTTGTGAGATGGAGTGGTCCCTTGCCACCTGCACCTTCAGCCGTCCTCATTTTCTGCCCCCAGTCAGCCTGTCCTCTGAGCACATGTGTGGGGGCAAAGAGCAGAGGGGAGTGGAGATCACAGGGGTGGGGAGCGGAGAGCAATGGGGGCTTGAGGGCACTGGCGGGGGGCAAAAAGGGGGTGACTGGAGACCACTAAGGGGGATCTTGAGAGCACTGGGGGGGGGGCAAAAAGGAACAGGGCTGGAGAGCACGGGGGCTGGAGAGCACTGGAGGTACAAAGAGCAGGGGGGAGTGGAGAGCAATGGGGGGAGCTTGAGAGCACCAGTGGGGGCCAGAAAAAAACGGGATGGAGAGCAGAACAGGAGGGGAGAGCACTGGGGGGTGTGGAGAACAGGGGTGGAGAGAACAGGGATGGAGAGCACTGGGGTAGAACAGGGGTAGAGAGCACTGGGGGGGGGGGTGGAGAGAACAGGGGTGGAGAGCGCTGGGGGAAGAACAGGGGTAGAGAGCACGGGGGGGTGGAGAGCACTGGGGGGGGGGGGCACTGGGATGGTGGCTGGAGAAGGATAGGGGGATCAGAGGGGGCAGAAAGAACAGGGGTAGAGAGAATTGTGGGGGGGGCTGGAGAGTGTGGTGGTGGAGAACACTGGGGGAAGCTTCAAGGAGAACCTGATAGGAGAAGCAGGGGGGCTGCATATAGAGGAACTGAGATGTCTATATTCCTCCATACAGCCGCAGAATGCTTGATTCTCCTCCTCTCCCTCCTGCAAGTATTTAGCGGCTGTATGGAGGAATATAGACAGCTCAATTCCTCTATATACAGCCTATATGCGATCCGGCTCCTATTAAGCACCTCTGGCTGGCTGTGCGGCCGCCATGACATCTCCTGTGTATCCTCACTGAGCTGGTCTGCCTGGGTCTGTGTTCGGCGATAACGCAGTAACACGGTCCCGCCACCCTAGACCGGCTCGTGTGATAGGCTGAACACTGATTCTATCTACTATCACATGAGACGGTCTAGGGGGGCGGGACTGTGTTACAGCGGCATCGCCGAACACAGACCCAGCCAGCCGAGCCCAGCAAGCTCCGTGATGATGATACACAGGATAGAGAGGACAGAGAGCACTGCAGCCCCGCAACTCAAACCAGCCACATTACAGGCAGCCTACCAGGATTTCTCCCGATCTCCCGATAGGCCAGTCCGGCACTGACCATAATATAATGTCAGCATTTTTTAATCGGGATGGTGTCACCCCTCTAAGGGGACACCATAATCACCATAATGACCAACTGACTATAATATAATTGGGCTGATTTACCAAGCCTGTGCGCCAAGACTCATGGTGCACAAGCAGGAGTAAACCTGTTTTTGACATTTACCAAAGAAACACGCTGCCAGTGCAGCGTGTTTCCTCATTTACTAAAGTGCCTAATGCGCCCAGAAGAGGGCGCACAGCACGCCAGTACAGAGCTGGCGTGCGGCATTTAGTAATGTAAACATCGGGGATTCGGGCGGGAGTTTATGAGGGGAGGGAGGGGGGTGATGCAGGGGAAGTGTAGTGACATGTGTTTAAACTTGTGTGGCGGGCCGATTTGAAAGGGAAAGTGACTTTTGGGACCCGATCCCCGTGCCCTTGCAAAGTACGCTAGAACCTCGGAAGGTTCACTTGCATACTGGGCATGCGCAGAGGGAAAAATCGGAGCTCACCGCACGCCGCTTCAGTACGCCGGGAAATCCTTGGTAAATACCAGGCGGCGTAGCAGTGTTTGCACTGCCTGGAGCGGCGCACGGCAAGCTCCGAGCTGTTCTCGGGCTGCGCTGACACTGAAGGGGAACTCCGCGCCAAATTTCAAATGTGAAACCGGCGCGGCTTCCCCCCCAGGGGTACAATAGGCTCTCCGGCTTGGTCCGGAACGTGAGGGGTTAACCCACGCCAAAATCGGCGTGGGGTTCCCCCCCAGATCCGTACCAAGCCCTCATCCCAGGCATGCAGTCTGGCCGGACAGGAATGGGGGTGGGGACGAGCGAGCGGCCCCCCCCCTCCTGAGCCGTACCAGACCACATGCCCTCGACATGGGGGAGTGTGTGCTTTGGGGGAGGGGGGCGCTGCCCCCCCACCCCAAAGCACTCTTGTCCCCATGTCGATCGGGACAAGAGCCTCTTCCCGACAACCCTAGCCATTGGTTGTCGGGGTATGCGGGCGGGAGCCAATCAGAATCTGGGAGCCCCGTTTAATAAGGTGGCCCCCAGATTTCGGGCCCCCACCCTATGTGAATGAGTATGGGGTACATCGTACCCCTACCCATTCACCTGGTGAACGTTTTCACTTTTGAGGGTCTTCCGCCGCCCCCTTCAAATTCTTCTGCCTGGACGGGGGTCGTACATCCCATCCAGGACTTGGACGTGGCGGGCTTCTCGTCGCTGTCTTCTGCCGCTGCCCCCTTCACCACGAAGCTCCGTGCTTGTTTGATGAGGGCAGCGGGCTTCCGTCGTCTTCTCCGGGGCGAGGGTCGTACATCCCACCCCGGATTTCGTCGCCGGGTTCTGCCTGGCTCCTACTAGGGGCCAGGGCTTCTTTTGCCGTCTTCCGCCGGAGGGCGCCACTCTCCGGGCTTCTCGACGTTGTCTTCCGCCGCGGGGGCCAGGCCTTCTTCTTTGCCGCCCCCCTCGATTTTTTCGGCCTGGACGGGGGTCGTACATCCCATCCAGGACTTGGACGTGGCGGGCTTCTCGTCGCCGTCTTCTGCCGCTGCCCCCTTCACCACGAAGCTCCGTGCTTGTTTGATGAGGGCAGCGGGCTTCCGTCGTCTTCTCCGGGGCGAGGGTCGTACATCCCACCCCGGATTTCGTCGCCGTCTTCTGCCGCTGCCCCCTTCACCACGAAGCTCCGTGCTTGTTTGATGAGGGCAGCGGGCTTCCGTCGCAGTCTTCCGCCGCGGGGTGACACTCGCGGGCTTCTTCTTCCATTCGATGTTGACACGGCGAGGTCCGGCGCTGAAATGCCTTCTGAGCGGCGGGCAAGGACTTATATTGGCATTGGGCGTGGGCGTGGTTATGCCAACATGTGACCTTAACCCATGTGACAGTGATGTCACGTCACATCACTGTCACATGGGTTAAGGTCACATGTTGGCATAACCACGCCCACGCCCAATGCCAATATAAGTCCTTGCCCGCCGCTCAGAAGGCATTTCAGCGCCGGACCTCGCCGTGTCAACATCGAATGGAAGAAGAAGCCCGCGAGTGTCACCCCGCGGCGGAAGACTGCGACGGAAGCCCGCTGCCCTCATCAAACAAGCACGGAGCTTCGTGGTGAAGGGGGCAGCGGCAGAAGACGGCGACGAAATCCGGGGTGGGATGTACGACCCTCGCCCCGGAGAAGACGACGGAAGCCCGCTGCCCTCATCAAACAAGCACGGAGCTTCGTGGTGAAGGGGGCAGCGGCAGAAGACGGCGACGAGAAGCCCGCCACGTCCAAGTCCTGGATGGGATGTACGACCCCCGTCCAGGCCGAAAAAATCGAGGGGGGCGGCAAAGAAGAAGGCCTGGCCCCCGCGGCGGAAGACAACGTCGAGAAGCCCGGAGAGTGGCGCCCTCCGGCGGAAGACGGCAAAAGAAGCCCTGGCCCCTAGTAGGAGCCAGGCAGAACCCGGCGACGAAATCCGGGGTGGGATGTACGACCCTCGCCCCGGAGAAGACGACGGAAGCCCGCTGCCCTCATCAAACAAGCACGGAGCTTCGTGGTGAAGGGGGCAGCGGCAGAAGACGGCGACGAGAAGCCCGCCACGTCCAAGTCCTGGATGGGATGTGCGACCCCCGTCCAGGCCGAAAAATTCGAAGGGGGCGGCAAAGAAGAAGGCCTGGCCCCCGCGGCGGAAGACAACGTCGAGAAGCCCGGAGAGTGGCGCCCTCCGGCGGAAGACGGCGAAAGAAGCCCTGGGAGGAGCCAGGCAGAAGCGGAGGAGCCCGAGGTGGGGCGACACCCCCGTTGTTCTCCGCTGTTTTCGGCCGGCCCCCCCCGGATGTAAAAGAGCTTCATTTTGGGGTGGGGGCACAGTCGAGCATGGCGGAGAGCATGGGTGGGTGTTTCCCCCCCCCGGCAGAAGACGGCTAGAAGACCGAGGAGTGGCGACGCCCCCGTTGTTCTCCGCCATTTCCGTCGGCCCCCCCGGATGTAAAAGAGCTTGATTTGGGGTAGGGGGCCTGGCCGAACATGGCGGAGAGCATCGTGTCTCTCTCCCCGGCGGAAGGCGGCGGCGAAGACCGGGGGGGGGGGGGTAGGTGTACCCCCCCGGCGGAAGGCGAAGACCGAGGAGGGGTAATTTTTTATTTATAAAACTACGACCAAAAGGTTAACAAATATATAAAATAAACAAAATAACTAAATAAACCAAATAACACAAAAACAAACAACAAAACACAAACCATCAAATCACCGACCTCCACCCACCAAGAAATAACTATAAAGAAAAAAAAAAAAAAAATAGCACCAGAACAGGTATTTACAACAGGCTCACTGGTACAAGAGAAAGTCTTTATAGTCCATCAGAAAAGCTTGCCCAGATCATTGCCAAAAAAAAAAAAAAACCACTTAAAACGGCTCACTGGTACAGTAGGGAGATATTAAAGTCCATAGAAACCACTACTGTCCAGATCATCGCCAACCCACAACACACCCCACCATCACAACAACAAATACCTACAACCCACGTATGAGCAAGAACATGATAGTCAGACATGTCTGTAGCCTTATTTCAAAAAAATACCATAAACAAAATCTAAGGGGGTGAAAAAGGATAGATGCCCCTACCCATGGAGAGGGGCAGAGCCGTGACCTAAGGGGGCTGGAAGAGGAACCCCCTCCATAAATGGGCACACCTCTCAGGCCCGACCCTGCTCCTTTCCAGATCCCGCACCTTCACCAACTCCCGAAAGATACCGCCCACCACCTCATGCACAGGCAGGATTTTGTCCCTAGTGGACACCAAACACCGAGCGTGCCAAGTGTAATAAAGCACAACTAGGCTGACTAAATAAAGTGACGATAACTCAAATCCCCTGCGGACCCCAAAATCACCATACACTCGCTCAGCATAGGTCAGGGCCGGAAGGCGGGGGTAGCCAATGGCACCCCCTACCCTCGTAAGAACCTCCATGTTGAAGGGACATTGGACCAGAAAATGGTCCATGGTCTCCAATGTCCCACCACATTCCTGACGGGGGCAGTCCCTGTCCCCCAGGTTCCTGTATTTGAGATTCGCACGGACATAGAGTCATCCATGGAACGACCTCCATGCGAGATCCCAAAACTTATTTGGAATTCTAGAAGAATTCAAGAGGGCTAGCCCCTCCGTGAGGACCCTCTCAGGGCAGTCCCTTAAAGACAGGGGCTTCAAAATGTCCGAGGCCATGACCCTCAGGTACAGCTCCCGCCGACCCAAAGAGCCCACCTCCAGGGCAGTTATCCGCCACTGCCTCAGTACCTTTAATGCCAGGGGGACATAGGAAGGGAGATACCCATGCGATCTCCTCAGATCGCCGGGCCTCCCCCCCTCCCCCCACTGCCTCAAGAACAGCAAGAGCCAGTCCTTGCATGAACACTCCCACCAGGAAGGCTCGTCCACAAATATGGACTGCAAATTGTATTTAACAAAGATGGTGACAAAGAACACCACCGGGTTGACCATGTCCAACCCACCTTGCCGTCGCTGGCGGTATGTGACCTCCCTCTTGATCAGGTTCAGTCTGCTTCCCCACAACAGCAGGAAGAACAGACCATAGACCCGAGCATAGAGAGATGCTGGCAAAAGACACACATAGCTTACAAAGAGAAACTCAGGCAATAAGTACGTCTTGACCAAGCTTACCCTTTCCCTCAGGGAAAGTTTCCAACCTTTCCAGGCCTTCACCTTCCGAGTGGCACTCACCAGCCTGCGCTCCCAGTTTAGCTTGGGATAATCACCCGGGCCGAAATGAATGCCAAGAACTCGAATCTCTGGTACGGGCGTGGGGAACACGTCCGGAAGGGGGAACTGCTCCCCCTCCTTCCCCAACCAGAAAACTTCACTCTTGTCCCAATTGACCAGCGAGCCTGACGCCTCAGAGTAGCACCCGATCTGGGACCCCACATAATGGGCCTCCTCACGACCAGATACCACCACCGAGACGTCGTCCGCATAGGCCACAACCCTCACCGCCGAAACCGGACCCCCGACAGGTCCCACCGGAACCCCCCCCAGACGCCCGCAGTCTAGCCTCCTTACGAAGGGGTCGACCGCAAAGATGTACAGGAGGGGGCTCAGCGGGCACCCCTGCCGGACGCCAGAGTCCACGGCAAAGGCCCGGCCCACCCAACCGTTGACAAGAGGGAAGCTCTCAGCTCCCCTATACAATACCTGCAGCCAATCAACGAATTGATCAGGCAGACCGTATCTCCTCAGAAGCAGCCAAAGGTACTCGTGGTTCACCCGATCAAACGCCTTAGCCTGATCCAATGCAAGCAGATACCGCTCGCTGCCATCAGCCCTGCACCTTTCCACAGCCTCCCGGACGCTCAGGACGGCACTAAAAGTGCCCCGGCCAGGAATTGTGCAGTGCTGAGAGGGAGACAGCATCCTGCCCGCCAAAGCAGACAGACGTGTAAACAAGATCTTTGCCAGTATCTTCCTATCTGTGGTAAGAAGGGCGATCGGACGCCAATTCTCCACCACAGACGGATCTTTCCCCTTTGACAGTAGGATCAGAGCTGACCTTCTCATTGAGGGAGGCAGCAGGCCATAGGCCAAACATTCACTAAACACGTCCCTCAGATGAGGAGCCAAGAGGCTCTTAAAGGTTTTGTAGAACTCGGCCGTGAGCCCATCGGGCCCAGGTGACTTTTTAGAAGCTAAAGAGCTAATAGCCTGCTCAACTTCAGCTACCGAGATCTCTTCTGTCAGAGAGTCAGGAAGGTCAGACCCCACTTCCAGCGGGGTCTCATCAAGGAATTCCCTGACTTTCTCCATGTCTAGAGGCCGCTTCTTCAGGAGGTCCGAAAAGTGGTCTCTGACGACACCCAGGATCCCCGATCTGGACCGGACCAGAGATCCTGAGGCATCCTTCAGGCCATGTACGACCTTCGACCTCGCCACCTCACCACAGCTCCTGTAGGGATCAGGAGAGATAAACTTCCCATAATCCCTCTCAAAAACCAGGGAGGCGAGACGGTCGTACTGACACTCCTTCATCTGCGCCTTCAGACCGGATATCTGTTCCTGAGAGCCCCCAGAGGACACCAGGCGGTCAAGCTGCCTGCGTAGTCTCTGGTAAGCCTGGTACTTGGAAGCTGCCCTGTACCCAGAGATTTCCCGGAAAAAGTCGCCAGACCTCTTTTTAACTACTTCCCACCACTCAAGGCGGGAGCAGTTGCCCTCAAGGAGCGAGGTCTGGCCCAGGAAGAAAACCTCATAGGCTTCCCTAACCTCAGGATCCTCCAGTAGCGACCCATTCAGGCGCCACAAACCCCTCCCTTTCTGAGGAGTGTCAGCGACATTCAGGGCCACAGATACCATACAGTGATCGGAGAACTCTACCGACTGCAGCTCAGGAGCCGAGCAGACAGAGTCCTCCTTTAAAAAAAAACTATCTAATCTACTCTTACTACTACCTCGGGAAAATGTGAAACCAGTGAGGTTGGGGAGGTGACGAACGTGCACATCCACCAACCTGGCCTCCCTCACTACGTTATTCAAAAAAATACTATCATATCCCAGAGGGTTGGCGGCACCTGCCCGGTCTTTGGGCCTAGTGATCATATTGAAATCGCCACCAAAAATCACCTGCTGGGACGTAAAAAGATAAGGCTTAACCGCCGTAAGGAGGCTCCTCCTCTCCCTCCTAGTTTGAGGCCCATAAAAATTTATGAGCCGGAGGAATTGCCCCCTCACGACAGCGTCCACCACCAGACATCTACCGATCTCCACTTCAATCACTCGCCGGCAAGCCACCGGACCAGTCTTAAAAAGGACCGCAACCCCACTGCAGGCCTCGGCCGCAAGAGACCAGAGGGAGGGCCCACATCTCCACTCCCTCTTTGCTAGATGCATCTCTGCCACAGATGCCAGCCAGGTCTCCTGCAAAAACAAAATGTCAGCTTCAACACGGCTGAGAAAATCGAAGGCCATAAAACGAGCTCCCGCAGAACGAATACTTGCGACATTAATGGTCGCAAGCCGTATTGGAGAGATACCGCCATCAGAATGATTGAAAGTGGTCATGTTCTCCTTCATACTACAAACACAAAAACATATTTACATATCTACACTTCCTCCTCCTCTGAGCCCGAGGAGGAGGAGAAGATACCAAACGGGTTCCCCAGGGACACCCCACTTCGTGCCCCTGGGGGAACCCCACCCTTCACTGGGGACTTCCCGCCCCCAGATCTGGCAGCCTTCCCCTTCTTCTTTTTGCGTCTCACCTGCTCCCACTCCTGCCACCTCTCCGAGATGACTACGCCACCCCCCTCCTCGGACCCGCTGCTCGAGATTTCCCTCTTGGATGAGGCTCGAGCAGCTTCCATCTCCATGGCCACAGGGCCAGAGGAGACTCTGGGTCCAGAAGGGGGGGGAATGGAAGAGGCAGGAGGGGGGCCAGAGACAGGGGAGAGGACAGGGGGGGGACCAGACTTAGCTGGACGGGAAGAAGAAGGGGGAGGGGGGGGACGGGACTTGGGAGGGGGGGGACGAGGGGGGGGGGGTACGAGGAGGGGAAGATGAGGGAGGAGGGCATGGGGAAACAGATGGAGGGCCAGGTGGAGGGGAGGGGCAATGGTGAGGAGGGGGAGAGGGAAGGGGGATGGGGATCGGCCCTGCAACATTAGGAGGGGAAGGCCCTGGCCCCGGACCCTCAGGCCCGGGACCCCCAGGCCTCCCCGACTCCTCCCCACCGGCTCCGCCCTCCGGAGGATCGGGAGCCTCCTGGCCAACCGAGCCCGTGTCCCCCGGGGGGGGGAGCCCCACGCCCACGCCTGCTCCGCCTTCTTTGAGGCAATGGGCCTGTTGGTCCCTCCGGAGCAGTACTAGGGGCTCCAGGATCCCCACCCCCCCGGCCATCACTCGCCGGGGGGGCTTCGGCCGCTCCCGGCCCGGGAGGTCCCCCCCCTGAGGAAGAACCCCGATATGCTTTGGGACACCTGCTAAATGGGTGCCCCATCTCACCACACAAGTTGCAGCATATCTTCCCACATGACTCGGACTGGTGGCCAAACTCGTGGCACCGGCCACATCTGACCACCGTGCAGTCCGAGCTCATGTGGGTCGGGCTGCCGCACTTGAAGCAACGACGGGGCTGTCCCGGGTAGAACGCCAGGATCCGGTCTCTGCCTAGAAAGGCGCTGCCAGGGAGGTGGGCAACACTGTTGCCCTCCCTCTTGAGCCGGATCCTGGTCAACCAAGCCCCGGTCCAGACCCCGCGCTCATCAAGGTTCTTCCTCAGGGGGGTCTGCAACTGCCCGTACCTCCCGAGCCAGGTGGCAATGTCCTCCGGAGGGAGCGACTCATTCCTCACCAGGATGGTGATGTTCTTAACCTCCTCCTGCCTGGAGATGGGAATGAGCCTGTACCTCTTCCAAGGGTCAACGCCCCTCACCAACCCAAAGCCGGTGATAAAGCGTTCCATACACACGGGAGTGACAAAACTTATATCAAACTCCCGTGTGTTGGTGGGATGGATGACAGCAAAAAGGTCATCCACCCCAAAACCCAAGGAGAGTACCAGGCCCACCACCTCACCTCGAGCGGGGCAGGGGTCCGGACCCTCGTACCGAAGCTGGACAACATTCCTACGCCTCCTCTCTGGACCACCTGTACCCCTCGTCCACGCCGACCCCTGCGTCCTCTCCTGGTCAGCAGGGGGGGCGCGGAAATTCTGGGCGCCAAACCGGCTGTACAGGTGGTCCAGAGGGGCACGAGAGCCCAACACCTGGGCGAAAGAGCGACCCCCCTTTAGGGCAGACAATAAGTTGGCCTCCGGAGACCCCCGAAAGATGTTCTCCGGAAGTGGGGCACCCCCCTCAGCACCCCCAGAAGTGGGGGGGGACGGGGGGGCCCCCATCCCTGCCGGTGGTGTTGCACCCACCCCCGCTGATATACCCTGACCACCCTGACCCACCACCTTTGGCCTGACTACAGGCTCCCCCCCCCCCGGGACCACAGCAGAGGGGGGTACCACCCCCACCAAACTCCCCCACCCAGACCCCTCCGCGACCACACCAGCCCCTTGGGACTCCACCTGTACTGGGGGGGAGCCCCCCTGGGACCCCTCCAACTGCCGGATATAATCATATGCTACACAGTCCACTGGGAGGGGTCCCACCTGACTTTCCCCCCACCCCGCCTGTGCTGCAGGGAGCCCCTCGGGGCCTGTGGCAGTGTCCATGGGGACCTGGGGGGGTGGCAGCTTACCGTCCAATTTACCGTCCTCACCGTCTCTGTCCATCTCCTGCCGGGGGTGCCTGGAGGTGCCTGCTGCAGCGTCCGGGGCTGGGCACCCCTGCACCTCCGGCCTCTCATCCCCCAGGTCCCCTGAGCCCCCACCGACCACCGCAAACTCGCGGGGGGGCACTTCCGGTCGCGGGACGGGCACTTCCGGTTCCGGTCTGGTCACTTCCGGTTTCGGTATGGTCACTTCCGGTTCCGGTCTGGTCACTTCCGGTTTCGGCTGGGGCACTTCCGGTTCTTGGGCGGTCACTTCCGGGTCCCGGTCTACTCCTCCCCCAACAGCCGGCGCCATCTTGGCCACACTGCACACAAGCTGTTTACCTCCAGATGACCGCAGCACAATGCCTCCACCATGTGTCTGCCTCTCTCCCGATGACATAGCAGCCGCAGGAGCAGTCCCTGGCCTTTCCATGGCCAGATCCTCCCGCTCCTCTGCAAGCTGAGGGGTCATGGAAGCCGACACATGGCGGGCTTCAGCTGTGGCAGTGCGACCATCCTGGGGGAGCCTGGGTATGCTGACCTGAAGATGGCGGGGGGGTACCGCCGGCGGCACCTGGGCCCGGCGACCTCCTGGATCACTGGACTCCCCGGACTTCGCCAACCCCCCAGTCCCTTCCACGGACCGAGGGATCGGCTCCCGGGAACCCTCCCCAGGTTTTATGGCCATACTGGGCCCTGCACCACCGGCACTCGCCCCCCCCCCACTGCACCCAGGCTCCCCTGACTCTCCTGGCTGTTTGGGGGGTTGGGACCCCTTCTTAGACCGCCCACTCCTCCTTGCTGCCTGGCTCCCTTCCCGGTTGGCCTGCTGGAGGGTCTTCCGGAGCTCCTCTAGGAAGTTCGCCTCTCCAGCCCCACGTTGGCAAAAGCCCCCCAGGTATTCCCATATTTCTTTTACTTCTAGTCCTAGGGTGGTGATGGCCCCCTTGAATTCAGATCTTTTATTACTGGAGCACCTGTCCCTCTTTTCCCTCAGGCCTGCGAGAGTAGTCATCTTTTCCACGCAGGCCTGAGATATCCTCACCAGCAGGGATTTGATTTTATCCCGCCTCTTCCTGGTTCTTGCTTCATTCTCACCTGGCTGAGGGGCTGTCCAGTCTGAGAGACCCACCTGGGTCTCCAGGAAGAGACGGTCCTCCCTGCTGATGGTGGTGGCGGTGGTCTGGCTGGAGGGCAGGTGCTGTTGACTCCTCCGGAGGCCGGAAGCCGGTCCACCTCCGGGGCTGAGGGAGGCCATCCCACCCCTCTTCCGGGGCAGGGGGCTGGGGGCTGGAGGCTGGTCCTGGTAGGCTGGAACACAGGAGCTCTGGAAGACAGGTCTTCTCTCCTCTCCAGCAGGAAGCAGAATGAGCTCTGTGGGAGGAGCCGGAACTACTGCCAGTGGGTGGAGCTGCACTGAGACCGAGGAGGGGTTTCGCCCCCGTTGTTCTCCGCCATTTCCGCCGGCCCCCCCCGGATGTAAAAGAGCTTGATTTGGGGTAGGGGGCCTGGCCGAACATGGCCGAGAGCATCGGTGGGTGTCCCCCCCCGGCGGAAGGCGGCGGCGAAGACCGGTGCGGGGCTGGAGCCCCCCCGGCAGAAAACGTCTGGAAGACCGAGGGGCTCCGCCCCCGTTGTTCTCTGCTTTTTTCGGCCGGCCCCCCCCCGAATGTGAAAGAGCTTATTTTGGGGTGGGGGCCTGGCTGGACATGGCGGAGATCATCGGTGGGTGTCCCCCCCCGGCAGAAGACGGCGAAGCCCGGGGCCCAATGGGCTGGTGGTGGGGGGTCCCGGCAGAAGACCCCCGGAGCTGACTAATAAATTATTTTTTTCTGTGTGTTTTTTTTGGTGTTTACACTTTTCCACCCGGTGAATGGGTAGGGGTACGATGTACCCCATACTCATTCACATAGGGTGGGTGGCCAGAATCTGGGGGCCCCCTTAATATAGGGGGCTCTCAGATTCTGATAAGCCCCCCGCCCGCATACCCCGACAACCAACGGCCAGGGTTGTCGGGAAGAGGCTCTTGTCCCGATCGACATGGGGACAAGAGTGCTTTGGGGTGGGGGGGCAGTGCCCCCCTCCCCCACAGCACACACTCCCCCATGTCGAGGGCATGTGGTCTGGTACGGCTCAGGAGGGGGGGGGGGCGCTCGCTCGTCCCCACCCCCATTCCTGTCCGGCCAGACTGCGTGCCTGGGAGAAGGGTTTGGTCTGGATCTGAGGGGGAACCCCACGCCGTTTTTTGGCGTGGGTTTAACCCCTTATGTTCCAGATCAAATCTAAGAGCCTGTTGTGCACCTGAAGGGGGACCCCCACGCCGTTTTTTTTTTGTAATTTGGGGTGGAGTTCCCCTTTATCCCGGTCCTGTCAGGGGGGGGGGGGAATGCCTGCTCGTCTGTCCCTACAATGTATGAACAGCGATCTGTCATTTCCCCTACACAGTCCCACCCCCTTTACAGTTAGAACACACCCAGGTAACATATTCAACCCCTTCCGCGCCCCTAGTGTTAACCCCTTCCCTGCCAGTGTCATTTTTATAGTAAGCAATGCATTTATATACCATTGCTCGCTACAAAAATGCCAAATCTCACAAAAATGTGTCCGCCACAATGTCGCATTAGACAGAAAAAACAATGATAGCCACCATTACTAGTAAAACAAAAAATTATTCCAAAAAAACCCATAAGACCAACCCCTACTTAGAACTTTTGCCCAAACCAATCAAACGCTTATTGTGATTTTTTGCAACCAAAAAGATGTCCAAGAATACTTATCGGCCTAAACTGAGGGCAAACATTTTTTGAATATATTTTGGGGGAGATTTATTATAGCAAACAGTAAAATAGATGTTTTTTTAGTTACCAAATTGTCGCTATATTTTTGGGTCAAGCAAAAATAAGAAAAAACGCAGAGGTGATCAAATACCACCAACAAAAAAAAAAAAAAATTTTTAGGGGGGGGGGGAGGATGAGGACGCCCAATTTTTTTGGGGGCCACGTCGCACAACCACGCAATTGTCAGTCAAAATGACGCAGTGTTGAAATGCAAAAAATGGCCCCGTCAGTGACCAGTAATATGCTCTGGGGCTCAAGTGGTTACAAATTAAGAATACACTAAAGTTAGCCCAATTTATGGCCATAATGTGAAAGATGATGTTACACCGAGTAAATAGATACCCAACATGTTACACTTTAATATTGCACACACTCATGGAATGGCGCCAAACTTCAGTACTTGAAAATACCCATAGGCAACGCTTTTTTATGTGTTTCAGGTTACCAGTTTAGATTTACAGAGGAGGTCTAGTGCTAAAAGTATTGCTCTCGCTCTAACGTACGCTATGATACCTCACATGTGGGGTTTGAACGGGGGTTCAATATGTGGGCGGGGCTTACACATTTAAGGCCCGCCCCCATATATGGAAACATTCTTCAAACCACACATGTGAGGTATCATAGCGTGCGTAACAGCAAGAGGAATATTTATAGCACTAGACCTCATCTGTAAATCTAAACTGGTAACCGGAAACAATAAAAATGCTGCTTGTTCGCTTCTGACTGCGAGCTACTAGGGACAGGGGCTTTTAAATTATTACTATTTAGGTTTGTTACGTAAAAATTCTATAAGACCTCCCGTTCAGCTTGTAAAGCATCACTTCATGGGGACCAAAAAAAAATTTAACACCTCTAATGCTTTCATCCGCCATTGCAGATTTGATTCTGGTACTGCATTTCGAGTGAACTGGGCATGCTCGAACAGTTAGAAAAAGAAGTTGGAAGTTTCATCCTGAAAATGACTTGCATCTTTCTGAGCATGCTCAGAAAGCTCTTTTTTTGGCTTAGTAATTTAAGGACATCCTTAACAGGTGTAAGCAGTTACAAGCTCACACAAACAAGAGGCTGACATTTCTTCATGTGTTTCCAATTGGTTCATTAGCACACATGTTATAAAAAGCGTGGATACTGCACGTGTCAGCTGCCCCTCAGAGGGGGCAGATTTGCTGGCTGGAAGGAATGGCGGAGTGAAACAGAGATGTTTTGGAGCAAGTTTTGTATTTTTTGATGTTTTCTCTGCTACATAATTTTGCTAAATGTTTCTCAAGATGTTAATGACTAATGTTTTAATCCTGTGGGTCTATCCTGTTATTTCAAAAGCATGATTTATTTTCCAATGACTGAAATAAACGTTGGTCTTTTTTGTTTTTAGGTGTTTTTATATATTTTTGGTGTGTTTATTTGTAATTTTTTTTTTGCTTTCCTTGTTTTGTGGACCAATAAAATTACTTTCAAATTTTGAAGTTTGTTTTGTGATATTTTTTTCATGCTATGGATTTCAACCGCTGCAGCTGAAATAGTTTGGGCCTAAACCATCAAGTGTGATTTGTCTCTAAGCTCTTTCCTGGTGTGTATGCATGAAATGTTTAGTCACCAGAAAAGGAAGGACAAAGCGGTAAGTATTGTTTCCTAGAACTGATGTCCAGACTGACATTTTAAAGCACATGTGCAAGATGTAGGAAAAGCTGCAAACAGGGCCTGTTGGAGGGGGGGGGGGGGGGGTGGTGTTTTTTTTTTGGACAGGCTTGAAGTGCTGATTTACAGTGCTGTGCTTGAAACTAGCACAAGACAATCCTATTCCAATTGTGGGTTGTTTGAGGGAAGCCAATTGAGTGTTTGAACCCCTGCTAGTGTTTTTAGGTTGGGCTTTGTGTCCCTTTTCCTAAAATTGGCTTCACTTCCTGTCACACAGCTGAACAGGAAGTGAGGTTAAAACCCTACCAATGGTCTTTTCTTCGGGGCACAGGTCAATCTAACTAGTGTCACCATTAAGCAAATTGCACTGCAGTGTACACCCCAAATGATTAGTTACTTTGGGGTTTAGTAAAGGCAAAGCCGCTCTGCAGTAGAAGCGTAGGCAATGAAAATCAGAAGGGAAGCACTGATGGTTTTTACTTCCAATCCCGCCAAGTTTTGAGTTTTCTTCCTTGCTTGTCCACTTGTAGTGCAAAGTGGATTTGCCTTTAGTAAATGGACCCCAAAGTCCAAGATTCCTACTAATTTGGGGTGTACACAGCAAAATGCCATTTCCAAAATGGGAAACTATTTATATTGATCTGTGTGTCCCCAACAAAACATTACTCAGGTGTTTCCCTCACTTCCTGTTTGGCTGTGTGGCAGGAAGTGAATGAATTAAGTAGAAAGTGACAACATTTGTGAGGTGTCTTTACCCTATCAGGGGTGCAGGCATCCCCAAAACAAACAAGAAAATAGTTGATTTAACATTGGGTGGTGTTTGTGGGGGTCCCTAACACACATTCATACATATTAGCAACGCTGGATCCTGGCCTATTGGCATGGTTATATTTTCTTAAGCCTCTCAATAAAATGATCTGAAATTTGGGGTTAAACTGGAACAATAATCATCACTTTTATTTTTTGAATTTCTTTCATTTTGGATAGAGTTGGGGGGGGGGGGGGGGTTAGAAGCTCTGTCAGTTTATTTTGTATTATCCCTGTCCGTTTGGGGAGATTGGCCTTCACTTCCTGCCCCATAGCCAAACAGGAAGTGATCGAAAAACTAGGCAAATTAAGGGCCCCCCCAGGTCCCCCCCCACAGAACTTGTGTGTGTCCCCTGAAAATTCCTGGGTGGGTCATAAAAAAACAGGGTGTGGCCTTGACAGGAAGGGTGGGTCATTTTTCTATTAGGGGGGTGCCAAAATTTGGTCAGGCCTAGGGCAGCACAAAACCTAAATCTCCTACTGCACATTAGGGCTTATTTAGACAGGATCCAATTTACAGCATGTTTTTAGATTGTGGGAGGAAACCCGCACAGGGAGAACATGCAAACTCCAGGCAGATGGTGTCACGGGCGGGATTCGAACCAGCAACCCTTTTGCTGCTAGGTGAACATGCTACACACTACGCTACTGTGCTGAACGAACATAATTGCAGCTGAAAGCATGAGATGTTTTTTTTTTTACCAATTCCATGCTTTCCAGCCTGGAGGACAGATGTGGGGTCTAATTGACCCCGCCTTTCTCTATAAAGAGGACCTGTCACACACTAGTCCTATTACAAGGGATGTTTACATTCCTTGTAATAGGAAGAAAAGTGAAAAATAATACAAACAAAGGGACAAACAAGTGCAAAAATTAAAATATTAAGTAAAAAAATAAAATAACAAAGGAATTTAAATGCTCCTGTCCCTAGTAGCTCGCACTCAGAAGCGAACACGCATGCAAGTCCCACCCACATATGTAAACATCCTTCAAACCCCACATGTGAGGTATCATAGCGTGCGTTAGAGCGAGAGCAATAATGTTAGCACTAGACCTCCTCTGTAACTCAAAAGTGGTAACCTGAGAAAAAAAGTCAAGCGTTGCCTATGGAGATTTTTAATAACGAAGTTTAGCGCCATTCCATGAGTGTGCGCAATATGAAAGCGTGACAAGTTAGGTATCTATTTACTCGGTGTAACATCATCTTTTACCTTATCCCTAAAAATTGGCCTAGCTTTACTGCTTTCTTATTTTGTCATTCATGAAACAGGTTTTTTTTTTGAAAGCCAAAAAAAAAAAAAACGTTTGAAAATTTTTGGCACAAATACTGTTGGAAATGTGTCCGAAAAAATGGCCGCCACTTTATTCCCTAGGGTGTTTGTTAATAAAATATATATAATGTTTGGGGGTCCTGAGTAAGTTTCAAGGAAGAAAATATAATTGTTACATGAAGGAGAGAAGTGCCAGAATAGGCGCGGTATGGAAGTGGTTAAAGTGCACCAATAAAAGTGAAAAATTCCTTGAAATTTCGTACCATGGGGGGGGGGGGGAGGCAATTAGGGGCGCCATCAGGAATTATGGGGCTTTAATTTCTTTTTTAAAGTGTATTTTGTGCGTGAAGTCGAGAGAGAGGAGCTGGACTTGCAATCGCCATCCTTCTCCATGCCCCCGGTGGCAATGGTGGGTGTGAGGGGGGCATGGAGAAGGATGGCGATTGCAAGTCCAGCTCCTCTCTCTCGACTTCACGCACAAAATACACTTTAAAAAAGAAATTAAAGTAAAAATCGCCATCCTTCTCCATGCCCCCGGTGGCAATGGTGGGTGTGAGGGGGGCATGGAGAAGGATGGCGATTGCAAGTCCAGCTCCCCCACCTGCTACACTTGGGAGCCCGATGGGACAGAGGGACTCCCCCTATGAAGGAGTGTAGCCCACCCAGCCAGCCCTGTAGGTCCTTTGCCTCCCTTTATTTTAGGAGACCTCATGGCCAAAGTGTGTGCAAGTGTGGTGTTTTTTTTTTGGGGGGGGTGGGCATACTAAGCACAGGCGTACCTTGCATAGCACACCCATCGGGAGCCGGGCTGACACCACCAAACTCAATTCACATGTAGCCGAGACCGGGATCCGAACCCTTGGCTGCAGAGGTGAATGGCTTGTCAGCGCAGTGCCATTCACGTTGAGCCACCGCAGCTCCCATCCAATGTTATTTTTTTTTTAGATTTTTGGCAATGGTGGGTGTGAGGGGGGCATGGAGAAGGATGGCGATTGCAAGTCCAGCTCCTCTCTCTCGACTTCACGCACAAAATACACTTTAAAAAAGAAATTAAAGTAAAAAGTAACAAACCTGGGGAAAATGTTTATAACATTTTTAGAAGCAAAAAGGGGCCCTCTGGGAGCTTTCAAAATTATATTATATATATATATGTTTAAAAAATAACCAAAAAATATATCATATGTTTTTTTTTTTTTTTTTTTGTAAAGGTGGGGGGTTGTCATCTGGAGCCCTGGGGATCTCCGGGCCACTGGGGACCAGGCCACTGGGGACCTCCAGACCCCTAAACCAAAACATTGGCCCTTTAATAACAAAAAATTTGGGGGGTTGCCACCCGGGGCCCTGGGGACCTCCAGACTGCTAAAAAATATTAAATTCCAAAAATTGGCCCTTTAATAAAAAATCCTACAAAAACCAACTAACAAATATATATACAAAAAAAAAAAGAGGGGGGTTACCATCTGGGGCGCTGGGGGGCCTCCAGGCATCTGGGCACCTCCGGACCCCCGGGCCCCTTACAGGTGTACAGGGCCGCCATCATGAATTTTGGGGCCCCTTACACAGCTTCAGGCATGGGCCCCCTGGAGCAGAGAACCGGGGGGGGGGGTGCTGCTGCATGAAATTGAGAAGCGGGGGGGGGGGTGGTGCCACAAATTGAGGAGCGGGGGGGCCCTTTACAAAAATTTTGACAGAAATAAGAAATAACGAAAAATATATATAAAAAAGGGGGGTAGCCATCCGGGGCCCTGGGGACCTCTGTGCTCTTTATCAAATAAAAATAAAAAAGAGAGAAAATACATATATATATATTTTTTAAATATAACATTTATCGAAAAAAAGTAAAAAAACAAGGGGGTAGCCTTCCAGGGCCCTGGGGACCTCTGGGCCCTTTCCTTAAAAAAAAAAAAAGAAATATATTAAAAAAATATATATATTTTTTTAAATGTATATATTTTATTTAAAAAAAAGGGCTTGCCATCTGGGGCCCTTAGTGGCCTCCGGGCCCCTGGGGACCTTCGGAGCCCTTAAACAAAAAAAAAAAAAAAAAATTGTTTTTTTTGTTTTAGGGTGGTTCCCATCCGGGCCCCTGGGGGCCCCTGGGGACCCCCGGGCGGTGTAATGCCTGTACCCCCCTAATGGCGGCCCTGCAGGTGTACTGCCTGTACCCCCCTGATGGCGGCCCTGGGTGTAATGTCAGCATGTGAAAAATGACATTCTGAAGGAAAAATGCCATTTAAAACTGACTCGCGGCAATAATGAATTGTCAGCTCTTGGAAATTGCAGGAGAATTCATTCACTAAAAACACCAAAAAAAAAGCGTGGGGGTCCCCCCAAATTCAATAACCAGACCCTTTAGGTCTGGTATGGATATTAAGGGGAACCCCGCCATCAATTTTTAAAAAAAATGACGTGGGGTTCCCCCCAAATATCCATAACCAGACCCTTCAGGTCTGGTGTGGAATTTAAGGGGAACTCCACTCCAAATTTAAAAAAAAAATGGCGTGGAGTCCCCCCTAAAATCCACACCAGACCCCTTATCCGAGCACGTTGACCTGGCCGGCCGCAGAAAAGAGGGGGGGACAGAGCGCGGCCCCCCCCTCTCCTGAACCGCACCAGGCCACATGCCCTCAACATTGGGAGGGTGTTTTGGGGTGCCCCCCAAAACACCTTGTCCCCATGTTGATGAGGACAAGGGTCTCTTCCCCACAACCCTTGCCCGGTGGTTGTGGGGGTCTGCGGGCAGGAGGCTTATCGAAATCTGGAAGACCCCTTTAACAAACGGGGCCCCCCAGATCCCGGCCCCCCCCCTGTGTGAAATGGTAATGGGGTACCTTGTACCTCTACCATTTCACGAGAAAAAAAAAGTGTCAGTGTAAAAAAAGACAAGAGCCGGTTTTTGACAAGTCCTTTATTATCTTCTTTCTTCTTTCCTTCGGGTTTCTTCTTCCTCCTCCTTCTTCTTCCTCTGCTTCTGTCTTGGGTCTTCTATTCCCGCATCTTGCCCGGCGTGTTCTTCCATCTTCTGTTCCTCCCGCTGTCCTTCTCGTCCGCATCTTCTTCTCCTTCTTGTTCTTCTTCGCCGGAGCGGCCGCTTCCAATTGAAATCCCCGCTGTCTGCCGGACCACGCCCCCCCCTCTGACGCCTCGGGCAAGCTCTTAGGAGTGTGCTGCAAGTGCGTCCGAGGGGGGCGTGGTCACAAGTGAGAGGGCGGGCAATTCAATTTGAAGCTCGTGCGCGGCTTTTTCTTTGCCAGAGTCGCCGCTTCCAATTGAATTGCCCGCTTTCTGGAACATGTGACCACGCCCCCCTCTGACGCACAGGCACCACACGGGGACTTTCCTAAGAGCTTGCCCGTGGCGTCAGAGGGGGGGGGCGTGGTCCGGCAGACAGCGGGGATTTCAATTGGAAGCGGCCGCTCCGGCGAAGAAGAAGAAGGAGAAGAAGATGCGGACGAGAAGGACAGCGGAAGAAGATGGAAGAACACGCCGGGCAAGATGCGGGAATAGAAGACCCAAGACAGAAGCAGAGGAAGAAGAAGGAGGAGGAAGAAGAAACCCGAAGGAAAGAAGAAAGAAGATAATAAAGGACTTGTCAAAAACCGGCTCTTGTCTTTTTTTACACTGACACTTTTTTTTTCTCGTGAAATGGTAGAGGTACAGTGTACCCCATTACCATTTCACACAGGGGGGGGGCCGGGATCTGGGGGGCCCCTTTGTTAAAGGGGTCTTCCAGATTTCGATAAGCCTCCTGCCCGCAGACCCCCACAACCACCGGGCAAGGGTTGTGGGGAAGAGACCCTTGTCCTCATCAACATGGGGACAAGGTGTTTTGGGGGGCACCCCAAAACACCCTCCCAATGTTGAGGGCATGTGGCCTGGTGCGGTTCAGGAGAGGGGGGGGGCCGCGCTCTGTCCCCCCCTCTTTTCTGCGGCCGGCCAGGTCAACGTGCTCGGATAAGGGGTCTGGTGTGGATTTTAGGGGGGACTCCACGCCATTTTTTTTAAAATTTGGGGTGGAGTTCCCCTTAAATTCCACACCAGACCCGAAGGGTCTGGTTATGGATATTTGGGGGGAACCCCACGTCATTTTTTTTTTAAATTGACGGCGGGGTTCCCCTTAATATCCATACCAGACCTAAAGGGTCTGGTTATTAAATTTGGGGGGACCCCCACGCTTTTTTTTCCCTTTTTTTAATGAATGAATTCTCCTGCAATTTCCGGGAGCCGACAATTCATTATAGCCGCGAGTCAGTTTTAAATGGCTTTTTTTTTTTTTTTTTTTTTTTTCAGAATGTCATTTTGTGCAAAGACATATTTCTAACCGCAGGAAAAGTGCGCTTTTTCACCTGCTGACATCCCCCCCCCCCCATGGTACGAATTTAAAAAAAATTATTCAAATGACGTGGGGGTCCCCCCAAATTCAATAACCAGACCCTTCAGGTCTGATATGGATATTAAGGGGAACCCCGCCATCAATTTTCAAAAAAAATGACGTGGGGGTTCCCCCAAATATCCATAACCAGACCCTTCGGGTCTGGTGTGGAATTTAAGGGGAACTCCACTCCAAATTAAAAAAAAAATGGCGTGGAGTCCCCCCTAAAATCCACACCAGACCCCTTATCCGAGCACGTTGACCTGGCCGGCCGCAGAAAAGAGGGGGGGACAGAGCGCGGCCCCCCCCCTCTCCTGAACCGCACCAGGCCACATGCCCTCAACATTGGGAGGGTGTTTTGGGGTGCCCCCCAAAACACCTTGTCCCCATGTTGATGAGGACAAGGGTCTCTTCCCCACAACCCTTGCCCGGTGGTTGTGGGGGTCTGCGGGCAGGAGGCTTATCGAAATCTGGAAGACCCCTTTTACAAAGGGGCCCCCCAGATCCCGGCCCCCCCCTGTGTGAAATGGTAATGGGGTACCTTGTACCTCTACCATTTCACGAGAAAAAAAAAAGTGTCAGTGTAAAAAAAGACAAGAGCCGGTTTTTGACAAGTCCTTTATTATCTTCTTTCTTCTTTCCTTCGGGTTTCTTCTTCCTCCTCCTTCTTCCTCTGCTTCTGTCTTGGGTCTTCTATTCCCGCATCTTGCCCGGCGTGTTCTTCCATCTTCTTCCGCTGTCCTTCTCGTCCGCATCTTCTCCTTCTTCTTCTTCGCCGGAGCGGCCGCTTCCAATTGAAATCCCCGCTGTCTGCCGGACCACGCCCCCCCTCTGACGCCACGGGCGAGCTCTTAGGAAAGTCCCCGTGTGGTGCCAGTGCGTCAGAGGGGGGCGTGGTCACATGTTCCAGAAAGCGGGCAATTCAATTGGAAGCGGCGACTCTGGCAAAGAAAAAGCCGCGCACGAGCTTCAAATTGAATTGCCCGCCCTCTCACTTGTGACCACGCCCCCCTCGGACGCACTTGCAGCACACTCCTAAGAGCTTGCCCGAGGCGTCAGAGGGGGGGGCATGGTCCGGCAGACAGCGGGGATTTCAATTGGAAGCGGCCGCTCCGGCGAAGAAGAACAAGAAGGAGAAGAAGATGCGGACGAGAAGGACAGCGGGAGGAACAGAAGATGGAAGAACACGCCGGGCAAGATGCGGGAATAGAAGACCCAAGACAGAAGCAGAGGAAGAAGGAGGAGGAAGAAGAAACCCGAAGGAAAGAAGAAAGAAGATAATAAAGGACTTGTCCAAAACCGGCTCTTGTCTTTTTTAACCCTTTACATTTTTTTTACTCGTGAAATGGTAGAGGTACAAGGTACCCCATTACCATTTCACACAGGGGGGGGGCCGGGATCTGGGGGGCCCCTTTGTTAAAGGGGTCTTCCAGATTTCGATAAGCCTCCTGCCCGCAGACCCCCACAACCACCGGGCAAGGGTTGTGGGGAAGAGACCCTTGTCCTCATCAACATGGGGACAAGGTGTTTTGGGGGGCACCCCAAAACACCCTCCCAATGTTGAGGGCATGTGGCCTGGTGCGGTTCAGGAGAGGGGGGGGGCCGCGCTCTGTCCCCCCCTCTTTTCTGCGGCCGGCCAGGTCAACGTGCTCGGATAAGGGGTCTGGTGTGGATTTTAGGGGGGACTCCACGCCATTTTTTTTTAAATTTGGAGTGGAGTTCCCCTTAAATTCCACACCAGACCCGAAGGGTCTGGTTATGGATATTTGGGGGGAACCCCACGTCATTTTTTTTTTAAATTGACGGCGGGGTTCCCCTTAATATCCATACCAGACCTAAAGGGTCTGGTTATTGAATTTGGGGGGACCCCCACGCTTTTTTTTTCCTTTTTTTAATGAATGAATTCTCCTGCAATTGCCGGGAGCCGACAATTCATTATAGCCGCGAGTCAGTTTTAAATGGCTTTTTTACTTTGAAAAATGACATTTTGTGCAGAGACAGTTCTAACCACGGGAAACATGCGCTTTTTCACATGCTGACATTAGAGACCCCCATAGTACGAAATTTAAAGGAAAATTACACTTTTATTATTGCACTTTTAGCATTATTAAAATCACTGCTCCCGAAAAAACGGCCGTTTTAAAAAATAAAAAAAGCATTGGTACATGTCCCCTGGGGCAGGACTGAGGTCCCCAAACACTTTTTAGGACAAAACTTGCAGATTAGCCTTTAAAATTCACTATTAAGATTTCCCCCATAGACTTATACAGGGAGTTCGGCGGCGGCTTTAGTTATCAATCACATCGCGCTGCTGCTGCCGCCGGTTCATGCGCCTAATTAGGGCTTCATCCAGCGCACTAATTAAGGCATGTACCGGCGCAGCGCAGATTCATTAGTAAATCAGCCCCAATGTCAGCAAATAAAAAAAAAAAAACACAAAAAAAACTTTTTTTTTTTCTTTTTAAATCGGGATGGTGTCACCCCTCTATGGGTGTCACCCGGGTGCGGACTGCACCCCCCGCACCCCACTAGCAACGCCTCTGAGGTCAAGTCGACCTGTCATTGGCTACTCTTTTTATATTATGATATAAAAAGAGTAAATACAGTTGATTATTAATAAATGGCATCAGCCAAACACTAACCATGAGTGACATAAAATGTTTTGTGTTATTATTCATATTCTCTGAAAAAGAAATCATAAATTCAGCCAGGGTATGTAAACTTATGAGCACAACTGTGTGTGTGTGTATATATATATATATATATATATATATATACACACACACACTATTGCTTGCTTCCTAACATTTTGAGATGAGGATGAGGGACACCTACTAACAAACGTATGTAGGCATAGGACACACCCCCTGTCGCACCCCCTTAAAAGAGAATTTACAAAAAAAGGTTACCGTAATTAAATACACAAGGACTCTTTTTTTACCCCTAGTATTCCTTTATATTGGCTTTTAAAATGTACAAATGCAGCAATTTAGAAATCGGATGAAAGGTTTAGCTTTGGCAAACACTTTTTGAAAGATAAAAAAGGCATTTTAAATAAAACTATATAGATAGTGTGAAGGGCTCAAGGTCCGTTCAAGGAGCGCTGTCTGTGCCCAAATAGGATTGGTGGTGATGCCGCCGCCCCGCCTACCAGACCCCAACAATCTCTGTGGCCTGGCTGACACTGTGTGCCGAGGACAGTAGCCGTGTCAGACAATGAGTTGCTGGGCGCTGCACGCCGCCCACTTCAATGTGATGTCATTCCCTCCTGCAGTCCAATCCCACCCATACCAGAGAAGAGGATCGGGGAGAGGGAGTCACCGCTCCAGGTGGGTCTTGTGAACAATCAAGGAACTTCTCGTATTACCAAGGTGCTGGCGGTGCATGTAACAATATCAGAACATAGAAGGAAGGATGGATTGCCGCACTCCAGGGGAACTTTCAAAAAGTCGTCTTTATTGATAAAAACTCAGCTTACAAAAATCAAAAATTCACACTATGTATAGTGCTTAGTCGGCTGTCCTACTCTGTGGCTGTTTTGATTTTTGTAAGCTGAGTTTTTATCAATAAAGACGACTTTTTGAAAGTTCCCCTGGAGTGCGGCAATCCATCCTTCCTTCTATGTTCTGATAGAGAAGAGGATCCGGTGAAGTCCCTGGCTATCTGTCACCCACAGTGTGTACTGTGGAGGCTCAGGCTGAAACTAGACATGTGCACTGCTGAAATATTTGTTTGTTTTCTTTTAATTTGTTTGTTTTTTTTCTTTAATTTTTCGGCTCATTCGTTATGATCGCAATTTGTAAATTCGTAAATTTGAAAATTTGGAAATAAGAAAGAAAATACGAAAATTTGAAAGAGTAACTAACTAATAATAAATAACTATTAAATTATAGGTATTGGAATTTACTTTAAAATTTGTCTGCTAGTATGTAACGAATACGTATTTATCTGAATTTTCGAATTATCCTAAATAACGAATGCCGCATCTAAACAAATAGAACAGAACAGATTAATAGTAAATAATATTAAAACATTTTTATTATTTTTATTAGTATGTTTTATGTTTTTATTAATATTATTTATTATTAGTATTAATTTGTTATGTTCCATTCATTTAAATACGGCATTCGTTATTTCAGATAATTCGTAACTTCGAATGAATTGGTATTCATTACGTTCACCAACAGCCAAATTTTAAAGGAAATTCCAATACATATAATTTAATAGTTAGTAATAGGTAAGTTAATATTAGTTAGTTATTTCAGATTTTCGGGTTTTCTGATTTTTGAATTTATGAACATTTTGAATAATTTGTTAAATGGGTTTTCATTCATTCGGATATTTCCGAATTAACAAATTTGTCTAAATTTAAAAAAAATAAAATAATTCGGAACGGAACAAATTATCCAATATAATGAATGCTGCATCTAAATGGAATGGAATGGAGCGAAATAAAAATAAATTATAATAAAACGTTTTATTACTAATTTGTTATGTTCCATTCATTTAGATACAGCATTTGTTATTTCAGATAATTAGTAACTTCGGATAAATTTGTATTTATTATGTTCACTAACAGCCAAATTTGAAAGGAAATTCCAATACCTCTAATGTAATAGTTAGTAATAGGTAAGTTATTATTAGTGAGTTATTTCAGATTTTCATATTTTGGGGTTTTCACATTTTCGAATTTACACATTTTTGAATTCACAAATTTACGAATTCACTAATTTACGAATATTCAAATTAACAAATATTCAAACTTACGAATATTTGGAAAAATGTATTAAATGTGTTTTCATTCATTTGGATCTATTTCTGAATTAACAAATTTGTTGAAATTCTTTAAAAAACTAATTCGGAACTAAACGAATGTCTAGCCGAAACTGAGAAAGAAGAGAAGGTAATAGTCAGTGTAGACCAGGGGTGGGGAACCTTTTTTCTGCCAAGGGCCATTTGGATTTTTGTAACATCATTCGGGGGCCGTACAAAATGATCAACTTAAAACTTAGCCTGTTATATTTGGTCAAACATTTGGTTAAAAAAATGCATGCCAGACGTATACGTTTTTGTGTCATGGTAGATACAAAAACACAAATCCCACAATGCGATTCCCCCAATCCCCAAAACACAATCTGCAGTCCCACACCCCCCAAAAAGCACAATGCAATCCCTCACCTCAATCCCTGGTTCCGGTGGTGCTGGCTCTGTGGTGCTGGGCTCTGTGGTGCTGGGCTCTGTGGTGCTGGGCTCTGTGGTGCCGATGGTGCTGAGCTCTGTGGTACTGGGCTCTGTGGTTCCGGTGGTGCTGAGGTCTGTGGTACTGGGCTCTCTGGTACTGGCTCTGTGGTTCCGGTGGTGCTGATCTTTGTGTTGTTGGGCTCTGTGGTGTTGGGCTCTGTGGTACTGGGCTCTGTGGTACTGGGCTCTGTGGTACTGGGCTCTGTGGTACTGGCTCTGTGGGGCTGCTGTGCTCTGTGGGGCTGCTGGGCTCTGTGGTGCTGCTGGGCTCTGTGGTGCTTATGGGCTTTGTGGGGCTGCTGGGCTCTGTGGTGCTTCTGGGGCCTGGGCTCCGTGGGCGGGCTGTGGCCTGCGGCGTCACTGTGGAAATGTATTTATTATCCCAGCACGCACAGGCGGAGTGATATCAAATTTACGGGCTGTCCGTAAATTTACGTACAGTTGGCAACTGCTGGATTTAGCTTCTAATCCCCTTGTGGAGGCTTCCATTTGTGGATGGACATTTTATGGTTACACAACCTATCACATTGCTATAATATTTTTATATGGACTGTAAACTGAAGGACCTATGAATAAATGGTTGCGGAACGAACATATAACATAATATTAGTAATATCATTTTAGAGGAGTACACACCTGTATATACAGGTATCCAAAGTGTCAGAGAGCCGAGAGCCCTACCTTCAAATAGAAGAGGTATTGAATAGCCAGAGCAAAAAATAATAGAAAATAATATTAAAATGCAAGATATCACACCCGGGATATTCTCACGTTGGTCAGCCATCAAGGGAGTGGGCGAGGAGTCCAATTTGGCCTGCAAGAGGTCATAATTCCATTAGGTGTGCAAGGGTGGGAGAAGGCACAGGTGCGCATGCAATATGTATAATGTCTGTAGATTTTATACAGCCACTGTTACATTGTCCAAACATCTTAATATGTCTGTTGTACTGGCACAAATCCTACAGATTTTTCCCAAATAGATGTATCTTACAAATTCTGTGCGTCACCTGGAAGATATATCATTTCCTCCAAGTGTGTGCATACACACCTTATTAATGAATATTCACAGCATACATGTAAAGGAGGATCTGTTTTATAAAGTAAAACATTTACCTTATTTTACTATATGTGGGTCCCAGTGGAAAATTATTTATCTATCCAATATTTGCCTTTGCTTGTGAAAATCGTGTCATGGAATGTCACAGGTTCCTCACTGTTGTAGCACCCATATGCTGCATTAGGAGAAACGTTTATATTTACCATGACATGTATACATATGTACATAAGACAATTGATCAATAGGGATGGGACATCCGTTCCAAGCCCAAAGGGTCAACAGACCATATTTCAAGATATGCGAGAAGATAGCGTTCGAAAAATAGCTACTTACAGGGAACCGTCTGTCACCGACTGCCTACCATGCGTCCAAACATAGCAGAGGATGGGAAGAGGACAGGGGAAGACATGGAGGACTCGGGGCGTGAAGGACAGCACTGTGACACAAGACAGGTAAGTGATGGGTGGGGGATGCACACTGGGGCAGTGTTTAATGGGGCACAGTAGTGGCAATTGATGGGCACACTGGCAGCAATTGATGGGACACAGGGGCAGCAATTGATGGGGAACAGTAGCGCCAATTGATGGGGCACAGTAGCGTCAATTGATGGGCACAGTGGCAGCAACTGATGGGCACACTGGCAACAATGGGCACACTGGCGGCAATTGTTGAGAACACTGGCAACAATTGATCGGCACAGTAGCGGCAATTGATGGGCACAGTGGCAGCAATTGATGAGCACATGAATGAAGCCATGAATAAGCACTGATCCAGTGCGAAACGCGTCGGCTGTTCCTTGTTTCCACTGCTGTGACCCTATTTTTGTACATGCTGTCTATTGAATAAAAGACCACCCATCAGGTTTTGGAGTGCGGCTATCCATTTTTCTTTGTCTTCAATTGATGAGCACACTAGAAGCAATTGATGGGTACAGTAGCTGTGTTTGATGGCACAGTGGCAGCAATTTATGGGTACAGTGGCTGTGTTTAAAGGCACAGTGGCTGTGCTTGATTGGCACAGTGGCTGCGTTTTATGGCACAGTGGATGCATTTGATGGGCACAGTAGCTGTGTTTGATGGGCACAGTGGCTGCAATTGATGTTTTTTTTATTCAGTTTGTTTGCGCCCCCAAACATTTTGAGCACCAGCAGCCACTGTGCATGAGAATGGCCTCCTCTGCGTTCCAGGAGAATCCCAGCCAAGGCCGCCAGCTCCATGGCAATCTGTCCGATGCATGACGTAACGCGCATGCGACCCACCACCTGAGTGTGGCCGTGTACGCAGGCGCCTGGCAAACGTCGGCATCTGGAGTCGGCCACGGAACGCCGCTGATGTGTTAAGGAATCCCCAGCTGGTGACGGAGATTATATGGGAGGGACAGACTGTAAAGCCCTCCCTTCCCCCTTCTGTGCGAGGAGACAAAAGAGGAAAGAACCTCGCCCACATTTCCAAGACAGGAAGCCACAGGTCCCCATACAGGCTTTTGCAGTGGATTTTGACCCTGGAGGGAGGAACCCTGTGAATCATGATGTAAGGGATAATGCTCTGGGCTCAGATGTAAGGGGGAGACAAAGCACACTCTGAGGTAATCTGAGGTAATCCAGCGCTGTCTGTGCATAAATAGGATTGGTGGTGATGCTGCCACCCCATCCCACCAATCCCTGCGGCCTGGCTGACACTGTGTGCTCAGGACAGTAGCCGTGCCAGCCAATACAGTGCTGGGCGCAGGAGCTGCACGCCACCCATCTTGACGTGACGTAATTTCCTCCCCCAGTCCAGTCCCACCCAAAAAAACATTTTTATTTAGGCAGGTTTTTATCTGGAATTCTGTTAATTTGCACTGAACATTAAAAGAGGATTACTCAGTGCTGGATTAACTCTGTGTGGCAAGACTGGGCACAGATGATTGCAGATCTTATACTCTACATTGTGACATCAAAAAAAATAAAATATTTTTTTTGGGTTTACATCCACTTTAAGTTGTGTAAGATAGCATATATTTTTTTACATATATCGGCAGACTATGATCGTCACATATAATTAGCAGAGAAGGGTTTGAACAAATGAAATAATAATATATCTTATATATAGAGCTGAGGAATAACAAGTTTCCCATTATTTAATAAGTTGGTCATTACTGGGATAGCTGGGAGTGGTAAGTATCTAACCAGGGCCAAGATCCGGCTATGTGGCTTGGCTTATCCTGGATAAATAAACAATGGTCCCAATTATCCCAAGTGCACCCATTGTAGGTTTATCTATAAACTAAAAAGCAGGCTCTGGAAGATATAATGGATTAAAAGCAATGTGCACCAATCTAAGTGCAGTATTAAAGAGTATTTATTGTAATAATAATAATGCAAGTCTTATATAGCGCTGTCTTACCCTAACTTGCCAGGCAAGCTTCTGAAGCCACAGCCGAAGCTGTAGCTCATCGGGTCTCGAGGCGCTTATATAGTAACATAGTCACTATTTCCCAAATCAATGGTACTCATTTTACCGACCTCGGAAGGATTGAAGGCTGAGTGGACCCCGCCGGGATCGAACCTGCGACCCTGAGGGCTCAGGTGATCACAGATTGCAGCAACGGAGCATTAGCCCGCTGAGCCATCTTACCAGCTTTTTTAGCAGCAACACAAACAGCCAAATGACTACAAACAGAATGATGAAAATAAAGGTCATGTAAGGTGGGTGGTCCGGTGTCACACAACAGTCTGAGGGGTGGATGTAAAACCCAGATGGTGACGCGCTTGAGGATGAGGCAATCTGCAGAAGAATCCTTACGCATGCAGACAAGCTGGCCGTGTGAAATTCGCGGCCTCCTGAGAGCAGGGACCGAGATCAGGAAGTGCGCCTCGGCGTGGAGCGCAGCGTCGGACCGGAAGTGATGCAGGGAAGAAGACGGAACAATGGTATCTGTTATGTTTTGTGGTTATTTATTTAGGAGAGCCACCCAACGTTGAGTCAAGTAGCAAGGAGGTTTCGAACATGGTAGAGAGAATGTTAAATATTTTTGACCAAAAGGTCTGGGCTATGGGACCGGCCCACCAAATGTGTAGATCCGTACCTAGATATGAAAAAGAAATTAGGGTCACGCTAAACCTGTAAATGTTGCAAATGTGAATATAAACACTCAAAAAACAAAAAAAAAAACACTGAAAAGAGAATAAAAACCAAGTGAATAATTACATAAGAGTTTTGTAACAATTGCAAAAAAAATTGCAAAAAAATTATTAAAAATAAGTTCATGCAGTGTCCAAACAAATCAAATGTTCATAAACGTTGAGTAAATGATAACTGTCCACTCGTGCAGAAACTAATGAAGTCCATCCATGAATAAGGACTCTTGAGATGTGGATTGTTGACATACAAAACCAATGTGAAATCCACCACCGTTATGGAAAGAATTTCTGCTTACCAGAGCTCCGTGATCCCCCGTGACAAAGGATCCGGAGAAGCATCTGAAGCTTGCTGCACCACTAGTCAACACACTCCAAAGATGGTCAGATCAGTGAGTAAAGGGCATGGCATGTAAAAGACATAATGCTCCAATGGTATAAAACCTTATGATTTATTTAAAAACATAAAAGCACAGTATCACACTTACAAACTTGCATAGACAAATAGAGTTACGATGCCCAGGGGCACGGGCGGCATGCTACGTCACCTCCCATTATACAATAACAGCTGTCATTGTATAAAGGAAGGCGACGTAGTGTGCCGCCCGTGCCCCTGGATGACATAACTCTATTACGAAACTCATAGGGCGGAGCGGAGCAACACGTTGACGTCATCACCTGTTACTGCTCATACATCCAGACGGAAGGGTCTGTCTGTTTGTGTCTGGGCGGCACACCGGACTTATGCTGTGTACACACACAATCGGTCCATCCAATGAGAACGGTCTGATGGGGTATCGGTTCTATCGGTTAGGTATCCATCGGTTAAATTTAAAACAAGTTTCATTTTTTTTAACCGATGGTTAAATAACCGATGGCCCCCACACGCGATCGGTTTGGACCGATGAAAACGGTTCATTAGACCATTCTCATCGGTTTAACTGATGTGTGTACGCGGCATTAAGGCTTCTTTTGTTGATGCAAATTTGTAAGTGTGATACTGTGCTTTTATTTATTTTTTTAATAAATCATAAGGTTTTATACTATTGAACCATTATGGGCCAGATTCACGTATTCCAGAGCATCTTTGCTCTGGAGTAACGCTTCTGATTTGCGTTGCGCTGCCGAATTTTTAGGAGCAAGTGCTGTCATTCACGAAGCACTTGCTCCTAAAGTTGCGGCAGCGCATCGCAAATGAGCCGGCGGAATTCAAATGTCGCGGGTACGGGGCGTGTAGTATGCTAACTACGCGCGATCCCGCCGCCGACGTACTGCGCATGCGTCGAGTGTCAAAACATCCCCGTGCGCATGCTCCAAAATCTGTGAATGAACGTCAATGACGTCACATTCCCATTCATGACCGTTTTACGCAAGCGACGTTTTTTTTTTTTTTCCCGACGCGATGACGACGCCTATACCTAACATAGGATACTCCAGCCCCATGTAGGTATATCTATGCGCCGCGTATCCCGTCCGGAAACGTCGTAACGTCACTGCGTCGCGCCGGATTTCGATCGTGAATTGCCGATTTCCGCTCATTAACATATTTTTTGAGCGTAAATCGGCGGGAACGCCCCCGGCGCCATTTTTAAGTTGAAGTAACGATGCGATGGCGAAACTCAGTTACGCTGCTCGCATCGGAACTTCAACCCGGCGTTTCTTGTTTTCTGGTTACAGAAAACAGAAACGCCGGCTCAAAGCCACTGTTACGCTGGCGGATCACTCGATCCGCCAGCGTAACCTTTCATGAATCTGGCCCTATGTCTTTTACATGCCATGCTATTTTTTATTTGTAAATATCTAAAAGTTTCATTGTGTGGTATGTTGTGGGTTTTGCAAAGTGTAGGAAAAGGTGTGATATTATCGGTTAGAAAGAGGGATTATTCAGAAAAGAGAGGAGAGGATTATGTTGTTTGGAGACCGAAACGGGCTCTAAGCCTATCCCAAATTAAGAGGCTATGTTTAGTGACTAGTGTTGCTCACGAATATTCGCATTGCGAATATTCGCTATGAATATTGCATATTCGAGTATTCGCTATTTCGAATATTCGTATTTTTTCAAATTTCGCAATCAATTTCGCAATCAATTTCGCATTCGCACTAGCGAAATTTCGCATTGGCGAAATTTCGTATTAGCGAAATTTCGCATTTTTTTTTTATATATATAAAAAATATATATAAAAAAAATCTATATATGTAAAAAAAAAAATAGCGAAATAGCGAAATTTCGCATTGGCGAAATTTTGCAATTTTTATTTTTTTTTATAAAATATCACGAATATTCGATATTAACGAATATTCGCGAATATTCTTCGAAATATTTGCGAAATATCGCAAAATCGAATATGGCGTATTCCGCTCATCACTATTAGTGACTGGGTTTGTGATTGTGCGATGCAGAGTTAGTGTGAGCCATAAGAGCTTTGAAGTGGAAAGCGGGTCACTCTGAAAAGCGGAGCACTCTGGAAAGGTATAGGATCTTAGGCAATATTGACATCTTCTTAACCACTGTGATTCTACCCATCCAAGCTAATGGTAAGGAAGAACATTTCATTTCATTAGGGCGGAAAGTCGAGTCAGCATAAGTGAATAATTTGGAGTGTATACGTTTTCTGGATTTGCCATAAATGTAATTCCTAAGTAGGTAATATGTGTTGTCGACCATGTAAATGGGAGGGAGTCTTGTAATTGTGACTGTAAGTCAGATGACAGTGAAATATTTAGGGCTTTAGATTTATTCGGATTCAATTTGAGGCCAGATAGTAAACCAAATTTAGTATAGGTGTCAATGAGGTTTGGGGCTGATATTAGGGGTGAGGTTAGGAACATCAAGACATCGTCAGCAAACATGCATAATTTATGTCGGTGACCAC